>JAOQAZ010000018.1:0-600000 GCA_027945595.1 Fusarium torreyae
TGAATGCGACCAAACATCATGAATCTCTCATCTTCATAATTACCGTGATCACTACCACTAAAAACATGCGAATATGAGCACCTTGTGTCGCAAACTTTCCCCGATATGAGATTGGGGCTCAGAACCAGTAGCCAGCTGTTGGCACGAGTCCAACCGTCTCATATGTTGGCTGGTGCCGCATTAATCACTCTTATCGTCAACGCTCATCGCATCCGTGACACCCTCACAGCAGTCTCACAATCAATACATAACACGTTCTCAGGAGCCATAGTCAAGGTTTCCCAGTTTCTTTTTGGTTTCGAGTATAGCGATAGAATTGGCAACCAACATATCCGTCTCATTCGCCTTCCAGACTCAACCTCCAGCTCATCACCTCCCAATCTCACATTACACACGTATGAGCTCAATCAATGTCCTCCATACCTTGCCCTCTCCTACACTTGGGGTCCACCAACAACCGATGCGTCCGATTCATCTCAAGATCTACACCTAATTCGTCTTAATGGAAAACCCTTCCCCGTACTATCAAACCTCTATGGCGCCCTCTCACAACTATGCGTCTCAAGACCAGGCCAATATCTCTGGGTAGATGGCATCTGCATCAACCAGAAAAGCCCAGCTGAGCGTTCCTGCCAAGTCGCCATCATGGACTATATATACAACGGCACAGCTGAGACGATAATATGGCTCGGTCTCGCTACTGACAAGACAGCTCGGGCTGTTGAGATCTTGCTCGAGATAGCAAAAGGTGCAGAGGCAAAGATCCTCGAGTGGGGAAAGGCCCAATCCTATGGCGATGTCTTGGTGTCCGATGACTCAGAGCAGCTGGAGAGAAATGGTCTCCCAAATCTCACGACGGATGACTGGGCGACTCTTGAGGATATTTACACCAGAGCATGGTTCGGTCGAGTCTGGATGATTCAAGAAGTAGCCCTCTCTCCCAATGCGACCGTCCTCATCGGCCGTCACGAAACTACATGGGATGCAGTCGGAGATGCAGCTGGTTTGATAAACATGTCTGGTGCCCTCGTCGGCCTGTTCACCCTTGGCTCTGGTGTACAGGCTGTTCCCCTCATCCAGACTTTAGTCCACGCAACAGGCTTTCACATCACTCGTCAATGGTGCCAGGGCAAGGAAAGTCGATACCGGGAGGTTTTGAGAAGTATTGATTACTCCGTTGGTATACGTGCAGATCATCCCGCCAAGTTACTACTCGAACTCTTGTTGAGTAGCATTGGGTTCAAAGCTACTGTCCGCAGAGATCGTGTGTATTCTCTGCTCGGCATCGTCAACTATATGGAACGCGCAAAAGGACGACCTCGTCTTGATGTCACGGTCGATTATGAATCCTCCGATAATGTCATCCTCACAAATCTCGGCATCAGACTTTTCCAAGAGACACAATCTCTCCATCTCCTATCACTTGCTGGTGTCACCAGACGCCTGGTACCCTCAGACCTAGCCACATGGATTCCCTCGTTTGATGCAGTTCACGTTCCTATTCTCGGCCCCAACTACACCAACCTTCGCCCCTTTGATGCCTCGGCAGGCGCAAAAGCAAACTTTTCCATCGACAGGTCTCTTCTCCAACTCCGGGTCAAAGCCATCAGCCCCAATCTCGGCACCATTGAAGAACTGGGGGAGCGTTGGCCTGACCTCTTTGAAGGTAACTTCAACAACACTATGAAGATGCTTCTTCACTGTGGCACAATATACGCGCCCACCGGCCAGCCTGTTGTTGAAGCCTTTTGGCGTACCCTCATCAGTGATAGCGACTTGGTCCAGCGTCCTGCGCCACCACATCTCGCTGCTGCATTTTCTTCCTGGATGCACCTCATCACCCTTCATGCTTTGATCAAAAACCTACCCGAGAACCCATCCATATACGACCAGTTCGATTCCCTGGAGCCTCTGTGGACCCTCGCCAACACTCGAGACTCTACAAACTCCCTACCTAAAACGAGCGACATTATTCCCTTGTTGTACGAGCTTGGCTTACGCAACGACCCAAGTGTACGAGTCAACACCGAAGAAGAGAATCTGGCCAGATTCAACTCTTGGGGCGAAGAATCTGCGCCCTTTGAAGCATTACTACGCATCATACTCGTTGCAAATAGACGCTTTGCGAGAACTGTTAGGGGATACTTGTGTCTGGTTCCTCTCCAAGCTCAAATCGGCGATAGGGTCATGATAGTCGCCGGTTGTCCCACTCCCCTGGTTTTGAGAAGAACTGAGCCCTCAGAAAGTTGCTTCCAGCTTGTTGGCGATGCTTACGTTCATGGTGCCATGTTTGGAGAACATGTCACTGGCGAGTTCTCATGGAGAGACATCTTGCTAGTTTGAGAAACCATGTTCACTTCATATCAACCAAGAATCGACTTCACACACGACATACTTTATCAGAACGAATGGTATGATTATGACTCGTCATAGAGTAAAGTAAAGCCACTGAAATACATGTCGAGAAGCAAAGGAAGTAATGCAACATAAGCCACCAAATCTCTCATCACCGTTTTGTTCATCATAAACCATATAGCACTCTGTACGCCGAATAGGAATAACATAAACTCATGACTTCCCACCTTACATGCATGCCATCCAGGGGCTACATTGAGCCTCAATGTTGTAGCTGTTATACAGAGGGTAAGTGCCCTTGATGGCCGCCAGGATGGGATCAAAGAACTGCTTGTTGAAACGTGAAGTGTCGCAAGCTGAACATGGGCCGGTGAGGAAGTTGTCGTACGTAGTGTTGTAGCTGAGGTAACCAATAGCGTTCTGGTGAGAAACGTCGATGGCCTGAAGACTGAAGGCCTCGGGCATGACGACCCAGTGGTCCGCAGTAGAGTTGCGCTTGCCTGGCACGATGGGGTTCTGATTGAAAAGTGTGCTATTCAGGCCAAGGTCATGGAGAGCCTTGATCATGATGAGAGTCAAGTGAGAATCAGAATCGATCTGAATTCCTGCACAGTCAATGTTGATCGTGTATCCATCTCCTTTGACCGGCTCAGCGACGCATTTGCCCGTGGTTCGATCCCAGGAGAACTTCTCAATAAATGCCTGCCAAGTGTTGGGCCAGTTGACGAAGCGAGGGCTGACTAGGGTGGACACAAACAGCTTCCCAGCATTGGGATCCACAGGAGGGACTGGTTCACCACCGGAGGAAGGAGTGGGAGTTGCGGGCGGCTGCGAGACAAAGGTGGTAGCAGGAGGGGCAGGGGATGTATTCAAAGTAGAAGTAGGAGAGCTCATGTCGCTAGGCCGAGCAGGAGCCTTGTTGTCACGGTTGCAGACAAAAGCAGTCCAGCAAACAGCATCAGGGTTGACGGTCTTGTTGAGGGCTGCGCTGACAGGACGGCCGCGGTAAGCCCAGCAGTTGAGCTCTTGACCACCCTCCTTGGTGGTAACTGCAGACCCAGCTTGAAAGCCATCGGGAGTGCTGTCTTTGATGTAGGCGGACCAAACAACACCATTGGACAGCTTGACGGTGGTTCCCTGGGTAGTCCAGGGGTAGATGCCATTTCTGTAGGGGACTTCGACGGCCAGGTCAGGGGCAGCAGGGTACTTAGAGGCATCCTCAGGCCATTGAATGTCCTGATACCAGTTCACCTGGCGGGAGGTCGACCATTTGGGATGCTCTTTGTTGTCACCAATGCCACAATCGGCAAGGATGAGGTCTTCGTTGGGATGACGGATTTGGGCTTGAGCAGTTGTCAGAAGAGCGCAGATGGCCACGAACTTGACAACGATCATCTTGTTGGTGATGTAGTGAGATCAAGGGGGTGAAGAGTTGAGCGTGTGCAAGGTGTATTGTTTGGCTGAGAGTCGATTGTGACAGTGAGGTAGGGAGAGCTGACAAAAGATGAGAGAAGAAGAAAAAGAGAAGAGGGGAGAAAAGGCGCGAGGTCAGTGAAGAACCCAGAGGACTGTAAAGAGGAAGCACTTAGCTCGAGCACTTTCCCTTTGAGTCCAATTATCGTCATTCTGGGTCTTTCGTTGGGGTCACTGAAATCATTGTTACAGGTCCTGGGCAGGAGCTTTGCGCACGTACGAGGCGGTTGACTGAGAAGTCAGGAACAGGGACAAAGCCAACGTAACTTAATCGCAGTTCTTGCCAATAATCTGACATTATCACCTTCCAGGATATTATCCTCGTGCTAACTTGAAACTGTTGGGGCGTGAATGGCGTCAGGCGTTGTATGAAAGGAAGAAACCTCTTGTTAAGGTAGGTGCGTCCAGCCACGATGACTTCACCCTGAACGTGTGTTCACGAAGTGGGCAACGCTGGCACAGGAAAAACATGTCATATATCCATGCGGAGCAGCATTATGCCAGGTTTGGCGTTTGAATGGAGAGGAAATGCCTGTGGACGTATTTATGATGCTTCGTAGTATTATGATCGAGGTCATAGTCAATAAAATAAACACACTCTCATCATAGCGAGGAAGGCAAGCTTATAAATGGTGGCTAGGACTTACTGAACTAGTTAGTTCGAAACTCGAGATGGGTTCATAAGTTCACGATTTAGTATACGTGGTAGTGGTGAAAAGACCTCGAAAAGTAAGCCCATTATAGATTGTGGTCTAGGTTTATCGCTTTTGTGGAAGAGGTTTGAACACCAGTTGAGAACTTGCACAGAACTCTATTTGACTGAACTAAACACCATACATCCAAATGCAGAAGCCGATATACAAAGAAGAAAAAAGAGATATCATATGTTAAGTATAGAATACCTAGACTTAAATGTTTTGCAACGTTGTCGAGTTTCGCAAGTTGGCTACCCTAAACTTTTGTACGGAACACGGCCAATTCTACCCGTCAGCAGCTCCACCTAAGAAGATCGACACTACCCTCTTCATTTGCCTAGCTTCACGACTCAGAAGCTTCAATATCCTCCCCAAAGCTTGATCCCTCAAGTCTCAACATGCGTCGCAACTTACTGGCCTTCAATTGGCGCCCTAGCCTCCGTTTTCGCGCTCCTCCTCGCATCAACACACCACACACCCGTGCCGAGTCAACTCAAGCTTCCCGCATCGACCGCATCACATCTAAGCTTCCTCGTCGCTTACAAAAGTACACTAACGGCTTGCGCAACGCACCAGTCTCGCATATCGTCTCTTTTCTAATCCTCCATGAGATAACGGCCATTGTTCCTGTTATTGGCCTGTTTGGACTGTTTCATTATACCAATTATGTGCCCGTGAACTACGTAATGGGTCATTTTGAAACTTATGTCGAGGATGGAGTTGGTCGATTTGAGAGGTACTTTAGACGAAAGGGCTGGTTTGGCTTTGGACAGAACGAAGAGGGGGAGACACCCTCAAGTACAACTACAACGCATCCTGATTCCAAATCTGAGGATGCAGTCGAGCGCTGGCATAGCGGGGATGGACGGTATAAAGTGGTGGTAGAGGTTGCTCTCGCATACGCCATCACCAAAGCCTTACTACCAGTTCGAATCATTGGTAGTGTTTGGGCTACACCGTGGTTTGCAGGAGTACTCATGAAAGCCAAAGGAATATTCACACGCAAGCCTTAATCACAAATGACAACGGAACCATCAAAGTTTTGAGAAGATTCTCTTGTCTTAGTTTTGTTATACCCGCAGAGATGAAGTCATCCCACATGTATGTGCTTTTTCCATTCCGTCATTCAGGGCGTCACATCATTGACAATTTAAGCCTTCTCGTAGACCCAGTTGAACTGGGCGGACTTCCAGGAGACGACCTCACCCTCCTTGAACCAGAGAGCAATCTCCTTCTGGGCGTTCTCGACGGAGTCGGAACCGTGGCAGACGTTGCGGCCGACGTCGATGGCGAAGTCGCCACGGATGGTGCCGGGGGAAGAGGCAAGGGGGTTGGTGGCACCGAGGATGGCTAGAAAGTGGGATTAGATGTTGTATATATAATCGATGGATGAACCAAACTTACCACGGCCAGTCTTGACGGCGTCACGGCCCTCCCAGACCATGGCGCAGATGGGGCCAGAGTTCATGTACTCAATCAGACCAGGGAAGAAAGGCTTGCCAGCGAGATCGGCATCTGTAAACATGTTAGGATCAATTGATATTTTGGGCGAACTTTTGCGGTAACGAACAGTGCTTCTCGAGGTGCTCCTTGCCGGGGGTGACGAGCTTGATGGCGGCAAGCTTGAAGCTGTTTTAGGGTTAGTTTTTGTAGTAGACAAGATATTTGTAGAGCTGCTTACCCTCGGTTCTCGAAGCGAGAGATGATGGGACCAACGAGGCCACGCTGTAGGAGGCATGTTAGCTCTTGTCGTCGAATCAATCGTATCACTGCCAAGGTTTGTTTACCTGGACACCATCGGGCTTGATAGCGATGAAGCTGTAACATGTCAGCAGGAAACTCAATAACTAGGAGTATTGACCTTGATGGCCGGTAGCTCAATGGCGGGGTAGCTCACGTTTGCTCGGAAGAAGACATTTTGAAGTTGTTCTTGTCTGGAATGACTTGAGATGTAGGAGTAGAGTAGAGGGTAGAGGTAGAAGAGAGATCAACTGGAGGGGAAGGGCAAGAACAAGGCGGTGAAGAGAGGAAATAAACGGAGAGGAAAGCGATGAACACACCCAGCAGAGCAAAAATGGCTGCTGGGACTAGATTTTCCGTATTGATTCGTCTGCGGCTTGCAGCGGGGTCTTTTCGTTGGCGGGGCTCCATGATGAGCTGGCGAGGGGTATTAGAGTGCGAGTCTGGGGTTTTCACACGGACACGTGACTTATAATTGGATGTCGGTGTTGACAAGTAAGAGGAATATTTACTGGAATAGGAGTGAAGCAAAGAATTACAGCCAAGTTATGGTGTTGCTAAATATCAATGCAGTTTAGCCAATGCTTAATAGAATAAACTTAAAGTGAAAGTCTAGTCTGTACTCACCGCACTTAAGAATTGAACAGCTGTCGTGATAGCCTCCAACATCAATGTACAGTGCATGCAACGGCAAAAGCCAATGGCAAAGAAAAGGTGCCGCGAGAATGCAAGAACTGAAGAAAGGGTTCGTTATGCCAGGTCTAGTCGTCTACCGAAGGGTGCCCCGCCATCCATGACTCCGCTCCCCTGCGTCTCACGCCAGTCCCGATTAGGGTTGGAGCTTTCGAGGGAGAGCTTAGGGACAGCTTGACTTGGACATCATCAAAGCTGAGGTTATCCCAGCACAAACCACAACAACAGCCACTTTTACCCGCTACGAGTTACTACGGTGGATATAGGCCTGGAGACTATATCTATCGTGTTGATGTTTGTTTGATCTGTGTACATTGTTTTCCATTTGTTCACTTGGCCCATAATTGCGGTCTGGCTTCTGACCGTCTGAACCATCATGAGGTCAACTATGGCGTCGTACTTTCGCTGGACGGCGCTGTTGCTGCTACTGGGCACTTTAACCTGTCTGTTTCAGTCAGCCGGCGAGTCTCTGTACATGCAATGTATCTGTACCCTCAACTAACAATCACCAAGTTGCCGTTAAAGAAAAGGACTTCAAGAAATGCGACCAGTCCGGCTTCTGTAAGCGAAACCGCGCCTTTGCCGATAACGCCGTTACTCAAGGCTCTAATTGGAAGTCGCCCTACGAGATTCCCGCCGATTCGACTTCTTTCGAAGATGGAAAGCTGCAGGCGGTGGTCGTCAAGACCATCAATGCTAATGGCGATACCGTTCGTCTACCCCTTACGATCTCATTCCTCAAATCTGGTAGCGCCCGAGTCACGATGGATGAGGAGAAGCGACGTAACAAGGATGTAGTCTTGCGGGACGACAGCAAAGTTCGAAAGGAACGATACAACGAAGTCGACGACTGGGTTCTTGTTGGCGGTTTAGACCTGGACAAGGAGGCGGAGCTCGCCTTCCAGGACAAGACTCAAATTAACATCAAGTACGGACCTGAAGCTAAGCAGGAGGCCGTTATCAAGTTCTCGCCTTTTGAGATCGACTTTCGACGTGACGGTAACTCGCATGTTAAGTTCAACGACCGCGGTTGGCTTAACATGGAGCACTGGAGACCCAAAGTTGAGAACAAGGAAGGCGAGGAAGCCGCTGAGGATGAGAGCACATGGTGGGACGAGTCCTTCGGTGGAAATACCGACACTAAGCCTCGTGGACCTGAAAGTGTGGCTTTGGATATCACGTTCCATGGATACGAGCATGTGTTTGGTATTCCTGAACACACCGGTCCGCTGTCCCTGAAGCAGACTCGTGGTGGAGATGGCAACTACGACGAACCTTACCGCATGTACAACGCCGACGTTTTCGAGTATATCCTCGATAGCCCCATGACACTTTACGGCTCTATTCCTTTCATGCAGGCTCACCGTAAGGGATCATCTGTCGGTGTCTTCTGGCTCAATGTTGCTGAGACTTGGGTCGATATCACCAAGGACAAGAGCCATGCGAACCCTCTAAGCCTTGGCGTTGGCGGCAAGACGAGCACTCATACTCACTGGATCTCCGAGTCTGGTCTTCTGGATGTTTTTGTCTTCCTTGGCCCTACTCCAGCTGATCTTACCAAGAACTATGGAGAGTTGACTGGCTATACTGCTATGCCCCAAGAATTCGCCATTGCCTACCACCAATGCCGATGGAACTATATCTCAAGCGACGATGTCAGGAATGTTGATCGCAACATGGACAAGCACAAGATTCCTTACGATGTCATCTGGCTGGATCTCGAGTACACTGATGACCGAAAGTACTTCACCTGGGAGCCTCACTCATTCCCCGACCCTCTCGATATGGGCGAGCACTTGGATGCTCATGGTCGACAACTGGTTGTTCTTCTTGATCCTCATATCAAGAAAACGGACAACTATGAAGCTTCTTCCGAGCTGGTTGCTAAGGATCTTGGTGTTCACGATAAGGAAGACAAGATGTATGAAGGATGGTGCTGGCCTGGATCGTCCAACTGGATTGATTGCTTCAACCCCAAGGCAATTGAGTGGTGGAAGACTATGCTCAAGTTTGACAGATTCAAGGGAACCATGGCCAACACCTGGATGTGGAACGACATGAGCGAGCCTTCGGTCTTTAACGGACCTGAAGTGACTATGCCCAAGGACAATATCCACCACGGAGGATGGGAGCACCGTGATGTTCACAACCTGAACGGCTTGACCTTCCAGAATGCGACATTCCAGGCTCTGCGTACCCGTGAGAAGGGGGAGCCCCGACGCCCTTTTATCCTGACACGAGCCTTCTACGCTGGTTCGCAAAAGCTTGGTGCTATGTGGACAGGCGATAACCAGGCTGATTGGGGACATTTGGCGACTTCAATCCCCATGACCTTGAACCAGGGAATTTCTGGCTTCCCCTTTGCTGGTGCTGATGTCGGCGGTTTCTTCGGCAACCCTGAGAAGGACCTACTCGTCCGTTGGTATCAGACTGGTGTGTGGTACCCCTTCTTCCGAGCTCATGCACACATCGACGCCCGACGACGTGAGCCTTACCTCCTGGGAGAGCCTTACACCCAGATTTCAACCGCCGCGATTCGACTACGATACTCGCTGCTGCCTGCCTGGTACACTGCGTTCTTCAACGCCGCTCAGGACGGAAGCCCCATCATCCGACCCATGTTCTGGACACACCCCTCAGAGGAGGCTGGATTTGCTCTCGAGGATCAGTTCTTCGTTGGCTCAACTGGACTCTTGGTGAAGCCAGTTACGGAGAAGGGTAAGGAGTCGGTCGACATCTGGATCCCTGACGATGAGGTCTACTATGACTACTTTACCTACGATGTTCAGAAGACAAGCAAGGGCAAGTATCTCGCGGTCAGTGCGCCGCTCGAGAAGATCCCGGTACTGCTTCGAGGAGGACACATCATCCCTCGTCGCGATATCCCTCGACGATCAAGTGCTCTGATGCGTTTCGATGACTACACTCTCGTTGTGTCGGCCTCCAAGGCTGGCGCCGCCGAGGGCGAGCTTTATGCCGATGATGGTGACTCGTTTGACTACGAGCAGGGCCAGTACATCCACCGCAAGTTCACTCTTAGCGGAAATACCTTGACCTCCCTGGAGGCCAAGGGACGGGATACCAAGTCAGTCAAGGCTGGTCAATGGCTCAAGGCCATGGAGAGCGTGCATGTCGACAAGATCATCATTGTCGGCGCACCCAAGACCTGGGACCAGAAGGAGGTTCAGGTTGAATCTGAGGGACGAACATGGACGGCCAAGGTGCAATATCACGCCGCCAAGGGTAGCCGAGCCTCCTACGCGATTGTGGGCCGAGTTGGAGCCAAAATTGGCGAGGATTGGAGCATTAAGCTTGCTTAAATGGAATAGCAACACAGTCTGATTAGAGGTGGAGAGCAGCCAAGAATAGACATGATTTTGGACATAACTAAAGTTGATCCATGAACGGAGCGTCGAACGGTGGGCGGCAGTACCCGCATGGTCATGGTCAGAGCTGTGACTGTACTGTAACTATAGGTGGAAGCTCACGAACAACAAATATGCCGATGAGGAAAGTATCGACAGTGCTGGCGCGTCGCGGAAATACACCATGAAATACGCCGTGAGCCAACGGTCTGGTGGAGATGTCGATGAATCTATGACCAGGGTCGCAAATAAGCATGATGAAGGGAGTTACGAAATGGAATGCCTCAAAGAGTTCACTACAGCACCAGTGACGTCGGTCCTCCATGGCAGATTCATAATCGGCTCATGAGTACCATGAGTAGACACCGCGAGCGCATTGATTGGATATCCGTAATGTAGCAAGACATTTGGGCTGACATGTGTATCATGAGCTGGCGACCTGCAGGCTGCATGTGAAATCCCCACTGGAGCTGAGCAAGGGGATGAGTCGGGGCAGAGAGATGGAGATGAATGATCTGATGCACAGATTTGCTCGCTTGAGAGATGCTTAGGAAATGAATTGTGATAACATGGTTAGAATGGATCAATGTAACCTAACATAAGGCAGATAAGCTTCTGATGTTCGTTTTCTTATTCAACAAGGGAAACTTAATCGTGAGTATAAACGAAGAGATTCACAAATGTAAAACGGGTGAGGTTCGGGAATATCACGAGTCCGAGACCAGATGGTTTGGAGTAAGGATCGACCATCACAGCTGTCAGTTTACCGCATATTCGCGCGCTACGAACAAACACGCTTCAGGTGCATACGTAGCTCGTTATGTGCTACACCAAGAAGACCCTGTGAGTTGCTTGATCCTAGGGGAGCCCTAATGAGTTCTTCATCGGTGATTAGCTGGCTGGTGGAGCAGAATTGCCACTGGCTTTGAGGATAATAATCCATAAAAGCAATATCAAAATCTGTTAAGTGAGCGGTGTAAAAGAAATAGGGGAGATGACATTCATGAACGAGATAAGGATAAATTTGGTTGTTTCAGATGAACCATAATCTATTTAGAGCTGGGTATCTCAGCCTCCCAGCATCGTCGATACCGACATGTGCTTGATCAACGAGACAGGGGTTCGCATAGTGGCTGCGGGCGTTTAGAAAGCTTCATTAATCAAGCCAGGATTGGTCCCCGTGCTCTGTAACTAAATCCCCTGAGCTTGAGCATTGATCAAATTTGGGTGAGGTGGGTTTCACTGCTCAAGGTTGATCATATCCGCGCGTCCGCGGATCTGAATAGATGCGCGGATATGTAGATACAGCAGCATTTCCATATTATCTTGGCCGAATTTCAACACTGGACTTTTCGGCAACGCGGGCCTTAACATGAGTCGCTTAGAGGCTGGGCAAAGGATTCTCAGTGGTGATTTAGGGGTCCTGCGTCCACTAGATGCTCTATAAGGTGGTTCTACGGTTTCACAATCTGAGGCTCTTTGCACTGAAACTGCCCTTGTCCTACATACAGACCCCCACGCTGACGCGGATGGTAGCACTGTAGAATAGACGGGACGGTGCCTGACGTTAAGCCACGAAAAGACTGGGTGTGGTAGGAATGCAGGGGAGTGACAACCTCCAGAGCTTCCAATCCAACCTCCAGAAGAAAAACTTGACGGGAAACAACGGGCAAAGAAAAGTTTTGTGCTTTGAAATATCCGCCACCAACCACCATCATGCAGTGATCATCGCCCATCATGGCTGCCACCATCGCGCGGTTAATGCACGACAATACGAGATGGCAAAAAGTGTCTAACTTGTCTAGAAAGACAGATCGGGAATTCAAGTCAAAAAAAAAAAAAAAATAAGAATGCTAATATTGGCTCATTTACACAAGGATAACAGCGCATCTCGGTCGTTTTCCTGGTAGTGACGTCAGCTACATGGCGATGGCTCCAAGGCTCAAAGAAGCTTGGTGTTGAGGTTAGCTTTAACTTGTTCTGTCTGTCCTGCAGCTTGCGCAAGCTGCGAAAAGCAAGACTCAAACCCCTGGACCATGCTTCCCTTCCCCTGCCCTGCCCTGCCAGTCTGGCATGGCAAGTGGGTGTGCGCCCGTCTGGTGTCTCGGGTTAGCGAGAGTGCGTCAAGATCGACCATTTTTTGTTGTTGCTGCACTGGATAATGCAAGAATTCGTCCCTGATTCCACGCGCCGACAACACATGCAAGCACGCTTGCAAGTGGGGGTGATGATCTGCATCGACTTTTCTAAACAGGACCGGCTATATCAACAAAAGAACCAACCAGGCAGCATGTTTGTCTGGATTGTGACGAGTTGGGGCAGGCTTAAACATCTTGGGAAATCTTGGGGCGTGCTGGTGTGCACACTTCACACTTGAAGTTGAGTTGAGTTGACTGGCGGCCCGGCGGCATGCTCGGGCTTTCCACGTTGGGATGTTCCAGCGGTTCCACGGTGACACCATCCACACCACACACCGTCTGTCTTGGCCTTGACCTTGACTCCCGGCACGCGGCCGTGGATACTGCACATTACTCGATATTTTGGCGGCCGGTGGCTTGCCTTGACCCTGAGCCGACGGCTCCACTCCTACGGCCTTTCGGGGCCTATCCAGGGCCCAAGCTGCCGACCTTATCACTACACTAGAGGCTCTGTTCCGCCAACCGAGTGGACGAGGTGTGGACATCTTTTATCATGGTGGTGGTGGTACTCCCTAAAAAGGTAACAGTAGTGAAGAAGAAAAAAATGTATGATGGAATGCCGACGAGAAAAACTCAGAGGTGCAATTGTTGGGTGAAAGGTGAGCAAGCAGGCGAATAAAAGTGACTATATCCAGGCAGTGGATAAGTTAATTCCACAACCATACATGTACATTTCAATTATCGACTCCCTGACATCTCCCTGACCTGGCCAAGCAAGGCTATCTGGACTGACCCATTCTTCCTCCTTCTTAGCCGCAGGTCTCCACGAGTGCTGGTCGATCTCTTAAAGCTCAACAGCATCCCCGTCACCCACAGGGTTTCCAACAATTCCCCCAGATTCTCTGTGCTACTTTATTTTCCTTTTGTCAAATCCTCTCAGTTTCCTTTTAGTGAGAAAGGGCCAGTGAAGGAGTTCTGGGTGAGCACCGCGCTTCGACACCCTTTATCAACGCCATCTTGTACCTCAACACCAAGGAAACATCTCTACGCGTATACAAACGCCCACTTCTGCAACTCGCCTCACGAAACGAGCATTGTTTGATCGATGTCATCGAAGATCATCGGGTGATCGATCCACTTCCTTTTCTTATTTCTTACTTGTCTTTGCCTTTTGTTTGATCCCACTCGTGCCACTTTCACATACCGGTCCTCGAGTGGGTATTTCGTCACTCGCTCCCCACCGTCGACACTGAGCTACAGTACAAGCTCTTTTTAAATATTCTTTGCTGGACATCGATACCTTTTCTGACATTTTCCCTTGTCTACTACCCCCGACAGAGCTTCGTGTTCTGAAACCCAACACCAGGGGCCCATCATGAGTTCTGATCCCCCACCACCAGGCGGCTTCGAAGAGAAGGAGATGAAGGAGTTTAATCTCAAACAACCACCTCCGACAAGACAACCTTCACAATTCAGCGCGTCACAACAGCTAGCGCCACAGCGGACAGAATCACCCAAGCCGATTAATGAGCAGAAGCAATCAGCTCCTTCGCTCGACACATTTCCTACTCTTCAAGCTCCTGTTGAGACGAACGACTCAACCTCAATTCGATCACCCATCGCTCAGCGTGCTGATGCCAGCCGACTTGACGATAACATCGAACTTCTGCGTATCGAGCGTGCTGTTTCCGCAGACGCCCGCGATGATGCTAGCCATGTGAGAAAGCGTGCTCACAATGTTGAGCCTGAGGATGCCTTCAATGCGCCCATACCCTCTGAGACCTTTCACACTGAAAAGAAGCCAGACCCCGACGCTTCTCTGTTGAAGTTCTGGATGTTCCTTCGAAAGTTCCCTCGATTTGTTCGATATATCGTGTATCTGATTCCCGGTGCTGCTCTACTTCTCATTCCGGTCCTGCTGGGTGCCTTAGCTCTCAAGTCCAACGGCAAGCGACGAGATGTCAACGGCGTTGACCTCATGTGGTTTGGTATCTGGCTTGAGATTGTTTGGGGAGTTCTCTGGGTTTCTCGCATGATCACCAGCCTCTTGCCCCCGACCTTCAAGCTTGTCGCGAAGCTTTTGGGCTCAACCAACGCCAAGAAGTGGAAGGATATTGGATATCAACTTGATCTTCACACAGCCGTCTTTCTGTGGTTTCTCGCCATACTCATTTCTTTCGAACCGACCATGACAAACCACAACTTCCGAGACCAGAAGCCACACTGGGTCACCATCATGAACAAGGTCATCATTGCCCTGTTCACCCTGGCGACGCTCAATTTTGTCGAGAAGATTCTCATCCAATGGATCGCTTTCACCTTCCATCAGCGAACATACGCAACCCGAATCGACAACAACAAGGCTGATATTGGCCAACTTGTCCACCTGTACGAACACGCCAAGGCCCACAATGAGAAGACCGACTACTTCTTTCAGCGTGGCAGTAACTCTGCCAGCGGCGCTCAGACTCCGATGCAGGCTCTTCAGGACAATGCTCGTCAGGCTTGGAACAAGGTCGGTTACGTCGCTGGCCGCGTCGGTAATGATTTGATCGGTCGCAAGGTTGATAGCAATCACCCTCGCAGAGTGGTCCAGGAGCTGCTCAAGACAACTTCTTCAGCCCACACCCTGGCCCGCCTTATCTACCGCTGCGCTGCCAGGGAAGGCCAAGATCTCGTCTATCTTGAAGACATGGAAGCCATCTTTGGTTCCGAAGAGGAGGCCGAGGCTGCCTTTATGTTGTTCGACAAAGACATGAACGGTGACATCTCGATTGACGAATTTGAGGCTGTGTGCAATGAAATTCACCTTGAGAAGAAGGCCATTGCTGCTTCACTCAAGGACCTTGACTCGGTGATTAAGAAGCTCGACAAGGTCTTTGTCTTCATCATCATCGTCATTACAATCATCGTCTTCATCTCGATTCTCTCCGGCTCCGCCGCCGCCGCTCTTGGTTCTGCGGGAACTGTCGTTCTGGGTCTAGCCTGGGTTCTCCAAGCTACCGCTCAGGAGTTCCTCCAGTCCATCATCTTCGTCTTTGTCAAGCATCCGTTCGATGTTGGTGACCGTGTGACTGTGTACGGATCTACCGGTGACAACATGATGGGTGACGACTTTTACGTGACTGAAATCTCTCTGCTCTACACCGAGTTCAAGAAGATGCAGGGACACATCGTGCAGGCTCCCAACTCGCTACTCAACAGCCTCTTCATTCTTAACCAGCGACGATCCAACGGTTTGGCAGACGTGCTTCCTCTGGTGATGCGTTTCGGTACGCCTCAACATCAGATCGATGAGCTCAAGGCCCGAATGACCGACTTCTGTCTGGCGAACAAGCGTGACTATGCGCCGCGTATCATTACTGAGATGACTAAACTAGACGATGTGCGATCATGCAGCATGAACATGATCTTCTTTCACAAGACCAACTTCCAGAACGAGTTGTTACGTCTCAACCGTCACAACAAGTTTGTGACGGAGCTGATGACTCAAATGGTCAATGTTGGCATCCAGTCACCGTTCCGTATCGAGCCTGGTGGTAGCCGCGAGCATCCCATGTTCTGGGCTGGTCCACCTCCTCCTGCTTACGGCAAGGAGCCCGACCACAGCGGTGTTGATCTTCACGATAAGCCTGTTCATAACGACAGGCCTCTTCACTCTGAAGGTCCTCCTCTGAGCCATGTGCCCTCGACATACAGTCGACGAGGCGACCGGCTGGGTTCTATCGACGACAATGTGGATGACTTCCAAAATGTCTTTGAGAACAGACGGGATAACATCCACGCGCAACGTCTTGCCTCCATTCGAGAGAAGGAGCGCGCTTCTCGAATCGAAGAGGAGCGACATTCGCTTGCCAGTTCTTCAGGCATGGATCGCCGCACTTCGACAGACAGCCGATCTCGCGTGTTTAACCGCGTCAGGACAGGATCTAGGAGTCGACGTCCCGAGAACATCGTCTGAAGAGATTTATGACATTACGAAAAATTAGCATGATAGAGATTCAGATTGGCATATCTGGAGAGGTGTATAATTTCTTTTATTTGTTTCTTTCTGAAATGCACAAGAGTGCTATGATACGTTAGTTGTAGAGATCGATAAGCATAGAGTATAGACAGCGAATACATTGGAACATAAGTTACTTCCATTTTTGAACAATTAATGGTGAACATGGTTACTGCCTGCGATTCCTCTGTGCCGAGTGGTCTTGGACAGTCAGGTCCGTCTTCAACTCAACTGTCATCATGAGCCCAGTTGAAACAGGTACAGGGATCCAGGGGTAACAATCTCAGTGATGCAATGCTTAACGGAGACGAACTAGAGATGTGGCTACGATTAGGCATTAACGGCAATTATGGACCTCTCATAGCAACCAAACATGTCTCCAACAACTATCCTAATATGCCAACCCAATTCTTGAATACATCACCGCTTGGCATAGACTTTCGGGAGCATCATCAAATCCTACCCAAACCCATAGTCCCCTCAATCGAGGCTGGCACCCTAGTCCAATGGAACCAAAACCATGGAGGTAATTAGAGCTGTTAGCGTAATTAAAGGGTCCTCTAAATCCGCCTTACGAGCTCTATATCCAATAACCAAAGGGCAACCCCATAGCTAACCGTCTAGAGTGGAGAGTGCGCTCAGCTCCCGTGCATGGGATCAGGCTGGGCAGTTGAAACCTTTAGGCCTTGTTTGACGATGTAAGGAATCTGTACCTGGTGTTTTAGTTTTATATATGAGCGGTGTCCCTTTTTTTCCTATTCCTTAATAAATTGCTAGCGACTTGACGCTGACATTGTCGCTATCTCTGTTGCCGCTGTGTCTCCTTTGTACTGCCGAAGCCATCGCTGCCTGAGGTCCAATGGTAGGTCGTTGGGTAGTTCAGCTGAAGCCCCCCGGTCACATCACCAAAGCCTCGTTTCTTCGCGAACCCGAACTCGACAACGGAAACACGCTCAAGCGACGATGCTGATTGCCGCGGTGCAATAATACCCAACCTTCCCCGAGGATATAGCATCCGCAAACCAACATGTCGGGTCTTCCAGACGGCTGGGAATCCGACTATGACGGCCGTCGCTGGTTCTACAAGTACCAGCCAACAGGGCTCATTCAGTACCACTTCCCCAAGGAAGGCGATGAGTTTCCAGATTTTATCGATACTTTTTCGCCCGTACCAGATCTCGCGCCCGAGGAGCGCCTCGAGTCGCAGCAACAGATTCGACGACACGCGAGCACGGCGACACCTTCAAGACTGAGCCCCAAGAAGGATGACGGAGCTTATGGCATGTCGGCTACTGCGCGGCCGGTGAGCATGACCTGGGACGGTACTTTTGAAGAGGAGAATACTGTGTTTCAACCAGAGAATTTCATGTATCTTGGACCTGGGACGTATAATGATGTGAGCCCGCTGGCGGAGGAGGAAGAGGAGGCTGCGAGGAGGGTTGTTGCGGGAGGTATCGAAGGGAGGGTTGACAAGAGTCCGTCAAAGGGCGTGAGTCCTATGGGTAGCGAGAAAACGACGCCTGCTCAGGGTACGGCCCATGCAGGCCCTCTCACAGGAGATCCAGTCTTGGTACCATCTACAGTCCCCGAAGAGGTCATCCACGAAATGCCCGTTCTCGAGCCTCAAGCGCCGGACCCTGTGGGAATTATCGCCGAGATGCCGACATACGATACAGCTCAAGCACGTATCGAAACGCACCCCCCGCCGATAGAGATGGCAGATCATACAGTATTGGCACCCATTGAGACGGCGGTATCAATGATGGCGGAACTACCGGAGCGAACCAGTCCTGTGGAGAGGAAGATTGATGAGCCACAACTTGCGCCGGGATCGTTGAGGAATTATGGTGGACAGATGCAGCCTTTGCGAACTGCCAAGTCCCCGGCCGAGGAGACGCCTGCTGGGTTTCAAGCGTATAAGCCTAGAGTTTCGGGAAATGCTGCGGATATACCTCTCAACCCAGCGCTCCCACGGCGATCAACTTTTCAGCCCGGGGAACCGCTTGCGAATGCAAGTCCTATTCAACCGCCTGATAGAGGCCATGCTGGAACGCCGAATGTACTTTCGCCGCCTCAAGTACCGCCGAAGCGTCCTCTCGATGAGCCTTCTCAACCGCAAATACCGCCAAAGCATATGCTGGATCAGCCTTCTCAATCAAATGCACCGCTGAGCAGCTTCAACAATGGGACTCTGGCACCAGCTCAGCAGGGCGAACTGTCCCATATGCCTTCTGTACTCAAGCCAGCGCGTGGAAAAACTCCTTCGCAGTCCGGTCAGCTACCGCAATCTCAAGCCCCTGCTCCAGCTCAAGGACACGGCTATGTGCCGCCTGCTCAAGGGAAACACCATCCATCCATGACTCCGGCGCAACAGCAACGACTTCAGGAGCCGAGGATGGGTATCCAGAGAATCAACACTGTACCGGACTCGCTGCCGTCTCAGAGGCCACAGTCCACTGTCCCGACCGGACATCAAGGATTGCCACTTAGTACTATGAGCCAGCAACATCCTCCGAAGAGGCCAGCTAGTGTTATGCCTAACATGATGGGAGGACAAACCCAGGCCGCAAATCTGCCGTATCGGAGTCCAATTGAGAGTATACCACCGACTGGTCTTCCTCGATCGGCAACAGCAGGACCTACAACCCAGACCCCACCATATCCTATCGACAACCCGCCTTATCCTGACGATCGACCAAATCGCAGAGAAGCACCATACCCTGAAGAGCCTTTCGTGCAGAAGCCAATGCCGGTTCCAGGACCAGATCCTATTTCAGACCCATCTTTTCCTGGGGCGAATAATCGACGACATTCATCGTTCAGCTCTGCGCTCATCTCGCCCGACTCGAGGCATGGAAGTATGTCGTTTCCTCTCCAAACGCCTTCCCCAATGGAACAAAGTCGCCGGGCTTCTACCAACTCCAGCACCAACCCTAATTACACGCCTTCACCTGTTTCTCAAACTTCGTCATCAATGCACGGCTTCTCGCCAACGCCTCCTTCTGTACCTGCCAACCAGTATCAACAGGGGTCGTATTTCACCATGCAAGACGTTGAAGGCCAAGGACATAGCATTGCTGCACGGGATGTGCTGCGTAAGAAGTCTTTGAGTCGAGGAGCAGATGCGAGACGTAGCTCCATCGGGTCAGATTCTGCAAACGCCCAGCGTGGATCGACTGGGCCGCAGATACCGCAAGGTTATAACCAAGGAACACAAGGTCTATCGCGCTCCAAGTCTTTACGCCAGACATCTCAGGGTAATGTTGTACCAGAGAATCAGCCTTCAATGGCGCCTACACCGCCGCCTCAGGGACAGCAAGGCCTGGGACGAATCGAGGAGTATGATGAAGTTCCGAGCGCAACCGTGAGCCGGTCCTCGACTATGAGTGTATCACCTGAGATGAAGAAAAGTTCAGTTGCTTCTTCGGTACAGCCAAGTCCCGTGACAAGTCGAAGAGCAAGCTGGCAAGCGGAGAGCCCCAAAAGCGCCGCCTCTAGTCAGTTTCAGGGCCAGATGCCTCAGGGCTACGCGGGACAGCCTCTGCCTCATGGACAGGCCCCTCAGGGTGCCCCGAT
The DNA here is from genome assembly GCA_027945595.1 of Fusarium torreyae. Lineage (NCBI taxonomy): Eukaryota > Fungi > Ascomycota > Sordariomycetes > Hypocreales > Nectriaceae > Fusarium > Fusarium torreyae. The sequence goes on from JAOQAZ010000018.1 coordinate 20,039, forward strand.
ACCAGTTCAAAACTCGAAACAACTTCAGAGAAAGCCTTCTCTCGGGAAAGCGCCTCAGCCTCCCGGTCAGCAAATGCCGAGCCGAGATCCCAGAGTACCTCAAGGCATGCCATTGCAGCAAGGACCTGGGCCACAAGGACAACCTATTCAGGGTCAGGGACTTCCACCCCATGGCCCTCAAGGCCAAGCGCCTCGTCCCGGGCAGATATTTGTACAAACCCAAAATGCACCTCGTGGACCTGCACCTTCAGACCAGGCCCCAGGACCGACTAAGCTGCAAAAACGGTCCACTTACGGACCAGGCACTCCGACAGGACAGCTTCTCCCGCAGAATCAGTTCCCTCAAGGACCGATCCCAGGCCAAATGTCTCCGCTGGGACAGCAACACCCTCTACAGATGAACCATCCCGGCCAAGGACCCAACGGAAGAATCCAGCCGCAAGTCCAGATCCCTCAGAATCAACAGCCTAGTATGCAACCAGTGATGGGCAAAGGTTCTCGGCCTGTTTCCATGCAGCCTCCGACATCACAGAGCGCTGGAGCCAAGGAGGGCAAGGAAGGAAAAAAGTGGCTTAGGTGGTTGAAAGGTGGTTCCAAATCTGTTTCACACAGCCCAACTACACCGGTTATTTCTCCTCCTATCTCACCAGCTGTTGGCCGTCCGACCTGGGGTGGTGGCGAGTACTCGCAGCCAGCTGTATGGCAACCCGGACAACCTGTTTCTGCTGCACCGCAGCCGGGATTCCAGGGAAATATGCCTCCTCAATCTGTTCAGATGCCTTCACTGGCTGGCCAAATGGCTCCCCAGCCTGGCCAACCACTTCTGCAAAGTGGTCAACTCCCTCCTCAACCCGTTCAGATGCAGCCACAACAAAGGCAGATGCCTCCTCAAAGAGGACAATTGCCTCCCCAGCCAGCTCAATTGCAATCACAGCCTAGCCACATGGCTCCGGGAGCTGGCCAGGCTCCTCCACCAGTTCAGCCGTCAGCGAGACAAGCACAACATGAACCTCAACCACGCCCAATGGGGACAGTGCCTGTGGCAATGCCTTCAACTGCAGCTCCTGTTACGAAATCAGTAGCTACAACAGGACTCTCAGTGGCAGCACCTCCGAGAACAGAGTCTAGCAACAACATGCCTCACCAACAACTACCTCCTCTCAGGCAACCGTCTCCAGTCGAACCAGCATATGCGTCCAGACATTCGGAGCACATGACGGTACCTCAAAACAAGGCCCCTGAGCCCCCGCAACCCACTCAAACTTTTGCATCAAACTCGTTACAACCCCAGCTACCAGATACCCGGATGAGTGTGTCTCCACTGCTGCCTGCAGTGAGTCCAGGCCTGTCCGATGCAGAGGAGTCTTCGATAAGTCGCATGTCTTCTCAAAGACGAGACAGCTTCTCCGATGCTGGCTCAATCACAACGATCGAGGTGGCCCAGGCCCAGCCACAGCCCGTATTGAAGCCTTCGATCATTCAAGTACATAGACGATCTACAGATATGTGGCGTAAGTCTCAAGAGGTCCAGCGGAACAATGATTCGCATTCGAGCTCGGATGTTACTCCACGAATTTCTTCAGAAACTACTCGTATTGGACTGGAGCCATCTGCGCCAACTTCGGCTTTCCAACACAAGCAGCCTGCTGTACAACCCGATTCAACGCCCCAAGTCGATGTTCCCAAACAGAACACGACCATAGCGTCTTTGACCTCGAAGTTTGTTCAGCCCAGTGTTCGAATTCAACAGGCGAACAAAGAACAACCAGCGCCTCTTGCACCTGAGAACAACTCTCCAGCTTACACTAAGCCTGGTGTTCCAAGTAAACACAACGATCCTATCAAAACTATACCGAATGCATCACAGCCACCAGCTGCTAAGCCAGCCGCTCCCGCAGTAGAAGACAAGTGGGCAAAGAAGCCAATAGTAGACTACTCTGGTGGGGATTGGGGAGAAGACGATGACTGGGACTATTAAGATCTGATTCTATGTAGTTATTACGACGTCACATTTCTCATAGCGGTCATATAGCGAAACTCATTATATAGTGTACCAAGAGTTGAGATTGTACAAGGAAAAAGGGACTTGATCAGGGATACCTAAACAAATAGAGACTTACCTGATGATCAAAAGCAAAGAGAACTTGTATTCATATCGGACCTGTCCGATGATTCTACCACGACTAGATATCGCATCAAAACTTACCTACTTGTGACGAAGCTGTGCTCCGTCTTGCTCATCGAGATCCATAGCCGCGCTAGAGGGCATGGTAATGGCACTCTCGAAATAGCGGCACAGAGCATCCTCTCGCTCCTCGTCGATGGCCTTTCTGACAGCCTTTCGTAAAGTGGAACAATCCACCCCGACCAAAGGGCTCGTCTCGGCGAGTGCCTCGTCGATGACTTGTTGGAGAATGGGATCTGTACCTTGGACTAGACTCTCGGAGTTGCCCACGTTGCTCTCAGTGTTAGTGTGAATGTTTACGATCATCTTCAGGAGGACCACGCGTTTGTCTTGAGGCTCATCTTCTCCGGTATCGTCTTTTGCCTCACTCTCATCGTTGGACTCTCTCTCGTTCTCAGTCGTAGTCTCATTTCCGGACAACTCATCGCCACTTTCGTAGCCACTCTCATTGTCAGGTTCGTTATCGCCCTGTTCCAGAGTCAGAAGGTCCAGAAGCTCAATTGCTTTCTGGACTCCAGGCTCAGCCGAATTCGCGTTACCATGCTGGGCCTCAACGCTGTTTTCGTCCTCATTGAGGGAGGTCGGCACCTCACAGTCGTCCTTGATGTAGCGAAGACGTCTCCACTTGTTGGGTTGCAGATTGATCCCGAACTCGTCTGGGAGGGGTCGCTTTCGACAGGGTGATCGAAGGGTAGACACGAAGTTACCGCCCATGGTTGCTAGAAAGGAAGTTAGTAGTTTTTGAAGTTGAGTTAAAGGGGAAATTGTTAGGAGAAGATGATTTGAGAAAGTTTGCTGAATCGTCGGTAGCAAGGATTTATATAGTGAGATTTCTCTCGTGGAATGAGTGCAAGTCAGTGTAAGTGAGTGTGCTCTGAACTTGACTGTTGTTGACCATGAGCGTAGCTGAACAAGCGTACGAATCCACATTAGAGAGTCCAAGCTCTGATTATAAAGGCCCAAAACAACGAACATGTAATTGAACACAAAGTGTGCCAAGCTTAGTTACCCATGGTTCCATTATAGACAGTTAGAGACAGCGCCTTCTTTCTCAGAACTTCCGGGAACTACTTGAACACTGATCTCACAAATGTCGACTAAGCCCTCTCGGGTTTAGTCTAAGCTTCAATTGGGTATCTCAAGATATCAACATTATAGATGCGAGTAGGTAGAGGCAGCTTCTGTGTTCATCCAAAGTAGCCAGTCAAGACTCGGTCCACGGGCGTGCTTCTCGCCCATCCTCAACCAAGTTGTTATTCACCCCATAACCACCGAGTCTTGCAACGCATTGTTCCCAGATGGTCCTTGCTATGACATAAAAATCGTGTCCCCAGATGCTCTCCGCGCCATTTGAATCAATAACACTAAAGAAATAATTCTTCTCAATCTGGGGCACATTTTTCTTGATCCAACTATCCACGCTTCGTTTGCCCACCCTTGCCCCAGTACTGAGCAGTATATGAAGGAACGCATTGCATTTCCACCGGGATAGCCTTCGTATAGGGTATAAGTATCTCTCGGCATAAATTGTCTGTGAGGTCTCAAGTTTGGTGGGAGGAAATAAAACCCCCAAGACCGTTGGAGGAGTTGAAACATCGGATGAGACTTTGACTTCTTTTCATCCCTCAGGCTCATTTGCAATCGATTTTCAAAACCAGACTTCACTTCTAGCTTTGCATAAGACAAGTCATGATGAATGAGATAGCAACATCGAGAAAGACCCATGCAAATCTAGCCTATACCCTTTCAATGTAAACCATGAGGCCAAACTGAAGAGGATAGGCATCGTTATATCAGGAGGATGAAAATTCCAGGACCCATCTACCCAGAGCAGCTATCAGTATGGTGACATTTAGTATGTAGATAGTACGATGCTATTTTTAAGCGAAGTTAGGTGTTTTTGTGTTCCTTAAAGAGCTTGGGCAAAACCACTTGTGAAACGTCGTCCAGTTCCGACCAAGGCAGACTTTTTACTGTATGCAAAAATCCCGGATACTTGGTTTCAAGTTCGGCAGAAAAGAGTTTTGTTTCCTGGCGTAGGGGCATGATCTTGCCAAACTCTCCAGAAGCGACCATTCTGGCTGGTCAGGGCATCGAGTAATACCACGAATCTCTCAGTATCAGTACCTAGCATTTCCCATAGCAGGGCACCCAGATCAAGGCCCTGGATAGACTCTCGGTCACTCTCCGGTGACACCTCGGTATAGATCCGGGCTAGATAGAACTCTTTGTTATTGAGGAGATAAGGTAGGAGGTGGTCAAGGAGTTGAGAGTGAGCCGCTGAAGATGGATATGGCTTGAGTGAGCGTGTTTCCACACGTTTTGCATAACGCCTCCGAAAGTAAATAGAGCGCTAATTCCCCGGAAGTTTGTATTCCAGCCCTGCATATTTTAGCTATTCGGGGTTAAGTAAAGTGATGTGAACTCAAAAGTAAAATAGTGTTCAAAGAAACCTTATCTCGAATCTCAGGTTCCACTAGGCAAGAAGAGTAATAACGAGATTTGAGAGGGCTCAAGCGCATTAACGAGGATATTAAATAATAATATTATTAATCATATAAACTATAGAGACACAGGATGAGTTATAGTAATAGTATATCTCAAATATACGAGAAAGTAGTAAAAATCCGATATTAAAGCTATATAGATAGTTACATAAGATTTCCAGGCATCGCTCCAGGGTAGGCTATTAACTTGATCTATAGCATTGATAACTAGATCTTTATGCGGCGCGGGTAATATGCTTAAATACCTACCCAGTCCCTGCGTACCTGTACAAAGACTAGGGACCTTACTGGTATCATAATGATGCCGTGTTATGCTTCTTGATAGTGTCTCGGCCGAAAGAACACAGCAGCATTCATACCACCCGTCAAACAGATTCTTTCAGAATATTCCCGTTAGACATACTGTTACCTCCAGAATATCACATGCACAGACGCGATGTTCAGTCTGAACATCGCTTAAATCTTTCCTTGATCAGTGACAGCCGAGTCCGCATTCCTTGGTCCGCCGGACGCAACCCCGGAGAAACCTCCACTTCCGCCCGAGACGGCGCCGGCTCTTGAACCGATTACGGCAGTTGGCAATGACTACCCCGGAAACCACTCACCAACCCCCCCAAAACGTCGACCGAGTTGTCGACCAGAAGCAACTATCTTTCGACGGTTCGGGCCGTTGCCTTAAAGTGAACAAAGGTTCTCGTCGTGCCTGCATGCAAGTCACATCGTCCCAGGGGTCATCTACCACTTAGCACTGAACGTGGGAATGATGGACATCACGGTGCTTGTAGTTCAGTCGCTGATTAGCTCAGATGCTCGGCACGTGGGCGGTCGATGCTGATGACCTGGGGGGTTTCAAACTTTCATGCAAGCCAGCTGAAGAGGAGAATACGGATGCTGATTGGTGGCTTTGGGCTAGGGGTAACTATCGGCTCACGAGGTTGTATTGGACCGCGGTGTGATTAGACGGACCAGATATTGGGATGGATTAATGCTAAGGGGATATATAGTTTCATAGAGTCCTTATGTCAAAATCTCACGTCGTCCTTGGGTAGCTGAAACTTGCACAACTGTCGTCTCTCACTCAGTAGCTTTCAGCCATCATCATGAAGTCTTTCGTTTCACTCGCTATTCTGCCTCTTGCGGTTCAGGCCGTGAGAATCGTGCAGTCCAACGATGACGGCTGGGCGGAGTCATATGTTCGAACTTTCAATGATGCCTTGAACAAGGCTGGCTACGAGGTTGTCCTCTCAGCCCCTGCGGAGAACAAGTCGGGCACTGGTAAGTTGAGCACCAATATACATTTCGGTCGCATCTAACACAACCAAGGCTCCAAGGATGAAGAGCCCAAAGACCGCACGAAAGCTTGCCAGTACAACAGCTGTCCTGCCAATACTGGCCCTGTCGGATCTGACCCTAAGCGTCCTGATCTCAACTGGGTCAACTCTTACCCCGTAACTTCAATGAAGTACGGCATCGACACCTTTGGTCCTAGCTTGTGGGACGGCGCTGCTCCTGAGCTTGCTGTCACCGGACCTAACGTCGGCTCCAACCTCTGGCTTCAAGTTCCCTTCTCTGGTACCGTCGGCGCAGCTTGCTATGCTGCTTACGGGGCTGGTATTCCGGCCATTGCTTTCTCTGGAGCTTCTGGTGGAACCACAGCCTTCAACACCACCCCTGTTCCTCAGCGCAGCTTGGTGTACGCTGAGCTGGCCACTACCCTTGTCAACAAGATTGTCGCCTCTGGAAAGCCTTACCTGCCCAAGGACGTCTACCTTAATGTCAACTTTCCCAAGGTTGAGGGCGAATGCACCGATGCTTCCAAGTTCAAGTGGGTGTTGACTCGCATTAACATTGGTCTGCTGTCTGGTGATGATACTGAGTGGTGTGGCGAGGACCGTCTGCCTACTGAAGCTGAGATTGCCCTCAAGGATGGATGCTACGCTTCTATTAGTGTTGGAGATGCTACTGATAAGACCACTGTTGATGCTGAGCGACAGAAGGTTGTGCTGGCTAAGCTCAAGGACATTCTTGTGTGTGTTGATGATTAAGGGCCTGAGTGTAGTATTTCTGGATAGGCGCACAACTTTAATAGTCGAGATAGTGAGCGTACCTATATTAGTCAATTCAGCGTCTGACCAAAATTTCACCTTGATAAGTAAAAGTAATTTTGTCTGTGATGATATTATGATACCGACTAGTTGACCTCCCCTCTGGCGGGATGAAGCTTATCGATAAACAATTGGCGCCTGACTTTCCAGGCCCACTTCAAACCCTTTGGTGCAACTTCACTTTTTGCGCCATCTGCAAGATCAAGATCAAGATCAAGGGCCGGTCCGCCAGAGCTCCCAATCCAGACTCACAATGGCGCCAATCGACCGCTGCTTGGCCTCTATGGCCAGGCTATCACTCTCTCAGACTCCTCGGCCAACAATTCCTACGATACCCCGATTCCTCGCCCCGGCCGCCGCCCAGCAGGTTCGACAAGCCTCAGTCGTCCGAATTAAGAAGACCAAAAAGAAGAGGGCGATCCCTAAGGACTTTAAGAGACATAACCTGAACAAGAGGGATTTTCCTCAGTATTCGTTATGTGAGGCTATGAGGTCAGTCACAACAGACATGGCGGGATCCAGACATTCAAGCTCAATATGAGGGGACCACAGACGATGCTAACATTTAACAGAGTCCTCCGTGCCACCGAGGTCGGCCAGCCTCCAGCTTCGATCAAATACGAGCTACACATCAACCTCAAGACCGCCCGAAACGGTCCCGTCATCAAGAACAGCGTCCGACTCCCCCACCCCGTTCAGAGCGACTGGCAAATTGCCGTCGTTTGCCCTGAAGGCAGCGAAATCGCCCGCGATGCCACCGCCGCCGGAGCTGTAGCAGTTGGAGAGGAGACCCTCTTCGAAGCTATCCGTAACGAGAATATCAACTTTGACCGCCTCATCTGTCACGAGGGCAGCGAGAAGGCCCTCAACAAGGCTGGTTTGGGAAAGATCCTCGGTCCCAAGGGTCTCATGCCTAGCAAGCGTATGCGTACTATCGTTCCTGACGTTGTCAAGTCGATGCGCGACTCAGCTGGTGCTGCCGATTACCGTGAGAGGCAAGGTGTTATCCGTATGGCCATTGGACAATTGGGTTACTCGCCTGACCAGCTCAAGAACAACATCAAGGTGCTGTTGAACAAGGTCAAGGCGGAGTGTTCCGAGATTTCAGAGGAGGTGCCCAAGGAGGTTCACGAGGTGATTCTTAGCACAACTAATGGGCCGGGTATTAGCTTGAACGGAAAGTTGAAGGATGCAGAGGAGAAGATTACCCCCGAGGCTTTGTCGGGCATTATGTAAAAATAGCCTTATGAGCTTGTATTATTGTATCATATGTCATATTATTGAATAGACGACCTCGTGGAAGAGCTGGTTTCGTGGGTATCATTAGGATTTGATTTATACAGTGATATCTCCTAGCTTCCTCGGAGCGCCTTGACGGCCTCTGATTGTGCATCTAATACTCTATACACCGCAAGGCATTTAAGAACTCTGTCCTGACCTTGCACACCAGCTTTCTTGGCCTCTTTCAGCGCATTGCCCAGGTCCAATAATAATGTGTTCCTGCAACGTGTCAAACGTTCCTCCATTTTGATGACAAAAGGCGTGTCGGGGTCCAGAGCTTCCAGTAGCTTTGTGATGCGGCTGCATTCTTGAGCCGAAGCAAGCAATCTCGCTGGTGAGCTTCCATAGTTGTCGTCATCTTCGTCCTCTTCTTCGTCTTCGCTTCCATCGTCCCATTCTTGCTGTTCAGCCGGTAGACTATCCAGGGAAAGGCGCTCCTCCAAAGATGTTAGACGTTCAGATAGCTCAATCATCTTACGTCCTTGCTCAATAGCTGAGCGCACACCACGTAGCTCTCCATTGAGAGTGTTTGTCTCTTCCTTGCGTTCCGATACCTTGGTCTTTACCTCCTCGACGGCCCTTCTGAATCCTAGCAGAGAGACTTTGACATCTTCGACCTTATCATCGCCGCCGCGCAGTTCGCTACCGAGGGAAAGAAAGGCTGTGTAGTTTGAGTTGACGAGCTCGAGCAGCTCAGAACTGATGGCGGCGCTCCGGTCGCGCAGGTCTGATCGAAGGTCCTCAAGTGTCTGATGGCGATTCGGTAAAGCGGATAGATATGCAGCAGGTTGAAAGTCTTCAGCGAGGAAGTCGGCGCGAGGGAGGGCTTCTGGAAATGGCAGAGGAGCATCCTCATCAACGGAGGAAGAAGAATCGGAGCCGGAGAGGGTGAACGGAGCTGCGGATCGGGAAGATACACCGAGGCCCGACATAGCGGATGCGAGAGGGTCCGTTGTGGCGGCCATTATGGTTGGTGGTCGTGGTATCGAATTCACCGTGGTGTGGACTTTAAAGTGTCTAGATGTAGCACTAGAGGTGAGGTGGCATGGATTTGGTGGAGGAGCTTCCGTTGGCGGAACGAGCGGTTTTCGGCGGCGCTAGCCTTGATTGGAAGTGTCACTTTTTATCTTATCGATAGACCCCAGGATCTCTGCAGCGTAAACTGTCCATACAGTCGAAGATCTTGCCGAGGTTAGATGTTGATTGATAAAGATTGTCACTCTTTATAAAGATCATTTCTAAGCCGGCTGATTGACAAAACACCTTGAACCATGACTTTGAACTCAATTAGCCAACTGAAAGTGAGCCAGTGCTCAAGCTAGGACCTCAGTGTTTTGAGTTGTTGAATATAGGATCTCGCAGCTGTGTGGCTACTTAATCGTTGCTAAACGAACACGAGCCTGATTTGCGACAATGTGCTATGAAAACCTTGATCTCTTCAGAATCGCGGCGCTGGACCCCTGGTATTGTCCTTGACCTTTGAACTGGTGAGTTGACGAAAGTTCCGACCGTACCCTGCCAAGATCACCTTATCTGGAACTCCCAAGTTCCGTGAGACGAGCTCTTTCTCATTGGCTGTCGTAAAAGTGCTGTTGATCTAGGCTTGTCCCGTGCAACAGCACGACTCGAACAAACGGCTTAGCCCAGTGGAGATGGTAACACGGCGAATGTCAGGGCGGAATCCTACCAGCGCGGTAAGCGGAATCAAAAGCAGCCAAGACAAAGCCAGAGAGAAGTTATCCATGAAGCGGATATGTATTACGTTTCAAGAGCTGAATTGGAGCCTAGATTGCCGAGGATAAGTTCGAAGCTGCATGTCTGTGGTTTGGAATGTCTTGGGATGCGTGAATTGAGCTATTCGAATGCTTTTGTTGGGACAATGATCTCTGGGATCCATGTCGTTGGCGCTGGATCAACTGCTCAAGATCTCAAAGACCCTTTCCATAACTGCCATGTCAGGTGTCCATCAACGCATGTCAAACCCTTACTGTACCGGCCTTCACACCCCGGCCATCACTTCAATGTCACATCATCTGGCCCCGATCTCGTTGGTAGTTCGCCACAAAATCGAAAGCAGAAAGAACTACAGGCTGTGGTGAGAGAACATGATAGCCTAGTTTTAGGTCAGCTCAAACGCAGTCGTACGACCGGCCGTTGACAGTCCCGGCGGGATGTGCAACACCCACGTGAGCGGCCATCAACTCTATGCGCAAACTCTTTCACGGAAATAGATGATTATGTCCTGCAAACCACACAAAGGCAACTAAAAACGGGATGTGGGAGCGAAGTCGGACTTTTGAAAGGCACTGTGATCGGCACTAACTGCGGTAAGGCATCCTTCATAGGATCTTATCTCAACGCTGTAGGGTCACGGATGTCGCTCGTGGACCTCCGATTTGTGCCGGTGGTCAGCTCCAGGTGAGCCCCGAGTCTCGGATTTACTTTGACAAGGTAAAGCTCCATGATTGAGAGGGGCCTTTCGGTGGAGGAAGTCGAGCCAACAAAGGACACCCATTGGAGATCGTCAGCGACGATGCTACGTGCTGTTGCATCATCGTCGGGGATTCTGGATACTTTGCGACGTCACGTTAACTGCCGCTGAGTATATCACTCAGATCAACCGCCTGTTTCTGATAAAAATGCCGACTCGCTCGGTGTCACGTCAACAATTGGGTTTGAACGACCCCTGTTGAACTGGTTGTAAGGGTCACGATTGGATACGTGCTGAGGGTGGGGGAGAGCCGAAAGATGTTCAGACAGGTCAGGGCGTTGCGGAGCCTCCTAACTTATGACTGATTGAAGACCCTTCAGAAAATTCGATGCCTTAGCAGTGCCTGGCCTGCAATCACATTACGAGAAAAGTCGCTCTTTCGCTCGGTCGTAATTGATTGTAAGCCCTTTTTGGGTGGTTGCGACAGCCGTCCCACGCGAAGGTGTGTGCCTGGCGTACGCTAGTTCATGCCTGGCGTGTGGGCGCCTGGCGAAATTTTTATCAATCAAATCTTATCAATCTGATCAGATCCACTATCGTCTCCTGGAATCGGACCATTGGCTTCCCAACCGTCGGTTGCGGTCGGGGCACAAAAGTAGCGACGCACCCCGCGATTAATTTCCCTCTTTGCTACCCTTCCCTCCCCTCTCTCATTCTGTCATTTGATCCAATTGATGATCTGTCCCGAGATTCCTCTTCTTCCGTACAAACGGATGGGTTCATCAACATCCCTTCAATCTGATTATTCTCTGGCAATCAGCCGTTCTCATATCCCGAGACTAAAGCCGAGATCGCACCGAGCTGTCACATCGCCTTGCGTCAGCTAGGACAGCCCCCCCAAAACAATCAATCTTATCAATCTGTCCAGCAGTCATCCACACGTTATCAATCTTTACCATCGACGAATCGCCCTTTGGTTCAACATCAGATAAACAATAACATCGAATCCGATTACGACGCTTTTACATTCGAATTTCCTTTCTCGGAACTCCGACCCAAATTGGCTCACGACCGACCGGCCGAAAGAGACCCGATCTCGCCACAACCACACAATATCTATTACCCGTCCACATCAGGTTATCATCCACCATGTCAGGCCCATCTCCTCGACAGTCAGTTGAATCTCCTGGAGCTGGAACTCCTGCACTTGCACCCCAACCTTCCGGAACCAGAAGCCGTGCTATCTCTGTCGCACCTGGACCGGCTTCACCAGCCACACCCGGGCCCCACAGCCACAGGACGCCACTCTCCATTAAGCCGAGTGCGAAGCCACCTCCACCCACACAATCTCAACAACGTACTGCTCTTCCTTCCATCAACAAGATGGCCATGTCGTCCGTAATCAGCCCCAACCCGGCTCCGCCGGAGCCTCCTAAGGTGTCTATGACTTCCAAGGAATGGGTGATCCCTCCTAGGCCTAAGCCTGGCAGGAAGCCTGCTACCGATACACCACCCACTAAGCGTAAGGCTCAAAACCGCGCAGCTCAGAGGGCCTTCCGAGAGCGGAGGGCAGCTCGTGTTGGAGAACTCGAGGAACAGCTTGATCAGCAACGTGAGGCTCAGGAAAAGCATGAGCAGGATCTTAAGGACAAGATCCACGAACTTGAACTGGATGTCCAGTCCTTCCGCTCCCGATGCATGCTGCTTGAAAACATGCTTGAACGGGAGAGACAGGATCGTATCCGGGTTGAAACGGAGGCCGAGACCCTTAAGCGTCGACTCGATGAAGGAGTCTTCAACTCGAATTATCAGTCACGAAGTATGAGTGCTTCTCAGCACCCTTTTGATGGACTTCACAGCCCTACTAGTCAACCACCGAGACACAGTCTTCCCGAGGGACGACCTGATCGTCAATCAGGCCACTCCTTTTCCATTTCACAAATCATCTCTCCCCCAGAGACCCTCGACATGAACTCATCACATGATTCCGAGACTGCTATCACTTGCGGCAACTGTTCCCCAAACGGACCGTGTGCCTGTGCCGAGGAGGTGATGAAGACCGCCGCCAACGGCTGCGGCAAGTGCAGTCTCACATCAGTCTGCCAGTGTCTCGACGACGTGGCTGAGGCCCTTGATCGACCTCAGGAACTGAAGCGTCCCGTCTCACCGTCGGCAGACGTCTCTTACGAGAAGAGGCAGCGTTCTAGTCCAGGTCAGGATGCTGTCGAGACTGACTACACAGCCATGTTCTCTCGCAAGCCTGCTCCTCAAGAGCCTTACTCCGCTCCCTCTCAACTTCCTTCAATGGACTCTATGCCTTTCAGAGATGGATGTGGGTTCTGTAAAGATGGAACCTACTGTGTCTGCGCCGACACCGCGCTTGCAACTCCGGCCATGACTCCTAACGATACTCTTCCTCCCATCTCTCAGCAGGTGCAGACTCCTCCACCTGAAGAGAGTGATGTGGTTCCCCCTACGCTAGCCATGGAGATGACAGCCGATGGCGCTGTCAAGCTTCCTCCTCGCCGTACACAGGCTCAACCAACTGAGCGCCGAGGCTGCGGTCCTAATGGGCCTGGTAGCTGCGCCCAGTGTCAGGCTGATCCCAAGTCTGGACTCTTCTGTCGTCTGATGGCCGCCAACTTCAACCGTAAGGACGGTAGCTCTGGAGGTTGCTGCGGTGGTAAGGGTCCTGGTGGTGGCTGCTGCAAGTCTCAGCCCAGTCAACCCAAGCAGCCCGAGAAGATTTCTCTGCCTAGCCTGCCGAGCCTAGGCTTGAGCTGTGCTGAAGCATACCAAACACTATCCAGCCACCGTAACTTTTCCAAGGCGGCGGACGACATTGGCTCTTGGCTGCCCAAGCTCAAGGCTACTCCTAGACCTGGTGCTCGACCAACACCTCCAGGTGCGATGATGCCCATCGAGGTCGAAGCAGCGAGCATAATGAGCGTCCTGAAGGATTTTGATGTTCGGTTTGGGAGGGGAATTTAATGGGATTCCAAGCCGTTATAAATGGATGAAAGGTATATTGAGTACATGAACAAAAAAATGGTGGTTTAGCGAGCACATAGAAGCTCCTACGACAGTTGAGTAGCAGCATGCCTTATATGGCACCTTGGTCAAGGTTTTGGGCGGAGCGTTGATATTATACCCATGTTTGTGGTGAAGAAGTAGTTCCTTCACTTGTGTCTATGCATCAATGAATCTATGCGTTTATCAAACTCTATTGGCAGTGCTCGTGATATGTCGGACATGTGCCGGCGGATGCACTTAATACCGAATGCATGTCAGGGTTCTAGAAGTAGGGCTTGCACGAACTAGGATAGGCTGGTAAGAGGTGACCAGTCGGAGGTGTGTATACCTAGAATGTGAACCATCATGATGGATGGGATGAGCGGGTGTTTGGGACTGGGATGATCTAGATGAAGGTGTTCAAGGAAAGGCGGTCCCCAATATGGATGTGAGTATCTCATCATGATAAGAAAGCGGTGATGGATTGGCTTTACTCGACTCGACATGATGTTAGTAAACAATACCTCCAGCTACCAAGTTACGCTGATGACTCTGTCTTGATGAGTTGGAAATAACAACATGCCACGGACGAACCTGTCAATCGCCGTTGGCAGATGCCACGCGCAGCTGACGTGCATGAAGATAGAAGATATTCTTGACTGAAAGAGGACAGATATGCTGGGGAAAAGCCGGGGAGGCCTATGTATGGATGAAGCCGTCGTGAACTGTTGGGAAAGTCGCGGTGGAGTTTTCGATGGGTGGAGCAGCATGGCCAACGCACCGGGAGGACAGAAGACAAATAGAGAGAGTTGCATTAGAGTGGCGAGTCAGACAGTCAATAGGCAGCTGAGCATATCGTTCTCAGGCCGAATACGGCTGCATAACTGGCTAGAGGGTAGACATGTCGGTCTGTCTAACAAATATGAATGGCTGGGGTGTGTTCGGTGAACAGTTGGTCTGGCAATTACTGATTGGGAGACGGTGCATGTGGAGGCCGGCGCATGATTGGTGTCTTGGAAAGATCGGATGGTATGCGTTGGCAGACAACAGCTCCAGTAATGTAGAGTTGCAGCAACTGTTGTCTTTGCCTCGCATAGAGGGAACTGGCGTGGTGCGATGAGATTGGTTGGAGATTTGGTGGATGGGGGGGAGGGGTTTCGTGGTTTTTGGTACCTAGTGTCGTGTTGGAGGTTTGGTAGAGATATGGCGGGAATTGTTAGCGAGGATGTATTTCTGAGTGAAAAGGACAAGTTGTAAACCGTTCTATCACATGGCAAGTCTCAAAGAGTCAACTCCCCATCTCAAGTTGGGTATCTTGAAGGCTATAAGTGGTCGAGGTAAAATAGACCCCAAGTAACACACATCCAATGCCAGGTTGGGAAAATACCCGGCAACATAAACCTGAAAAAGTCAATCCGAACACGGAGACATGCATGCGTTTCTTTTTATTATCGCTTCTTTTTCCAAATCTCTTCTCCTCAGTCGAGTCTCGGTTATCCTCGTGGTCGTAAATGTCTGGTCCGGTTTTTTAGAGACGGTCCTTGCTGGGCTGACGGGAATGCAATGACAACTCAGAGCCCAGAGTTACACTAAACCATGGTACATTCATTTCCTATTGTTTTCTTCCAGCCAAGATTGCCTCTTCTACAGAATCAGTTTGAAAACAATGACGAGCATACACGTTGCATAACACTGCCTTCTAAGTTCACGCCTGCAAGTCATATTTCGTTGTCCTACATACCGTCATAGTTGATCATGACTTGTGGTAGGACATGATGGAAGCCTCGGTTCACGATGGATGAATCGAGTCAAGTGGATGCCTTGTTCCACTCTCAACCACAACGACGGGACGAAACAGGCCGTCTTGGTGCATAAGGACCAATATAGAGGCTCTTTTCGAGGTCCACCGATCAATTAAACCGCCAAGGTAGTTGGTTTCCTGGGCAAGTCAACTCAGCCTTGGATATTTTACTCAATTTGTAGCGCTTGCCAACGCACAACTCATCTAATGACCCGGCCCGACCAGGCCAGGCGCTGCTTGACACGTGCGAATCGCACAGGGCTTCAGGTACCGACCCATAAAACAGTCGCTGACCCAATGGTAACTCAATCTCACCCGCATTGCCGCGTCGCTGCGTCCCAACGGGGCTTAGCGCATACACCTGCCAACGCTGTACCGGGGGTACCCACTACCGTACCGTACCGCTCATGTTCCCGTCCATTATACTTCTACCCCATCATATTGGATCCTATCCTTATCCCAGCCCAAAAGGACGCCCCGATTTCGTTGTCTGTGTCTGTTTCTGTGCCTATGCAGAGTCGGCGCAACCGATAGGTGCCAGTTGTGAGCCCCCTTTTGTTGTTGCCGTTGCTGTTGCTGTTATTACCGTAATTTATCATCCATCTTACGAGGGCCATAGTCTATTCCTACGATACTTCTTCCCCCACCTCCCACCTCACTCACCCTCTTACCTCCCACATCTTCTCTCTTCTCTCCTCTCTTCTCTTGTCCTCTCCTCCCGCCTCCTCCGCCATAGACTCCCTCCCTCCCTCATTCTCTGTGTCCTGTCTTGTCCTGTCTTGTCTTCTTGGGCAAATCCGACGTGCGACTCCAACCGTGATACGATCCTAGTCCCTCATACGCTAGAACCCCTCGGAACGCGCTATCGTCTTCCAACCTCGCGCGCCCTGTCACTCCTTACTTCGTCCGATCGTCGCTGGCAGGTCTAGTAACCTTCTCGAATCCTTGTACAACGATCTTCCTTGCGACTTGCTTCCGCCTGCAGCTGTTCGACTGTTAGAGTCCTATACCTTTGCTCACAAGCCCGTGAGTGGCGCCTCAACGAGAGCTGCCATAGGAGCTGCGCGGTTGCGACATAAAGTTCCCTCGTGAGCTCAGAATGGTTTCTATGCAACGATCTTTGTCCTCACCCGTCCGCATTCATTCTGCTCCCAGTACGTCTTGTCTGACGCTGCCACTTCTGGGCCACCACCTAGCTTGAGCTCGGTTCTGGCTGGTTTGGCTTCTGCGTGCCCCAAAGCTAGTTGTTGTGCTGATTTAGCTGGCCGCTTCATAGCTGTGCCCACTGTTGCGCAAGATTCGGCGTCGCCCGCTCCATCTGTCGATATTCATGTGCAACCACCTCGATCTCGACGACGCCGCTCTCCGAGTCCAAGCCCAACCCGCAACGCGACGCAAGCGCTACCTCTGCGACGGCCTGACGATAACGATCACCGGGGACATGCTCAACACTCGCCTACCATGTCCTCCCGAAAGCCCATCGTGGCACAGCCAAATATGCCTGGGCAGCCTTCCCCTAGAAATGGCCCTCGAGACTCGCCCGTGAAACCCACAGATAATGAGAACGACAACGGCCTTTCTTCCTCTACTACGTTCCCTAAACCATTATTGCAGGATGTTTCGCAGTATACAAATCCACATCTGTCCCCAGAGTCCGAAAGCACAACCCTCGAGGAGCTGGCTCATCTAGTGCGACTATCCAAATACCAGGAGCGCAAGCGCGCAAACACCCGTCTGCGTCTCCAGAGAAGTCTGGTTTCTACTGCTCTTAGCGCCCGTTTGACCCGTTGCGGAGAGATAGCCCATCGTAATTTGGTCGACAGCTTCCGCCGTGACGACAAGGAGAACTTTGCTGCCCTTTATAGCGCTATCCATGATGTCCGCAATAGCTGCGACGAACTCCGTCGCTACGCTCTTCTCGATCCCGAGATGGAGGGTCTTGCCACAGCCGGTCTTGGTTCTTCTGAAAGTTTGGACACTCCAACTAACTCGGCAGCTCTTGGTCCTCTCAAATCCATATCACCGTTTCTACAAGACATTTCCGCATCTGCTCGCGAGACATTTTTGGACTTTCTTACACAACTGCGTACAAATCCGGATTACTTAGCCACTCGTATATGTTCTCTATCAAGTTCCGAGTTGAACTCGTTCTTGACTTACCACAAAGGTTTGGAGCCCGTGGAATCTGTCCTTCCTTTTCATGGCCGTTCTGGAGGAAGATCTCACGCAAGCGCGTCCGGAAGAAACAGCACTGCCGTGGATATAGAGCGATTATTGTCCTTTCAACGCCACGATCCCCTCTCCATCCTTATCCACACCTGCTTCGCCAATTCTGCCGGACCTGACAGTTCTGAGGACCAACGACGAACTGAGATATGGGCTACTGCTCTTGCTCGACTGATTTCGGAACCCAAATCCACTGGCGAGCACTTCCTTATTTCTGTTCTCAACATTTGGACAGCAATGCGTGACTGGTCTGGAAAATCCAACATGGAATGGTATCTAATGAAGATTCTTGAGGATGGAGCCTTTCTACTAGACCGGGCCGAAGACCAGCATGGCACACGATTCAACTTATCCGATTGGAACCACTCCGATGAAGTTGCGGCCAAGGAATTCTACGAGAGGGCAGTGAACCAACTATTTGAGCTTGTCGATGACGAAGATGCCACCGGAATACCCGAAGGACTTTTGGAACTTGGAAATGCTATCTTGAAGAAGCTCGACCATAAATACGTCGAAAACACCTCCCGGTGGCTGGTTTGGAGATGTTTGTTTTTCGTTTTCCTCCTGGGCGTCATCATTCATCCAGAGTCTTATGGGATGCTAGCTGAGTATCATATCACGCCATATGCGCGTGAGAAGATTCTGAAGAAGGTAGCCATGAAGGCTCATGAGTATGTTTCCAGCATGTGGAGCGGTAAACCCTCGGCAACTTGCGTTCCCGTGGAAGTGCCGCCAAAGATCAAGGGCCATGTCGAGAGCATTCTTGCCCGTTTCCAGGGTTCACGATCCAAGGTACCGGCTGCCAAGCTTCTTCCAGCGAGGTCCATCACGTCCCTGAGAGAAACCAAGGAGGTCCATCCCTACTTGGTTATTAGCCCAGCTGACCTCATGACTTTGGTGAATGCCATCTTCCCAGAGAGAAGACCACAGTCAGCTTCGGGCAGCTTTAGATCAGGACCCGCTTCAATCTCTGGCATGTCTGCCATCTCACAACCTATCTCCATGTCAAACCCAAGGAACAACTTTGAAACTGCTTCCATCATCAGTACCAGCGCTTCTTCGGTATTTAGTGACACCACTACGCGGGACGGATACCTAGACGAGCAGACCTCAGTAACCCCTCAGCGATATTCTCCTCCAGCTATGGACTCAGAGTTGCAGAGGCGCCTGAATAAATACGAGGACGACGGCTATCGACTGCGCCTGGCACTCCATGAGATGACGCAGAATCTCGGTTCTGACACTGTCCGTGGATCATGCCACCCTTGCGCCGAACGATGGCTCGTACTCTTCATTTCTTCTGATGGAAAGAGTCTATCCACAAATATGACATTCGATCCTGATGATGAGCTGGACGACGAAGAAAACTCATCTAGCACTGACACGGATGAAGAAGATGCTCCAGATGGACCAGAGCTCGACAAGGACTACCATCAACTCCGAGATTCGATTCTTAAGCTTGTTGAAGATTATGAAATCCCTCGTAGTCTTGAACCTGAGAATAGCCGTACACAGCTAAGCAATCGTGCTCTGGGCCTCAAGAGGTACAAGTCAAAGAGCAAGATCATTACTACTGAACGGTCGATGGCTAGCCGCAATCCGTACAGGAAGCAAGTCGGCAAAGACTTGGGCGATTCCAAGCGAGAAACGTCATCTGCTCCTGAGTTGACTGCCAAGGATGACAAGCCCGAAGCCGTTCTCATTACTATGCTCAAGGCGGCCTCAGCACAATCCAAGGCACTCGCAGATTTCGTTTCATCTCATCAATATTGGAAGACTCTCAACCAGCTTAACTCTCTCGCGTCTCCTTCGCTACGCCAGAACGGGTTTGCGGTGCTCATCAACATCTTTTCTCGTGGACCAAGAGACACGATTCGACGATCGGCATCCGCGATCGAAGAATATGACGCCTGGCTCGTCTGGCTCAAACAGAGTCAGGAACGCCATGAGGGAATCATCGACCGCATGATGAAACGTGTACGAGCTGTGCGTGACAAGATGTGGTATGTGACAGACGTCCGCAATTCAAAAGAATATGCCCACAGCCGCGATATCTGCCAAGCGCTCAAGACTATGGGTATGCCCCGGCGTTGGAACTCATTTCAACGATCCCGCGCCCATATGGCCAGAGGACCTAGCTCGTCCTATCTTTACCGCACCGAGTCTCAGATAATGGACCTGCTAGCAGCTTCTGAAGAACAGGGTGGTCCAAACAAGCTAAGCGATGATCCTGCTGAGGCCACTGCAGCATGGCTCCAGAATCGTGGCATCGAGAATTTCTGCATGGGTGAGGAACGTATTCATCGATTCTGCTACGAGGTGGACAAGTGTATCTCAAGATTAGTCGGCGAGACTATTCGAGAGGCGCCAGTTTTATGGTCTAGTGAGCTATACAAGCGCGACAAACTCGGGTACGACCGCGCAAGAACCAGAGAACGAGAGCTTTCATGGGCTGGAGATGACTCCGGCAGCATCATCAGCGACCCCGACCGCAAATTCAGCCCCACGTCAAGCAGACCAAACTCTTTGGCGCGGGATCTGAGATCGCTGTCAATGCACAATCCTAGCCAGCAGTCGCTTGATTCTGTGCGACAGAGCATGCCACGAGCTAGCTCAGCACTCTCAGATATCCTTGATGGACAAGAATACTTCGATCGTGCCTCATCAGCTCACACAAATGATTCGGCCAGTACCTTTTGGTCACCGTTCCAGCCGGTCATGTCTCCTAGTTCTGGTGCTTCTCGAGGTTACTCGCCCACAACGAGCTTGACGAACCTCTCCACAACCTTTTCTCATCCGCCGCACCATGGTACCGCACCTTCTACCTCGAGTTTCTCGACAGGACGCCCTGGCACATCAGCTTCATCCAACGAAACGGTGTTCCAGCAACAAAAAGTGGATGATGAAAAGACTCGCTTCCTGACTGAGCTTAGACAGTCTCTTACCAGTCTCTTACTGTCGGACCTTGGCAATCAAGTCTTCTCTCGAGGTTCTGAAACAGACGGCTGGTTTGACAAGTTGGGACAACAGTGCATCGACCGTAAAGATGCTCTAGATCGTCGTGCACGACGTCGATCCGAAATCAAGGAGAAGCGAAGCTCAGGACGACCAAGAGTCATTGAAAAGAAAAAGAGCTTTGGCAATCTACGAAATGCTGGCGATTCAAACTCGGAACGAGCCTCTGAAACTTCAGAAAGCCTTCCCTTAGGCTCGAACGATGGATCAAGCACCAACGATTCCACACCACGTCTGTCCGGGGCCAAGGAAGAGAAGGACAAGACGGAATTTCCGTTCAAAAAGGCTTACCAACGGCTGCTCAACATGTTTTGCGTACACCCTAACCCTTACGCAAAACTAAATGCTCTTTATGAGTTGGAGAATCTCATTGTAGCTGCTCTGCAATCGAGTGGGCAGAAGAGGCCTCGATGGAATCGATCTGATGCTGGGTCGAGCGTTGTGACAGAACACAACACCAACGCTCGCCCTACGCCCTTGGAAGGAACAATCGACAATGTCAGGGAGCGACGATCACAAGCACTTCAATCTCAACTTGCGACACCTTTCTTTGGTCCTCGACAGGCCAATTCCGAGACGAGATCTATCATGTCAGGTGGAAACGTCAACACCGACATAATCACCAAGGAGCTGCAGGCTCTGTTCCGAGAAGCGTCGATCCGACCCAAGACGCTCTTCCGTGATCTGCAATTCATTGCGTCTTTCGTCCCACCTTCGGTGCTCGACAAACAAGAACGCGGCAAGGCCTTCTGGAATACTGCTCTGGCGGCTCTCAAGCTCAAGTCTGAGGTATGCCGAACCATGGTAGAGATGGCGGATGAAGTGGTTGCGGCGCATACACATGTGCGCAAACCAAGCGACGATACGATAACAGACGTGCCACAATCTTCAACAGGCACGCCACCACCGCCATCTACAACATACAAATTGGATGACGCGGGTAAGATGTGGACAATCACGGCCAAGGAAGGATTCCCAACAGCACAGCGCGAGCTTGCGTTGTTCTACCTTTCTAACCCGGAATACGTTGAGCGGACAACGCTCCCTCTTTCAAAGCCGCGTGAGGTGTTTAAGCAGGCGGTCATGGACAAGTATGGCCGCCTTGGTAACGGAGGAGGACGCACTGGGTTCTCGAGCGGAGGTGATGGCAAGGAGAGCGATGTGAGAAGTGACCCTGGGCTGATGTGTGTCGCGGTTCACTGGATGGAGGCGGCTGAGCATGGGGGTGACGAGTTGGCGACGAGCTTCTTGCGACAGAACGAGTTCATGGGACGCTGATTCATGGGGCGCTGATATTATTATACCCACCGTGTTTTTATGTTTGGCGCTTGGGCGTCTATATGATTTATATGGATGCTTTATAGAGGAAGACGAGACCGTGTTTGTATGCTTGGGTATGCGTTTAGGTCTAAATGAACCCAAGCGGTTCTTTCAATATGAGGGGAGAAATGCATGGGCATGATTGTTTTCTGATTACACGATGTTTGGGATATACCAAGTGCGCGATGTGTATACTGAATTGTGTTACTGTTGGCTACCTAGGGGTAAAGAGGCAATTGATGCTTCACAGACTTGTTTGTTACTGATAACTATTTGTTTACCACCCCTCCATCTTTCCACTCGCGAACCTAGATTTGGAGACAATTAATTTTAGTTAATTTATTACAATGGTCTACCTGAAAGCTGACTTGTGATGATAGGGGCTAGATGTGATGGTTTGAGTGGATCACTTGCGGCTATAGCGCATGAGGTCCCCTCACGACAAAGGCCTCAACGTCATTGTCATCAATTAACTTCTCCCACCTCACTGGTGGCCCAATATTATATAAATTTTAGATTAGAAATTAAGAATAATTATATCTGTAAGAATTCTAAGCTTTAAATAATACCTCTATAAGTTTGTGATATTTTTCATCCCACTTTATGACAAATAATCTCAGGTTAAAATATAAGGTCTTTGGTATTGCCTCCTCCTGAGCCGGGATTTTGGTGGATCGTGTTTTTTTACGACCGCGCTCACCTCATCTCATCACTTTCATTTCAACAGACAACACGCTTCAAACTCAAAAAATCGGCCATTCCGGCCAATCAATTAGACAAACAAATAGGCATAATCGCCTAAGTCTTTGGTACATAAGGGTGTATTCACAAAAGGAAGTGAGTGGCTAATCTGTTGATAGACACTTCCCGTCTGAGTGGAGCGACTGCCTACTTGCTGCCTATCTGCCGTATCAACCGTGATTCACAGCAGCCAGTCGATCCAATTCACGTCTATACACCACTTACGGCATTATTTATGTGCGGATAACTGACTGCCTTATTTTTTTCTCTTTCCTCCTCTTAATCCATCCGTCTTTCATCTCAACAACATGGCTGCTGATCCGGATACCGCCATGGCTGATATCAGCACGCCCTCGTTGGCCTCAACTTCAACCTCTCCCTTTCAGAAGATTCCCCTGGAGGTTTTGTTACGAATCACTCACTTCCTCACCACGCCCGAACTTGGCAATGTCCGCCTGACGTGCCGCTCTATTGAGCAGGCTCTCTACACTACATTTACCAATGAGTTTTTCACCCGCAAGCAGTTTATGATCTCAGAGACAAGTCTACAGGCCTTGATTGACATCTCAAAGAGTCGGCTCAGCGTACATCTTAAGAAGGTGCACTTTGGCCTTGACCGCTTTGCTCATGCTCTTCAAGTTCATGGCCACAATGCGCGTACTACTCGTCAGATGGAGCTCTACAACGGGCAGTTTTCGCTGCTAAGTACGGGCTATCATCGTGACATGCTTGTTGAGGCGTTCAAGAACCTGATCAACCTTGAGGACGTGGTCATTCGTGACTTCAATTCAAAACGCCGCACACGCGATGGTGAGGGTAAGCAGTGGACTAGCTACGGGTCGACTACGGCATTCAGAGAGACCGGGTCTCGTCCAGGTCAGAATAGTGGCATGGCCTGGGGACCTGATACCTCGACGGCTTACGGCAGCACCATATTCAGCTCTGTCCTCTTCGCTCTTGGTCAGGCCAACGCGAGACCAAAGGGTATTGAGCACATGTCGCGGTCCAGAAACCACCTGCGAGATTGCGCTTTCAATATCCCTTCATACATGGAGCCTTCCGTCATCCCTATTCTGGAAAACCTTGAGAAACTGCATATAGATGTCGATCTACTCGGTGGCAGTGACTTTTCCAGCGACGACGCAGCCGGCCATTCTTCAACTGCGGATATGATGCTCCGCAACTTTCTACTCAAGCTGAAGAACATCAAGCACTTGCGCATCAACGAGACTCACAGTAGCGTTACTGGACCAGGCATGCTGATCGGATGGCTTGGTCGTCCCAATACCCCTTCACCAACACCCCAAGCGAGCTCCGGGCCATCTCCCCCGCCAGGCTCTCCTCTTGCAGCCCCTGGACCATCGCCAGACTACCCCCAACTTGAAGAGCTCGACTTCGGCATGATGAACGTGGAAGCTCAGCATTTGCTAGCAGTGGCCCGAAAGTTTGCACCAACACTGAAGAGACTAGAACTGCACAAGGTGACTCTTCGTCGACGCCTACCAGATGGCCATACCGGCACTTCTCCCAAGGTCAACTTCTGGGCCAAATTTCTCGAAAAGCTCAAAGAAATTCCCGGCCTCGATCTACATCACATCAAAGTCAGCCTACCTCAACAGCAGTGGTCCTCACGGCCGTCGCGATCCCTCGTTGCGTTCGAAGGCCAGAGAAACAACATCAGCGAGTACACAGGAACGGACTGGAAACACTTTGTCGGGCACGACATGATGCCCAAGGTGACGGTGCAATGGGCGAACGAAGAGACCGGCGAAGATGACGGTGATGATAGTGACGGTATTTGGGATCTATATGCGCTTGATCTGTAGAGAGCGCTGAGGTTTTGCTGACTTAGTCTGACGCAGATGTTTCTGACGAGGACGACGACGATGATGAAGACGATGACTAGAGGTACTTGATGAACACTAAGGGTGGATGGGAGAGATTGACGAGCGTGCTTGGTGTGATGGAACGGGCTGTATATCTCGATGCCGCTGTGAGCATCTTGTTTTGTTACCTCGTGGGGTTTTACAGTTAGACCTGTCTACTATAAATAAAGCATATTTTAGGCCAAAGATATCCTAAAGTGCTTAAATTGTTTTGTCACCTCTTACCTCAAGTTACCTAGTCAGAGTGCCGATTATTTAGCGGGCCGCCTGCTGTCTCCAAGCTTTACCTGAGAGGCTAGTGGGGGAAATATGACTTTAGACGCGGATTTAACTAAGACTCTTATTAAACTTGTGCTTATATCTCTGAAAATATAATAAAAATCTAGGCTAAGTCATACTAATTATAAAAATATTTATTTAAATTTATTATAAATTAATTATAACTGAGGTATTATAGTAGAGGTCACGTCTGAAGTTTTATTCCCCCGAGGCCAGGCCACAACCCAGGATCTCCATTGACTTCAGGCAGCGATTCCCACTTGATGCGTTCGATTAAAATCACATGATCTCGTGACAAGGTCGTGCCTGGACTTGGGTGGTTCCTCTGGCGCGCTGGTGCCTGGAAGCGCGTGCTTGATTCAACAAGTAGCTCGGGGAGCTCTAGGCGGGCTAGAGGATGACAGAATAAGACGACACCTACACTTGGGCAACGGTTCTTAATCACATATAGCTTATGAAAGAAACCGTTCAAGAGTGAAGATATTCTCAAAAGATACACGTGCGAGTATTCGATCCAATTCAATCATACTCGCGGGTTTCCTCTTTTTTTCTTCTTTCCAATCGGCAAGTGCTTCCTTTGCGAGAGTCACCTCGCTTAAATCATTTAGACTATCCCATTGAAGCCCTTTTTGTCCACCTTTGTAGGGCAGTCCAGGGATCGCCCAGAAAGTGGGGGGTTTCAGCCTAGATGTTGTGGTACCTTCCCTTTCAGCTGAACGTCACCTCATATGAGCTCACCTTTAAAATGGGAAGGCGCCGACCTCATCTTTAGACCTCCCAATCTTCATCTTCTTCCCATCTTTACTTTTCTCTCACAACATCGTCTCATTTTCTCACCTCCCATCCACTCAATCTCGGCTTGTTTTCCCCCTCGTAAGCCGCATCTGGTGTCATTGGCCAAGGCAAGGATCACCCTGAGATTCGGCGATTGCTCGATTCGGTCAGCTCTTGTTGACAAGCCAAAAGCTGTTGGGTATGACGCCGCGCCTCTCAGCCCCTAACTAGTTCCGTCCCCACTGCTGGGCAGACTATGGTTATTAGGAGACTACTAACACTGCCATAAGTTGAGCTCGGCCCTCTTCTGAGACCAACATTCGACCACTTCTTCATTCACCTCACTTTGACAATCTCACTCACACAAGACACCCTCTCAGTACCAAATTCTCGTCAAAATGCCTCCCAGGAGAAGAGCCGCTGCGAAGCCCCTAGCTGATCCACCTCTGGACGGCTTTGCCATCGCGTTGAGCGGCAAGTTTGACAGCATCGACCACAATCATTCCTCACTTGAGGCCCTCATTCGCAAGCACGGAGGAACCGTCACCAGAAGTGTCACAAAAGCCACCACCCACGTTGTCTCCACTGAGGATGACTTCAATTCCGGCAGCAGCAAAGTCACTGCTGCCCAGACCAAGGGTCTGCCTCTTGTAAACCCGTCCTGGGTAATTGACACCGACTCAAAGGGTGAAAAGCTGAGTGCAGACGATTACAGCTGGTCTTCTGCCCCCAATACAAACGGAACTGCTAAAGCCGCCACCAATGGCACAAAGTCCAAGAAGAGAGCTTCCCCGGCTACTGGTGATTCAGAGGATGAGGAGAACCTGCCCAGGACTAAGCGGGCAAGAAGCACTGGCGGTAAGCCTCCGACCAAGGTTCCCGTCAAAGCTTCCAAGAAAGGCACCAAAGCTAAGGCTGAAGTTGATGATGAACCTGAGGAGGAAGATGAGGAAGAGCAGCCCAAGTCCAAGGCTAAGCCTAAGGCCGCCGCGAAAAAGGGCACGAAGGCTAAGGCTGCTGTCAAGGATGAGCCCGAAGAGGAACCTGAGGAGGAAAAGGTTGTCGCCGAGGGCCAGTTTATCATGAAGAAGGATGTTGCCATTCCTCTTGATGAGCACTGCACTCTTCCCACATACCAGGTTTATGTCGACCCCGACTCTGGTCTCATTTATGACGCTTCGCTGAACCAGACCAACTCTTCGGCCAACAACAACAAGTTCTACCGCATCCAACTCTTGAAGGATCCCAAGTCAGCAACCTTCAAGACATGGACCCGATGGGGTCGTGTCGGAGAGGCTGGCCAGAAGGCTGTCCTTGGAAGCGGGTCTCTTGATGATGCCGTCAAACAGTTCCAGAAGAAGTTCAAGGACAAGTCCGGTCTCAGTTGGGAAAACCGTACCGACAACCCCAAGCCTGGAAAATACGCATTTGTCGAGCGCAGCTACAACCCTGACTCTGACGATGAAGATGAAGAGGAAGACAAGAAGGCCGTCAAGAAGGAGGACGGCGAAGAGGAAGACGAGGCACCGCCTCCTGAATGCACCCTCGAGAAACCTGTACAGGAGCTGATGGAACTCATTTTTAACCAAAAGTACTTCCAGGATGCCATGACCTCTCTCAACTACGATGCCAACAAGCTACCACTGGGCAAGCTGAGCAAGACAACCATTACTCGCGGTTTCCAGCAGCTCAAGGATCTTGCGGCTTTGCTTGATGATCCTAACCTCGCGTCCACCCAGTGGGGTATGAGTATGGCTGAAGCGACTGAAGAGCTTTCCAACAGATACTATTCCTACATTCCCCACGCCTTTGGTCGCAACCGACCGCCCATTATCCGTGACAATAACACGCTCAAGAAAGAAATAGAACTTCTGGAGAGCTTGTCAGACATGAAGGATGCGGCCGAGATCATGAAGATTGATCGCAAGAGCAGGGATACTGTCCATCCTCTTGATCGCCAGTTCATGGGTCTCGGCCTTGAGGAGATGACTCCTCTGGACCACAACAGCAACGAGTTTTCGCATCTCAAGGACTATCTCAACGAATCTCGTGGTGCTACCCACCACATGACCTACGATGTGCAAGACATCTTCCGCATTGAGCGTCACGGCGAGACGAAACGATTTGATAACTCTAAATTCTCCAAGATCTCGTCCGATCGCCGTCTTCTCTGGCACGGTTCACGTGCGACAAACTACGGTGGTATCCTCAGTCAAGGTCTGCGCATTGCGCCCCCCGAAGCTCCTGTCTCGGGTTACATGTTTGGCAAGGGCATTTACCTCGCCGATATGTCTTCCAAGTCTGCCGGGTACTGCTGCCACTACAACTCTGGCGGCCATGCCTTGCTTCTTCTTTGCGAAGCCGAGCTTGGAGATCCCATGCAGCAGCTCACTGGGGCCAGCTCTACTGCAGGCACAAGTGCCAAGAACCAGGGCATGCACAGCACATGGGGTCAAGGCAGGACAGGCCCTAGCAAGTGGATTGACGCCGGTGTTGTTCACGAGAGTCTCAAGGGTATCAAGATGGTAAGTCCCCGGCTTTTTTGTTGTGTTTATTCGATGCAATTGCCCCAACCTCTGCACATTGTTACTACGGTGCATACGCTAACACCTGCTCACAGCCTGACCCTAGCGTCAAGCCTGGTGACACCAACGTCCAAAACGCATCCCTCTACTACAACGAGTACATCTGCTACGATATCGCCCAAGTCAAGCTGCGTTACCTTCTCCGCGTCAAGATCTAGCAGAATGCGCCTTGGTAAAACAACATCATCTTTCTTTTGACAGTTTTGGAACGATATTCGATGTTCGATAAAATCGCCAACCTCTTTTGAGTCTTCATGACTCTAACGTCTCATTGAGGCTACTTTCAGCCTAGCATGAGATGCCAAGTTACGAACAACCTCATGGGACCATCTTGTCCCTTCGTCTAGCAACGAGTCAATGGTGTACAACACTAAAGCAACTTGTGGCGGTTAACTAGCTGGTTGTATTTATGATAAGAGGATCTTGTTCTGCGTCGGCGCATCGGCGTATGGTAACGGAGAAAAGGGGTTCACTGGGCATTTAAGGCCATTAGAGAACCGTGTAATTCATACATGAGATGACAATGGCGCTTACTGGGAAGATGGGCTATGATTTCGGTGTTTATTTCTGTCTCACATGTATCTCCCACCTCGCAATGACCACTATACATGATTCCTATATAAACATCATCTAAAACATTTGCGCCTCGTTATATTGTATAGGGGTATCGTGTCCATGAAGTTTGGCCCACTGGCCTTTTACCACGTCCCGACTCTTGCATAGTTGGACAGCCCTCTCGCTAATGTATATCGGTCATAAGGGTCGTGTCTCTTCCATTCGCTACCCGCATCCTCTAAACTTGAAGTCCTGATGGTCTCATTGCTATAGGTAGCGAATATTGAGTCAACAGGTTATCGATGGTTAGGACGCCTAGGGCAAGTTGTGTTTAAGTATTTTCTCAATTGAGACTGTATCAATCCGCAGATGTTCAGAGCCGATGAAACCCAATCGCCCGCCTTTTCCTCGAACATTCCGATTTCGGTGATTTCGGGTATGGTGGTGCAGACTGTGTAGTCGGGCAAAGTTGATTTTTTTCCGCGTCCAACTCATGTTGTTGCACAAACTGGTTGGCTTGGTCTGGTCTAGTGCTTTCGACGTTTCGTGATCTGGGATTACCAGTGTCCTAATTCCGCGTTTGGGTCATGAATGGATGGTTCTCTTGCGAGTAGGATCTGGTTGAATCGGATCGTCGGGTCGAGCCGGGACGTCGGTGCGCTGTTGTTGACCCACACCAAGTTCCGGAAGCTCGCTGTATCGTTGTAAATGGTAATGGCAATGGCTCTGAAGAACTCTGGGATGCTCAACATGAGAATAATCGGATCTCCCAGTCTTCTAGCCGGATCTACTGCTCATCAGGCGCCAACACCACCATGCAAAGCATCCATGCTTAGCCAGTCGTTGTTGGGCATCCATAGATTTTGGTCAAGCCCTATGCCGTACTCCAGGCCATTGTCCGCTCCCAGCCCATCAGTACCTCCGTCATAGGCGTTATTGATCTCGGAAATTCCAAAGTCTTGTCGCGGAACAATTTCGGGCAAGCTCACACTCGGCTTCGCAGGGGGTTGCACTTCGGTGGTTGGGTGTGGTAAATCTGGTGAGACCTGACTCTCAGGCACCCAAGGATCGGCGACGAGCGAAGGGGGGAACGTTGAATCGGTCATGGCGGACATGGAAACCGGAGTCATTGAAACAAATTGGTTGGAATCGTCGGGAAGACCATGCTCACGTAGGGCATGCTGAGAATACCCGTTATCAAGTGGAAGTCGGCCATGCGGATCTGGCGTCACTGAGGGCACACGTATGGCGATTCCATGGGATATCAACCTCTCCAAATCCACTTGAATACCCTCCGCCGTCTTTCCAGCACAACAAGACTTGATAGTCAACAGACAGATTTTGGCCTGTTCCATCACAGTATCCAAGGTGATATCGTACTTTGGTCCGTTGGTGTGATATGCGTATGTCAACACGCGAGCGCATTGGTAGGCGCAAATCGCCATGTCTAAATCTGTCACTGGTTTGGCGTTGAGCTTGTGCATGGACGAGAAGATGTTAGCCATCGACATTGCATGTTCGACGCATTGTCGTTGACAATGGTCGATAAAAGCATCGTCAAGAGTTGCAAGGATAACACGAGGTAGGGCTTCGCGAAGGCCGCCGAGGGCAAGACGATAAAGATCGATCTGACATTGGTGCCACCAGACATGTATCATGATGAATATGCAGATTCGAGGAGAATAGGCTCGGAGCCGTAATGAGCTTTCAGAAAACTGGAAAGACGCCGGTAGGTGTGTCGCAAAGTCGCTGAGGTCTTTCTGAAGGCCCCAAATACCGGCTTGAAGCTCGTCGGGTTTGGTGTTACGACTCAACATGACTCGTCGAGAGAATTCCATAATTCGACGTCGCATATGTTGTATTCGAATATGAAGAGCTAGACTCCCAATGTCTTCGGCTTGGGGATTACGAGGCTTGTCGGGTTCGTGGACAAGTCTCTCGGTAGGTTGCGGGAGGTCAAATTCAAAGTTGCGCTCGTTACATGGCAATCCTACGTGGATCTTATCAGCACTCCAGAGAGAATAGTCACGGTATCCGCCTGAGACTCCTGAGTCAACACAGTAGAGTGCCCACATGAGTCGGCGACGAGACTCTTGGGCAAGGAAACAAAGATTTGGAGATTCGTGATTCAAACGTAGCGCCGCAGCGTATCGAGATGCTATACTCAACAGCATAAAAGCGCTTGGGGATTTCTTGGAAAGAATACGGTGCTTGATAATTAGGACAAGCGCCTGGACTTTGATGGTTGAAGGCCGCGTGTAATCGGCAAAGATGAGTCCTTCGGCATCGTCGATACACCTTTCACCATACTCCTTCATGCCCGGTCCCATATCTGTAAGGTACGATGTTATACCAATCAAGGCCAGCAGTAAAGCCTTTTCAACCTTGCCCGTGTTGTATCGTCCTTCGAGGGAGGCTCGATGGAGAAACGAGTACATGGGAATATGATGGACATGACGGAAAAACTTGTCGAAGGTTCGACCTATTAAGGCATCGAAAGACTCATCTGGCAAAGGGCTACAACTAGTCGTTAGCCTAGGGAGCTTCAACTACGTTGTTGACTTACATGTCTGGCGCATAGCCTTGAGGCGTTGCGGTGCTGGCCGGGTCGGTCAACCCAGGATCACTATCATTGTGGCCATCGTCCCGATCACCTTCTTGACTTTGAGGACTTCGACCCTCACCTCTCATGGCAATGCGCGCCCTCTTACTTGGTCGGTAAACACACTCAATTCCCTGGGAGCGGCAGCGATCGCATGACGGCATGTGGCCGGAACATCGGGCCTTTCGACTATGGCAACTGAGGCAGGCCTGTCGAACTCGGCGGCGCGGTAGGGCACCGGATAAGGCACCGGTGTCGCCATCGTCGTAGGAGCATGGAAAGCCAAGTCGCTCGCAATTAGAGCAAATGTCGCGCGCACCATTGCACCGGACCTTGCGAGCGCGACAGGTGGTACAGGTCAAGGACGATTTCTTGGGCTTGCGATCGGGAGAGTTGGCATGAGAAGCCGGTTGAGATGCGTTTACCGTCTGCTGAGAGACGGCCGAGGTAGCCGAAGTAGCGGCCGAGACGGGAAAAGGAGAGTCGAGGCTGGGAATGAGGTTATTCGGATGGTCGCCCATGGCCGAGGCGAGATCCATGGCGACGTCGGCGGTCTAGGGCGCATGGAGGGACCCAAAGACTGGGGACCATTAAAATCAGCTAAACAGCGGGTTCTAGAGCAAAACACCGAGACCAGCGTCGACCTCGACGGAGGCCATGAGGTAGGAAAACGATTTATTTGGACTTTTGTGTTTGTTTGTATTAGAAGATTTTGTAGAGTGACGATGGTGATGTTTAGTGAATTGGTGGGAGTCAGAAGGCGGGCAAGCAGTGGAGGCAAGATAAGGAAGGAAGGTGCAGGTGGCCCTGGGCTGGGGTCCTGCGTTCTAGGTTCTGGGTCCGGGTTGTGAGCGTTGGTGGGAAAACCGGGACCGGAAGGGGGCAAGAGCAGTGCACACTCCCACTGCAGGTGCTACCCAGCGGGTGTATGTATCCTAAAATATGGCGTTGATACAGTGGACGGCAGTGGAGGGTGGTGCCTGCTGGAGCCCCTAGTTAGACAATCGATCAATTGGAAGACACAATCGATGTAAGAAGACACACACAATTACAATTGCACCACCGGGCCGCACCTACCGCACACGCAATTTGCTCTGGCTAAGGCCGTTTATGATCGAGGTCCTGCTATTCTTCAACTGGCTGAGCTGACCCGACCACCTGGCTTGAAGGATTGCTTTTGCAAGCGCGCCAAGGCCACTTGCTTTGCACCCCCAGTTGCTCACATGAGGAAGATGGGATCTTCATTGAGCAGGATGTGGGGCATGATTGGCAAAGGTCTTCAGTCGCAACTTACAAGTCCACTTCATTTCAACGCCTTTTACAGTACAGAAGCAAGAGGCTGACCAGATTCCTATCTAATCTTTGAAATTGGTTGATTGATTTCTTTTCATGAAGCCAGATAATTATCCTCAATTTTGTGTCTTGTTTCTCACACCCAGCACAACGCCCACCTCTTTGGCCTTGACTAGCCGATGGAAAACTCATGGAACGATGTTGTGTGGACCACTCTTGGCCCACCGGTCTTGGCAAAGATGCAGTGCCCAAGCCTCACTGGTCAAGCCGTGCACTCAGGTCACCGCCAGTGTTTACAAGGGGGAGATTTTTTGTCAGTCAATTGTTTTGGTTGCATCTCATACTAGCCAGTGGATTGTCTGTGCCAGGCCATTTATCTGAAATGGTTACCGAACCAAGGCGGGCTCGGCGAAGGCTGTCATGAGTCAGTCAAGCTATGATGAATTAGATAAATGGCAGGCCCCTGGCACCATTAAACAGCGACGAGACCACCAGCGACCGACCGACCGATCGATCTTATGCGCTGATTTTTCCAATGGACAAGTCATCGGCATCTTCTTTTATTCCCCGCAATCTAGAGCCCGACCTGGTGGTTCTGAGTTCTCTCTGCCGAAAGGCGCTGTCAGGTTCCCACAACGAATACAAACTCTATCGTCATTGTTTTTCCCTTTCAGCAAAGACGCATCAAAGCAAAACCTGGGGATACCAATGAGAGCGAGAATGTACCGAGAAGCGACGCCTTTGGGAGGGCCTCAGTCCCGCTTGGAGCTCCTCGATCCCGGCGCCTGGGCTTGAAAGGTCTCCGCCACGGACCAGGTTATGAACCGGGATTAAGGACAAAGTTTTGGAGCTCAACAGGCGATATTGACCGTTACCAGATTTGGGAAAACAAAGGAGACGCGAGCATTGAAAGGTTGAAGAAGAGGTGTGGGAGGAGGTGTCGCATCGAGGCTGCGGTACGTATCCATCATGAATTACTTGATCGATTCATTTCCCTGACAAAAGAGAAAAGCTCTGCTCTCGAGACCAATCGGTCAAGGATGCCGACGGTCCGAAGAGAGCTGATGTTGAAAGGCGCGACCAACCGAAGAAAAGAGATGGACAAATCCATTAGCCCCACCATTAGTGCAGATGCAATGTGACGCTTACCTCCATTGGCGTCGTTTAATGGGCAGCTGCGTCATTTATCCGACGGCCGCTCCGACTTCCGCAATATCATCGTTTCATCCCCCCCCAATCTCGTATTTGGCGCATCCCAGCCATGGATGCTCAGAATACGCAAATGCTTGAGTTGAGCGATTCGATGGAGCAAGCCATCATTGTTCCTTGATCCTTTCATATGGATTTGTCTTGCGAATAAAATAGCACAGATCTTGTCTGGATTGAGGCCGACTTCCGGTTGACACCTTTTTCAATCCCAACCTCCTCATCTACCAATACACAATCATGATGATCATCTATGTGATCAGTCATTATTTTAATACTCCACGCACATCATGACTTACAACTCGAACCAATTGAAATTGGGAAGAAAAGCAGAAATAACCATCTTGTTTATGATTCACCAAGGATTCTTATCGAATTACAAGTTTGAAATCTCTGAGATGAGCGATAAACATCCTGCCCTTCATGGCGTTATTCAGGCTTGAGCAGGTGCACGAGACCCCGACGAAACCATTGGAGGACGCATTAAATGCTGTTATCAGGCGAGATACGGTCTTTCCCGCCTCGGCTAAGGGTCAAGATTTGGTCCAGCTACGCATCGACACTCCACTTTGTCTATCTCCCCATCGCCATACCAGTGATCATGACACCACATGACTGAACCTCAACGATGCTCGATCTCGTGCCGACTAAGGAACTCAGCTTTGTTGGCCACTGTACTTGCTTGTTCCATTCATCTGCTCCGCAGCCCGACGTCTACAATCCATTTAAACGTAGATCATGAGAACCCTTTACACACTAACCATAGCTCTAGTTAGGGAGCTATCGAGCTTTCCCCCGCAGCTTTTAGTCTAGCATACAAGCTAGCTATTCGGCTAAGCTTTCGTCTTTGCTTGACTTGGTGTATGACCAGAGTTGCTGTCATTAACAACCTTGTATCCACGTCTAGTCCTAGCGTTTTTGGCGAACAAGACACACGACGGTTCCAGACCGGATGATGCGGATATATGTACCGTCCGGTCTAGCCACAAGATCCACGCGCGTACTAGGATTAACATGTTTGCTGCTTTTTTATCTTCCGGTGGCTGTCGATTTTCCCAGTAGGACCTGAGCATGGACTCAACCTCTCCTTAAGTGGATCGTCTTCTGTCTTTTTGTTCCTTTTAAAAGATCCACATTCTGCAGCTTGAAGTTTACTCATTCTACTGGTGATTTTACCTACAATATGTTCGAAAGATACTTATGAATGGCTGAATCACACCCGGCAATAGTTAAGTTGCCCATGTAAACCAGGCTTCACCCATACCTGTGCTCAATGACATCCCGCTTTTGCAAGGTCAATCCAGTCAGGGGTGACTTTGAATGGGCGACAGATTCACCATGGAAGTGCTTTTTAATCT
The DNA here is from genome assembly GCA_027945595.1 of Fusarium torreyae. Taxonomy (NCBI): domain Eukaryota; kingdom Fungi; phylum Ascomycota; class Sordariomycetes; order Hypocreales; family Nectriaceae; genus Fusarium; species Fusarium torreyae. The sequence goes on from JAOQAZ010000018.1 coordinate 55,201, forward strand.
GTCACTCGTGTATAAGCGGTTTTGCCTTTTGAACCGTGAAGGCTTTGTTGGGCAGAATATCTAATTTACATATCCATCCTAAAATTTCAACGTTCAAATACCAGGAAAGAACAGAATGACTAGGATGAGCAGAAGGATCGGGCAAGACAGAGGTTGACTATCCTTAAAAATTTACTAAATGTATTACGAGTAGGTAGATGCAGTCTTTGATCTTACTTTTGGGAGAGAGGAATCAAGTTCCAATTGCTCCAAACGTCAAGTCTCATGAACATCTCAACCGATCCTGAAAGCCTTTCATATTGTGAGCATTACGGCAGTACGGGTGCTCCGATACATTCCTAGCTTCTAAAAGGTATATCAAGAGTAAACGGCCATCAGAAAGCCGGAGAGGTTTCCCTGGAGCATGGAGCCACTCAACATATCCATTGTTGAAAGTCAGACATTCAGGTTGGTGTCAGCTATTACCAAACTTTAGTTGGTCGGAGACTCGACTCTGAATATAAATAATAACCGGCGCCATTGCCTGTAAGAAACGAGGGTTCCTAGTTCGGGTTTTCAAAAGATTCATCTGGGGACTTGCCATTATCGTATACTTTGACCATGAGCGAGATTCATCAAATGTGGACCAACTTACTTGCCAAGTGATTGTTCTCGTCTTATGCAATGAAACCTGTCGAATAAGGGGCTCCGAACATTAATAGTGCTGCGTTGTGAACAGCATCAGAGAGAACCTCTCTCAAGTCACAGATATTCCGGCATAAGAACGTCAACCTAGCCACATGGGAAACATGCGTTGTCAAATACCCACCCTATAGGGCTGACACAGATAATTGTCTTATTTTTCCCTCGGCTCCATTAAGAAGAACTAAAAACTGTTGTTCTCAAACCAATGGTAGATATCGCGAGCCGATTTCCGTGATCTGGGCCTACGGGTCGGTCCGCCGGAGTGGATGGACCCTGCATATCGGGACTCGGTGATATGGGGAAACGGTCGATTTGAGATGCTTGACTTGCAGTATGATTCTGAAATCTTGCTCGCTTGCCCTTGAGACCAATTAACCCTATATCTTACACAATTATCTGGATGTTTACCCTAAGTAGAAAGATTACTATGGTGGTGGGAGTCGTAAGTGATGTAGAGAAAATCGCACGATCACTCTTCTACTGCCCCATTACCTTGTTCAAACTTGAAAAGCAGCAATAGCAATGTCCTAAGCTTTTGGATCTAGAGTATATCTATCAGAGCTCCAGTAGACACTCGCTAATCGCACAAGCGATCGATAAATCGACAATCCGGGCTCTCGGAGAACGACCCACAGAGCGACATCCGAGACTTGGCTTTCAGACATCTAGGGGTGTGTATAAATGCAATACTTGAACCTAGAGTCATCATTTTGTTCCCTACGTTGATTTACAAGCTAATTACTGGGGGATCAAGTGGTCCTTGAAATACTATACCGATCAAGTTTCTTTCGTCACTTGCACATGACCCGCCAAAGACTAATATAAAAAGGGCTTGACAAGATACAGCCGAAAAGCGCAGTTTATATTAAACCATTACAATTAAGTTAAATATCACGACAGTATCATCAGATCCTCCTTCGCTAATACATATACTGCTCGTCAAAATCCGCCAAATACCCGTTTAAATCCTGCGTTCCAGCCGTACTACACGCCCACGCATTCAAATCCAGACCAACACCGCCGTACGGCAGACCAAAAAGCAAATTGGGATCCGTGATAGGATCATTAAGCGGATATGGTTCTCTACTACTCCAATCTGTCTGGGGCTCAGGTGGGGGCTGCTCATCTTCAGTTGATGCAGTCCAGCTCAGTGCTGGTTCAGACGGAGGTTCAGGAGCGGCGTCACGACTATCGTCGACAAAATCAGATTGTCGGAGAAGACTGTGAATAGCTAGACGTTGACGGATGTATGCGTCTTTGGAGAGTTTGGGTGGTGACTTTGGAGCTGGGTCGACTGCTTGTATTGCTCGATGGTCTGAGGACTCGAGCCATAACTTGTGTTGCTGGATGACTCGCTCGAGCTCTTGTCGCTATTATCAAGTTAGCTACGATTCTGGCAAAACATTTTGTGGGCTAGTCTTACCATAGATTTGAGTTGTGCTGAAAAGTCAAAGTATCGTGTTATGACATCCAAACATAGCTGCGCCTTGCTGATAGCCATCTGCATCGGCAGGCCAGTGTTGTCCCTTCCAGTGTAAGTCCCGAACAGTATAAGCCGAGCGCCATGATACGCGCAGACCGCCGCATCAAACTCGAGCATGTCTCTTTCGTCCTTGTGTTGCGCGAAATCGGACAAGACCTTGACGATTTGCTCAGCGTGCGAGAGACACTTATCTTTCATCAATGCCCTGTCAGGCGCAGACATGCCCTCAATCGCTGCGTGAGGGGTGGACTCGGGGTATTCTGTGAGAAAAATTCGGTAGAGATCGCAGTGACATTGGTGCCAACTCATGTGCTGGAGATGTCAGTTAGGTCGTGGTAGTAATAGTATGTGGCTTACCATAATAGCGTACTGAGGCGGCCGATGCAGCTCTTGGGGATTTGAAGGCGGATATTGATCACTTGGTGCAAGCTTTGTTCGTAACCTGAGAAGATCGTTCTGAAACCTCTCCATTGATGAGAAGAGATCTGAGAGATTGACCTCCTTCATGGAGATCCGTCGATTGAGTCTCATAATAGCGCGTCGAATGAAGGCTAACCGAACAAACGCAGCACGGGACCCTAGAACCTCGGGCTCAAGTCCTTTGCCTGACTGCAAGTATCCTGTGCTGACCTGTCGCTCTTGGTGAAAATCCACATCTTCGCAGGGTAGCTGGAGATATATCGTGTCAGGGTCAAACAGCTCAAACTCCTTCAGGCCCACGCAGAAGCTGTCCTCCAGCAAGTACAAAGACCAAAATGTCCGTCTTCTTACTTCCTGCGCCACAGGTCCTAGCTTAGAGTGCTCGTAGTTGAGACGCAGAGCTACAGCCCACCTAGCAGCGAGACCAGCCATGATGAAGGCTCTAGGGAATTGTCCCACGGCAGCTCTGTAGCGAATCAAGAGTAAGGATGCCTGGATCTTGAAGATGGAAGGCTCTTCAAGGCGCTCAAGTATGAGACCCTCAGCTTCTTGGGCCCAGCCATCGCGCTCGCTGTGGTGCTTGTCGAAGTAAATTGCCGTGATAGCGCACAGGGCCAGTTTGAGCGCCCGATCGATGGTCTTGTCGCGACATCTTTGAATGACGGTAGCCTGGTGCAGGAAGCTATATGACGGTAGAGCGTATAGACGTTCGAAATACTGGTTAACGAGCGAGATGACTATCTCATCTGAGGGCGAAGGTGCTGGATAGCATTCATCGACGACTGGATCAAAATTGTCGGCCTGAGAGCCAGATGCGATACTTGATCGTTGTAGCTCCGGTGAGACAATAGCCTGAGAATTTGATGCAGAAGCCGAGTCATCTCGAGACGACGATGCATCCGTGGCCTGTGATGATCCCGCTCTGGATGAATAGGTACACGGTTTATTCCTCCTCTGGCAATTTGTGCATTTCGGAGTATCACCAGAACAGCGAACCTTCATAGCCCGGCATTCGTGACAAGCCTTTGTACCGCGACATTTTGGCGGAAAACGTGGCGCATACTGTCCACGAGAACCATCTTGTTCAAAAGAACACTGGAAATTGAGTCGCTCACAGGTGCGACAGCGAGGCACTGTACCGTCACATCGGACCTTCGGGGAGTCAGCACCGGCCGAGTACCGGGGAGGATTTGAGTAGATATACCTTGCGGACTCGACACTGAACACAAGCAGCCTTCATTGCAGGGCCATGTAAAGGACTCGGGACTCGGAGCGATGGAGATTAGATATTCAAGGATTTGGATCGGTCGGCATTCCAATAATAACAATCGGTACAGAGATGCAGTCAAGCTGTGTCTTTAGCCCAGGGTCGTTTAGCGATGTTGCAGTGAGGGTATCGAGTATGGCAATGTGATGTTACAGTTGTCGACTAAACAAGCCGCGCAAGTAGTACCGCGTTTCCAGCATCGACTTAATTTGAATTGAAGCGACAATGAGATGTAAGAGGCAAACTGCTCATCTCACAGTCTGTTCAAAACGTTACACTCCATCCCAAGAATATTGCCTCAGGGACTTGGGCAAGTGCGAATGGCCATATCCCTCTCCTTCCTCGCCTTCTTCAAAGAGGAAACGTCCCAAGCACGCCATTCTTCTCAAAAAGGGTCACTTTCTTGTCTTCAGCAGGAAAGTATCCAATAGAGGTTCTTGCTACTCCCCGTCACGACACCATGGCCTGCGATGGCGTGCGGGGTCTCCGCAAAACGTTCTCTAGACGATCCAATCATATATCTTACCGACCGAGACACCGCATTGATCCACTATCCCTCGGACAAGCTCCCCGTTCCTCCGGGCTATACCCAGCAAACTCCCCGATAATCCCCTGTCCAATATATTGTATCACCACTTGATTGCTTGGGAAGCGTCCAAGCAAATGAGGATGTTAAGGCCCAGACGCTCGCTTCTGCTGACGCTATAGATGATGCGGTCAGTTAGCGCGGTGCCGCGGAAAAGTCTGCCCACCATCCTCAGATTGAGACTAGGGGATGCCATAGTTTAACTACTACTCACGCTGTCAACCAGCCCTGGGCGATCTTCACTAACAGGAAGCCTTCCTGACCGAGCTCCGAGCAGCCTCGATCTCATCCTGGTCCTCTCACACCACCCTTGATATTTCTGATGACATCTCGGCATGGCAAAGCTCGTTTATAAAGCATCAATCCGCTGCATCAGTGCATTGGACTTTTACTATGCTACCATTGCCGTAGTATTACTCACTTACACAATTTGCAACAATGTCGCGTCTCGGGACGTTTCGAGCCTCATACCTTGTGGCCTTGAGCTGCATTGGATCTTTCCTCTTTGCCTATGATACAGGTATTGTAGGAGGCGTCTTGTCCCTGGAGAGTTTCCAAAGGGATATGGGCATGACACCTGAGAGCAAGGCAGATGTCAGTTCCAATTCAGCAAGTCTATTGCAAGCTGGAGGTATGTCTACGTTCTTTTTCGACCGAAGTATAATACTTACAACGATCAGCCTTCTTTGCTTGCTTCTTCGTCTGGCCCTTTACTGCTCGCTTCGGTCGACGATTGTCTATTGTCCTCGCCTCCTTCATCTTCAACATTGGCGCCATTCTTCAACTCTTTTACCCCAACAACTCTGTCGGAACATGGTACGCCGGTCGAGTCATCTCGGGAGTCGGTGTCGGTATCGCCACCGTTATCATCCCTATGTACAGCGCCGAGATGGCCCCCAAGAACATTCGCGGTCAACTCGGCAGCATGTTTCAGTTTTTCTTCACCCTCGGTGTCTTCACTAGCTACTGGGTCGACTACGCCGTCGCAGAGCACATGGGACCTACGACTACACAGTGGCGTGTGCCAGTTGGTCTGCAGCTCGTGCCGGGTGGTATTCTGGGATTGGGCATGCTGCTTACAAAGGAGAGTACTCGTTGGCTGGCTAAGGTTGGACGACACGAAGAAGCCTTGGAGTCTCTCGTCTGGGTTCGTGGTGGCGAACTGACTGCTGAAGTTCAACAAGAGTAAGTGAGCTTTTGGTGTTTAAACTCTATAAGACTGACCAACTGTTTGTAGAATGGATGAAATTCTAGCAGGTATCGCTGAAGAAGAACGTGTTACCGAAGGCCTCACATGGAAGGAGTTTCTTCTTACCGCCAACCGCTGGCGCATGTTTATCGTCATCACTCTTCAGATTGGTAAATAATCAGCGCATCATCTTGAAATTTTCAAAAACTAACCTTGGTAGGTGTTCAACTTACCGGCAACACATCTCTTGCCTACTGTAAGCCATGCAAATTCCTGGCAAATTATACTCCTTGAACAACGTGCTAACACCTTACAGTCTCTCCTCAGATTTTCAACGCTGTCGGAGTTGGCTCCAACGCTTTCCTTTTCAGCGGCTTCTTTGGCCTCGTCAAGGTTGTTGCCTGTGGTTTCTTCCTCCTCTTCCTTGTTGAGCGAATTGGACGAAGAGGTTCTCTCATTATTGGTGCTTTTGTCATGGGTGTATTATTCATAATTGTCTGTGCTATCACTGCTACTCACCCTCCGGCTGGCGATGGCACTATGTCTTCTGCCTCGGTTGCGTCTCTGACTATGATTTACCTTGAAGCCAGTAAGTCGACTCTTGAATTACAAAAAGGCACGTTTGGATGCTAATATTATATCTAGTGACGTACAACACCTCATGGGGACCTGTACCTTGGGTAAGTTATAAAACTTTTACATGATAGAACATTTGGAGATTAACAACCATCCTAGTTGTACATGTCTGAGATCTTTCCTACCCGTATTCGCGAGGGTGGTATCGCCGTTGGAACAGCCACTCAATGGCTCTGGAACTTTGCCTTTTCGCAAATCACTCCTCATGCTGTTGACAACCTGGGCTGGAGAACATTCCTCATGTTTGGTATTTTCAACTTTGCCCTTGTTGTCTATGCTTTTCTCGTTATCAAGGAAACCAAGGGCAGATCACTTGAGGAGATGGAACTGCGTAAGTCCAGTTTAATTGCTGTTTTGAATTTGCAAGACATAGTTGCTAATGTTATTCACAGTTTTCAACGCCAAGCATACTCAAATCGACTTGGAGGGGTCTCGCAATGCAAACGGAACTCAAGGATCTAACAGTCCTAAGAACAGCCTGCAGGGAGAGTCGAATGTTGTCGGTGCAAAAGACTAATGGATTCGGGTGAAAAGAGCCTCGGGGTTCTAAAAATGAAACTTTGATAAACTTAACCCTTATAAAACAAAGAAGATGGTACTAGGCTCCTAGATATCGGCGGTACCTCTAAACATTTGAATTATAATAACCATGATTTCTTCAATGCCTATAATATAAAGACCGAAAAAATAGCCGCGAAAGACTAGCATATATCTTATCCATATCGTAAAGATTTCATTAAGTCTCGAGTATTTTGTGGATGCTGTACCTAACTTCGTCAAAACCTAGAGACTTAGACCCGACATTAATTCATTAAATTGATAGTCTCAGAGTCGTTTCAAGCACACGCCTTGCGGCCAACAACATCTCATACCCTACATCATCTTCTGAATCCCGTAGTTCCATGCTCAATACACATACGCTCTCCCATAGGTGTATAAATAGGCCCATACGTCCAACTACCTCCGAGACCCTGCACCGCCTCCTTGCGCTTCTTTGCACTCATTGCCGCGACACCCTCAAGACCCCTCAGCCACGGCGCATCAGCGACATACCACAGCGCTCCGGCGAGACTACGAGGATCGACGGGTAAGTCAGGCCATCGCACCAGGAGACTGCAAAGCATAGCGATGACCATGAGAAGCAGGATTCCGACGCTGAGCCGAGAGCATATAATGTGGGCATCGCTTGTCTGTGTCAGACTGTATGGTACGTTGGCGAGTAAGATAGGGAGGAACTGGGCGAGAACGGTGGCGAAAGCTGTGAAGAAGAGGAGTGGATCGCGAATTCGAAGTGCGACGAATAGTCCCGAGATGGAATTTGTTGCGGGTGTCATGAGCACTGATCGTGTTGGAACTTGAGGATCCTGAGCCATTCTACGGAATGGAGTGATAACAGCGACGCCTAGAAAAGTAAGCGAGTAATGGCAAGACATAATACGTGGGGAACTTACTGGTAAAGAGAAATTCCCAGCAGAAGACGACGATGACGCCGAGGGCAGAGCATACGAAGCGGACACCAAAGTCTTGACTCTCCATGAGCTTCTTCATGTTCTTAGGCAAGTGGAAAAATGTATCAACAAAGTGATAGTATGAGACAAAGCCAAGCAAACAGATGAGGAACATAAGAAAGGTGAAGCGGTACCAGAAGCTCAGGGCCATGAAGGTCTGCGGAGCTCGACGACGTGTATGAGGTCGGTAGGCCATGCCTTCAGTGTACGGTGAATCACCATATGGGGCTTGAATGCCACGGTTGATGTCACCGCAGACAACAACGCCATACTCATCTCGCCCCTCCTGGTTACGGAACCATCCCATAGCGAACCTCTTCTCGGTGACAGCATTCTTGAGATCCTTCCAGTCATTGGCAGCCAGAGGTCGAATCTCTGGGTTACGGGCCACAAGTGCAGCAGTATTAGCAGTGCACCAGGGGTTAGCAAAGACTCCAGTGCGCCAGTGCCGACTGATCACGGTAAGAGTGAAGGCAAGAAGGATCGCGATGGCACCTAAGAGACCGGTGAGAGCATAGGCGGCTTTGTTAGAGACACCAAGCTCAAGAGCGCAGCCATCAATGGCGCCCTTGCCACAGCGGCCGTAGATCTTGAGACCAATAGCTTCACTGGCTATGGGCGCCAAAAGACCTGATGACCACACAGCGAGGGCTGTTAGAAAGGGGAGGGGCTGATTGTTGAAGAGAAGCTTGAACGGGAGATAGATACTCATCCAACCATCAAAGCTGAGAAGTAAGGCCTCACGCCCCAGGGCACCACCTGGTCGAGTAAGAGCAGCAAAAGGTTGGTATTGTTGAGCTGCTTGGTTCAGCGCGCGGATAGTCATGCCCATGAGAACAGCGAGGATAGGTGGTAGGAATTTGCCGATGAAGTATCCCGAGTGTGTAAGAGTATGCGTCGTTGCTTCAACGATGATATGAGTGTCTCCAGTAGGTGTAGAAACATCGGTGATGATAACTTTTGTAGCCGGGACGGTCGTCACTCGTGTAGTGGCGAGTGGTGTAGACACCGAAGTAACAACCTGTCCATCAGGCAGAGTCTGTACGATAGTTGTTGGCGGCGGCGCATCAACGACCGTCTTGACAGTAGCTGCGACTTCGCTCGTCCGGACTTTTGTAACAGGAGGTTTGACGGCTTTTCCATCCGAGCCAATAGTGAGAACAGAGTAAAGCGTCGTAGTTCCAACAGAGGCATATACAACAGGTTTTCCAGTCCTCGTCGTAGCGTGGACAGTCTAGATAACGCTCGAGGTCAGTAACATATACGTGCCAGATAAACAGTACTCAATTTACCGTCCTAACCACACCGCCTGCCATGACTGTGATACTAGTCTTTGTTTGTTCAGGCTGCACAGACGTTACGGTCTTGAGTTGATAGGTCGCCGCCTCTGATGATGGCATATCCGGAGGGATTGTCTCGGTAGAGACGATTGTAGTGGCTTCTTGTACATATATCGATGTACTTGTGACATCTTCTGACTCTGTGATCGTCTCCGTTGTTTCTTCGACTTCAACTGAGCCAGGTTCGGTGACCATTGTTGTGAATACTGACTCGATAAGGGCAGTTGTCAAGGTGCCACCCTCACTGTCATCAGTACCGGTAGGCGAAGCGTTTTCTGTAGGTTCAGCTTCAGAAGCTCCTGTTTCCTCGGGCCCAGAGTCGGCAGTGACTGTTTGCTCAGGTTCAGCTTCGGCGGCAACTGTTGGTTCTGGTACAGAAGACTCGCTCGCCGCAGCATCCTGTCTCTTCATATAGTAGAGGTCGTTATTCGTGATACCAAATGACCTGTTTTCGAGTTTTGCTGTAGTATCAGATCCATCCAGTGTGCGTACGGCATAGATCATCAACCCCATAAGGCCCAAAAGGGCAAGGATGAGAGTGCTGATGAAAGGCCATCTCAGGGGGATAGGGCGATAGTCAGGTCGTTCTCGCTCTCGTTTGCTGTCTACCTCGACAGGGTAAACCTCTTGTGCAGTGACAGGCTTGTACTCGTAGGTATTTTGCTGTGACCACCGTGGGTTTTCGGGATACTGTGGTTGATACATCTTGTCGATGGTCCAGAGTAACGGACTTGCGTACCACAAATGCACATCTCGTGTGCGAGGGTAACCGCACGATATAAAACTAGCATAGTACAGCGACCAATTTACCGGCTTCTTAAACCTCCGAATACCATGGCTGAAATAGCCCATGAGCAGGGCATCTTTCTACTGCGCCCAGTGTCATTGTACAGCCGCCATTGGCGAGAACAGACGAGGGCTTCAACAGTCTGCCAGAAAAGTCAGCCGTGGCGCCAAGACGGTATCCCTTCAAGTGCCCAAAATACCGGGATGGCAGGATTGCGGCGCAGTCTATCGACGTATGCGAAGCATTCATTGGGCCAACAGCCGAATAGTGATATAGGGCTGAAGCTAGACAGGACCAAAGGAGAACTGCCAAGCTCTTAGTTGGAGCGAGCTGAGGTTTTAGACCGTCTAGACCATGATTAAGCTTAATGAGCCAAAACCGTTCAAGGTTGCGCCCCGGCTCTATTTGGGCAAGGGGTCATGTGCACGCTTCCACAGGTTGCCTCCTCGGCAGATTTATTGACAGCTGAAATTCCATAGACGGCAGTTAACGTGACACTATTCATCATAATTCCCGAATGTTAAAAAGTAGTGTTTAATTAAGTTTGTATGACAAGGCATATTTAAAACGCCTCAAGTCCATATTCAGTAAACAACAAACGCCATGATAACCTTCCAAAACGCCATTCCCCAATTCAAAATCCGATAAAATTACCAGCCAAGAACGTTGAACAAGCTAGTTCGGGGGTCGGGAACAGAGCCGTTGAATGTCTTTGCCCGCGCAGCTTCACTTTGAGTGCTGTTGTATTTGCTAAATGAGCGATCAAAAGAGCGTGACTGGACCGCGAGCTGATTCCTCACATAGCCGCCAACAACAGAGATGCTTCCGACAACGAGAAGGACTGGAAGAACCCTGAAATGAAATGTTAGAGCGTGTAACTGTAAAATATGTGGATTGTAACTTACTTGGGGCCAACAGTGGGCTTGATCATGGGAGCAGCAGCCATTTTGAGTGTGGATTGATGTGATTGGTTGGGTGTAAGTGACTGAGTCGGCAGCTGAAGATGAAGATGCAAGGGTTGTAGTTGAGAAGATCTCAGATATGCTTGTAGTTGTTGATTGATGGTGATGAAGTATTGAGACTTGAGAGCAGAGAACTCAGTCATTATATATCTTTCTTAGAAGAAACACTTTACGTGCAATTCCGTATTATCGACAGGTTGCACGATGATTGTCTGACCAAACGTTCGGTACTCGGTGGTGCCATAGAACGATCCAGCCCCTGGTCATATCCATTTCGGGCGATGCCGGGGTCCGTTACCAAGGCATTGGGACCGGTTTAACACTAGATTCTGGGAAATACAGAGAAAGCAATTGGTCAATAGATCATTTTATCTACAGAATTATGATTCCATGCTGTCAAGATCCCATATCTCACCCAATTTTCATATTTTGGTGCAATCTTCCCATACCCTATCGGCAGAGCCTGTGTAAGTCAATTAATACGGGTAGACCATGGTGCTAGTCTAGAACACAGTCTTGTGCGCTGCAAAATGTCTGTTCATAAGACATTCATCCAAAGAATTATGTCAAGTTCCCTGGAATTCATTCCACTGAGCCATTCTCTCCTGCTATTCCCGTAAACTCGACTGACGTTGATGGCATTCCCAAATTCTGGCGTCTCCGAAATCATATGATGGTCGGACCCGGCGTCTACCGAATCCACCCAAAATTCTCCGGAAAATCAGCAGATCATCCGGTTCTCGACACTCGCAAGGCCGGAGCCCATCTCAACTGCTCACCACCGTCTCATTGTACAACTTTAAACGCCTCCCTTCCGGAATATGCAGGAGACTGCGTATCTGGTTATTCTTGATAGCTTCCTTACTTTAGAATAATGCGACCGGAGGAGAACCTATTATTAGCGATATCAGTGGCGACTACCATACAGCCACATCCTCTTGCGCTTGGGTAAGAAATAAAACACCAGGCATTGAAGTATTTGATTTATTCTTCTCCAAAGCGAACATGGCCTTGCCCTGTCCAATTTCGGTATCAACCTTGCTCCATGGACCATTGGCACGCCGACCGGTCGGAGGACCCCATAATTTCCGGTGTCTATGCCGGACAACACGGCCGGACGGGTGGACCTGTGTACCCATCTCGGTAACTATCTCTTAAGTGAGACTTCAGCAATGTCTCACATGCCATAACTAGAAGTCAGACAATACGAGACAGGCAAGTCTCTTGGGTTGATGCTGTGAGTGATGGAGAATTGGTGGAAAGCTCCCAATCTTTTGGCAAACATATGTTTGCTGTGTACTTGTAACTAGATCTATATACTATGAGGTTCTCGCTTCGAAAAAAGTTTCATCTATTAACATTCTTAGGCAGCATAAAGCTCATGAATACTACAGTACTATCATATCATTGCCATTTAACCCCCAGTTAGATATCCACAGGAAATTCCAGCCGAACTCAGGTGTGTTGCAATGCACGTCACCTCCAACGCCCCCAACCTAAAGCGGCCTATTGTCAACTAACGACATCCAATAGTCATCAACTCGGCTCTCTAGATAGTTCTGACGCGGGGTGAGAGCTTCTGAAGCTACAGCATCACACGTCATCCCCTCATCATTTATGAAGCTCTTAAGTCATTGACCTCAAGGTCCCCTCTTTAAATAGACAGAGCTCCCTTTAGCTATCCAAGCTCGTTTGTTACTTTGTAACTACATGTTTTGATCAATTGAATAAGATACTCATCAGAAACAAAGATAATCATGGCGCCGATGCGAGTTATTCTACGACCTGTGGTCCGCTTGGCCGCACTTCGACCTCAAATCCGTTTGGCCACTACTAATCCAACCCACGTTCATCCAGATGGCAATCTCGGTGGGCCTGGAGGTCAGCAGCCTGCACCGCAAGCACCAGGTGGTCCTGAAGCTATCAAGCGGAATTGGTATGGTCATCCTTTTAACCAAGAAACCGGAGCTAACATCATCAGGATGCCCCTCGCCGCAGCAGCCGGTGTCATTGCCGGAGGCGTCTACATCATGCTCCCATCAAGAGGGAAATCGCCCGAGAGAACTCTTGAGAGCGACATGGTGGCTGCCAATTCGACAGAGATTGGATACATCGGCCAGCCATCCGGAAAACCTGGAATTGGCTCAAAATACAAGGAGCTGAGAGATGGCAAGGAAGTTGAGTCGATGAAGGAGCTCAGTGGAAGAAAAGGTGGTGGCTCAATGGGCGGTTTCAGAGCTGAATAAGTTTACGATAATGATCTCTTGGGAAGGGCACAGCACAGAATGCTTATATGAAAATGCATGTATTATGAACTGAGGCAAGTTGCCCAGAGTATCAAATTGTCTATGTAGCCGCTGCCCCAATTTGGAGTCTATGTACGGTAATAATTATGAACGCCAAAATAAACAAGTACTAAACGTTTTCAGTCATGACCTTTACTTCTGTTCTGATGAATCATCAGCAACATCACCCTTCTTCTTCTTCTGCTGCAACAAGTAATCCCCACCAAACAACGCCTTATACACTCCTTTCAACCCTCTAAATGGCCAATGCGTCGTCGCCGTTTGCTTCATGAGTTTGTCATCACCCTCAATATCCACCTTGACCTTGTCGTACACACTCGGCAGATACGACGCTCCGTACTTTGCCCTCAGCGCATCATACGACTCCCGGTTGTAATGCGACCAGAACTCATCCTCGGTGTAGTACGCGTGAGCGTATAGCCATTTCTTTCCTCCGCATTCTTGTACCTTTTGCTCAAGCGTGCGGTTATGTCGGATGGCGTCGCGCCGATTGCCCTGCAGTGGACCCCAGACGCCAAAGTTGAGCAGATCTGCGGTGCCGGACTTTGCAAACTCTGCGTGCAATCCGTGTCCCGAGTTCGGCTCCTCGCGTCGGACGCGCAGAGGACATAGCCAGAGCGGATAGATGCGGAATTGTTTGTCGAGCCAGTTTTGGAATTCTGGCACGCTGCTGTAGGGAACGCCGACGTCTTGCACCATGTAGTAGTCAAAAAGGTTGCTCTTGTGGCCTGCTGAGTACATGACGCGAGCTCGGAGGAGGGGATCCAGGATGTATCGGGTGAGACGGTTAAAGGGTGTGAGGAAGTATTCGAAGGCGTATTTGGCGACCCAGAAGCCTCCTCTGTCGTATCGGAAGAGGTAGTCTTTTAGTGGGATGTAGTCGGCGACGCATGTTACTGAACCCATTCGCAGGCCATCTCTTACCTTTTCGACATGGAGGTAGAACCACTTGTCCTTGCGCCGATTCAAGTGTCTTGGTTTTGCACTTATTGGGATCTCATCCGTCAGACGCCCGGTGCATACAACCGTGGTGTCTTTTGAGTAGGCGATGCCGTCCACATAATCGTTCTCCCACTTCTTGCACTCCTCCTTGATGATCTTGACCGACTCAGAAGGACCCCGTGCGAGTCTATACTTGAGCTCGACATATTGCTTGGCTTCCTTGAGCTGAACCTCCAACAAAGTGACAACACCGAGCGTTCCGAAAGCCGAGGCAGCTCCCCAGAAAAGATCCTGATTTTCTGTTTTTGAGGCGCGAGTAACAGTCCCATCCGCGAGAACAATCTCAACCCAATTGACAGTAGCATCGAAAGCACCATATCGAAAAGAACTGCTCTCACCCGACGTTCCCGAGAAACCACCTCCAACCGTGATAGCCGGGAATTCCATAACCACCAGTGGAACGAGATCATGCTTCAGCGTCGCATCCACAAGAACTTCCATAGAAACATTCGGCTCGACAAGAACAGTCTTTGACTCTTTGTTCACCTCGAGAACATGGTTGAGCTTGCTTGTGTCGACGGTGTTGTCAACACTGCGATTTGAGTGCCGGGTGCTGTTGGTCGATCCATGGTATAATCGAAAGGGCTCCTGACGAGTGTGGAAGTGTTTTACACGCTCAGCGACGCCTGCAACGACTGTTTTATGCGCGTCCATCATGAGATGGAACTTTGCTCTCTTCAGGAGTTTTTACCTGGATTTTGGTACTTGAAAGGGTTTAATTTACTTGGCATGAATCGTTTAAAGTCGTATCGTTTCGGAAATAGCGAGGAATGATCCACAATTCCTACCATTCGCTCAGCTTGCTTCCTCAGAGTTTTATATGAGTAAATCTTAGAGTTGACAAGTCATGACCGCTGCATCCGACATATCCGAACATCATGTTTGCTTCGAATCATGGACGAGCAAGCTTACTATCACAAGCTCTTATGGTCCGAGGCGCCTGACGCCACGTCAAACACGTCAGCCCTGCTTTGACCCCATCGCCAAGTACCGGTATCTTGACCCCGGGGTCTGCACTAGCCGATCTCAATATGACGTGTGGGAATGCATAAATGAATAGAATTCTTCTATCGCTGATTGGATCTAGAGTATCCTGTTTGATTCTATCGGTAATTGTCCGTCCTCAATCGCGCTGTTAGCCTATCTTGTAGCTCTGACTAAATTGATGTTTCTGCCATTTCCAACAAACGAAACGGCCCTTGTGTTATCCTTTCGAATGATTTACCCTTTCGTCTCTGAAGTTTTATCTTCTTCTCCTTTCACCTCTAGCTTTCCTTCTTCTTTCGCCTCTGACTTTTCATCTTCTTTGCCCGTCCAGTAGAGAACGAAGTCGGTCAACTAGACTTCTTTTTCGCCCTTCTTCCAGTAAGGTTTTGGAGTACTCTCAAACAGTTCTCTTATCACTTCATCGTTCTCCATCTCTTCGTCCAAGTCTTCGACTTCTTGGAGTACACCGTATTGAGCCCGCTCCTTCTCCGAGATTCCATGTAAGTCTCCACAGTTCACCCAGATTCTGGAGTCGCCCGTCTTGAGACGAGCCTTAATCGTCCACTTGTCGAGGTATTCCTGAACTTGACACACTCTGCATTTTTCAGGAATCTCGTTGTCGTCAAGGACGAGCTCATCGTCCTCACGAAAGTGGCGACGCTTGTAGAAATGAGGTATTCGAAAATAAGGGACTATATGGCCGCACTCGTATATGATGCGCTGGTTGCACGGCCCTGTATCATCATTTTCAGAGTCGTGTTCACGGCGTCCGTCCTAGGGACAAGAAGTTGAACCGTGTCCCTCCTTCCATTTGGCGTGCAACGCCTCGTAGCACGACTCTCCGATGATATGGCCACACGGGAATAGTAAAGGAGGGTCGAGAAACTTGGCATCTTGGGCGCGTTCGCAGGGCATCCGACAGGCAGCACATCGAAGGCGGATAAACGTCCTCTAGATAAACCATTCGTCTGCCTTGCTCCTGCCATCGAACGTGGTATGGAATAGTTTGGCGGCGTTATGCATCCATACGAGGATGCATACCCACAAGTACGGGCTAGGAAGACCAATGTGTTTAATCTGCTCAAGATGCACATCAGAGATGTGAGGGAACAGCGCGGTACGTATTGCAAGCAGCTTAGGACTTGGAGATTCATTTTGGTTCGACGTCTCGCCATTGTTTGAGTTTTCATTGTTGCTTTGAGTCATAACGTTGCTTGAAGTTTCGACGTGATGGACAGCGTTGTCACTGCTCGAGTTCCCGTCATTTTTCGGGTCCCCGTCCTTACTCAAGGGTTCGTCTTTGCTCGAGGGCTCATCTTTGCTCGAGGGTTCGTCCTTGACTGGAGTCGTGTCTTTCTTTGGAACCCCGTCATCACTTGGGTCTTGGTTATCAGTCATTGTGACGAGTCGACTCAACACGAGCGTATGCTTCTAACACTGTTTCTGTATGCCTGCAGTTTGTTAATGGTTGTTCCTGGAACAAAGGATACCGAACTAGGAATGTGTACGTGTGGATGGCCAGTTTAACGTGGCGCGATGAACAATACTCCGATGATACTTCAGACCTTGTTGGTTGTGGAAAATGGTCCCGATGTTGCAAAGCTATAGTTGTTGTTGATCACTTCCATCCAAGGCGAGTAGAAACATCTGAGTGCGCTTGCGATACATTCCTTCCAAGGGATGGAGTTGCCTCACAGATTTGAGCAAGTGCCTACCTCATTTGCTTCCCTACTCTAACTCACTGATGACGATTATATCTACATAGGAGGTAGGTACATGGGTGGTTGACTCAGGTAGCTACCATAGCCACCCATGTAGAAAAGCGCTAGAAACGATTATATAGTGAACACAGCTGCATTTCCTGAGCAATGCGATAACTTGCCGAATCGAGTGTCCTCAAAGCGAAGCCCCAGACGTTCTATTCAAACCAAGACCGTTGAGAGTTTTTTCGACGGGGCTCGAGTCAAAGGTGAGAAAGATAAGTTGTCGAAGAATCCCATGCTCGATCTCGTCTTCCTTTGGATTCATCTTCCTCGGGATTCATCTTCCTCGGAGTCGCAAAGAGCCGGTGCAGTCTATAAGAAAGACTTTTCTCCTTGACCGTTTTCGACTTTCCAAAAGTGAACAAGTATGGCTGCAGTCGGTGTCCCTCGCGAAGGGTGCTCTGCTGGTTCTTGTGCTCTTCCACGATGTAGTGAAGAGGGCTCATGAATTTTGATTGGTGGTAGCGATGGTGTATTCCATTTGGGCGCCTTTCGTCCTTCACCATGCAAAGATGATCAAAGTCTAGTGAAACTATAGGGTCTGTTTCGAGTATCGTGCAGGACTGAGTGTTGCTCCGAAGGGCTAATGTAGGGAGAACACTGCCTATACCTTCTGGCAACTGAGCATATAGTGAGCTACAACGAAAATAAGGATTGCTACCCAGTCTTCGCTCGGAGAAGAACTCAAGTAGACTGGACCGGCCACTCTGTTCCTGATTTGAGGTCGGCATGCGAGCAAGAGTTAGGTCATATGGCTCTCAGGGAGTAATAGATGTTCAAAATCCAATGCCTTGGGTCTGATCATATGAAAAGCCAGTCTAGTAATAGAAAGACCTAAGATGGGTTCACGTAAAAACATGGCTTCGCGTCACAAACTTGTTCTACCACTTTAATAAGTACATCCCCATACTCACATCTCCTCTTGATTCAAGCGAGTAACAGAAAATAAGTCTGTGAGCAGTTTCCATTATAGCAGTTTGTCAGTGAACCATGCCGGCAGTTTGCTCTCAATCACCAATACCAGGTACACATGAGCAAAAGCCCAGGCCGCAATCAGGACAAGGCATCGGTGATGCACAGAAGAAGATAATGTATCCGCTATGGGTAGTCTCATCTACCGAAGGAAAATGACTTACAAAAAAAAGTGCAAAATACATATCTAGATACAATGTGTTGAGGGGGTTCCTCACAGTCTCGGTACAGCTGTCAAATACGTCCCGCCCAACTTGAGCATATCAACAGCCTCCCTGACCATCTCATCAACAATCTCCACTGCCGGCTGTATCTTTGTGATCGCACCCGCAACCTGCCCCATCAAATGCGGTGGATCAAGATCATTTCCCTCCTCGAAGTCATACTCTATCGGCACGACACCCTTATCACACAACTCCTTGATCTTATCAGGTTGCTCATGCCACTTCTTAATATAATCGTTCGTTTTCATCCTCAGCGGTCTCCCAGAAAGAACAAGCGTGCGCTGCGTATCATCATATCCACACGATACAACCTCCCTCTTGTGCTCTTCACTGCAGCTCGCTTCCACGGAGGCCACAAACCGTGTACCAACCCACACGCCCGCAGCGCCCTGCATCAGAGAGCTCGCAAGACTTCGTCCGGAGGAAATACCTCCGGCCGCAAGGACCAGCGCGGGGAGGCCCTTGAGCAGCGGAGGGTGGTACTTTGCTGCGATGTCTGCAACCGCAGGGATCAGGATCGAGTTTGCGACGTCTCCTGTGTGACCGCCTCCCTCGCCGCCTTGAGCGCAGACCATGTCCACTCCTAGCTCAAGGGCTTTTGTCTTTTTGCAACTGGGTCAGTGAATAGACAAACCAACTTCTTGTTCGTGACTTACTGCGTGTTTGGGATGTCCGACCATGTTCATTACCAAGATACCCTTGTCGTGAAACCTCTTGATCACCTGTGGCGGTGGAACACCTACAGCACTGACAAACAGTTTAGCGCCGCTCTCGATGATAATGTCGACTAGTTCGTCCAGTTTGCCGCCCGTGTAATCGTGGTTTGTCTTACGTGCGTTGCCTCCAATTTGGGGCAATGCGAGGTCAACACCAAAAGGTAGATCAGGTCGTGAGAAGTTGGCCTTCATCTCGGCAAGAATCTCGCGGAGTTGGTCGGGTGTGTATTGAAAACCGCCTATGATGCCGAGTCCGCCAGCATTAGATACGGCTGCTGCCAAGCGACCACCCGACACCCTAGCCATGCCAGCGAGGACAATGGGGTGTTTGATCCCTAAGAGGGATGTGAGTGGTGTTGTGATGGGGCCTGGTGCTGTCATGGTAGTGACGGTGTAAGTGGGAGGCGTGTAATATCGAGGTGAGTTGAGGTGAGCCGGATTTGATGATGTGAGACACTCTAATATACAGGCCCTGCTATAGGAACAAGCACAATTGAGTAGACGATTATGATTCTCTAGGTCTCAGTCTCAAGTATAGACGTGTGGGGTATCGGCTCTTTAACAACATCACCAACCGATCTACCGGCTTGCGGGGGAGACGTCAAATTCGTCCGAGGCATTTCCGCATTGGGCTATAGATTCACATAGCCATGTGCCCGAGGTCTTTAATCATCATTAAGTTGGTTCAGAATGCTCGTCCTTTATAAATAATGCATTGTCATGTCCTATTAAACAACGCTGCATTTAAACTTATCCTCCTCATGCTGCCGACAAACCGTCGTATCATCATCGGCTCAAATCCCATACTTGGCTCAGGTTGGTATCATACATAAAGTCGTCCGTGACGGTCGCTGTCTACCATCACCATGTTTCATTAGTATTACAGCGGATTAAGTCCCCCGCTTCCATGCGCTATGGATGAAATGCATCTTTCGTCCGTTATAACCTTTGTCATTAAAAGTGTGGTAAGCGCGCTGGAACGAAATCCTCCTTCTCTGGCGAATCTGTGCCGCCGGGCGGTTGCGGGCTCCTTGCACGTTGTTCTGACTGGCGTTGTTTCGGTACAGGGAGCTTATCCTCAGCCTCCTCTATGTGTTGGTATGCAGTCTTTGAAGGGGAGGCTTCATAAACATCATCCTCTGCCACTTCTGGCTTCGCATCAGAGACAGATTGTAGGCCAGATCTTCTTTCTGTAAGGCCTTTTTCCGCTGCAAGTTGTGCTGCGGCTTGTTTCTTTCTTTCGACTTCCTCGTCCTGCTCTCGTTGTAGCATTTGCTCCTCACGTTCCAGATCGTGTAGAGATGGTGTGTCCTCGGCTTCGGGAGTAATTGAGAACGATGTTGCTCGACGCTCCATTCGATATTCGTCTTTTGAAGCAACCGACCCTAATGTTGTCCGTGAAACCGTCCTTGATCCAGCCATTCCACTGACTGGTTTTTTACCTTTGCTGCTTGCCCTTCCGCTTCGACCGCTCCTATCGTCCTTCCTAACCATATCGTATGTCACTTCATCGTCGAGTGGAATTGCGTCTTCTTCGCCTTCTCCGTCGCTTGGAAATAGATCCCCTCGTGATCGATATGAGTCTGATGTATCGCCCGAACCTGTCGTCCCACTGCGCTTTCTAGTCACTGGTAGGTCAACAAAGTCGGATCCGTCATCAGAGTGTAGTAGTGGCTCGCTTTCTCCTTCGCCGTGTCGTTGGGGGTTGTCCTGTAAATCCGCTGCGCTAGGCTTGTATCGTAAGGTACCGCCGCCCATCTTCCATGGCAGCTTGCTGAGAAAACCGATTGGCTGAGTCTTGGGGATAACGGTAGGGTCATCGCCTATGCTGGATTTTCGTCGTCTATCCCGAGTGCCGTAGCTCATACCACGTTTCCTGCGCGGCTGCTCCGAAGTCTCTCCAGTGTTGTGTTTTCGTTGACTGCCGGTCCCGGCCAACAGTCTATCCCAATCCTCGTTGCCCCAAGCTCCAAAGAGACTGCCACCCTGCTCCTCCTCATACCAATCATCATAGAAGTCAAAGCTGTACTCTGCCCTGTTTTGCGATAGTTCTCGTTCTCTGCGCCTTCGTAGACGTTCTTCAGGGTCACCCAAACATACAGCCGTGCATTGTTCGAAGGAGCGTGCGACGGATGAAAAGCAAGGGTTAATATAATTGTGTTGAAAGGTCCAGATCCCTGCTGCTGCATTTTCCGTTACGGTTTCGGCGTCGTGGGTAATCTGATTCCAGCGTTGGCGCAGTCGGGGGTCCTCGAGGAATGCCATTGTCTAGATGGTGGATATGACGTCGCAAACATGGAAGCGCCGAGGTCGCAAATTTCTGTTCCGGGTAGTGTAAGAGGGTCTGGATGAGTGGGTGATTGAGTTATTGTGAGGAAGTTGATCAGGAAGTAGACATGATCGCAAAAGTGAAAAATCGGCGATCAGCGGCCAAGGATGCAATATCGTGAGGGTGAACCAGGCTGTGACAGAAGATCAAGGTTGAATGCTACAGTACAGTCGGCACCCAACTGTAAGACAGCGGTTGTTGTGGCACGTGCAGCATAGTGAGACGATTAGCAGTTGGACTTGTTGGGTGGTTGGTTGAGTGGAGGTAGGTACTTGAAACTTGGGCTTTCGGTGGCTGGCAAACAAGTACCGATGATAGGATCCACTGGGCTTGATGACTGAATGAATCGATGATTCTTGTATGTTGACATGGTCTTTGTTGGCCAAGATACCTACCTCATCAAAGAGCGTATAAGCTTACACTCTATTTCAGTTTAACATCTTACGCACTAGCATACTGAAATTGCAAAACTCAAAGAGTAACAAAGTCGTACTGAATGAGAAAACAGTCTGCTTAGCTGTGGTATCACGATAGTAACAGGTAATAATCAACAATTTAATAGTCCATCGGCCAAATCTTTACTTTCTCGGAATTCGCATGTTCGCCAGCACCCTCTCGAGCAGTTCCTCTTTGGTAGCCTTAGGGTCTGGATGAAGGTTTCTCTGAGAAAGCTTAGCATACGTCAACCGCTGTCTCGAGAATTTTACAAACCTTTTGTAACCATAGCCGGCATTCTTCTCGTGTCCACGTCTTAGGGTCACCGGCGGGATCTGGCTGAGAAGGGAACACTCCTTGGCCATCGTTTCCCCAGATGGTATATGCTGCTGCCATAGATACAACGCCTCCAAAGACTGGGAGTGTCAGTTGACATCGGCTTACCCTGCAGATGAGGAGTACTTACAGAGGACGACGTTCTAGGACGTAGTTAGCAGACTTGTCTTGTGGTTAAAGAACAAGAATTGGGTTCTGTTGGTTTTTTTTCTTCTTACCTTGGACTTCATAAGGTTATCGAGTCGAGTAGACATTACTGGTATTCTGTCGTGGTGTTGTCGATAATAAGCCTGTTGATGCCTGAGTGGTTTCCGTAATACCAGAGGTGGTAGAACAAAAGTATAAAAGCTTCTGATTCAGAGCCTTATGGAATGATCAAGCATATATAATATCCATTAGCTGGCTTATTTTCGCATTGAAAGGTGGCCATTTATCAAATAGCTGCCTTCTCAACCTGGCAGCATACGTCTGCGCCACGTCTTCCCTTACGCCACATACCCTGGGCTCGGTGGATCGGCGCCCAACTCTCCCGAACCGGTCCCGCACAAGCAATGGGTGGCCCGTGCACTTCACGGCCCCGCGAAAACCAGCGCACAAAAATAATTCCTCCCAAATTCTATCGAAATCGACAACCCGTGCCTTTGACAAGTTCCTGTTCAAGATATCCCCCCAGAACAACCGCCAAGATGCCTCAGGAGGTCGCTGATATCAAGAAGGTACGCCAAAAGAGAACTTCTGGATTGATCTGCTACAGGAATATTGAAATGCTGACTGAATTGCTAGTTCATCGAGATCTGCCGTCGTAAGGACGCTTCGTGTACGTTTCGAAGATAACCTCCCATTGCACAACATCTGTGCCGAACGAACTGCAAGAACCGATTCTAACAATTTCCCAACAGCCGCGCGGATCAAGAAGAACAAGCAGACCAACAACATCAAGTTCAAGGTCCGCTGCCAGAAGCACCTCTACACCCTGGTGCTCAAGGACACCGACAAGGCCGAGAAGCTTAAGCAGTCCCTTCCCCCCAGTATGCGCTCCCTCTGACCCTCCGACGACATCTCCTCTCGACGGGAAAATTTCGATGGGAATATTGGTTACTGACTTTTGTGCGTCTCACAGACCTGCAACTCACCGACGTCTCCAAGAAGAACAAGAAGTCTGCTTAAGAAGGTGGTTTGATACGGGTTACTCTGGTTGTGGGAGGATTCACATGCACGAATGGGCGTCTCGGGATACCTTGCATTTCATCATGTGCTCTGAAAGGAGGATACTCGGATAGAGTCCAAAAAGTAAAAAAGAACGATTCGAGTCACGACGTATAATTTTGGCGCCTCTCAGTCTTGTGTGATGAGTTTGTCGTATTTGTCGAATTGACTAATGCATAAAGGGCTTGTGTTCAGAACGGGAGACCTTGGTTTCGTCGAATCTTACTGCAATGCTGGATTCTATCACGTCTTCAAGACTTGAAGATGCGATGATTACCATGTCTTCAGCGTCTCCCTCCTCTACCTTCCACCCCGCCCAAACTTTCTGGCCTGGTTCTGTTGGGGACTGGTCCTCAATGAGACGATACTCCTTATCGAGGAACGTTTTTTCTTCAGGTCTGACTGATATTTTCCAAACCTTTACCAGACCTCTTCCAAGAATATCCCCTCGAAAGTCGTTGGTTTCACCTGCAGGTTTCAGATGATACAGAACCACGGCATCTCGATCTTCAGAGATGAAGTTTTGGAGCTCTTGCATTATGGAGGCATTCTCTTTACTCTTGATCCATTCGCCGTGTGCCTCGACAGATTCCCATGGTGCCGCGAGAAATAAGCGCGGCACCTCATCCTCGTTGATCCAAACATCGGTCGTATAATCGTAGGGTTTTCCCTCAAGAAGCTTTGGTTGATGCTCACGAATCCATTGAGCTTGAACTTTCTGGGTTTTCTTGAGAATATCGCGGAGCTTATGCTCATCGTACCCAGGTTTTAGCTGGAGGAAAGCGATTTCAGTGATAAAAGACATGGTGTATTTGAGAATTGAAGTCAATTCGCACAAGGAGGCTGTTCAAAACCGGGATACCACTGTGGTGCAGTTGGCTATTAATGATTGATGCATTGATCAGGCATCTCCGAGTTACGTTGAAGCGGGGTTCAATTGGCGATGATGCGCCATTACGATGCCTGAAGGGTAGAGTAACAGTCATCGTCAGCCGTAGGATCAAGAACCATGACTGGATAACCACGTACAGTAACTTCCCGACATATCAAAGTCGCAGGTTGATAGTGGTGACATTTGGCATCTCGACTGCTGTGATTGAACTGAAGCTTGAGACTGTTCGTTCCTGTATGCGATCGACTCGACCGAGTCAAACAGTAGAGTTGATAATACAATAGCCCTTGTGTCCCTTGGCAGAAATACTACTCTGTTCCTGGGTTTCCGCCCTCTAAAAACTTGAAGAATGTCAACGTATTACCATCAGGATCCTTGATAGCAAATTGCCGATACCCCCACGGCTGATCTTCAATCTCCTCATGAATCACATCACTTCTCCGAGCCTTGATAGCTTCCCACAGATGATCTAGCTGCTCAGTGCCCAAGGCAATGTAAGCTGAGCCCGGCTTGACAGTGTTATCACTCGGCTTGAAAAAGTAGATATTAGCTGCCGCTCTATCACCAGCAGCGATCGAGCAGAATGTGTATTCGGCGGAGGGTCCGTCCTCTGGCTTTACCCCGCCCAATGAAAAGCCAAGAAAATTGACATAAAAGTCAATGGTCCTCTGTATTGACTGTGATTCGAAAGTTGGAATAATTTTCCAAGCAGAAGTGATTGGTGCAGACATGGATGTTGTGGTTATGTATTCGTATAACTGAAGATGCGAATACGAAAAGTGTTTCAATATTTGTGATGCATTTTAAGTGCAAAAGAGGAGTTCTTATGTATGCGACAATTGAAGGCGCTCTACGTTGTCCAGTCACAAGTTTCCCAGGAGTACGGATACGGGCACGCCAATGAATAAGGTGGTTACAGCACAGCTGCAGGCACCGACATCCATATTTTCCCGTCTGTCGTCATCTTTTAGCTTCGCCGCTTTTCAACGATTACAACACCTCTTTAGACGTTGGCTTCGGCATGTACTTTGAGGCTTGGGCTTGCCTCTGTGTGCGTGTTGCGGCTTAGAGGATGATAAACCTGATTTACAGAGGCTTTTATCAACCAACCGGGGTGTCTCCCATGAGAGACAACGTCTCTTTTAGCGCATCGATCACCAGCTGAGCCAGGGACCAGACGCGGGGACCAGGGTTGTCATACGCCTGAGATTGTTCTGGCTCGTCCTATTGTATTGTCTCGATAGTGTCATCGTCATCTATCACGCGCCCTAAGTACCGACGCCAGATATTAGGTACCGGTCTTCCTCAGCTCAGTTCCATTTTCTGACTTTAAACCTCCAACCCCCGGGACTCGCCGTCTTCCTTTGTTGAAGCAAGCTCCATATTGACTTGCTTGTTCGATTTTCCACTCTCGGTTGCTGCATCGACAAATAGCGGCGGACCGGGAATAAAAACAGACGTGAAATAGACGGAACGTGTAAGTCGTGGTGGTGGGCTCAAGTCTCCAGATTAAAAGCCCAGGCCTAGCTGCTAGACCGCCATTTGAGTTCTTCCAATTGGCGGCCTATCATTACACATTCAAACCAGCAGCAGAGTACAGACAGATAAACGTTAATGCTGTGTTTGTTGAGCAACATACCTCACTTGAAGGTGACTCTCATTTTCTACTCATTATCGACTAAACCAGTATGTAACTAACTAGACAGACCCCAAATCTTGTTAGCTCCGTCTCGCAAAGACCGTTCCATTGAATCCACTTCATCTTGTTTGATCGTTGGTACAGCTCAAGATAGAGCATCTGCAGGCTGCACCATCGAGGCACTCACATCCGAGCCCTTGCCTATTCCGGATGACGGCGTTCCCTCGCAGCAACCTTCTCTTGCACATTGCGTACTTGTCTTGACCAAGCTGTCAAGCCTGTCTAACAAGTGTGTGTCAAAAGGCAGGTACAGTGATCCAGGGACAAAAAGCCCAACCCATGGAAAGTGCGGGGGACTCAATTACACATTGCCGTACCTCCTCAGTACACGCCAATAATTCCTGTTCTTGCCCGCAGTTACCCAGGTCTGGACTGCAACTAACGCTCCTTCCGTGACGCTACGATCCAGATTTCCTAGATTACCCATTCATTCGCGTCTCTGGCTTGCATTTGCATTTGTTGGGAGTGCAAGTCCGTTACTGCCCGTTGTTGCCCTTCATACCTATTTTAACTTATTACACCCCCGCTCTTGATTCTAAGGAAGGTCGCTTTCCATCCACCCCCTGACGATACTAAATCACCAGAACGGCAATCTCTAATTTACCTGCCCCCAAGCAAATTCGGCTCCTTTCCATTTTATCTTGAACACTAATTTTCTTCATTGACACCATTTTGCTTCGTTTACCCTTCTTCGACTACGATATTTCCTGTGGATAACATATCCTGTTTGAGACGAAGCTATCATACCACCCTGTCTTCCACCACTTGATAAGGAGCATCCAGGTCTACCACTTTGGAGACTACGATTCAACGCCAAGATAAGACGCGCGACACCTCAATCACATCCTCATGCCCTCACTGGCCCCAGCCATGGTTAACGGGCTCAATGGCAACCATGCCAATGGCAATGGCCATGGCCATGGCTCCGATTCCGGCTCGGAAACATCTGGCGACTCAAGCAATGGCAGTGGCGCTCGTCGCATCAAATTGAACCGCAGAATGTCTAGCCCTATGGCTCCTCCTTTCATGGTATCAGCACCAGGAAAGGTCATTGTTTTTGGAGAACATTCTGTTGTTCATGGCAAGGTAGGACTGACTCATTTTGTTGTCAATTGCATACTTACATCGCCATTGGCGCATAGGCAGCTATCGCCGCAGCCATTTCGCTGCGGTCATACCTTCACGTCACCACCCTTTCCAAATCGAAACGTACCGTCTCTCTCCGATTCGCCGACATCGACCTCGTCCACACCTGGAACATCGACGACTTACCATGGGAGACATTCCGACAGCCTTCGAAAAAGAAGTCATACTTTTCTCTCGTGACAGAGCTCGATCCCGACCTGGTTGCTGCCATCCAACCACATATTGAAGTCGTCTCCCCTGACCAATCAGAAGAAATCCGCAGAGTACACCAAAGCTCGGTGTCTGCTTTCCTCTATCTATTCTTATCGCTAGGATCACCATCCTTCCCTCCTTGCCTATATACTCTCCGTTCGACAATACCGATTGGCGCTGGCCTGGGCAGCAGTGCATCAGTCTCAGTATGCCTTGCCTCCGCTCTTCTCCTACAACTGCGGACGCTGTCCGGCCCTCACCCAGATCAGCCTCCAGATGAGGCCCGACTTCAGGTGGAAAGAATCAACAGATGGGCATTTGTGGCTGAAATGTGTATCCATGGAAACCCTTCAGGTGTGGATAATACCGTGGCGACGCAAGGCAAAGCTGTGGTATTTCAACGAACAGATTATTCCAGGCCGCCAACGGTCCGGCCATTGTGGGATTTTCCCGAACTACCTTTGTTGTTGGTAGACACCCGGCAAGCCAAATCCACCGCACACGAGGTCGGCAAGGTCGCGAAGCTCAAGCAATCCCACCCCAAGCTTGTGGGTACCATTTTGGATGCCATGGACAAAGTCACCAATACCGCTGCCGATCTGATTCAGGATAGCGCTTTTGACAACGATTCGGAGACCGACCTTAACAAGGTTGGTGAGTTAATGACCATCAACCATGGTTTGCTAGTATCGCTAGGTGTCTCCCATCCCCGCCTGGAACGAGTACGAGAATTGGTCGATCACGAGGGTATTGGATGGACAAAGCTCACTGGTGCTGGCGGCGGTGGCTGCTCCATTACCCTTTTACGACCCGACATCCCTGAAGAGAAGCTACAAAAACTCGAAGGACAACTCGAGGCTGAGAATTATGCCAAGTTCGAGACCACCCTTGGAGGCGACGGCATTGGTGTTCTTTGGCCAGCCGTTCTAAAGAACGGCACTGAGGAAGACGACGAGGGCGGCATGGAGATTGATCTGGAGAAGTTCCTGGAAGCAGAGGGCACCGAAGGTGTTGAAAAGCTGGTAGGAGTGCATGGTGATACAGGAGAGAGAGAGGGATGGAAGTTCTGGCGAGTTGAGAGCCATTAAGAAAATACTAATGACAACAAGTGGCGAGCCGAGAACTGTCTGCGCTACAAGAGCATTATCTCTAATGTACGATACGGCTACGAGCCAAACGACGTCCGTCATGACGAAATTCTAGAAAAGCGGCTGGAAAAGGGACGCGCTTGGCTTGGAGTTATTTGCCACCGCCTTGAGGGCATATATATATGATTATAATCTAGTAATGCGATATGTTCTTCTGTCTACTTGCTTCGTACGGCTCATTGCGAAAAATTGAATATTCAATGCATCGTGAAAGTGTCATGGTGTATCAGTATGAAACGCAAATACTAGGACTCGATATTATCAGTCAGACTTTGCCATGCATAACAGTCTCATCCCAATGAACTATTCCTTTGCACCCTCACCTCCACTCTTGAGCAGTGTCACCCGGTATTTCCAGTATCCCTCTCTCACAGGATCCCACTTCTCACCCAACCGTCGCAGGCAAAGCTCGGCCTTTTCCTTGTCGCCCTCCTCATCATAGAGCTTGGCCAGAAAGTCAAGCGCATGCGAGCTACGCACCTCCTCTGCATCCTCGCCTAAAGCGCTGACGAAGGTCTCGGCAAACTCTTTGAGAGAAGCTAGAGGACGAGAGCCCTTGGCTAGCACAGCGAAGAGGTAGTTCCACGGGGACTGGTTCTGAGGTGCGAGATTGATCTTTTCCTTGGAGTAGTTAATCTCGCGGTCGATTGTCTCCGCAGGGATGCGAGGATCTGCTTCCGTAGGACCAGAGCCGGCTGTGGAGGCCGTTGGGTCTGAGAAGACAAGATAGAAGCGGTGCGACCAGGCTGAGTTGTTGCGCACATCCTCCTCGATATGGTTCTGCGTGGAAAGGAGCTCACTCATGGTCCACATATGCAACTTAGAGACAAGATACTGGCGATATGACCAGACGTGGTAATTCTTGGCATCCTCAGCCAGCATAGTGGTAATAAACTGGGTCTCAGAACGAGCAAGCTTGCGCACCGTCGCATCGTCCTCCTCGATGATAGGATAGTAATAATCCATAAGAAGCTGACGGTGGTTCCAAATCTGGTAGTTCTTGAGATTCGACAGAGCAACCTCGTTCAGCCACTTGATCTCATCGGGAATGCTGAGCTTGAGGACAGAGATGATCTTGAAACGGAACAGCCAGACGGTGTAGTGTGCTGGGTTCATGGAGATGACATGCTCGGTGAGACGCAGGCTGCGAGGAGAGCACTCGTCCGCGGCCATAACGGCGCGGAGATAGGAGACGGCTAAGATGCTTTTCAGTCAGCACTCCTTTAGGCCCTTTGGGCAGCGGCGGACGTACCCTCTGCGTAGTCGTCCGGGTAGGCAATCTGCGCGAGGGCGCCTTCGGGCTCGTTCTGTGGGATGGGGATGACATCGTCCCACTCGGGGTCCTGGGCCAACGTGCCCGTGATCTCGCCGTACAGATCCCTCTTGAGAGCAGCCATGGCCTTTCTTCTCGTCTTTTCAGCGTCTACTTCCTCGGTAGATACCTCGGCTTGCTTCTCTCGCTTCTTGAGAAACTGGCGGTGCTGGATTTGTAGCGCTGTGAGCTTGGCGTGCTTGATGGTGCGCTGCTCGAGCTCGTCGGGCGAGTAAGATCCGATATCTCTACCGGAGCGATCCTTTCCCCAGGCGTAGTCACGAGGGAGTCGACGGATAGGAAGGCCTTCCTTTGTGACAAACTTCCAGAACTCTCGCTCTGTCTTGTTAGAGAAGGGAACCCGGCGGTTGGCGACGGGGTGAATGAGGTTAACGTGGGAGTATGTCTTTCTCTCAGCAGGTGTAAGGGAGGACAGGCCGACTTGCTGACGGCGTTTCTCGAGGGGGTTTGTCTGGAAGAAGCGCTGTTCTGAGCGTTGGGAGATGGTGTCTGGGGGAGGTTCTGGAGCAGCTGCGAGTGTAGGTCAGGTCAGTAAAAGACTTGGATGAGTAAGAGAAGTAGATATAGAAGAGCCAACTCACCTTTGGGCTCGGGATTCGGGGCCTTGGAGCTGCCTTTTGTTTTGGGTGGCATGGTCGGGAGTTGGAGAGAGCTGGAGGTTGAGGTGATGGATGGTGGGGTTTGTCACTTGGTACTTTTTTGCTGCATGGAGATGGGTGCAGACAAGGGACTGTGTTACCCCGCCAAAAGTGAAGCTATTGTTCTTGAATCCATATTAAAGAACAATGTAAAGCACGTCCCTGGGATAATTTACCAGCACTTTTTACGAAGTAAGCAAGCTTGGGGGTGTCGTTAAACACGAGTTGTTGGTGGTTGATTTAATCTAACTCGTATCATCCAGATGAAAGCTCATGATCATCTGTCAAGTGCCATCCTATTGTTCTAAATGCATGCGCTATGATATCCTCGCTTCTCATTGTTTTCCGATAGCCTAAGTGAAGCCCCTCGTTCTTTTCAGTTGATATCACAGGGTTGAAATCTTCACCTTTGCCTCCTGCGCAATACAGGACCCTAGTTCTTCTTGACGCTGGGCTTCTTGGCCGCGTTAGCCTTGGTATTGTTCTCCTTCAAGGCGCTTTTAGTTGTTGCAATGCTCATAAAGAGAGCTGGTGCCGCCTTGGTCGTTGATCTCTGTGTCTTCTCTCCCGCCAAGTCCTACAAGGCGCGAAAGTTCTGAGACATGACCAGCCACTTCTTGACTCCCTTCGGTGGGTTCTTCGTCATGGACTCCCAGTTCGGTACCAGCACAAAAGTTTCGTTAAACATCTTTTGCGGCGCATCCTTGCCCTTTCCATACTGCACTCTGCCCATGACAGTCACAAGGATGCTCATCTTTTCGCCGTTCCTCTCCCTTCTTGCGTTATCGTAGAGATTCTCGGGGGCTCCCATGGTGAAGTTTGGGTTCATAACGTGGGCGTCGAAGGATTCGATTTCATAGTGTGCGTCGGTGCCTTGGGCCTCGAGGAGCTTGGAATAGTCGGCGGGTGCAGGGACGACGGCGCCGTTGATGGAGATGTCCGCGGAAATGGGATATCGCGACGAGGCGTTGATATAGAAAGGCAGGAGGTTTGTTTGTTTGTTGATGGCTTGGTAATAGTTGGTGACGAAGACCTCAGCAGCTGGTGTTTGTTAGCCATGAAGCGTTCGCAGGCTGGAAATGGCTACCTACCGTCACTTGAGGTTTGCACCTCAGTGGTGGTGTTTGGAGGAGGCATGGTGATGTTAGAGTGTCTATAGGTGGCTGTAGAGGAATATCAGTTGGAAATGAGAAGAAATGCAGCAGTTTTGTGGGAGTTTAAGAGATTGTCGCATAAAGTTGAAAGTTGCAGAGCTTAGAAAAGCTGCCTGCGATGATCTACAGAGAAGACAGTTATCGGTTGTCTCGATTCGCACAGTGTATTTTGCTGCTTATCGGCCATTTTTCGGAGCTCTCAGACCCTGAAGTGACGCGATCCCCATCCCACTGAACCTTCAGCAAGCTAAGTGTCGAGGCATTGTAAGCTCAAAAGTGCTATGAGGGCATTTAGGCTCCAATCTTTGCGCGGCCTACGCCAGGCGCAGTCAAGATTCCCTCGTCAAACCAGCTGGACTTGCCCAGGATGTCGAGTCTACCAAGCACCCACGTCCCGCTGGAGTAGCTCAGATAGCTCCTCGGTGGGGGACAAGGCAAAGGGAAAGCCATATTATATCACTACGCCCATCTTTTATGTCAATGCTGGTGAGTTTGGTACTAAGAAAATCTTGGATCTTACTGATTGATCGTCTAGCTCCGCATATTGGTCATCTCTATACAATGGTGCTTGCAGATGTTCTTAAGCGATGGCAGACGATCAATGGCAAGGAAGCATATCTTTGCACTGGCACCGACGAGCATGGCATGAAGATTCAGCAAGCAGCTTTAAAGGAAGGAATGCCGCCGAAAGAATTTTGCGACAACAATGCCAACAAATTCAAGAACCTCGCCGAACTCTCCGACATCTCTTATGACTACTTCATTCGAACCACCGATCAGGAGCATAAAGACGTTGTACAGCAATTTTGGCTTCTTCTCAAGGCTCGTGCACCCGAAGGACTGGGTCTATACAAGGGAAAGCATGAGGGCTGGTACTGTGTTAGTGATGAGTGTTTCTACCCAGAGGATCTGATCCAGCCGAGCGTCGTGCCGCAGACAGGTCGTAAGATAATGGCCAGTATTGAATCTGGTAACGAGGTCGAGTGGGTTACGGAAGAAACTTGGTTTTTCCCCTTGTCCAAGTACAAGGATAAGTTGCTTCGCTTCTACGATGAGAACCCTGATTGGATTCAGCCAACTCATCGTATGAATGAAGTACGAAACTGGGTCGAGAACCACCTTGAGGATCTCTCAATTACCCGTCCAGCAGCAAGATTGAACTGGGGAATCAAGGACCCAGAGGACAGCAACAACACTATCTATGTTTGGGTGGATGCCCTCGTCAACTATCTGACCAAGTCTGGTTTCGGCTCCAAGTGGCAGGTTGACGATGCCGACACAGGAATCTGGCCAGCAGATGTTCACGTCGTTGGCAAGGACATTATCCGCTTCCACGCAATCTACTGGCCTGCTCTGCTCATGGCTGCAGGCCTTCCTCTGCCTAAGAAGATTGTCTGCCATAACCACTGGACTATGTCTAACCGCAAGATGTCCAAGTCTCTCGGAAACGTTGTTAACCCTTTCTTCGCTGTGCAGCGATGGAATCTCGACCCCCTACGATACTTTCTTATGCGAAATGGCAGTTTCAAGGGTGACATGAGCTATGCGAATGACTTTATCATTGTTGCTTACGAGAAGGAGCTGCAAGCCAACATTGGTAACCTGTTCAACCGTATTTCTCGCAACAAGACTGGTAAATGGTCAACTCTGGAGGCCGTTGATCATGCTAGAAATGGCAAGTTTGACAGCCCTGCCAGTATCGCCCCTCTGGATCCTGAGGCGCCTGACTTTTTGAGTCTCGAGACAACCCTAGAGAGCGCACCGGATGCGATTCGGAAAGATATGGATGATATTAACCTAAACAACGCCCTACGGGGCGTGTTTGAACTTCTTCGAGAGGTTTGTTGCTTTCTTTTTACCCTGTCTGGTGCTAAAACTCACTGACCTTTATAGACAAACCGCTTCATCACCGACACTGAACCTTGGAAGATCGTTAAAGAGACCGACTTGGATGCTCGAGTCCGTCTTAATTGGGTTATCTACAGATGCGCCGAAGCCCTGCGCATTGCAGGCATCTTTCTACAACCTGTCATGCCCACAAAGGCCGCTGAGCTACTAGACGGCCTAGGTGTAAAGCCTGAGAGGCGCACTGTCGAGTTTGCTACCAAGGGCACTGATCTTGAGTACGGCGTGGCGCCGATTAAGAAGGGGGACGACGTCAAGCCCAACGCTTTTGAGGCTATATTCCCTCCCGTGCCCGGTGTTGAGCTGCCTGATTATGATGTTGTGGCTGGCAGGAGTGAACCAAAGCCCCAAAGATTTAGGACCAATAATCGACTGGGTCGCATGGCGGCGGATTTGGCACAGGAAGCTCGAAACACGCCGGAATAAATGAGCTTCGCGGGAAATGATGAGGCGTGTAAATGAATGTATAACGAAAAAGACCTGTAGAATATGTACGATATTGTAACAAAGAATTCACATTGAATCCCGCTGTGCTTTGAATAAGGTTATTGGAATCTTCTCGGGTGCCCCATCTCACCCCATCTCGACTTTGAATTTTTCACCAATGGTGTTTGAGGGCGAATATTAACCTCACAACTCACGTCAGGCAGCATCAGAATGAGAATAAACCAAAACACGGGTAAAATACTGCCCTCTATGTCATTCATCTCATTTCACTGACGTATGGTAGCTATCTCGACAAGCGGCGTCTTGCTCGTCCCATACGAGGCGCATCATGTGCGACAATACCACGCATGGATGCAAGATCCAGTAAGCTCTCATCACCACCAGCGACATCTGTCACCGATCAAGAGACTCATATGCTTAATAGGATATCCAAGAGGCTACTGCTTCAGAGCCCATGACATTGGATGAGGAATATGAGAACCAGCAGTCCTGGCGCACATCTTCCGATAAACTCACTTTCATCGTCTGCGCACCTGTCAAAAAGGACCTAACACTTGTCAAAGCCGGTACCGCAGATGCAGATGATCTCATGCGCGGCGACATCAACTTCTTTCTCTATCCATACGAAACAGACGACGAAGACGAGACCAACACACAAGGCTGGGTTATCGGCGAAGTCGATGTCATGATCGCCTCGCCCTCCCACCGTGGCCAAGGTCTCGGCCGGGCAGCAGTATGCGCATTGCTAGTATATCTGCGAAATCAAATCGAAGGCATACTGAAAGAGTATGGAGCACAAGAGCTGAAAGGCTTGATGGTCAAGATC
The DNA here is from genome assembly GCA_027945595.1 of Fusarium torreyae. NCBI lineage: Eukaryota > Fungi > Ascomycota > Sordariomycetes > Hypocreales > Nectriaceae > Fusarium > Fusarium torreyae. The sequence goes on from JAOQAZ010000018.1 coordinate 89,719, forward strand.
AAGGAAGGAAACAAGGGAAGTAGGGCTTTGTTTGAGAAGCTAGGTTTTGTGCAGAAGGGAGAGGTGAATTACTTTGGAGAGGTGGTGATGACGTTGGAATGGGAGGAAGTTTTGAGGAGGAATTGGTGGAAAGGAGCGGAGGGGGATTTTAAAGAGGTGAGGTATGAGGGTTTGGATGATGAGTGAGGGTATCATGAGGATGATGGATGATAGACGATGTTTAGACAGTCCTTAAGATCCACATTTGGCCTAGAGTAGAGAATCAAGTTCATTGTTGAGGTCATGTCTTTTATCGTTCTACCATTCTTCGGCCTCAGAGCATTATACCGAAACCATGAGCAAGTATGTTAGGAGTTCCGAAAAGATGGAATAACTGGATTCTTAAATTACACTGTCGACTCAGTCCAGTCATATTGCATATCACTTATTACTGGCCTCCCTCCACCCTATCGGATATTTCAATTAAACCATGCTTCCTAACCATACCTTGTGTGTAAGCTGCGAGTCATTCACAAGTCAATCTTTCAACGTTCGGTATCACTCATACTATTATCGACTTTACCGTTCAAGTAAGAGTCCTATGATAACACATTGAGAGAATTAGGCAGTGAGACATATGAAGAGGGTCTAGTAATCCTTGCAAATACGCTCGGGCCTGCACACTCGTTCGAATCGGCTCGAGGTGATGGCCTCCAGCATGCCTTCGACTTTTGTACTTAAATCACCAGTCTCAAGCTGACTTGAGACGCTGTGGAACTGAACTCATGTTAATTGGATATTCTCTCTCTTTTTCACAATCACCATGATCTGACCTCTTTGCATTGACCATATGGCTTCTGTTCATAAACATTGTCTTCACATGTGAGTGGATGCTTAGCAAGTCTACCAACAAGTGATTTCATGAATTCCTATTCATCATGACTAGGTATAGCGTCCTTCGCTCTCGCTCTATACGTAGGCATTCCCTACACTGCATCATCTCGATCTTCTCAACACCAGTGATAGCCCATGCCCAGTATACGGGCATATAACCCGAACCACATCGCAACCAGTAGAATTTCCCAATGCAACAAACCTCATGACAAGTGAAACGAGGCACTTCCACACTATTCCCGATGTCGATATAAAAACGGCCTTTTAAATCAGAGTTGCCAAGTGCACCAAAACGTTGCCAATCATCATGTCACAGCTTATCCATCCCCGCATCTCCATTCGAATAGTTTCAGACTATTGGTCTTATTTACATACCCCGTCATGTAACCATTCCATTGACTTTCCTCTACTAACCTTGCCTCGCACCACGTTAACCTGCAAATCGCCCAATTCAACCTCATGAGCGGGGTCTTTAACCAAACAAAAGCCCACATCCTGCCATCCACTTTTGCCTCTTGGCACCCATGAATCTCCTCGGTGTTCCCAAACGAGTTACTCATGGAGGCATCGAGAACGTAAGAGTTACGATAACGGATGCTATCCCCGCTGACCGGTGCTGTCTCCGCTTTCCCTCCGCGGACATTATTGTGTTGATCTGGAGACGAGGCGCGATTTAATGGCATAAGAGTTATTAGATGCCAAGATCGAAAGTGGGATTAAAGTTAGTGTCGTGTTAAGCATTAAGCATAAATACAAGCATCGAGCCCGGCTTTACTTGACATTGGTAAACCCGCGGAAGACCCATCAGCCCATATTGGAACCATTGCTGTGAATATGTATTCAAAGGCTCTTTCTAGCATCCCATTGGGATTGCTCATCAGCAATGCCGCCGCTGAAGTAATCCACGGCGCGGTCGTCTTCTCGCGCCATGGTGACCGTAAGACTACCGACCCCATATTTAACTGTATAGCTTCACTTACACGACAATCTAGGAACCACCAAATGGTACGGCGCCCAATCTCTCACCAGCCTCGGTGCAGAGCAAAACTTCCAAGTCGGTGCCGATTATCGCGAGCGCTACCTCTCATCCAACTCGGATCATCAAATTCTGGGCATCTCCGAGGATGAATACAAGACTTCTCAGATTTGGGCCAGTTCTCCCGATCAGGGCATTCTCATGAACACAGCCACGGCCTTCCTTCAGGGCTTCTATCCTCCTCTCGCGGACCTCGACCCTGAAATTGCCTCCAAGACCCTCAACAACGGCTCGGACAGCACGGCGCCTCTCGATGGCTATCAGTATGTTCGACTTCACACTATCAACGATAACTCGCCCGACACCATCTGGATCAAGGGCGATGATGCCTGTCCCAAGTACGTCAAGGCCTCAAAGTCCTTCATGGACAGCGAGGTTTTCGCTCAGCGTGACGAGGATACGAAGGAGTTTTACGAGCAGTTCTACGACGTCATTTCAGACGGCGTATACAACCTCAAGCCTGAGAACATGACTTACAAGAACGCCTACAACATCTTTGATCTTATAAACGTCGCCCGCATTCACAACAGCACTTCGCCTGCACGCAACGTCTCGAGCGATGATCTCTTCCAGCTTCGAACCCTCGCCGACTCTGCAGAACTCGGCCAGAACTGGAACGAATCCGACCCTGCTCGTGCCATTGGCGCTGAGACTCTCCTTGGAGCTGTTCTCGACCAGTTGAACCAGACCGTCACCTCCAAGGGCAGTCTCAAGTTCTCTCTCTTCGCGGGAAGCTACGATACCTTCCTTGCATTCTTTGGTCTTTCTGGTCTTCTCGACGAGTCTGATGACTTCTACGGTCTACCCGAGTACGCATCTACTATGGCCTTTGAGCTCTTCACCGATGACAACACCGATGCGTTTCCCTCGGACCCTAAGAAGGACCTCCGTGTGCGCTGGATGTTCCGTAATGGTACCGCCGGTGATATCGAGTCATTCCCTCTCTTTGGGACCAACGAGGACTCTCTTCCCTGGTCGAAGTTTGTCAGTGAGGTTGAGGAGCGTGCCATCACCGATGTGGGAGACTGGTGCTCTAAGTGTGGGGCTGAGGAGGACTTCTGCGCTGCCTACAATGACGACGACGATGAGAGCTCTGAGAGTGAGAACGAGAATGAGGATGGTGGTAGCAAGGGCGGTATGTCGAATGCTGTTGCTGGTGTCATCGGTGCTATGGTGACGCTTGGTGTTGTAGCTATCGTGGGAGCTGCTGCATTCGTTCTCTTGAGGAGACGAAAAGGAACTGGTGCTGCTACCGAGAAGGGTAGTGTTCGCAGTGGAAGCACTGATGAGAACGCAGCCAAGGTCTAAGAATGAGCTGACAAAAGATGACCAGGTGATGTGTTTTTACTCTAGTTAATGAATGATGTTAATCTCAATACTTATACTCAACTACCACGATATCCTAACTATCAGGCCCTATCCAAACTAGCAGTCTGTCGTGTTGCTTTGTCGACAATAGCAAGTGCACCACGAAGCTTCTTGATATCCTGCTCCAGCTCTCGTCGTCTCCTGGCCGTACTCTCATTCTCTCCGCCAATCATCTCTATCTCCTCTTCCGAGAGACCAAGAATACGGTTTGTGTTGAGTCCCAGTACCGGGCCCTCTTCGAAAGAGATGAATGATTCGATGATGGTATTGTTGATGGTTCGGATAAAGGCTTCCAATGATAGCTAAGTGCGATTAGAAACTGTCTATAGAATTGTTGAAGCGGGCACATACCTTGTAGTATACCTTGAGGACATCGTGGACATCAAGAACCATATTCTTGCCCAGACTTGAATGTACAGAATCAAAGTATCCGATAAGAACAGAAGCCGGCCCACCAGTCGCATCTGTGCGGGCACGGTTCATTCCGTCGTAGAATCTTAGCATTCTCCAACAATGGATCTCATGTCCAAAGCGAGGTCCTGTTGATTGCAATCTTTGACACCTTGTCTCCATCTCACACTGCGACTTGCAAAGTGCCTCGGTTCTAGTTAGCGACTCCGAATAGGACAACGCTAACAGAGAGCTGAGTTCCTTGGACATTACTGCTGTCTCGCCTTCGTTTGGACAGACATCGTCCAGGATAGAGCTTGTGCAGCTATTGACTGCTCTTGCAACTCTACTGAGGTGATGTTGTGCGATAGAGTCCCATTTCTTCACCTGTTCTCGGTACATATCCGGGTAGATGTCCGGGTTAATGACTCCATCGAGGAAGGAGGTCTGGTAGAAAGAGAGCTTTTCTTGGATTGCTTGCATGAGCTTTCCGGTATCTTGAACCTTTGAGAGGCCAGGGAATGCCTTGTCTAGGGAAGCGTCCACCTCGATCTTTGAAGCATGTTGAACACGGGGCGGCGGCATAGCGTTTTCTTCATTGGCGGCCTCATTCTCGAGTGCGATTCGCTCATCGATCATGGCACTAGGATCAACTTCCGGGTCCTCAAACACCCATGTGCCGCCTTGGGATCTCATGAACTTGTCAAACTCTGCGTTTAAGCGGCCAACTTCCCTGCGGAGTTCCATTCTCTGATCGAGGAAGCCAGGACGCGTGAGCGCCATTTGCGCCTTCTCCTCGTACTTTCGGACGATGCCAACAACGAACTGCTGTCTTGCGGCGTGGCTTGTGCGAGGTTCTCCAAGCATGGCTTTTTCCCGAATTCGCTCCTCGAGGTTGTGTTGGATTGTGCTTCGGAGCGTTGGGAAACAATCTCGGATCTTTGAGCTCAGAAGGGTTCCTAGGTAGGATTTGGCTGAGATAGACCCCAGACGCCTCTGGGAGACAGAGTTCCAAGGAGACTTTCTGAATAGCTTCTTCTCTGCGGCGTTGAGATCGAAAGAGTCTGGGTCTTTGTCTGCTCGATTGCGAACGAGGAACCAGCCATTTCGAAGACGTCCTAGGCTGTGTTCAGAGTTTCCGGTGGCGATTGATACGATCTGCTCGAGTTGTCAGAAAGGCAACTAGACTTATGAAGTGGGGAGAGCGTACTCTTTTTGCTGCTTCAGGCTCGTGCTGCACCATGTCACATTTGGTGAAGACGCCGACAAATCGATCTTGTTTGATGGGTTTCTTGGCCAATCTCAAGATCTCTTGTCGGTCAAAGTCTGTAGGTGCATCGATAACGCAGCTATTGATCGTTAGTCTTTACGATCAGCACATTGATATCAGAGATCAGCTTACATGACGACGTTGTCTTCGTTGTTCATGTATTCCTTGACCATGCTTTCAACTTTGGCTTGGTCCGTCTCATTGACGGTAGAAGCATTCTGAAACGTCCCTGGCAGATCAAGAATACTAAAGTAGGAACGATTTGGTCCAGACAGTTCGATCTTGAGTACTTCTGCTACGAAGTTCTTTCTGTCGTCACCCAAGCCTGTTCGAAGACCCATGAACTCGGAAGATATCTAATAATGTTAACATTTTTGTTTCATACATTCAGACTGGAGGAATCTATACTTCATCTATGACCTTGGCGAATTTTTCCTTGGTGAGAATCTTGCCACTACACTCGTAATTCTTGATTTTGTCAGAAGCAGGGTCCAAGCCAGGCACACTGACTTCAGCGGGGTCAATGGTGATGCGGAACGAATCACCACTGTCTGGTTCCGTACGCCGAGATACGATACGTGTAGGGAAGCGAGTACAGCATCCACTGTCCACTGGAAAGGGGATGCCAGTCAAGCTCTGGAGAAGAGACGACTTTCCAGAAGACTGACCTCCAACAATGATAAGCTATCAGTTGTTAGCAAGACTGTGACAGGCAAATGAGCACTGTGCATACACACCTGAGGAATGCTTAAGTCTCCAGCACCAAAGGACTGCAGAGCGTCGATTGCATCGAACAGGATCCGATTGTGCTGACTGTCGAAGGGGTCCTCCGGCATGATGTCTTGGCTAGATTCGTTGCCAAATGGAGGAGTCTTGGGGCTTCTAGGGGTAGGTAGCTCAACTGTAACCTCCGGGCGAGGTGATCGGCTTGGTGTTATAGTCGGGTCATCGAAGATGTCTCCAATTCCCGAATCAGCAGGAGATTTGGCAGATAGCTTGCTTGGACTCTCATTGTTGGAGAAGAGGTAGTCAGTGTACTTGAAAGGCTTTCGAGTTGGAGTACGTGGGACCGCGGTGGGAATATCAACTGGGCCAGCCATGATGATTTAATACAAGTAAAGATGAAAGTGGAAAATAAAATGGAAGGAAACGTTAGGTAAAGATGGGTATCTCGAGATGAACTTGGAAATGAAGAATGGACTGTCTTTTTACAAAGGTAGGCTGGACTCAGTTCTTTATACTTCGCTACACCACTTAGTGTTATCCATAGTTCTAAAGAAAAATCTAACCAACACTTTCCGTTCCAGTATGAAGTGCTGTGATAGACATGTAGTTTCGTATTGCCATCCTACTTTCAGCTCTCCATGCAACTACGCGCCGACTGTCGAGTACACTTTGCTGAAACCCAAGTGTTTAACCTAATATAAATCGACTTTGTTACCAGATCAAGACTTCTTGTCAGGTTGGCCGCCAGGTCGGAACTTCTTTGACCTCTCAGAGATAACTCCTTGACCAACAACGGTTGAGGTTTTGGCCGGGGCAGTGTACGTGGATGAGGATGCGGCCTTAGTCCGGCCGACCTGAGAGTAAAAGATAGAAGAAAAAATAGCTGATATGTTCAAATTGAAGTTCAGCTTAGGGCCGAGTAGGAATCGACCAGCAGTTTTGAAACACAAAGAGTCGACATCATTGGGCGCTCGTATATGCTGTTGGTTGTTGCAAATACCTTGTCAGCTACCTGCAGGGGTTGAGCACATAGCTCGAAGGAGCGAATAGACAGCTCGAAAGAGGACAGAAGCAACATCTTTGGCTTAATCTATCAACTCTCCCCTTCGAATCATAAGAACCGTTTAGTCCTTAGTTGTCCTGAATCGTAAAGTTAGTAGGGCGGAGTTAAATTACCTGACAAAGTTGTCTTGAACCGCATGGCATAAGGTTGGCAGGCAACGTAAGTATTTATTAGTAAGACTGATACTTGTCAGCTGAAAAATAGTGTATATTTGTTGTAAGCGCCCTAAGAATGGTGAAATGATGCGATCGTAGAAATAACGCAGCATCATGGATTGTGGTCGCTTTCTGGGTCTGGTGCAGATATATGTCAACCAACAACCAACAACGGCGGTTATTTTACCTTAGCAACCAATCGTGTTTGATCACACTTTATCTAACTTTGGCTCTGGCAGATATACAAACCTTGTTGAGCAGATCTCGGCTTCCGCTTACTATTGTCAAGCCCCAGGTAGTTTCGATCGAACATGGGCGTTTGCCAGAAGGTTCACTTTCCTACCAAAGATTAGAAGCTTTGATAGCACGCTGAGGCAAACTGGGACCGACAAATGTGCAATATCAATCATAATAAATTCACCGAGCCCCAGAATGAGCCGTGCGAATATTGCGAAACTATAGCAACGTTTCATGCCCGGTGATGAATGAAGAATGTTGTACCTGCCTTGGTGAAGTCATGTAGATGAGGTAGATAGGTAGGCCGAGAAAGGGGTACAGGGTAAGCAGCCCCACAAGCGGGCAGCGGCGTCAATTCCGAGTTTAGCCCAAAATTTCAACAGGCTCAACATCACCCATCCTACCGTCCATTGAATCGACGTATCACCAGCCGCAGCCATCTCTTCCGCTCTGCGTGCTCTCTATCACAATGAACGCAATGTTCTCCTCAATTACGCGCCTCGCGCGCCCCGTCCTGGCTAAGCCGCTCGCTCAATCGCCTAGGTACGCTCACCTACATTACGTCTATCAAACCATCACTAACCCCCATTCTCAGGACATTCACGACTCTCGTCCCTCTCCGACCTTCCCTGACTCCTATGAACGGCGCCATCCGAAGAACCGCTCTTCCCACGAGCTTCACCCCCTCCACAGCCGCCTCAGCCGACATCGTGCCCTCGAGTGCCATCTCAGCACACCCTGCCATGGGCGACATGCAAATCCGCTGCGGTCCACGAAATACTATGAACGGACACACTAGACTGGTGCAGAAGCGCAGACATGGATTCTTGTACCGCATGCGAAGCAAGACCGGCAGGAAGATTATCCTCAGGAGGAGGATCAAGGGCCGAAAGAACATTGCTCAGTAAGCTCGGAGTTGCTGAGGCATTGCGGAGGTTGGAAGACACGTGTCAATGGAATATGGACGACTTGTGTACGATACGAGAAGGATAGAGAGGGGAGACTTGGGTGCAGATACAGCCTGAGCCGCCCTCGTGTGATACAAATCTGTACAAAGACAAATGAACCAAAGGATCTTGCATATTGGCATCTCGGTTTAATACCGAACGTGCATTGGATTTTAAGTTTAAGCAGGGGACATATCATGCACTTGAACAGCGAATTCCGTCAATTTTCAGCGACTAAGTACGAGCATCGTAGCTCGTAGCTGGAAGATGCGTGCGCGCGTGTAAGACAGCATGTGCTTGACGTCGAGGTTGGTAAGATCCAGCATATGCGGAGAAATTGAGTTTAACGCACGCGACTTCGGAGACACTCTCAAAATAGAAAGACGTCAAATCTTGGGATCAGCCTTTCTGGAAGATATGTGCAGTACTAGTTCGGTCTGGCCGGAGCGGAACTGTGCCAACACCACCACGATGTGCGGAATAGTGCAAACCCCGCTTCAAGATGACAATCACAGGCTTCCTCTCAGGAACAAAGAGTGCATTGAGTTCTTTTATCCCTCGGCTTGATTCTAGTGTGACCACCTGCAGGCTCTCGGCGTGCCGATCATCAGGTACGCAGTAAGCGGGGAGACTATCTTGACGGAGGAATATACGGAGCGCTTTACTATTGTATTTTATAGCTACTTTTGGGGTTCAATATTGGACAGGATGGATCATTGATCCAGCATGAAAGGGCCATAAGCTCTGCCAGTACCTAATACACAAAACTACAAAGTCAATTGTTAATACCTTGCCTTCCTCTCGGCTTCCGTCTTTTGTACGAGGAGTAAATGACGACGATAGCGCCCAAGTAAGCTGCAGGTCAGGCCGGCCCGCCTTGCATTAGAAGCAGATGAGATGGTGTGTAGATGCGGTGAGATTGACAGATGAAAGAGGTAGGTGTGTAAACACAGCTGAATAGGTAGGTTTACGAAGGTTGTCAGGCATCGAAGACGGGAGATCTTCATGTTGTAAACTACCTATGCCATAACTGGGTGATGATTAGCTAAAGGCATGAAATACCTAGTAAAATATATGTAATTCTTAGCTAAAAAGGCATGAAATACTCGAGACATATGTGATGAATTGACCTGCGGTTTTAATAACCTCAAATGCATTGCGGGTTGTTCCCCAGATATTCGGCACTTGATCCAGATTACAGCTCGAATCGAATCGACCAAAACCTGTTTTTCCACGGTAAAGGTAACCCCCACTAAACAAAAAGTCCCTCTGCAAAACCAAGAAACCTACCCCTCGCATCGCGGACAAAGTTCACGATACAAGTCCATAGCGGTCAAAGACAGAAGGCGGAGAAAAGAAAAGGCTGAGCAAGGTTGAGCCGAGAAGGCTGCAGCATGTTTCGGGGTTTCTTCCGCGATCTGACTAGTTTTGGCTGATCAACACTGGATGTTGACTGTGATGGATGTTTAGGCCTTGTATGAAAGATGGTTGGTCAGAAGGGCTTTGTAAGAGAAGTCGATAGCTCGGGCGGTAAACCAGTGGTTTCGATGTACTGTTATTGGTGTGCTCATCACAGTGACACCAACGTGGTAATCTAGCCATCTTGACCAACCACTTCCTCACAACTCGACTCAGTCTCTTAGCTATTTTTCTTTTCCTCTCCTGTTTTCCATCCTTCATGAAACCATATCCCTATCCCTGATAGTGAAGGGAGCCCTACAATTCCCAACATTTTGTCCCCCCCGGCAGTCGTACGCTGGCCCCTCTATGGATGTAACGACGAGCTACGACTAACAAGAACCCCTGTCGCCCACCCATCCCCCATCAACTACTACACCATGACCCTCACGTGTCCATTCCGGACGACAAGATCGCCGTTTCCTCTCTGGGAAGCTCTTCCGGGCCCAACGGCATCGGACCAAGGAAAAATTACATACAGAGCCGGTGAAAACGGTCCCAGAGCATCTCGTTGACTAGGATCAGGGAGCCAAGAATGCGGGGTGATGAGAAAAGAAGACACCATGAAGGATTAGACTGCCGGTGGACTTCAATTTCGTTTTTTTGGCCCTGGCGGTTATTAGACCGAAGACATGAGTTTCCGCCAAGCACGATGGGGATGGATGGATGGATGGGTTGAGGTGGGCGGGTATTGTGATGGGATACCAAATGAGACGACATATAAGATGTCACATCTCCCTCTCCCTCTTGTTATCACGAAGAGGATCTTTATGAGTCGAGATATCAAGATCTGCTCCTCTCTTCTATCTTCTTTCTGAAGGAGTTGTATCTTGTCACAGCTTCTTGTTAATTTGGACAATATTATCCACTGTCTTATACCCACCAAAGACTTGTACAGATCCCTTGTCCGTCAAGATGCTCCTCCTACCACTCCTCTCAGCAGTCACTCTCGCGGTAGCAAGTCCTCTAGCTTCCGTTGAAGAGTACGCCAAGTCTCTTGAAGACAGAGGTAAGCACCAAACTCTCCTCCATATCATACTATATACTCATCACACTCCCAGCTGTGACTGTGTCTTCGTCAGACTACAACAACTTCAAGTTCTACATCCAACATGGCGCCGCAGCATACTGTAACTCCGAAGCCTCAGCTGGCGCAAAGATCACCTGCGCAAGCAACGGTTGTCCAACCGTCCAGTCCAACGGCGCAACCATTGTGGCATCCTTCCTGTAAGTCACGCCCAGCCACAAACACCTCATACCCCATACTTATATGACTTCTTCAGTGGTTCCAAGACTGGCATCGGCGGTTATGTCGCAACAGACTCATCCCGCAAGGAAATCGTCGTCTCGATCCGTGGAAGCAGCAACATCCGCAACTGGCTTACAAACCTCGACTTTGACCAGTCCGACTGCAGCTTGACCTCCGGCTGCGGCGTACACTCGGGCTTCCAGAACGCCTGGGACGAGATCTCGGAGAGAGCCACTGCTGCTGTGGCCAAAGCACGCAAGGCAAACTCTGGTTTCAAGGTCATTGCTACAGGCCACTCCCTCGGTGGTGCGGTCGCTACATTGGCTGCTGCGAATCTGAGGGTTGGTGGCACACCCGTGGACATCTACACGTACGGTGCTCCTCGAGTGGGCAACGCCCAGCTTTCAGCGTTCATCTCGAACCAAGCTGGCGGGGAATATCGCGTTACTCACGCCAAAGACCCTGTGCCTCGTCTGCCCCCTCTGGTGTTTGGATACAGGCACACTTCGCCCGAGTACTGGCTATCTGGCGGCGGTGGCGACAAGATCGATTATACCATCAGCGATATCAAGGTCTGTGAGGGCGCCGCTAATCTCCAGTGTAATGGTGGCACGCTGGGTTTGGACATTGCGGCTCATCTGCATTACTTCCAGCACACTGATGCTTGCTCGGCGGGAGGCATTTCTTTTAGACGATACAGGAGTGCTAAGCGTGAAGGTATCGCCAAGAGGGCTGATATGTCGGATGCTGAGCTGGAGAAGAAGCTCAACTCTTATGTTGAGATGGATAAGGAGTATGTGGATAACCATAAGAATCGTTCATCATAAGATAGTGGACGCATAATACTTAACGAAGAAATGACATTATCAACACCTTAGCCCAATGACACAACGTTTGTCAAGTATTGTTTATCTCGAAGTCTATCAAGCACAACATAGCACACTGAAAACCTATCACTTCAGGCATACATCAATACCATACGCCATGCAATGCCGTGTAGTTGGCCTAAAGGTCATGCCAGTTTTGTTTCACACGAAACTCCTAAACACCGAACCGCCATTCGCTTGATGATGCAATGTGGGATCAATCATGAGATCCCTCAACAACCATACCCTGCGCATTGGGTACACCGACAAGAATGACACCACGGGGCACGCGGACATTCTTCACCTTCATACACCCAAAGACATTTACCTCTCGAATATTTGGGCAAGCCCGGAAGATGGACCCAAGGATGAAGTCAGTCACCTCCTCACAGAAGCTAATCTCCAGCTCCTTCAGGTCAGGATAATGGGCGTCCTTGTGGAAGACCTCTTCGAAAGCCTCGCGCGTAATGTGGCGGCACGCATGAATGTTGAGATACTGGAGCTTATAGCCTGAATGGGCCATCAAAGCCTTGAAACCCTCGCCACAGAACCCAACATTGTCTGGGTTCTCTCGAGGTCTACTCGCATCAATCTGTCGACATTTCTGAAGATCCACGAAGTGCAGTGGAGGGTTTGCCCAGTTGGTGAACAACTCGACAAAGCCGTTGTCGGTCATATGCTCGCTGTCTGTGATACGAAGTTTGGTGAGGGAGCGACAGTGGTCGTGAATAGCCCGCAGCACTTCATCGTCGATTTCGGGAACGACCCTCAAAGACAACGTCTGAAGTTTAGCGCCGTTTTCCGAGATGAGTTTGACGTAGGCATCGGATTGTGTGGTATTCAACAACTGGAGTCCAATATGCTCAAGGGCCGACAACTCTGCAATTGTCTTCACACCTTCGTTGGTGAGCTTTTGGTTGTTCTCAATCTTGAGTCGCTGCAGGTTGGGGCAATGGTCTCTGAGCATAGCCACGCTTTCGTCACCGAAGTGATTGTCGGTGTAGTACACTTGCAGGCCCTTCAACGGTTTGCCTTTTGCTTGAAAGAACTCGTGCCATTTCGCTTCGCTCAAGAGGTTGGCTCCATGAAGGTAGAATGACTCAAGAGCCGTGTCTCGAGATAGGAGGTAGTCCATTACCTCGTCTTTGAACTGAATACCACATCGGATTTTGAGGTGTTGCAGTTTCGGTGCCGTCTGGAAGATGGAAACGTAATCTTGCTCGCCAAGCTTTGCACCATCATAAATATGTAGATTCTCGGTGGCTGGTTGAACAAAAAGAGGGAGAGTCTCGGATTTGAGGAGTCGACGCTTGGAAAACATGCGCGCAATTTTGTCGATCAAATGATCAGGGAGATCTCCCAGACTGTCAGCCAAGTCTACATTCTTGGCCAAAGTTTGCACGCAGAGAGTAGCCAGACTCTTAGTACCAACATCACCGTCAAGAATTCGACTCTGGATAGCGCGGCGTCTGCCAACACCGCCTACACCAGTCTGCTTTTTGGGCTTCTTCTTGGGTACACCTTGTCGTTCTTTGGCTACCTCCCTGCCGCAAGGAGCGCAGAGAAGCCCACCATTGGGGCCAGCGACCGAGTAGGGTGTGACTGTGAAGCGTTTGTCGCAAATGGCGCAGTTCTCCATCTGACCAGGTACAGGACCAGATCTCTCTTCGAAGATAGCACGGGCAATTTCGTCGTCATCTTCGGAATCCACGGCATGCTTCTTGCGCTTTTTGAAAGCTTTGCTTTCCTTGATCTTTTCGATCTTTTTCTGTTCCTCTCGCTTACGCTTCGAAACCTTCTCATCGTCATCATTAAGACCTGAACGTCGCCTAGATCTGGTGGATTGTTCGCCAGCTGCAGAAGACTCGCCGTTTCCATTCTCATCTTCGGCTGCATTCTGAGCCGCAGCTTGTCGTCGGCGGGCATCGGCATCGGAGCGAATTTGAGCGGCAGAGATGTTATGCGACTAGACTAGGTCAGTGTGATTACTCGAGCCGAAGACAGCTGACTAACAGCAAGGAAATCAGTCAGCGCTGATTGACTGTTGAATGTTAGCATGAATGATCTATCTGACTGCTTGATGATTATTGCTAACTTACGGTCCGTAAACTGCACGGGTAGATCGGTTGGCCCGGTTCTGATTGCCACCATTTTGCCCATTCTGCGCATTCTGGTCGTTTTGACCTTGAGCATTGTGGTTGCTCTGGCTTTGTCTTGGCCGCGCCCTACAGAAGGCATGATAAGCTTATCGCCAGCCTAGATCCATGAGAGTAACTTACATAGTCGTGAAGGAGGTGAATCTCGCAAAGAAACGAAGGATGTGAACGGGAAAATGTTCCTCGAGCTTTGGCGACCACAATAAACCCCTAAACAACGAGAGGGATGGGAAGATCAGGCTTCAAAAGGAGTTGGCGCAAAAAAAGTGAATTCGAGGCAGCCCACGCAAGTGTAGCGGGCAGTGGCGTTCTCGCTGGCTCTCGTCCCTTACACGAGATTGACACCGTGTCACGTGATGTAAAATCACTCTTTTGGTGGCAAATCGAGGATCCAGGCACGATGCACCCCAATCAGATCTGCAATTAAGACCCCCTTGCCCCTGGCACGTGCCTTCGCGTAGCGGGGTCCCCTTCCCCGACACTGTGAACCGTGAATCGGGGTCTCTGATCGGGAAGGAACGCCCCCGAAAAAAGGAGCTGGTGGCGACTTGCCTCCAGCTTGCATCTCACTTCTTTTCTATCCCGTCTTATTTTCTATTGTTCATCCCATTCAACTGTTGTCGCCTGATTGACAGAGTGAATTTTGCTTTGTCAACATCGTTCGTTTGTTTGCAACTTTGTCCGTTTGTTGTTGCCCGCAGTGATTACTGTTTGTACTCATTCACGGTCCTCTACCGACACTGCGTTTACACCTGTGCATTAGTGCAAACAGGCAGGGATTCAACTACCGCCCGTCATCTTCTGACGTGCTTTCAGCTGCTTGACCCTACAAAGGAAAACACCATCAAAGAAATCCTTTCTTTACTCTCACTACTTCATCGTCCATCGTCCACCTGCATTCCTTCAAGGGATTCTTTTGACGGGCGATAGCTCGTGCTGCCGCATCTAAGTCAACCGTATCCACCCCATCAGTGACAAGATGCCTCGAGGTCGCCCTTCGACTCAGGGTACACCAAGCGCTGCTTCTGCAGCAGATGGTGAGTACCCTAATATTTGAATGTGTCATCCTCCATTTTTTAACAACCTCTAGTTTCCCGGGAAACATCCACTGCATCTGTTCGGATGACCCGCTCAGCTTTGACTAGAAGCCAGGCTACCTCATCTACATCGACACCTGCTCCAGCCGCAGATGCTCAACAGGCAGCTCCTTCAGGGTCTCGCCCCAGAGGTCGTCCTAGAAAGAGTATCGTTGAGGCCGAGGCAGCCTCTATTGCTACCCAGTCTCCTACTCCAGATGCTGCCCCCGCCAAGAGACGTGGTCGTCCAAGCAAGGCAACTGTCATCGAAAGCGCGTCTGTGTCTTCGGTACCGACGCCCCAAGAGCTAGATTCCGAAAGTGACTACTCAACTCCTGCATCTAGCAAGGTGCCAACCCCTGCCGCAATTGACCATAACAAATCTGCTTCGTCATTCGAAGTTCAACTTCCCGGCCCTTCCAGCTCACGCTTTGGAGATCGGGAGCGAGGTCTCCGCAACAGCATGTATTCAATGAATGCCAAGGGCAAGGGTAAAGCAATCACAATTGATGACTCGGACGACGACGACGACGTTCTGGACAATTCTCGAGATGCCCGGGTAGCTCGTCGTCTCCAAAAGGAGGAATTTACCAATGCATCAACCACTGCCGTATCGCCATCACTTCCCTTCCGCAGAAGCGCCCGAACTTCGTTATCTTCTGCTCCTGTTCCTTCTACTACTTCCACTCAGGTCTCTATTAAACGAAGTAGAGCATCGGTTGACAAAACTCCCAAGCGAGGACGCCCATCCAAGAAAGCGAAAGTCATCCCTGATTCGGATGATCCAGATATCGACATGGATGCTGAGATTGCAGCAGCCGCGCGCTTTGATTTGGATGATGATATTTCACCATTGGGCTCAGATGCGGACGAGTCGTTTGCAGACCATGATGTTAGTGATAAGGACGAAGCTGCAATCGTCTCCAGCGACGACGACGATGTTCCTCTGGCCAAATCTAGAAGATCTGCTGGGAAGCGCGCAGTGGGAGCCCCTACACGTATGACATCCCGTGGAAAGGGTGCCGCAACAGTTACACTTTCATCTCCAGACGAAATAACGGCACAGGATGAGAGCTTGTCGGGTCAAGAGCTTGATATTCTCGATGGCATTATTGATGAACACGAGGCGCAAGAATCTACTGACTTTGACTTGGACGACTCTCTCAATGACCCTAGTACTAGTGATACCGAGGGAGATGCTGGCGACAACAGAGCCAACGTACGGAATGTAGCTCAAAACCGACGGGCCTTCCGACAACAAGGTAGCAGCCGACGTTTCAACAAGGAGCGAGCACGTTTGGTAAAACACCACCCAGAGATTGAGACTATGTGGCCTGAGCTGAAAAGCAGGCCGGTGCTCAAAGCTGGAAAAGCACCCCAGCCGCAAAACATCTCACGTCAACTCAAGCCATTTCAGCTTGAAGGTCTTGCGTGGATGATCGAGATGGAAAAGAGTGATTGGAAGGGTGGTTTACTCGGCGATGAAATGGGTTTGGGCAAGACTATCCAGGCTGTGTCCCTCGTCATGTCGGATTACCCTGCAAAGCAACCATCGTTGGTCCTCGTGCCCCCTGTTGCATTGATGCAATGGCAGCAGGAGATCAAATCATATACCGATGGGACTTTGAAAACTTTTGTTTTCCACGGCACGAACCAAAAGGCCAAAGGAATTACTGTCAAAGATCTCAAGAAGTACGACGTTATCATGATGTCGTACAACAGTCTCGAGTCCATGTACCGCAAGCAGGAAAAGGGATTCAAGCGCAAGGACGGTATTTACAAGGAGAAGAGTGTCATCCACTCGATCAACTTCCATCGCATTATCCTGGACGAGGCGCACTGCATCAAAACACGAACCACAATGACCGCCAAGGCATGTTTCGCCCTCAAGACCAACTTTAGATGGTGTTTGTCTGGTACACCTCTCCAGAATCGAATCGGAGAGTTCTTCTCGTTGATTCGCTTCCTCAACATCCGACCATTTGCATCCTATCTTTGCAAGCAATGTGATTGCTCCATGCTCGAATGGTCGATGGACGATCATAGTCGCTGCACTGGCTGCAAGCATCCAGGCATGCAGCATGTTTCCGTCTTCAATCAGGAGCTTCTCAATCCTATCCAGAAGCACGGCAACCGTGGTCCTGGCAAAGAGGCTTTCGAGAAGCTTCGGCTGATGACCGATCGCATCATGCTACGCCGTCTCAAGAAGGATCATACCAACTCTATGGAACTACCTGTCAAGGAGATCTATGTTGACCGACAGTTCTTCGGAGAGGAAGAGAACGACTTTGCCAACAGCATCATGACCAACGGTCAGCGCAAGTTTGATACCTATGTCGCCCAGGGTGTTCTCTTGAACAACTATGCCAACATCTTTGGTCTGATCATGCAGATGAGACAAGTCGCCGATCATCCAGATTTGCTCTTGAAGAAGCATGCCGAAGGAGGCCAGAATGTGCTGGTTTGTTGCATCTGTGATGAGCCGGCTGAAGACACGGTGCGCAGTAGGTGCAAGCATGACTTTTGCAGAGCCTGTGTCGGTAGCTACGTCCGCTCTACTGATGAGCCTGACTGCCCTCGTTGCCATATCCCCCTTTCTATCGATCTTGAGCAGCCGGAGATTGAACAAGATGAGAACCTTGTTAAGAAGAACTCTATCATCAATCGAATCAAGATGGAGAATTGGACCTCATCATCCAAGATTGAACTTCTTGTTCATGAGCTACACAAGCTCCGCTCTGACAATGCCTCACACAAGTCGATTATTTTCTCCCAGTTTACTACAATGCTGCAGCTCATTGAGTGGCGTCTTCGCCGAGCTGGTATCACTACAGTGATGCTCGATGGTAGCATGACTCCTGCTCAACGTCAGGCTTCGATCGAGCACTTCATGACCAACGTGAATGTTGAATGTTTCCTGGTTTCCCTCAAGGCTGGTGGTGTGGCACTAAACCTCACTGAGGCCTCTCGAGTCTTCATTGTCGACCCGTAAGTTTGTCAGTCGTTCTTGTTCGAACAATTGCTAATTATCATATAGGTGGTGGAACCCAGCTGCAGAATGGCAGTCGGCTGACCGATGTCACCGCATTGGACAGACTCGACCCTGCACAATCACTCGCCTGTGCATCGAGGATTCGGTCGAGAGCCGAATGGTACTGATTCAGGAGAAGAAGACCAACATGATTCATTCAACCGTCAATGCAGACGACAAGGCGATGGAATCACTCAGCCCCGAGGACATGCAGTTCCTCTTCCGCGGTTCCTAAACGAATCGGGATATCCACAAGAATCATCGATTTGTCAGTACATTTTGGTACGAAAAGTTTATGAAGAGGTGTTTTGTTTTTTTATTCTCAAAGATGACCTCTTGTTCTCTCGACATGATTCAAGAGGAACAGAGAATTCTGTACACTATGTGGCATCTTGGCCACCGGACAAATAAGGAGCGCACATGGAGTCGGGAGTAGAGCCAGTACAAAGAGGATTGCTTTTACAATACGGCGCGGATCGGTTTCGATATTCTCAGGGTCTGTATGTACGAGTTTAGTGAACGAAAATGCCCTCGAGATAAACTTGTGTCTGAACTGGTGAGAACGTCAACGTGGGTGAGTTTGTAAACAAGGGGTTTCACAGTGAAACTAGACAGGATGTAGTGAAATGATGGACAGTGCAGTAGATATTAATGAGTTATCTGACAAGTCTATCTAGTTTTTTTCTTTTCCAATCGCCACACCAAAAAGCGTGTACTGTAATTGCCATCTACCGGTGTAGCTGGGCTCCAAGACGCACAGACAAAAAAATTCTCGAACCGAGAGTACGAAAGAAACATGTTTATCTAGCCATTCAGAAGAATCGAGATTCTCTCGTCTAGACCAAAACGATCTCACAAGCCGAGAAGGGCCTTGGCACCAGGCTCGCTGCAGATGTAAATGACATCGTGAGCATTGGAGAAGCCGTTGAACTGAGTAGCGGAGCACTTGGTGTAAGCGCCCATGTCCTCGAAGTACAGCCAGTCACCAACGTCGAGAATGGTGTCGAAGCGGGTGCTCTCGGTGATGCGGTCGATACCGTCGCAGGTAGGACCCCAGATCGAGTACTCGAAGCCCTCACCTTCGGGGACGGGATGGGCGGTGCTGGTCTCGAAGAGGGTTTTGCCAGAGGCGCGAAGGACCTTTGCGATAGGCTGCTGGTGGTCAAACATAATGTTTGAGAAGTTGCCGTAGACACCGTCGTTGACGTAGAGCATGTAACCCTTGCCATCAAGGGTGGGGTCCTCAACAGTACGGCGGGCAATGATGTTGCAGGCGATGGTGAAGGCGGTGGCGACGTAGTAGCGGCCGGGTTCAGCGATGATCTCGACGTTGCTGTGAGGCGGGAAAAACTCGTCGAGAGCGCCGCGGAGGACAGTGGCCATAGCCTCGAAGGTATCGCCACAGAAGCCGCCTCCAACGTCGAGGGTTCGCATGGCGAAGCCAAAGTCGCGCGCCTGCTGGAAGACGGTGTGGGCGTCGCGGACAGCCTTGAAAAAGGCGAGAGGGTCGGAGGCACCGGAGCCAACGTGGAAGCTGACACCAACAACGTTGAGACCGAGATCCTTGGCCAGGGCGAGAAGGCCCTTGGTGGTGTCCATGGCAGCACCAAACTTCATACTGAAGCGGCACAGGGACTCGCTGTCGTCGGTCATGATGCGGAGGAAGAGCTCAGCTCCTGGGTAGAGCTTTGCGATCTTGTAGAGCTCATCGGCATTGTCAAAGGTCATCTGCTTGACGCCCACAGACTTGACGTATCGGACGTACGAGTTAGTCTTGCAGGGTTGGGCGTAGATGATGCGTTCGGGGCTGAGGCCTGCGGACAGGACCTGCTCAATCTCGGTCTTGGAGGCACAATCGAAGCCGGTGCCGAGCTCAGATAGAAGCTTGATGATCTGAGGGTCGGGGTTGCACTTGACGGCTGATGTATGTGTTAGTAGTTGTGCAGCATGAAGATGTACATAGACCATGTACTCACCATAGAAGGGCCGAACTCGAGGGAGATTCTTCTTCCAGCGGAGGTGCTGGCGGTAGACCTCGCCGAGGTCAGCAACGAAAAAGGTATCTTCATCGCCAGGTTCGCACATCTCATGGTCGATGGCTTCCACACGCTGGTGGAGAGCCTCGCCAATGAGCTGCTTTGGGGTAATCACGTCATGTCCCAAAAGAGGTTCCTGAAGTAGGGGTTTCTTTAATGTAACATGAGGGTGATTAACATTGTGGTTGTAGGTGTCGAGGACAGCCGTTGCCATAACCATATCCCAAACAGTTCCGGGGGTTGTTTGGAGGATTGACGAGAGGGATTGAGTACCGTAAGACTGGAAATACGGTGACACGGAGAAGAGACCGGTGGGACTTTTCTTCGGGGTTTGAGTAGAAGTAGATTTAGAAGTAATGCTCAACCAAAGGGTTCAGCGGGCGTTAGGGCGGTCGGGAGCGGTAGCAGACTGATCCCTCAGTGGACTGGCGAGGCCTCCTCGACTCTTCCTCGGCGAGAGGAAGAACCTCTAGGATCCTCCTATGCGGCAGCTGGTGGGTGTCGAAGAACGACGGGGGGATATATTCGGATCGGGAGTTGTCCAAGACGGAGAGGTCGAGGAGCTTATCGTCGAGCAGCAGTAGCGGGAGGGGGGATCGCGTTGATGATGTGGGAGGGCTTGCAGAGGCTGAAATCTTTGTCACTGACGAAGCTCACGGCCGGAGGAGCCGTGGTTGAAGCGGTGCCTTTGAGAAGACCAAAGGCGGGTCGAGTTTTGGGAAAGGAGAGCAGCTAAGAAGTGCTCTGTAAGAGTTATGGTGTAGTTGCTGTAGCCGTAGCTGTAGTTGTAATTGTAAAGTCCAAGAGTCGTGATAACTTGACAGTTGTCAAAAGAGGTCGGAACGAAGAACAGGGAACAGAGGGGGGGAGATGGGTCCTTTTATTTCGTCTTTTCCAAACACGGACAAGAGACGAGGTCAAGCCAAACCAAATCAAATATGATGGGGGATATGTTCAATGCGGGTTCGAGTGGTTGGTTATGGAGCGAAAAAGGTGGAGAGAGTGACAAGTTTCGAGGTTCGAGGTCGAGGCCGAGAGAAATTTTTACCCTGGCTCTAACTGGGCTGCCCTCCACTGTGACGTTGACAAGAGGGGCAGTAAAGTATAGGAACTTACAGGGGTTTGAGAACGCGGTGGCGCAGCAGAGAAGGAGAGGGAGCTCAGATGTGCCTGGCGATCAATTGTATAAAATACATAGATTTACTAATAGAACGCTACTTGTAGAGATGTAGAAACTCCATCTCGAAAATAGGCAAATTCTACCCGCGGCATGATCCAAAGGTAAATATCCTCCAACTGGCGGTGATGAACCATCTCGATTTTAGCTACAGCCTATGTATAAACCCCGCGCTAAACCCAAAACCCAAGACACGAGAGCATCGCGGCAGAGTATCCCATTGGTTAGACCACATCGTCTGTGGCGCCCACGCACTTCCAGAGCTTTGGGGAACCTAAAAAAGAAAAAATAAGACGACTCTTGGAAAAATGCAGGCCCATGTACCCGTACCTGTACCGATACATGCATGTGCATGTCTTGTTCCTTGATATCCCGGTATAGAAAGATTCCGGACCTTTTCGTTTTACATGGCTATAGCTCTTGACCGACAGAGTCACCGACGGTCAGACGAAAACACCCCCTTGCAAGTATGTACTAGGTATTGTATGCGTCATGATATTCACGTAGACTTGCTATGTAGACCCAATAATTCCCTCACTCTATCAAAGTAAACAAATAATCCAAAGTTACGCGGTCAGGCACCGTCCAACCCCTGGACCGGCATCCAAGCTTTAGAAAGCTCCTCTTGTCGTCATTATCCCCATCAACAGGTCAGCATTTATTAAGCTCTTTAATGCCTCTTTTATTTCTCCGTGTCCCAGATAAACAGGCGAATCGGCTTCTATCCCGAAACGTTACAAATTACCCGTGTTCGTCTGGCAGATCCGCCATCTCACAAAAGCTTAGGTTGTTACACCTGTCACAGCATACAGCCAACCAAGTTTACACTGCTTTTTGTTAATTGTTAACTACTGTAAATACTCCGATTCATGCATGTACTCTGCTCTTTAGTCCAGTAAATCCAGCGCTCAAGGACTCCGGCTCTGATAGAACGAGCTGCTCCTCTCCTCTTCCCAACCGCCACACCAAAGTCCCTTCACCCACAGTCCTACTCAACCTGAGCCAACTGTAGAACCGCATCGTGCTTGGTGCTTTAGCTCCGCAGCCTCGAGAGTTTCCACATGTCAGAAGATCAAGACGAAAAGCAGCTTTCAAGAAAAAAGGTGGAAAGAAAAAGAAGAACGAGAGGGCTTTGTATGCTCTTGCGTTGCTCTGTGGTCTCTGTGCCATTGAATGGGCATAGAGATGTATCGTATCTGAACGCGTAATCAAGTCAAAAAGGACTGATCTCGTATGGAACGAGTCAAGAAGAGGAAGAAGAAGATCCGCTGCGTAGCAACGTGTTGAGAAGAGTCATTCATATTCTTTCATGTGTAGTTTACACTTTCATCGTACAGTTCCATCATGCAATCGTCGCCGCCATCTATGCTTTTAACACGCTGCCGCTTCCAACTCTAAAAGACCATAGTTAGCTCTATAATTCCGTTCCTTTACTCAGTGCCCTTGACGTCCATCTCGCGGATCTTCCACTCGCCGTCAACCCATGACTGTTTCTCTCCGAGGAAAGCCGCTCTGCTCTCGCCCTTGGCCAGTCCATCAACGAGGTAACGTTGCGCCACCTCGCGCACCTGGTCCTTGGTGACGTCCAGAAGCTGCTCGCGCTTCTTCTGCTTCATCTCCTCGGTAATTCCCGACAGGAAACGGCCCATGCCTTCTTGGTTCACAGACTTGGGCGCGTCGACTCCCTGGAATACAGAGATCTTGGCCTCCTCAAGATCGCGGTCTGACCACTTCTTGTCAACGGCCCACTGGCCAGCGTTGCGCATGATGCTTAAAGTGTTTTGTGGGTTGGGGTCGCGGTACGAGTAGAAGCCGAACAGACCATCCAAGGGTCGGGAGTAAGCGCCTCCACCGTACGCACCGCCCTTCTCACGGATCTCGTGATGCAGGTGCTTGTGCGTAAGGAGCTGAGACAGGATCTGGAGAGGTGCACCCTCAGCGGCTGTGTACGATGTTGTAGGCACTGACAGACCACCGTAGTAAACTTGGTAAGGCAGAGGGTAAAAGGTCTTGCTGTCCTTGGGAAGCTGTCGGGGGGAAGGGTTCTTCAAGTTGAGCGGGCCCCGGTTAAGGTTGCTCATAAAGTTCTGTAGCGAGGCACCATTCTCTGCAACGCTCTCTGAACCGCAGGTGATCGCTGTACGCATGTTTCCACCAGCAAGCGCAAGGTTCTGAATCTGCTTCAGCTTGGAGATGACATCCTCCAGCTTGTCGGTCTCAGGTCGACTGGCTAGAGATGTCACTAGCTGGACCTGTGAGAGACCAGACACCTGTTGTCGCAACCATGCGGAACGAGTGAGGCCCGACTCTGCGCTACCCATGGCAAATCGATGGCCAGTGGACGCAATGTCGTTGACGACTCCATCGGCAGATGCCTGGAGCAACTGTCGGATACGAAGAGCCGCCTCGGGACTGTCAAAGTCGGTTCCCAAGACGAGCTTCTGAATAATATCAAACATAACGGGCACGTTGTGATCCAGCGCCATACCAGTAAAGATGATACCCTCGCTGGCAGCGTGGAAATCAGTAGGAGATGGCGTGCAGTGGTAGCCAACAGAGACACCGCCAGTCTTGAGCTTGATCAAGTCCTCGAGCTGTTCCATGTTCAAGTCCTTAGTACCGAGACGCATAATACTGTCAGTAAACAAAGGGACAAGTTCTCGCAGCTCATCTGGCAAGTTCTCTAGTGTGTTGATAGCACGGAAGTATGTCAAGCCATTGGTGGGGGCCTCGTGCCACTGGATCTTGGTTCCGTTGGCGTTCTCATCTCGAACCACTACAGGCTCCTTGCTTCGGGGAATGTCCTTAACGTGAACAGTTGGTAGACAGCTCAAGTCTTCGGTGTTGGTCTTGTTCTGCTCAACCAACAGCTCTTGCTCTTGCTTCTCGAAATGCTTTCGGGCATTCTCCTCGCCACCAGCCTCCTTGATCGCGGCCTGGATCCTGGTTGACAATCGCTCCTGTTCCTCCTTTACCAAGTCCTCGCCGTAGGTCGTCGAAGGGGCCATGGTGAAAGTCAGAGTGTTATCATTAAGTAGGTACTTGTCGATGAGTCCCTCCAAGTAGTTACCCTCGGCCATCTTAGCCTGGAAGCCAGTGATAGTGTCGTTCCAAGCCAATGAGTCAAAGGGATCAACGCCGTTGAACCACTTGGGCTTGAGACGGTTCAGCATCGAGAATCCAAAGTTGGCGGTCTTGTGCTTGAGCGCTAACTCCAGCTGGTGCAGTGAACCGTCAATCTTAGTCTGGTCAAAGCCCTTGTCGCGGGCGTCTCGCAAGATTTGCTGCACCTTCTCCTTGAGCTTAGGCACATCACCCTCCTGGACACCAGTGAGACCGATAGAGAAGATACCCTTCTTAGCAGAACTGTCATATCCAGCATTGGGACTCCAATCAGCGCCCATGCCAGCCTCAATGAGGCCACGGTACAGAGGAGAGCCATAGCCGTCCATCAAAAGGGTGGACAGCAGGGCGAGAGAGAAGGACTCGAGAACATCGGTAGTGTCACCCATAATCCACGATACTGAAGTCTTAAACTGGCGGTCGGGGTCCACAAGGGGGTCAAGGGGACCGTAGAGAGTCACGTCCTTGGGTCCGTTGAGCGTGACAGGCTCGTGAATCTGCTTGTCGCCTTGGATCTTTTCAAAAGCCTGGAGCTGAGCATCGACCTGCTGCAGGTGATCAATTAGAGGCATGTCGCCATAAGTGAAGACCTTGGCGTTGCTGGGGTGGTAGTGCTCGGCGTGGAACTTCTGGAGCTGCTCGTATGTGAGATCAGTGATCTTCTGAGGATCGCCGCCCGAGTTGTTGATGTCGGGGAAGATATGGTCGTGGAATCGAATGTAGTAAAGATATCCGGCATCCGACATTTGCCCCTTCATTTCATTGTAGACGACACCCTTGAATACCAGCTTCTTGCTCGCCTCATCCTCAGCAAGAGGGTTCTCAGGTCCAATTCGCCAACCTTCCTGGGTGAAGTCGGACTTCTTCAACAGCGGGTGTAATGTCGAGTCGAGGTAAACGGACATAAGATTCTTAAAGTCTTGCGCATTGGTTGTCGCAAAGGGGTAGAAAGTGTGGTCTGAGGCCGTAAAAGCGTTCATGAAGTTTGATAGCGTTCGTGGAAGCATCTTGAAGAACGGGTCGCGAATGGGATATCTATGAATGTCAGCTTTCCTCTCCTACTTCTTACGCCAACAGAGTCGCCGAATTCGTACTTGTCGCTACCACACAGCGTTGTGTGCTCTAGAATATGAGGAATACCCGTATCATCCGGAGGGTTCGTCTTGAAGCCGATCGAGAAGACATTGTTGCTATCGTCGCGAGCGATATGGAGATAGTCTGCACCGGTCTTGTCATGTTGAAGGTGGAGAGCCGTCAACTCAAGTTCTGGTACATGCTTGGATCGAACAAGGGTGAAGCCATGAAGCTTCTCGCCGGGCTTTGGGAACTGTGACAGCTCCGTCACGGCCTTTCGAGCGCCAGCGGCGGCGTTGCGAAGCATTGTGTTGGAGGGCATTTAGGAGACAATATACAAATAGAAAGAATAATAATAATACAGGCCACCAAGAAAATAGTACACAAATAAGCGAGATGGCGAGCAATATGGCAAGGGGCAAGCTTGGCTAGTTATTGTCGTCAAAGAATGAATGGAGATTTTGATGCATGTAATGACGCCGGAGCCTCTCGCCCCGAAAAAAAAGTGGAAGGGTCTGCTTTGTAACGATTGAATGTACCGGGCGAGCTGCCGTACCCCAGCGCCATTGACCTCTACAGCCTCATGAAAAGCCCGGCCCGCCCACGTCAGTCGCCAAGGATTCATGCGTAATTGTGGGTGGCTAGTGGGCACCAGTCAGTGAGAGACCACTGTGCAATAGCGTAAGGGCCCCTAAAGCCGCATTAGTCATTGTTCAAAGGCTATCTTATCGACTGCGGGCACAATAGACAATCTGCTAGTACCCTAGCAACCCATCAACAGAATCACCACAAAGGTTCCATGGCAAAACCTATCCATGCCTCCAAGCCTCCATGAGCCCTCCATCTTGTCACATCCTAGCGACTGTATTCTTCGATAACCAACAAGCCCTGGCTTCTACGCTGTACGCCTTCAGATTCAACATAGGTCGCACTGCCGCCGTTGTTCAGCGTTGGTAGCCATTGCTATTATTGCACACTCAAAGACCCTTGAGGTACGAAGACATTGACACCTCAACCACTCGACGTTCGTCCTGCATTGTATAGCGGGCAGTTGTTGCGTGAACTTAATTGACAGCATCTTCTTACGCCTTAGACGACGCCAAATATTGTATCTGGTATTATATGGTCACTATTACGATCTTGACCCCTCCCCGAACTCGGTGACTCGAGCGTATCCGCCTGCGAATTCCGACGACCATATTCATCCCGCCTCGATGCCCCCGGGCTTTCCTGTCCTCGTGACCCCCGCCTAAACGATTGTCGTCCACTGTCCTGGCCTCTGTCGTTGCTAAGTTGGCGATGCCTGCCAGTCAGTTGGATGCTCCTCTAGCCAACGGGCACGACGGTCACGTCCATCCACCACCATCAACCAAGAAGCCGAAAGGAAAGAAAGCCATGGATTCCAACGAGGCAACGCGTCTGCTCCATGCGCGGATATCCCAGCTGGAGCAGGATGCAGCAGGAGAGAAGGATCAAGAGCTGGAGATTGGTGCGTTTTGCCCTCGTCGTCTGCAAGCGGCAAATCCTGCGGAAAGGGAACGATATATGCTGATACGTGGACGGTACAGAACGTGAAGTTAAGAGGGCGAACAGAGATCTACTTCAACAGGTTTCTAAGATGGACAACATGCAGAAAATCGATCACCTCACCAAGCGGTCTAGTGAACTCTTGGCTGATATGCGACGGCTGGAGCGTGAGAACCAGAAGAACAAACGACGTGGAGACAACCTACAGAAGGAGAGAGATGCCAGTCGTACGGAGCTGAGCAAGACAGTGGGGTTGAAGGAGAAGCTCGAGAAGTTGTGTCGCGAACTTCAACGGGATAACAACAAGATGAAGGTTGGTCTGGATTCATCAGCCGAGAGGATGCGGACTAACGCATACACCACCAGAATGAGAATAAGGAACTTCAAACAACCCAGAAGCGTAACAACACTCACTGGGACGAGAAGTATGCCACTCTATTATCGAAACTCGAAGGGTACCAAGAAGAGAAAGATACTCCAAAGAAGCAGGTTGTGGATATGGAAGTCGATGAACTGTACGGCTTTGCGCGCGATATCACCGAAATCACAGTCTACTAACATGTTCCGCAGTTTCCGAGTCCGCTTCAAGTCCTTTATCGAACAATACGAGTTACGCGAGCTACACTTCCATTCCTTAATGCGCACCAAGGAACTCGAGGTCCAGTACCACATGGCGCGATATGAGAGAGAGAAGAAGAACGCAGAAGGCGAATCAACCAAGGCCAGACATCTCCAAGCACAAGTACAGGCTTTCACAAAAACCGAGACGGAGCTTAGGAATCAACTGAACGTTTATGTGGATAAGTTCAAGCAGGTGGGTGGACTCGAGCAAGCTAGTTCGGCGTGTTGACTAATGGCACAGCAGGTGGAGGATACCTTGAACAACAGCAATGACCTGTTCTTATCATTCCGCAAAGAAATGGAGGATATGTCCAAGAAGGGTAAGCGGTTAGAGAAGGAGAACGAGGCCCTGAAACGTCAGAAGGAGGCGACGGCTGCCAACATCATCCGCATGGCCGAAGAACGACAGGACTGGAAGAAGAAGACAGAAACCGCCGAGAAGAAGACCGAGAAGCTCATGAGCATCATCCAACAGATGCAGCAACAGGGACGTAAGGTACCACCCGGCATGGCCAACACTGTCGAAAGCTGTTATTCAGACAGTCACGGAGGACACGAGGGAGACGAAAGTGACTACTCTGACGAAGACGGCGAAGAGGAAGAACTTAGCGAGTTCGACGACGACACAGAGGAGGAACCACAAGGCAACGATCAGGGAACGCCGGTAGCGTATGGTCCTGAGCGCCCTCCTCAGCCAGTTTCTTCGGCCGCAACAAACGGGCACTAGGAGGCCACTCAGCAAGGGGCCCAAGCTGTAGCCACAACGTCCGAGGAGAGAAATCCCGCCGTCGCGTCGGAGGACGCCCCTTCTGATGACAACGGAGGGATGCTCCCTCAAGATTTTGCATCGACCATGACGCCAGGAGAATTCAACCAGCTGCTTGATGACATGGTTGATTATATCGAGCGTACTAAGGAACAAATGGTTCTTGACTAGTTGGCTAATTGGTTGGGTTACTCGCTAGATGCTTTTTTGTTGCTGTTTGCTGTTACCTGTAAGATGTATTGTCGTAGCTTGCGCATTATTGGAGCATTGACGTCCCCGTTCTACTTTGGTTGTTGAAACCGTGTATAGGCGATACTGTGAGACATGCTGTGTGAAGCTGGAGATTACACATAACAGCTCATGAAACACGGCAAGTCGAGATTAAATAAGTGAAAACGCATACTGGTATCACATTTGTGCTACTGTACTATCAAAAGACATCATTCATGTCGTATTTCAATGTGGTATTGCGTCGACGACCAGCATCGGGATATCGGCGATGATATTCGCCGACGCGATTACGTTGCAGGTAGGTCTACGTTAGGGGCCAGATCTACCCATCCCACTTTGATAAGCCGCTGCGCATCGCATAGCTTCGTTCTTACAACTACATCCCCAGGTATACGGTTTTATTGACAACACCGCAACCATGGATTTCCTTCAGGTAAGTCAATGTCTCTTCGACGCGCATTCGAGATGTACCTATCAATTCGAAGTCTCAATTACATAGAGAAATGCTAACTCTCACAGCGCCTCGCGCGCTTCCTCGATCGCCCGCTCTTCCCATGGAAGAAGCTCATCATGGGCTTTTCAGTCGGCCAATATCTCTTCGAAACGTTCCTCACTCTCCGCCAGTACCGTGTCCTCCAGAAAACCAGTCCCCCCGCCGTCCTCTCCAAGGAAGTCTCCCAGGAGGTCTTCGACAAGTCGCAAGCCTACGGTCGCGCCAAGGCAAAGTTTGAAATCGTCAACGGTCTCTACTCTCAGGTTCAAAATCTCGCTTTCATGCAATTCGACGTACTTCCCAAGCTGTGGTCCTGGACTGGTGATCTCTTGCTTCGATGGGCTCCTGCGCGGTTCACGGGCGAGATCAGCCATACTATCGTCTTCGTCTTGACTTTCGCCGTTATTAGCCAGCTTCTTCGTCTTCCTGTCTCGATCTATCAGACATTTGTCCTCGAGGAGAAATTCGGTTTTAACAAACAGACTCCTAAGCTCTTCGTTACCGATATGATCAAGACCCAAGCTCTTACTTTTGTCCTCGCGCCCCCTTTCCTTGCCGGTTTCCTCAAGATCATCCAGAAGACAGGCAACCAGTTCTTCTACTACCTCTGGCTCTTCGTTATTGCTCTTCAGGTCTTCATGATCACCATCTATCCTGTCGCCATCCTGCCCCTGTTCAACAAGCTGTCTCCTCTGGAGGATGGTGAGCTCAAGACCAAGGTCGAGTCTCTCGCTGCTAGCCTCAAGTTCCCCCTCCACGAACTCTACGTCATCGATGGAAGCAAGCGAAGCGCCCACTCCAACGCCTATTTCTTTGGTCTCCCCTGGAAGAAGCACATTGTTATCTACGATACTCTGATTGAGAAGAGCGAGCCCGATGAGGTTGTCGCTGTCCTTGCTCACGAATTGGGTCACTGGAAGCTTGGTCACACTACCAGCCTCTTTGGTATCTCTCAGGTAAGTACACGAGAACTATACCAGCCGGTTATAGAAACTAACTTGAAATTACAGGCTCACTCCTTCTACATCTTCCTTCTCTTCTCTGTCTTCATCAATAATCACTCTCTCTACTCATCTTTCGGTTTCCTCAGGGAGCACCCCATCATCGTTGGCTTCATCCTCTTCTCTGATGCCCTCGCTCCCATGGATCTCATCATCAACCTGCTCATGCACATCGTCAGCCGCAAGTTCGAGTTCCAAGCCGATGCCTTCGCCAAGAAGCTTGGCTACCCTGAGCAGCTTGCCCGCTCTCTCCTCAAGCTCCAGATCCAGAACCTCAGCACCATGGACGCTGACTGGATGTACGCCAGCTACCACTTCTCCCACCCTCACCTGTCGGAGCGCCTCAACGCTCTCGGCTGGAAGGGTTCTGAGGGTGTCACTGAGGGTGTCACTGACAAATCTATTCAGAATGAGAAAGAGGGGGTTGCCAAGGTCAGTGGACGTCATGAGCTGTAAATCTACAAAGCATAGAACAGCATTTAGAAAGGAGAAGTGTTAAGTGGATCCCAATTGGGATATGTTAGACATGGAAAATGGCCGGGATGGAGCTGGTCATCTAGAAAGGACTTGGCCACCCTTAGACATAGATCCAGACTCATTTGTACAATATAACTAAGAACCGAATGTATTTCTTCGTAACATCTATCTATGGCATTGCTACCGATATGCTCTTGATGATCCTTGAGAGTACCTGAGCGCCATGTATTTTGTTCTTTTGTTTCCTTTTACTTCGTCTAATCATCGTCTGAGTCATCAGATTCGTAGGATCCCTCTGAACCTTCTAGTTCATCATCTTCCTCAGACTCTTCTTCCTCCTCACCCTCCTCGGGCTTCAGGCCGTAGTCGTCGTGGAAGTAGCTGAGTTCGTGAGTCTGGACCTTGTAGCCCATACCCTTGAACGCCGTCTCCATGCCCTGCATAAAGTTAGTGATAGTGAATGCCGATAGGGGGGAATGACGAACCTCTTGCATAATCTTGGCGGCTGTCACAACAATATTGCTCTTGCCGGGTTCAAAGCATGGCAGGATAGTCTCGCGCAGAGCAGCCTTGATCTCGTCAATCGTGACAGCTCGTACGCGTCGTAGCACCTCCTTGTCCCAGTCCTTGGGCAGGCCGCGCACGACGCCCTGGACGAAGTTCTGTTGGGCTGCGCTGGGCATAGTGGACTGCTCGTCGGCGAACATGACGACGATCTGGCTAATGGTTCCCTCGAGCAGATGGTGGTCGATCTCGACTGTGCCGTCGGCAATCTTGCTGATGGCTTCCTTGGAGGCCTTGATGGCCTTGTAGGCGTCGGGCGAGCGGTACACATAATACGAGATAACGCCCGAGTTAATGTCGCGAGAGAAGTAGACACCATAAGCGTAGCCAGCACCTCGGACAGCGTTCCAAAGAGGACCCTCAGCGGCTTCGAGGTAGCCAATGGCAACCATGATGGAAGCCAGACGAGGATCAGTGAATGAGGCAAGGCCTTGGGCTGTCGAGACTGAGTAGGAACTCTCGAGGGTGGTCATAGGGATGATGACAGCGCCAACTGAGCCAGGCTTGCGACCTTCATCGTTGAGCAGGCTCACAGGCTTAGGAATGTCAATCATCTTCTCAGCTGCAGTCAGAGACTTGGAGAGCGTGTCCCATGTAGACAAGGGATCAGGAAGAGTAGAAAGGTTGGCAGTGACAAGGAAACGGAGGTTCTGGAAGGTGAAGAGCGAGTCGCGAACAGTGTTGAACCAACCGACGACCTTCTCGGGCTCCTTCTCAAGAAGCTTCTTGAGTCTCTTCAAGTATACGGCACGAACAAGCACTCGCTTGGCCACAGCTAAAGAGGTCTTGTCCATGTGCAGAGCGGCACTGACCTCACTGGCCATGGACTTGCCATCACGCTTCGACTCGGGAATGTCAGCCAGAGCCTTGGTGACACTAGCCTTGAGGCGCTGAGGGTCAAAGATAGAGTCGAACATCATGGTGCGGATCCATTCGACAGCCGCAGCGTACTTTTCGGGCTCAACCTGGAACTGGATCATAATGCCATCGGGGTCGCTTAGGTAGCGGGCAGAGTTGAGGGAGTAACTGATAGTATCTCGCTCAAGCTCCATGACGACCTGCTCGAAACCGACTTGCTTTCCGTCACGCATGATGTGTGTGTTAAAAAGGTTGTCGCTGAAGATGGGCATTAGGGGCTTCAGTTCGTTGGGGATCTGGGAAGTGCCGATATGGATGGTGATGTGGACAAAGTTGGTAGGAACATCCTCGAACTGGATGAACAGAGGAAGTTTGCCTTGAGTCGTGTCATCAATGAGCTTCTGAGCTGAACCAGAGCCCAAGCCAACTGAACGGGCGTGTCCTGAACGAGCAGTATCAGACTCGATGAAATGAATAGACTCGGTACCGGGAACACTCCATCGGTCGACGACCGAGGCAGGAATGGGCTCGTCGTTCTTTTTCTTGGCCTCTTCGAGACGCTTGGCGAGCTTCTCGAGGCCTTTGGTACCCAAATCTTCCTTGCGCTTGGCGATGCGGGCCTCCTCGTCCTTCTTCATCTTGGTGGCCAACTCGTTGGAAGGCTTACCGAGGATAGAGATATGAGGAGCATCGGCCATCCACTTGCTGAGGAAGTCTCGCCACTGTTTGTCCGTCCACTTCACCAGAACATCATACTCTTCCAAGTTCTGAAGGTCCCTGAGCGTGGAGCCATCTCGCTTACCAAAGAGGTAGTCAGTGATAATATTGGTAGCATAGAAGGACTCGGACGTCTCAGCGTGATATTTGACCTGACGCTTCTCGCGGCGGATGCACTCTCTCATGTAGTCCATGTCAATGGGCTTTGAGGCAACCTCCTTGAGCAGCTCGATCACTCGGTTTTCGACAAACTCAAGCTTCTCGGTAGCAACGCCTGTGGGTTGCAGCCAGATGACTGAGTTAGGTCGAGGGTCCAGCCAGTAGGAGACGGAACTAGCAAGTTCCTCCTTCTCGACAATCACATTCTCCAAAATGGAAACAGAAGAGCCACAGAGGTAAGTAAGAAGCACATTGAGCGCAGAGGAGTCGATGAGGTCCATACAGTCAGGACCAAAGAAGCCTATAATAATCTCGCCAACAGTCTCGTCTTCCTCTGGAAACTCGGCGGTAACAATCTGTGTCTCGTTGATCTTGGGCGGGTGGGCAGAGTCAATCCAGGGCCTGTCAAGTAGCAGTTAGTGCATGTACGATCTCAAAGCGCGGGGTGACTGACCTCTTGAAGGGTGTATCGAGAGAAGGAATATCGTCCTTGATGGACTCCTCAAAGTCTTCCAGGATCTGTAGGAGCTCCTCCTGGTTGACCTCTCCGACGAGAACAAGGCACAGGTTTCGTGGCTGGTACATGTCACGGTGGAATTGGCGAATACGCTCGGGTGTGAGAACCCGGAGGGCATCAGTCATGCCACCAGTCTCGTAGCGGAAACCAACGTTTTCGGGGTAAAGGAGTCGACGAGCCTTGAGATCCATGATCTCAGAGCTGCGAAATTGCACAGCTTGCATCTCAGAGTAGACAACACCAGCATCGTTGCCTTCGCCGTCAACGTGCCAAACCTCGGTCACGATGCCCTCATCCGTAATGGTAGGCAAGATAACGTGCTCGAGGTAGACAGGAAGGATTTGAGCGAAACCATCCCAACCGGCGGTTTCCAGGGTGTAAGCCGTATGGTCTGTAGCAGTCCATGCGTTTGTATGGGAGTAGGCTCGCGAAGAGAGCTTGTCTAGAAGACCCTTGTACTGGTAGCTTTTGGAACCCATAAAGACGAGATGCTCAAGAGTATGAGGAGCACCTGAGTCGTCAAAGATCTCGGTGGCTAGGGTAAAGTAACCGTTGAGCTTTGGGCCCTTGCGGTCAGCAACAACGACTTGCATGCCGCTCCGGTCCGAGACATATTGGGTGATTGTGCAAGGAGCGTAGTCTGTCTTGAAGCTCTGTATCTTGCGGAAGTGCGACTTTG
This sequence comes from Fusarium torreyae, assembly GCA_027945595.1. NCBI lineage: Eukaryota > Fungi > Ascomycota > Sordariomycetes > Hypocreales > Nectriaceae > Fusarium > Fusarium torreyae. Next base: position 123,640 of record JAOQAZ010000018.1, read on the forward strand.
AAGTGTCTGAAGACATCTTGAAGTATTTGAGGCCTGTGAGGCTCCAAAGAGAACTATGTAAGTCAGCTAGTTGCTTTATTTGGATGTTGCTTTATATATGGAATGGTATGAGAAGAAAAGAACACCGGGGACTGGGGGGATTGGCTTATATAGAAGAAATAAGACAGTGATTCAGTCTCTGAGCTACACGCAATTGTGAGTAGACGCTTGTTTGTACTCGAATACAATGAGAATGGGCCACCTAGAGATTCTTGAATGAAGCAGTGATCGAGTTCATGTTCGAAATAACCATAAATCAGCCAATAAGATAGAAGGCCTGACTGACTCAATGCCTGTAGCCGCAAAAGAAGCATTTGCGATGACAGGAGTAATGATTATACTGAGCAGGGCAACTACCACAGCAACAGCATATTGTACACGGGGATATTTGGGTGACATCACGACTAAAATGGTACTTTTGTCGACGGGCTTATTCCTGAGATGAGTAAGAGAAACAGCCTGTGGCCATTCACGAGCTTGACTTCAACTGGATTCAAGAAGAATGAAGCAACGATAGTTCCAAAAGAAGAGGGTAGTAAAGAATGGGCACTGAGTCGTGTTGTTATACGACCTCTCGTGTAGAGCTGTTACACAGTAATGAAGAGAACAAGACCCCGCTATGGCAAGGCTGTTGGCGAAGAGAGTGAAAAGAAAATACGCAGGCAACAAGGCGGATCAGGCAGAAAACACAAAAATGCGTGACACGCGATGCAGTCAGAACCTAAGGACAAGAAAAATCACACTCACCTTCAAAGATTGTGTTGCGAGAAGTACCGTAAGGTAGTTTTGCTGCAAGTGAAAGAGAAGACAACGAAGAGGGGTCCAATCAGTCCAGTGAGAATGGGCCAGCGCAAGAAAAATTACCCCGCTATCAAAATACAGGCAGCACTTGTTAACACCAACTACCACTTGACGACAGCTGAGTGTATTCAGGAAAGGAAGAGCTGAAGTAGTTATTAGAGGGGAGGGATTATATAAACACGAATAAGCAAACAAACACATGATAACCATCTTCGATGCTTTATACCGCTTTTAACCTCCCTGCATCAATCACAAGCATGGGCTACATTCTATGGAGGTATAGTGCCTGCCTAGGTAATTATCTACCCGGGTATACCCTCAGCGAGCAACAAGCACAAGCCAAATGGCGATCTTCCATTCCCAGCTCGGGCAGGCATGTACTCTTAATATGCAACTCTCTCCATTCATGACCAAGAGAACAATGCAATCCAAAGGTGGGCACAGAACAATCCTTAGCGGGACTACTCGTCATTCATTGGCTGTACAGCCGCTAAGCGCACTGGCCAACGTTCAGCCACGCAACCTATTGAAAGTGGCAGGTGCTCTCCAGGGAAGCTGCTGTCATGACGGCACTGGAAAGTTGCCAGCTTGTGGCTGATCAGTCCTTCCAACTTGCGACAAACACCAACAGCTCATGACAAGAGCTCACAACCAACCATGCGCTCAGTGTTCTACAGTCTCAGCTTTTAATTGAATTCGATTATTGACTCCAAGACCTTGGGCTCCATATAATCAGCTTCCAGAGTCGCTAACAGCAACATCCCCTCAGCGCTGTTGCACTCTGAGCCTACTATACACGTATAGCTTCACAAACCAGATATCGCTCCACGGCGATCTCTCTACGCCCTTTCAACATGGCTGCGACAGCAGAACAAACGCCGCGACAGCTCAGCGACGCCCTTGTCGCCTTCTCCCTCGAAGGTCGCTTTCCCGACGATGTCTCTGTCCTCCCTCCCGTCTCCGAAACCGACCTACAACCTGCGATCCAAGCTCTGGCACAAGCCAAGAAAGAGCTGGAGGTAACTTAATTCCGTCATAAACGAAAATCCACCGGCCATGATGCTCACGACGCCCACAGGCCGAGCTACACACCATCAACCAAGAGACTAAACAAGATGTCGATTCCTGGGTACGGAATTCGAAGGCCTTGCAAGAGGATATCTTCCGTTCCAAAGCAATGGCCAACGAGATTGAGCGGCAATCTGAGGCTCCCGACGTTTCTGGCGAGGCAATCCAAGACGCAGAGGAAAAGGCGGAGTTCTTGAACCGAGAAGTGCAGTACAGTCAACAGCTACACGGCGCATTACAAGGTATCAAGTATGTTAATCAACTTTTGAGCGAGGTGGAAGCTGCCAAGAATGAGCGCCGCATCCTAGATTCATTACGACTGCTCGAGAGTATGTTAACACATTGTCTCATCTGTATTGGCACCATACTCACCATTCACCACAGAATCTTGGGAAGCAATTGATCGGGTTGGCGTCAGCAAAACTTGTCGAGTAATGAAGCTGTTGAACCTCCGAAGTTTCGAACTGAAGTCTTCTGTGCATGAGGTTTTCGATCATATCTGGAAAACCTTAGTCCATACAGATATTGAGACGCGCCAATTTGCGGTGTATGATGCCGTTGAGGGTAAGATCGTTACATCATAAGTCATTAACTATTGCTAACATGATGTAGACGAGCAGATGAGTCTCGCTGACGCCGTGGTTGGTCTCCAAGCCTACAAAGAGGTGGATGAACGTATGGAACAGCTATGGCGGAATGTCGATGCTGCGATTATATCTCCCCGTATGGACGTCAGAAATGATACGTTTCCTGCCATACAAGCAGATGGAGAGGTTCTTAAACTCTCAGGAGAATCATCAAGATCCATCGATGCCCTACTCACCGACCTAGAAACGGCATTTGGATTCCTTGCTCGAAAGCTCCCTTCTGATCTCTTGCCGTCACTTGGCAACTTCATGATGGCCGACGTGATACCTAAGCTTATTGGGGAGTGGCTGGAAGTAGCTGTTCCATCATCATTGAAGGAGATGAATAGCTTCCAAGCTATGGTTAAGAGCGCACGAGAGTTCTGCCAAGCACTTGACAAGGATGGATACACGGGCTTCACAGATTTACAAAATTGGGTTGATAATGCGCCGTCAATATGGCTTGGAAAGTGCCGAGAGACGACTCTTGACTCTGTTCGGTCCAAGCTACTCGGTGGAATTGGAGATTCAAAGCAGGTTGAAAAGGTTGAGAAGCAAATGGTATCGATCGCAGAAGGTAAAGAGATTACCAAGACTCCAGGAGGAGCCGCGGCAACTACTGAAGCCGCTGACTGGGGTGCTGATTGGGGTGATGCATGGGAGGAAGACAACGAGCAGCCCGGGAGCCAGGACAAACCTACAGCAAAGGGTCAAGGCTCCACCAAGGCTGATGAAGACGACGGAGCCGATGCATGGGGATGGGATGAGGAAGATACCACTACTGAAGCTCAAAATACCAAAGAGGCTCCAGAGAAAGAGGACGAAGATGACAGTGCTGCTGCTTGGGGCTGGGGAGACGATGACGGTACTCAGGAACCAGAGCCGGCGTCGCCAACCAAGAGCAAGGCCCCTAATGCCCAGAACGAGACCCGAGAGCTCGTTCTGAGGGAGACGTATAGCGTTTCCTCCATGCCCGAACCTGTCCTCGACCTAATCTACGCTATCCTAGAGGATGGCGCTGCTTTGACAAGAGACGACGTTGAGTACGCGCCTGTGGCAGCCACAGCGCCTGGCCTATTCAGTTTACCAACATTTGCATTGGCCTTGTTCAGAGCCATTTCGCCCTACTATTACTCACTTAGTGAGGGCGGCAACATGTGAGATTATCCCAAAGAACTAATTGAGGATATCACTAACACCGAAGCAGGTTCCTATATAACGACGCCATGTATCTGGCAGAGAAACTCTCTGGGTTCGCTGATAGCTGGAAGAAGCGTGAGGACTTAACTCCTAGAGCTCGAAATATGCTGCGGCTTGACAACGATATCAAGAGCCTACAAAGCTTTGCCAATCGCAGCTACGCCAACGAGATGAACGTCCAAAAAACAATCCTTCGTGATCTTCTCGGTGGAGCACACAGTCTGATGCAGCAAGATGAGATGGAAGCTTGTATAGAGTCAGGTACAGCTCGTATCCGCGCCATGGCCACTGTCTGGAAACCTATACTGGCTCGTTCAGTCTGGACTCAGGCCCTAGGCTCGCTCGCCGATGCCCTTTCGACGAAGCTCATTACAGACGTCCTCGAGATGTCGTCCATCGGCCAGGACGAGGCCTATAACATCGCCAAGCTCATCGCCACGGCCACAGAGCTCGACGATCTCTTCCTGCCTAGCGCCCTCACAGGAAGTGCAGCTGGAGGAGATGAGGTCCCTCAGACAGCACAGTACGCACCCAGCTGGCTGCGTCTCAAGTACCTCAGCGAGGTGCTCCAGAGCAATCTCAACGAGGTGCGCTACCTGTGGTTTGAGAGCGAATTGAGTCTGTACTTTTCTGCTGAGGAAGTTATCGACCTCATTGAGGCTAGCTTCGAGGCGAATCCAAGAACGAGGGATACGATCCGTGAGATCCAGAACAAGTCGGCGCCTTTGGCTGGACAGTAAGGTTGTTCAGAAATGTTGGGACATTATGTGTCAGATAATTTCATTGGCAATGGACACAATATTCGCATTGGGGCTTAGGAGTCAACATTTTGTTCCCTTGATCACCAAAGACTATCTGTGTTTTGATTAGATATCGATTTGACAATGACACAATCCTCATCGACTCGTCTCAAGATCCTAAGTGGATGTGTTGTGTTGTAAATGCCGATATGAATGTACGTAGCACAACAACGATCAAACATCAGAAATCACCGGACACGAAACGATACAGGGCATCAATTTGACTATCTATAAGAATAATCTTCCATTTGCTCATCCATGTATTTAGACTTGGGAGTATTGAAATAAGATGATTTTGACTTCAAGTTACCCTACACCATCTCAGAGCTTAGATGTTAGCAACGAGGATGAGCATGTCAAAGGGGAAATATCAATGACATACAGCATCAAATCCTTATTAGACCTTTATTTTGACTTTTCATCGTGAATCTCAGTACGACTTAGCTTCACGACCTACCCAGCATCACAACAAGTACTTACAATCCACAGTTACCTCCGCCTTTCTCACCTTGGTAACGCAGAACAGAGACATCAGTCGAGTCATATCATACCATCCTGAGCTCACGAGCCGGAAGCTCACAGCGAGGCATTCTTCCCAGTAACACAAGGCAGATAGACTAGAGGCGCACAGCATGAGGCGCCCGCGACGTCATGGGAACACGACATAACCGATAAGAGCCAAAACTGGTCCTTGGCCGATGTCTCGGGATCCTTTCAGTGAGAGGGTGTCTCTCCCTGCTTGGTATGACGACAGGACGTGCATAAGGATGCAGATGCGGATGGGTATTCTTCCAACACAGGACCAAGACCGGTCAAAGGTAAAGTTGGAGCGTCGTTACATGGCACAGCGCTTGATCGGAGAGAAACGGCAGACCGAGAGCGTGATCAGTCTGACCGTAGAATTACAGACGGGTACACGCAGTGAAGATTGCGCATCTAAGCCAAGGTCCTCCCTGCGTTTGTGTTTGTGTTGGTGCTGTGTTGTGCCAGCACATTCATTCAATAGGCATGAAACGCCATGGTTGTTGACCGACAAGGCAAACTTTGTCCAAATGTCGGTGATGAGGATGATTCATGCTCAATTGCTGTGTTGGTCGTTGGCTGTTGGTCTTGTCCATCTCCTATGGATATGGGCTATGGCTGAGATTTGATGTCGGCAGGCATGAATTGAAACAGCACGGCACACAGCCGGACTCCATGTCCATGAATAGTATATTCAGCTGCACAGCTCAGCATGCATGCATGCATGCTCTTAGCCACATCTGCAGGCGATCCGCTGCCGAATCCATAAAGCCAAAGCAAAGCAAAGCAGAGGTCACAAGTTGGTCCACGTAGCATACAATGCCCATAACAATTGTTTGGGACTGCCCTTCTCCCAGCCATCAAACAATGCCGCACAGATCTTGGGGATCCAACGCGGGATCCCGAGAGGCTGAAGTTTATGCCTGTTGGCCTAGACTTGAGTGTCAGAGCCGAACCCAGGCCCCTGAGGCCCCTCCCATCTCCCTCAGAGTGTTATTAAGGCATTTGGCCGCGTCTCAGCATCTGATGAGATGAGATGGGGCCTGAGCTCCTACTCGTGGGCCTCGTGGGCCTCTCCGGACGTTTTCCAGAACCTCCGGGGATACCATCCGGGTCATAGCTCCGATCAAGTCCGCCCTCTTGTTCCGGGATCCCCGTTTGAGTCGGGGATATCCATGGCATTCGACCCATGGATGTTAGTTTAACCACTCTCGAGTAGGAAACTCGTTTGTTGTCGGGAATTGACTTTCTGGGTCGCCACCAAATCATTGCCATGTACTTAGCCCCGACCAAAATAGATATTAATCCAAAACAAGCCGTCACTGTCATCAACGCACTTTATGTACGTACATGGTCCACCCCCGCACTAGGACCAGCTTATCGGAACCGAATTCGCCGTTTCAAATCTTCCAGGTAGCAAGGGAAATGGAAACCCTACCCTACCTGTACATATCTTCCTTCTAAGCAGCAGAGCAGAGCTTCCCATGTCCTTGTCCCCAAAACTCAAACATCGACTGGCTTCGCCGCGTGAAACGTGACCAGATGAATATGCGAGTTGATGGCGTGATGCCCCGGTATTGTAAGCCTGCGGGAGATTAATTCAATGCGTGGTCCTAGCTACTGTAGATAGACATCGTCAAACAGAGTAAGTGCCAAACCTGTACAGATAGTACTCTGTAGATTATTGCTTTTTCGACAATAGATAGGGGTTGCCTCTGGTCAACCACCATGTGCGTTGTCCGACTCGTAAATGCAAGTTGGTATAACTGGGTCTCTTGTCTGTCATTGCGAAACAGGCACCATTAAGCTAAGATAGACTAGTGTCGGACCGTTGACGACTTACTAAACTAGTCTTTCAATACTGGATGTCATTGACATTTGACACTTGACGTGGCACGGCACGACCACAGCACAGTCAGAACATTGTCTATGGTGGTGAGGCTGAGTAAACACTCACGGAGCGCAACGAGATGCGCTCCATAGCATCACCAGGCAGACATGGTGACTGACCACAATGAATAGTCCCGAGCCATGTCGGTGATAGCTCACCTGCATCTCGTCCAAGGTAGATACAGGTAGCCAGAAGTTGCGCTGCCTCAGCTGACAGATTCTTAATTGATATCACCTCTCCTCGCGCAACATGGCTGGAAATGTGAGGTCAAGTACCACCATGTAGTTGTAATCCCTCGTCAGCATCCAGAGGCTTGCCGTCTTGGCTCTAGAACTCTGATCGTTCTGCATTCTTGATCTCATGATGAAAAGGCGGCGGCCTAGGAAAGCGGCACACGTTTATCCCTCATAGCTCATGCATGTAGGGCTGCCGCATCTATCCGTGAGGCTGGATATCAACCACACATCGCCCTCCCACGCGATGCCGTACCGTACCACAACGTACCATACCATAGGCACGGCGCCGGCCACACCCTTCCGATCTTGTCTTGCCGCCGCGCCGCGCCGTCTGCACCTCTCCAGGAACGGCCATGCGAGCTTCTGCCTCGCAAACGCCCACGCAGTCCAGCCCGAACTGATATTCCAGAGTAGGGTGACACATGGCCAGCAAAGTGACCAGTCACTATGTAAGACGACACATGGGGACCGGCCCGAGCCAGGACTAACGATTCCAGACATGCCGTTAATAAGAGACCATCTACAACTGGTCGATCAGGTTCGCGGATGGCGGCGTCCATCACTTAGTTTTGCCAGCAAGCAACACAACCTCTTGGTCAACTCGTCCGAGCAAATGAGGTGAGAGGTAGCAACCAGAGGGGTAACCTTTGGGTTGCGGTTCACTGTCTCAAGGGTCTCAAGGTTGCACTCGTCAGCCTACATACAGCATATAACCCAGCTGACCAGATGGTTGGGCAATGCGTAGCTACCATTACTGTGCCGTAGGTGCCTAGACCGTGGTGTATGTGAGGTGAGATCGACAAGGCTGAAGGACGCAAGCATCTCCAAATGAGGTCTGATAGTGGAGTAAAGGTTGGCCAGCGCAACAGGGCCGTGTTGGGTTGGGACCTTGACTATCCATGGGGAATAGACCAATCCCGATGTTGGGGACCCCATGCTGGTCAGAATGCCATGCTGTCGGATCTCAACTTCTCCCCGTCACCAACTGACTACCAAGCATGCATGAACCAGCCAGTGGTATCTGGGCGGTACAACACTCTTTTGGATAGCATCCAACACTGTCAGACAGTATGATTTGTGACAATTGTCAGATGTGGCTAAAAGCCCGAGTAGGCAATGACACCTTGCAACGTCGTCGTTCAAGCCTCCTCATTGACGTTATCATGAGGTCGATAGTGGCATTCATGTGATACATTTGTAGCTGACTCGTCATTGTCGATATCGGCCCCTGTCGTTGTACAACACATACCTCTATGTACCCAACAGTGCTTCTGGGTATAGGAGGATTCCCATCCAAGTTTTGAGGTGGGCCTGTGTAATGAAGACAATCAAACTATCCGTACCAACATCGTTGGCCTAAGTAAATTCCCAGCCACTGGTGCTTATAGGCGGTAATCTCCAGTAAACGTCCTGAGGATTGACCGTCAGCGCCCAACGCCAGAAGAACGTCAAAGCCATTGCCGTCAGGGATCCCGAGTCAGGGGCCCAGTAGAAGGATTCTAGAAGGCTGAGCATCGAAACCAAGACGAGGCTGTAAGTCAACACCCTGACAACCCTAGATGGATGCGAGGTAGGGGTTCTTGGTCCCTGAGGATTCGAGACAAGGTATGCCCACCAAGAGTGGCTTGGATTATCCGTGGTGATTTTAAATATCCATGAAAATCAAGATGCATTTCAAGCCTTTTCAAATTTGCCGAACGCCTGGACACCTGGCGTAATGTGGAGCTTCTATCAGGTGGCTCACAGATGCCAACCTCAATATTGACGAGACAGCAGTACCTTGTGTTGGAAGAATGCCGTCGAAGAATGTCGTTTCGAAACCAAATCGCCAAGACTCATGATGCCTGCTGAGATTCTCCACTGATTTCAGGTACAGTGGTGTACCCCTTTAGACCACAGCATCTGTAGATCCAGGTCTCGAGGTCGAGTGACAGATAGATGGGCTCAGTATCAGAGGTTGTGCAAACATTTCGCCATTGGTTCGAAAAAATGATCGATACAGGCCGATTGCATAGCATCATTCTACAAAGTAGCATATCATTGTCTTGCGTAGATGTGTGTCCTCGGCCGTGTTCTGCCCACTGACTGAACAGAAACACTCCTGTAACCAAGTGCTGGATTTAGGCTTTGAGCCGTCAAATTCCCAGCCCCGTTGAATGTCGTCGCGGGCGCTAACAAACAATGGCGCCTTTGATATTCAGCCCAACGCTTTGATGTACCGGGGATCAGTCCCGTCAATTTGGATTGGTCGCTCGTGTTGCTGCTGCGTTTGGTAGTCAGGTATTGCCGGTCATTGTTGTTTTCTCGAAACCACCATTCGAACGAGACATACACATTGCACCATAGTTATTGAGTTCTGGCCATCTGCTACATGCTATACCTCTGACTTCCCCACGACAATCGGCAAAACCCCTTGTTGCGCATCAATGATGTGCAGCAGCAACAGCAGGCCCAAGCGTCACGGTGTCAGCAAAGGATCAAAGGGGTGTCCCGCGTGAAATTGGTCGCCATCTGGCCCTTTGCAATTTGGACCTCTGGACGTCAAACATCCGGATGAGCTTACCGGATGGTTGATCTGTTGAGGAGGGTGGCGCCGTGTCCTCCTGGTGGTCTGTTTCTTGCATGTTGAAGTAGACTCGATGCAGGCCAGGAACATGCTACAAAAAAAATGTGTTTCTTTCCCATCAGCCCGGGTCAATCAATGGTGCAGGCCCTGGCAGCCATAGTAGCTCAGCCATAGAGTTTGGTTCTAGACCCCTCTGTAAGAGGAATTCGCCGAGACCCTGTCAGTAAGATTCGTATATCGTGAAATCAAACTTCATCTCGCATAATGAGGGCACGGTTCGATTCGAGTTATCTATGGACTCGGTCGGCCGCCTTTGCTCCGACTGTACAGTATGCCTGCCGTGGTTGATGAGGCCGCCAAAGGTGTAGATGGAAAACGTCGTAGTTTGTTGTGTTGTACAGTACAACAATTTACCGAGATACCATCGATTGACAATCGCAAACGTATCAAGTATTGATTGTATGATAAATGCAATGAAAGCATGTACTGTAACCTTGAAGTTATCTGTTGTAATAGCCGGTGGTCTTGATCCGAATATCTACACCTCAATAGGAAGGCCGAGCTGATAGATCAATCATAGATTGGCGGTTTTGATGCATGTTGTCACCCCTCTGCCCAATCCGTATGTGGCATCGAATGCAGCGGCAGCCGCGCAATGGGCGGGCACTCCCGTGGTATCAATCCCACCGCGTGGTCTGCCTCAGTCCAATCGACATGTCCGTCAGCGCGGGATAGTTTTGCATGTCACATCACGAGCACTCTCTAGGTGGCTTTCTATGCAAGGGTACTAAGGCAACATGAGGACGTGATAGAGGGGCCAGCCTAACGCGGTATCTTATTCTGCGACCATTGACTAGCCGTGTAAATGTCTGGCTTGTATGGGTATTGTTGAAGAACTCAAATCCTAATTCATCAATCTCGAGTCGATAGGCAGATGCTTAAGCAGATATTGGTCATGGCTCTGTGGGCGGCTATGTACTCGGATAATCTGTAACTTGCATAGGGTATGCGCGCAAGAAACAGTGACGATTTCCCACCGAGTTCAGTTGCCGTTTTGCGATATGCCTCTGGCAATTGCGGCTTTCCTAAAAAGAACGCCGTAGTTCGCCTCACACGGATAATTGGATTTCAAAATCTGTCGGCCACGAATGGTAGGAAATTTCGCATCCTGTAGTTCACGGTGGAGGGCTTCTGTACCACGACATGTTGACGCGGGCCAATGTAGAGAGGCCTCAAGCTGTGCCACTTCTTGCTGGCATAGCATTGCATAGGTAGCCTGCAGAACATCAGGTGCTCAGCAGCAATGACGCGATGGGCATGCATGGTGAGATTTGGTATTGCGTTGTGCCTTGCGCCGACAGAGCAAGGTGATTGTGACGCATTTAATTGCCAGACATAGGCGAGAGCATTCAAGGTCTCGATACAGAGGCTGATGGCATACCGCAGATGCTTGGCTCGCAGTGATTGGCTGTCATCCCACAAAGGGGTTAATCCTTTGACGTGCTGCTTGGGGAAGCGCACGTGGATGCAGCCCGTAGAATAGTGGAAATTGAGGGCGTGTCGCATAAGTCTTGGACGGAATAATCGGCATCATTTGTTGTGCCTGTGTAAGAATACGGCGCATCTTGGACCACTCGTACTCCGGCCGTGCCAATGCCCAGAGAGGCATAATACGACGGGCACCACGACCGCTTAACAGGCCTTGGGCTTGGCGTCTACTACGTTATCTGTAGCGGTGGGTAAATATGCCCTAAGAGCAAACACGATAGGAAAGCGAGTTGAATACGAGATTCATGTCGGCGAAAGATAGCAATCCAGAACGGAATAGCAGAGGCACGTAGAAATGCCTAGAACAAACGGGTACGTAGGCATCGGCGCGTGATAGCTTCAACGGAACATCGCATCGCAACCCTTGGGCATGCAAGGACCCCCGGCCGGGTCGCATCTTAAAAAGACGTTTCAGTGATGGCCGACGAGGCCGAGACGCTGCCCCTCCTTTGACTTGAAAGTCGAGGGATGCTCTAGGCGGTTGCCGTGCTGCCCGGGTCGAGTAGTGAGGGTTGTTTCTTTTTCCCGATAGAACCATTGGTAACATATCTGAGGTTGATCCTGTGGAACATGGTCCAATTTGCAATCACAACAGCCACGTCAGGAGACTGGCGCGCCCCATCAGCGTATCAGACATAACTTGCGAGCTTCGAGAATGCTATCGCCATTTGGATGTGATAACCCCGTGACTGCTCATGCAGCTCCAACGTTTTGTGCTCCGTATTTGATCCCGCTTTGTGCCCCCGCGTCTTCCATCGTTGTTACCGAGCACTGAGATCCCCTACGTCACCCGGCAATCGCGTCATATCACCTTTCCGGCCACCCTTATTTTCCCGTGAACAAACTTGTTTGCTGGGTTGGCCGTATTTGCACCGGACAGCGATGGAATTGATGAGACTTGCACAGGCGTCGAGTATGCAGTGTTGCGTTCCTCCGGCGCTTTGAGTCGCCTTTAGGCGCATGGGTCAGTGCCAGTGTAGAAACGCTGATCCGAGGGATACCTGGTTGTCCGGGCATTGACACAGACGCAAGGCTGGGCGATATCGCAAGTCGTCGTCTCCCGAGACACTTCAAACGAGCTCACTGCTCCCAGGGGGCTTGGCTCAAGGCTCAAGGCTCAAGTGCTAGCAGATGACAGCCCCATGTCTCATAGCAAGGCCCCTTGAGATCCCCTAGGGGCCGGGCATCCGCAGTGAGAGATACTGCAACCGATTGGATAGAAGACTGGGCAGCGACGTCATTATCCTTCCCCACGTAACGTAGCGAGCCTTTGACGAATGAATAGCGAATCAGAGCCTGTCTGGCGGCTATGCGTGGCCCAGCACACCGGTGCCGTTTCAACACCCATCATAATTTCTCGCGCAACTCAAAATGAGGGAGCCGCCCAAGAGTATCCTATCACCGGCGCAAACGAAAGCGAGTACAAGCACACCGCATGTGATATGTTAATGTCGCCATGGTCCTCTTTGCTGATTCTGTTGCAGCTTGGGTCCGGGATGGACCTCGTGATCAAAATAGCATGCCCGATCATCTAGAAATGTCGGTGTATGTAAATAGAATGCCATCCATTGTTCGCTCCTCTGATAGAACCCCGCTATTGGCGTCAACAAGGGCCCGTTTGCGGCGCAATTCTTATCTAAACTCCATGATCTCCCTGTGGGAGAATTGAAGAGAAGGAAAGGAAAGGGAACATCATAAAACCGAGAGTATTGTAGCTGGGATGGTAGAAGCCTGACAAGGCTGCAGACCGTATTACCGACTGTTCGTGATAAGAAAGCGGGGGATGGCGTCTGTCAAAGATGGTTTAGCGGACGGCCAGGTACGGGCATGTCTTCTCCGTAACCTACGGCCGAGATAGCTGTGAGGTCCCCACAGCGACATGCTGCCCGCAGCAAACGATCTTTCTTATGTGCACACCCCTATGCAGGTGCCAACCTGGTCCAGGGCCCTCGTCTTGCCCCCTGTCCGTAGCTTGGGGGCCCTGACCTAAAATTGGCGGGAGTCGGCGCCAAAGGATCTACGAGATGATGATCTCATTCCGTTGTTGGCTATCCAGGCGTTTGTTTCAAGATGTCTTTTGTCCAGCATGAGTCCATCGTCAAATCATATGGCGCGTTGTCAATACGTCCCACAGAAATTGGCGGGATGTGGGATTGGCATCTTAAGCCCAGGAACTGCTATCCTGGGGCATTCAGCCTCCCACGTCTCAGGCATTCTGCTACGACAGCCCATGACGCTCTTCAACCCGTCCCCTGGATCTAAGACGCGATTGGCTTCTTCCCCACAGGATTTCCATGGCCGGCGTCTGATCCGTCTGGCCACCTCGCGCCTGGTCATGTTTGGGAGTCATAAATTCGCCGCTCTTTGATTGTACCTGTTTCGAAGAGAGAGGATGTAGAATATGGAAACAGGTACGGGGAAGTCAGAGATGAGCCGATAGGTAAACATGAACGAGGAAGTGGCCATTCAGCACTCCACTCAAGACATTGGTCGAGTAGATGCCATGATGCCGTCAGCGCGCGGCACTTTGCTGTGTTTCGATATCTGCAATCGGCAAAGGCGATAGTGCCACGTCACCTCAATGATAAGTCTTGGGAGTTCATTTGTTGGTGAATGAAGATGGACGTATCGCTGGGAATTAGATGACCTCGGGTTTCTTGGTTCAGTCTTGTAAACGAGAGTTATCCGAAATCGTGTCTGGATTTACCGTCCTGCATGCCCTATCGAGTAAACCCTGTCCCCCTTAACCGAGTATTTGGGTACAGTCTACCGTGGCTGCGTGGCAATCTGCACTGGCGATGAATTGAGACCCAACGACCCATGCAGCCTTGCCCCAACCGCAAGCCTGCAGTAATATGGCGGTCACTTTTGAGGATCAGGATATGCTAGCCTCTAGCGAGGGTAGGGCAGGGTTAACAACGACCGCTTGCCGGGGAAAGTTGAGTAGAGTGTCCCGGTGCTTGTGACAGTGGGTACGATGAACAGGACGAAGGCCCTAAAGAGCGCTGCGGGCACTGATGCTGTGGTCAAGATTTGGATTGCGCCTAGCTGTGGGTGAGGCTAACTGTCGGCTCAAACAGGCTGCTTGGGTTCCCTGGTGAGACTGAGATTAAACAATGGCAGATGAGGTAAGCATGCGTTGGTACGCTGTAGCATTGCACTGTATAGAGATCAATCGGCGCTCGCTTGAGTACCTAGAGTGGATACAATCCCTTGATAGATGAGATTAGAGAGGCGATGTACATGAAGAGGATTGAAATGCCAGGAAGAAATTGAAGCTGAGTTTTCTAAGACGATCCAATGAAGAACGGCTTACTGAGGCTGCCAATTTCTGCGGTAGGTAGGATAAGGAAGTCACCGGCAAGTACTTTCCTTATTGCCAAGCAATGGAAGAATTACAACCTCAAGCAGGTGCTGTATCTGCAGTACCTGCTGTTCCTGAGGCAACCCATGGAATATTGATACCATATCCCATCATATCACGAGCGCAAATGATGATAATTCGCCTTAATGCAACACTGAGAATCGAATATCGGCTGTTAGTCTGTTAGTCGATCTAAATCATCGCTGCTCTCGTTTCAAATCTTCGGCTCTGCGGCCCCGTTCAAGTTCAAGGGGCCAATTTCCCTCCGCTCGGGTCAGTTTGGCTGGAGTCAAAATGGACATTGGCGCTCCACACATCGTGTCAGACTGAGGTCATGGCTGGAGGAGGCTCAAATGTCCGGCCAGCCCAGCCCCAGCTTGTTACACAACGCAACTCAACTCAACTCAACGCAGCGCAACGCTACCTTACGCTATGGACGCTACGCTGCTGAGGCGCAACGCGGAGTTGGACTTTTCAAGCCGCCGCCTAGAGGCTCACCAGCCCCTAATGCACCCAGTTTAACTTGAGTGCGTGGCATCTTGGGGCACTTTTGCCGTTTGAACAGAAACTTGGACATGTGGCTCTCATGTGGCCTGCAAAGTTAAATCACTGGCAGATATCGAGTCACCTCTGTACCACCACCTTTCAGTATCAGAACCGCAATTAGTACCTGTGGCGATTGATTGGTAGCCCTGCTGCTTTGACCGACACCGGGCACATGGTTAGCCATGTGCCGAAGCGAGAGATTGAGGTACACGCGAAAACACCTAAGTTTAGGCGCGGAGACGGGTACTGTACGCGTATTAGCGGGCGTTGAGAGTCATCTAGCACAACCGATGTCCGCAAGCTCGCTATCCCCTGTCATGGAATTGTTCTTTCTTCTGTGACTATCCAGGGCGGAATTATAGCGATGGGCAACGGTCCAAGACTATTGACCAGGCCAGCTGCTGTCAATGACTCCTCAAACTGGTATGGCGAGCTCGTAATTCATCCCAACAATGCTTGGCTTGGCCCGACGGGTCACTAGCCAAGGTTGTTCCCTTTTTTTTCTGTCCGCTTACTGGGCCTCTCAAGTAAGCTCAGGAGCAATCGTTTGTTGTCAAGGCTCGCTCTTTGACTTTTCTTTTTTCCTTCTTCCCTCGTGATCATGATTTTTTAGAGGGTCTCAATTAACCAGGGACAAACATCACAAATGCGAAGACTCACGCCAAGAGTACAAAAAGGAGTCGACAAAGACACAATAATAAGACAAAAAAAGACGACACTCACAAACAAATAAACAAACACACAAACAAACAAATAAACAGCGGTCTTGGTGGTTGCTTGGTTGAGAGTGAGGCCAAGCTTGTGTTAGACCAAAGCCAAAGTTAAAAAAAATTAAAAAATCCGAGAAAAAAGAAAAAAAAAAAGTAAACCCCAACCCCAACCCATAGACTTTTTCACCACCCTATGCCCCTCTTGCTCTGCCGTATCCGGTCTGGGTTCCCAAGATTGTATCGTGATCATTGATTCCTGGCTCACTCTAATCTTCCATAGAGAACTTGTTTATATTAAGAAAAAACTTTGCTAGATGATATGGTGCAATGTCATTGTGCCAAGAAGGGAGTTGGTGCTGGGTAAGACGGCTTATTACATCGTCATTCTTAGCTGGTTGCTCATCATCAAGCAATTGTGTTGCGACTAGCCAGGCTCATTGCGCATGTCTATCAGACCATTTTGTCGTCCATATTAATTCACATCATCTTCATCTCCCTGTTCAACAGATTAGTTAGTCAGGAACGGGGGGATTTGCATCTCGTTCCCTGGATTGCTTTGGCATGGCCGAGAAATTGGATTTGCGCCGGCGCGTCTCATTCTGATTGATCGACTCGTATGAAGGTGTGCAGCTCAGACCTCTCGGATCCGGCGCCGCCCATCTCTATCTCTCTTATTTCGCGCCAGCTCTCCCTTGAGAGATGCGCTGAATCATAGCATCTCCTTAATGCGCTGGAGCATGGAGAGTCAGCACATAGATGTTGCAATCCTAGTCCCGGGATCACAGCTACACAAGGATTCAAATGCCGAACCATAAAATCATCAATCATCATCAGCAACGATGGAATCGCAAGCATGATGATTTATGATGATGATATTAATGGCGTTTCCCCACTATGGATGGTTGGTTGTTAGCTCAACTCAGTGCTGTTGGTAGCACTGCCGCACTCCGAATAGACGAGAAGCCCAACACAGAAGACGAGGAGCCAGTAGCATTTATTCTGTCAGCCTTCTATAACCTCGAGCATTGAAAGAACAAAAAGGGGGGGCCAGAAGGAGAAGTGAAAGAAAACGGTGTGAGCCACACTATCCATGATCCATGGCGTCCATCTGACGGCCGAGCCCCGAGTCCCGCCCACAAGCACAAAGCCTCAATCCGTCCTTCAAAGGAACAGCCCAAGCCCACTGCCGAGCGCTAATGGAAGTTAGGCACAGCACAACGGTTCCCGGATTACACGTATTGTTTAATCTGCAGGGGGGATGAGAGGAGGAGGAGGATTGAGCCAGGATCCATCGTCATTTTCCAACGTTCCGGCTCCCCATCTTTGGATTACAGTGACTGTATAGAACAACTCTCATAGGCACGCTCTGGTTGCTTCCAAGAGTTTCGTCTATGGCAATTCACACCGCCAAGTTGTATATTTGCTGTACACCTCTTGTCAATGCACTCGCGTCTCGCCCTTTTTCTCTTGGCTAGTTCATAGGTCAAGAGAAGGCAAGGTAAGCTAACCAAAGGTAAGCAAGCAAGCATCCATTGCTATGTAACTCATCCCTGGCACTTTGACGTTTGCCCGCTGGGCTGGGACCTTGGCCTATGCGATGCGATGGATGTTTCTAAGTCTAGTGCTCCCATTTGGTTGTCCGTCTCCGTGTAACCGTCTTGTCCATCAACTGGTATGACTCTTCCCCCCTTTCCCCAGCCCTGTCTTCCAATTGCTTGGTGACTTGGCCCGTTCGCCCTGCTCTTACTCTTAGCACCGAGGTAAAAGGTAGGTGAGCTTCCTCACCGTATGTATGTGTATATGATATGGCACGGCACGGCACGACATGTCACGGCATGGCATGTCGGCCAATCTCTTATTCGAGACAGTGTCCTGTAACGACATTAATTTTCAGTCATGTGCAGCTTTGGTGTATCAAAAAATGGCTAGACCTAGGCTTCGGAACTTTTCATCAAGTTGAGGTTGAGTTAATGTGGTGCATTAAACCATCTCCCTGCAAAACTTAACTCGCAACTCCCCTCTCCCTTGTAGACGATCAAGTCTGAGTCTTCCGCAAAAACCAGCTAAAGTTTGACTCTGCATCTGCATAAGGAGGACATCTTTTTGCATTCACACACCGTCAGGGCCCAACCATTCGCCTCCCCCTTGCCATGGTTTACTCCACTCTATCAACTTGCAATGGATGGAAATCGTGCACCCCTCCCCCTGGTCACCTCCCCCAGTCTCTCCAGTATCCACCCCGGTCTGTCTGTCGTCCACAGTAAAAAAGAAAGCGAAGGGAAAAAATAATTAGAAAAAAAAAAGGGCTGTAGGGAGAAGAGAGGTACGTACTATAGTCCCCAAGTCACTGGATGTCCCAGCGTTGGGAAGTCCCCGGCCTCAAGCCCCAGTCCCTAATCCCAGTCACATCAATCAATCAATCAATGAATGCCTCCCTGGTCATCCTCATCACCCTGTGTCCTTGCCTGCCTGGCCTCTGCCTGCCCTCGCCCAGGCCAGGCTCCTCCTGACTTGAGATTGACAGCGGATCAGTTGTAAGGTGTAGATGTAGGTGTAAAGCAGGAGTAGGAGTAGGCATAGGTACATCTGTTACGGGCACAAGCACAGGCACAGGCACAGGTACTGGACTGAGACTCTAGTGGGCTGTTAGCACTAAGGTTAGTGAAGCTCACACAGACATCCCAACCCTACCCAGAACCCGATTCGACCGAGTCGGACAACACACACAGCACACACTACCTGTCAGTACACACTACCTACCTTACAGGGCATACACAGCGCTGTACTGTCACTGCACCGCTAGAAGATCAGTTCGTGTCAAGTAGACGCTCCAAATAAAGAAAAAACACTCTTGGCTGGTAACCCCTCCGCCATAATTTCCCGGCCCCAGCCCAAGAATCCCAAGCCCAAACTTGCCCAGCGCACCGCCGCATACAAGACGCTCTCGCTGCCCACGTATAGCACTCCCATCCCATCCTGCTTCTATCTCCCGTCTTGTCTTCTGTGAGCTAGCTCTCTTGACGTTAGGTAGCTTTTTGCAGAGTCTCGCCCGCTCCAGCGCGCCAAAAAAGTACGCCATCATACTTTGAAGCTTCTCTCTCCCTTGCAAGCCTATCAGAAGGGAATTGCCTTTTTTTCTTCTTCCCCTTCCTCGTTACTTTTTACCTTCTCGCTCCCGGGCTATCATAAACCACCGCCCCGAGCTACTACTTATTACTACTTGGACTCCCCCCCTTTTCCATCTCAACTATCTTTTCTACCCCTCCCGCTCCACCACCAACTTTCCCATTGACAACCTAACCTAACCTACCTCTTCGCCTTTCTCATTTCTTGTCTGCCATAACATCCGCTTCTTCAAAGAAACCTTCGACAGTCCAGACGAGACAGACGAATTCTTTTCTCCTTCAGCATTACTCGGATTGCTTCTTTACACGCTCGACAAAAACGTGCAGCTCAATTGTAACGAGCCGACAAACTTGCGACAATCTACGATTACCGAGAATCTGTCGCGTTGACGTTGGGTGACTCAGCCATCTCGACCTTTGAGACCTCGATCCTCGGACTTCTTCTTGAACCTGTTACCCAAGAACCTGCGGCTTCTCGGAACTGATATCGCCTACCATTCGAATTGCGCCTAATCGATTTTCTCTCCCAAATTCTATTAGGAATCGGCCTTTCCGCCTCCATCGCATCGAACAAGAACCCAGCGCAGGACGTTGTTGGTGTTGACTTTCTGCTTGGTTACCCACGCTACCAACGAGCGTGTTTGTTAACTGAAGCTACCCCAAGCTGTGGTTCTCGACGGACACTTCTCCATCCTCTTCATCACCTGGACCAGTAGCTCTGCGCTGTGCTGCAGCTTCTCTGCCTGCCAAAGACGAACGCCCTGTTTTACTTGATCCAGCGACCCCAAGGCGGCCCGAAAGGAGCCACCTGCATATCCCGCCCTCTGCCAGCTCACCACGTTGCTGCGAACTTGGCACATCATCACGCCTCGGATC
Organism: Fusarium torreyae; assembly: GCA_027945595.1. Classification (NCBI taxonomy): domain Eukaryota; kingdom Fungi; phylum Ascomycota; class Sordariomycetes; order Hypocreales; family Nectriaceae; genus Fusarium; species Fusarium torreyae. The sequence continues at coordinate 143,558 of JAOQAZ010000018.1, forward strand.
GACCTTGTGAAGACCTACCTAGTCATCCGCGTGTTGCTTGACCTCACTGCCCTCGCGTGGTCCACTCAGCAACGCTTCAGCCTACTTGCGTCCCTGCATCTGCATTCATTACGTGCGGTCGACACTGCCCTGGCCTACGGTGTCCTACTTGACACTCGCTGCACCCCAGGTTGACAGCTGCTCCACGAGGGATCGGCTTCCGCAGCTTTTCCCCCGCAATTCGCGTCTCTTATCGTTACCCCCAGGCCAGACGTCCCACCATGGCTCCCCATTCTGACTGAGCTCTTATATACGTCGATGCAACCTTCGAATGCGACTTGTCTCGCTCTTATAGTGTAGTCACCACTCTCAGCACGACCATGTCTTTCAGTCCTGATTCTGATTCAAAATCCATATCAACAACTCCTCACAAATCATCCGACATGTCCTCATTAACACGCTCTCACCTCGGTCAGGTCCAGACAACCTTTCCGCTACAAACACAACCAGTCCCCATTCCCATGTCAGCCATTAGTGCTTCATCAGGAGCTTCAAATTCACAAGAAGGCTCACCACTCATGTCTCCTGACACCGCCGTCCTAACCACCTACTCCTCCGTCCAGCCCTCGCCTGAACCCATGCGAGGTAGGGAGGAGGAGGCTTTCCCTTCCAGCTTTCAGTTGCCCGAATCTGTGCTGTCCCGGAAGACCAGCACAAACTCCCTCGGATACAGTGCCATGTCCGAAGTAGCAAACAACAGCAAGGGAGGCCTCATCCGTCGATTCTCAAACCGAGCCCAACGCTTTGCAGGAAGAAGACGACCGTCTTCCAACGCCCCTGCCAGCCGCGATGGAAGTGTAGGTCCTAGCATCCTTAGACGCCGCAGCGACAGCAATGCCACAGCCCCCCAGGAGAACAGCGCCTTGACGGATACAGACGAGGAGCCCGAGTTCATCCCCGACGATTCTATCTCCATGGTTGGCCTTGACGGCGCTACCTACACTTCATCCGCCAACAGCACTCATGGTTCTATCAGTGGGAGTGCTGGAGCTATGGCTGGCCCAGTGCTCCCAGCTGAGCTCCGCAATGGGTGCCCAGTGAGAAAGGTCTCAAGGAAAAGCCGTCCGAAGAGGATCAACCTTGTTTACGAAACCGAGTCCAACAAGCTTTCTTGGGATCCAGCTCGCCCTCAAAAATCGCTTCACGTTGACGAAATCAGGGAGATCCGAACAGGCTCTGATATTCAGCAGTACATCCTCGACTACGGACTGGCCGATCAAGCTGAAAAGTATATTAACACTTGGTTCACCATCATCTACACAGTTCCGGAAAGCTCAAAGACCAGATTCCTGCACATTGTTACAGACAACTCTAAGAGCTTATCGCTATGGACGGAATTTTTGGACGCTATGTTGAGGTATCGACAGGAACTCATGACATCGTTGATGGCATTCAACGACCGCGCCATCGCCCAATACTGGCAAACCGAGATGGCCAAGGGGTTTGGTGACCAAGCCCGAAACCCCGAACAGGAGGAGATGGACATTGCTGGTGTAAAGCGTGTATGCCAGAACCTTCACATCTACAGCTCACAGGCGACCCTCGAAGTCAACTTCCACTTGTCCGACTCACGACGACGACAAAAATTGAACTTCCGGGAGTTCAAGGACTTTGTGCGACGTATGAAGCAAAGGAACGATGTGCAACGAATTATCCGTAGCTTCGCTGCCAACCCCGAGTTTGGTCTCACTTTGACAGAATTTCTAACCTTTCTGCGCGAAGCCCAAGGCGAGGACGTTGATTCTAACCGGGCTGCTTGGGAGAAGCTCTTCTCCCGGTTCTGCCGCCAGTACCGAGGCGATGAGGCCGACACCACAGAAACCGCCGAGATTATGTCCGAAGCCGCATTTGTGGGCTTCTTGACCTCAGAGAACAACGACCCAATCGCTCCTGAGCCTCAGAACATTGTCCTGGACCGCCCAATGAACGAGTATTTCATCTCGAGCTCTCACAACACCTACCTCCTCGGCCGTCAGGTTGCTGGCCAGTCTAGCGTTGAGGGCTACATTTCAGCTCTTGTCCGGGGATGCCGCTGTGTCGAGGTTGATTGCTGGGATGGATACAACGGCCAACCCGAAGTTAACCACGGCCGCACCATGACGACCTCAATCAGCTTCAAGGAGGTCATGACCACTATTAACAAATACGCATTCGTGAAGTCCAAGTTTCCCCTCTGGATTTCCCTCGAGGTTCACTGCAGTCCAGTTCAGCAGGCGACAATGGTTGAGATCATCAAGGAGTGTTTCGGCTCAAGGCTGGTCACGGAGACTCTGGAAGCCTTCCCCGACAAGCTCCCCACCCCCTCCGAGCTTATGGAGCGGGTCCTTATCAAGGTCAAGAAGCCTCAGATCAAGGAGGAACCTGTTGCTGCTGGTAATGACTTCCGGGGTCGTCGCCGAGGCAACAGTCTCAACTCTCCAATGATGCGACCATCCATTCCCGATGGCTCCACCCTGATGCCTTCTCAGTCTCTTCCCCAGAGCCCAATGCTGACCCCCAGCCATTCATCACGAAGACTGGTCAGCAAAACCCGCGTCAACACTATCACCGAGGGCGAGGTTCAGGATTTGATGAGCAGCAGCACTAGCGATAACGAGAGCGCAGGCGAGCAGCCAGCCAAGAAGGCCCCAAACAAGACCGTCAAGGTTCTTGGTGAGCTCGGTGTCTACTGTGCTGGAGTCAAATTCTCTGGCTTTGACACCGTAGATGCGAAGCAGTACAACCACATCTTTTCCTTCATGGAGTCCAGCTTTGCCAAGCACTCTCGCGCCAAGGAGCAGAAGATGGCTCTGGACATCCACAACATGCGTTACATGATGCGAGTTTACCCTGATCGAACCCGTATCACCTCTAACAACTTCGACCCCCTCATCTACTGGCGCCGCGGTGTCCAGATGGCAGCACTCAACTGGCAGACTTTCGACCTTGGAATGCAGCTTAACCGTGCCATGTTTGACGGTGGCAAGGATTCCTCCGGCTACGTTCTCAAGCCCGCCGAGCTCCGAGACATCCAGGTCCTTCCCTACAACTCCGATATTGCCGAGGGCAAGAAGGAGCGCAGCGTTGTTTCGTTTAGCATTGATGTCATCTCTGCCCAGCAGCTTATGCGACCTGCCAACCTTCCTGCCAACAAGTCTATGGATCCCTACGTGGAGATCGAGATCTTCCACGCCAACGACAAGCGCGACAAGAAGGAGGCGGATTCCAACTTGGTTATGGAGCAAGACTCGCCCCTCAAGGTTCAGACTGAGGTCATCCGCGAGAACGGCTTCAACCCCATGTTTGACAAGCAGTTCAAGTTCAAGGTTACAACCAAGCACCCCGACCTGATCTTCGTTCGCTGGTCTGTCAAGCTCTCCAACGATGGAGAGAGCTACAACGAGCGCCCGGCCGTCGCTACCTATACCGCTAAACTTACCAACTTGAAAGAGGGCTACCGCACCCTGCCTCTGCTCAACCATGCAGGCGACCAGTACCTGTTCTCTAAGCTCTTCTGCAAGATCAAGGTCGACTCAATTGAGAAGATGCTGATTGATGCGCCTCGCCGCACCCAGGACGGAAACAAACTCAACCGACTTGGCGGCAAGGTCTTCAGCCGAATCAACACCAGCCCTAAAAGTACCATTGAAAAGTCTAGCTCCGAGAAAACGAGCTTTGACAGTTATTGATTGCCAACTGAGTAATTTTTATCTCATCTGTACGAATATGTTTTTACCCTTCTTGGATATAATTTTACCATTTCATTTCCGATTCGATCGATACCGAGGCCAACGAAGCTGGATCTGGACACCGCTTGAGTTTCCGATATCGACACAGGATCTAAGGCAATGGATCTCTAGAGCTATTCTCTTGATTTGGTCACACATCTTTATTCCATGATCCCAGGAGGATCCTGGCGCGACACGCGATGGGACTGCGGGGATCTGTGACTTGACAATGGCCGGAACCACTACCTTTTCTCTTCCTTTCTTTTCTTTCTTTCTTACTTCACTACTGGGTTGAAGCGTTTGAATAACCCCTATTTTGAACAGTACCCTTTGGTACACGACTATTTCCTTTGTCAAAACCATGGCGCATGAAAAAACACTTAAAGATGGACAAATACCCCCTTGAGCGTGGACGGTGTTGGTCATTATTTTGGGATTCTATGTTTATATTTTACTGCGGGATGATGACCGCCACAGGATAAGGACCGGATGGGAATGAAAAGGAGTTTGCATACACCACGCTTGGCCGTGATTTGGGAGCGTCAGGAAACTAGCATTGCACTGGGAAACCGGATTCACGTATTATAGATCGGCAAGGCAGGGAAACCAAACACTTGGGAAACATCTCTTATTCTGCTGAAAGCACTTTTTTACCCACAATATCTCGTTCGTCTCTTGACTCTTTGTTGCTGTGATGTCATGTTCAATGTCTCTTAGCACGCAAGGAGAGAGATGGGGGATGACATGTCACAACAAGCACAAGCTACGGGCACAGGGAGAAAGCGGTAGCGGAACAATGGGAATCCCTCAACTTTTAGGCCTCTTGGATGGGATGAAATGGATCGGTATGAGGAAATCATGATATACACATACCGGTGGCTCACGCTACAAACAAACTACTGGGCCACCCCATAAATCTGGGGGATAGGCAAACTTTGACCCTTTCCCCTTTTATAAACTATGGACGGCGTTAATTACTCTCTTTGACTTGGTATAGGGGTGTGTAAAGATAAAGGAGAAAAAAGACAAAGAAGAACAACGAGGAAATGAACTATTATTTACCAACAAAAGATGAAACTCCCACAATGACGCGCCCTTGTTTGAAGTTACTCTCCTATCTGGTTATTCGTATTGCCTCGTACTCGACCCCTGTTTCACAACTTCACCTTCAACACTATATCAATCTCCACCACTCCAAACCTTCTATCCCCTAGATGATCAGGCCGTCTTACTGCCAAAGTGGGAATACTTACTCTAAGCGACAACCACATTCTTGTTTCCTGGTTTTCGTCTCATGTTTTCCCCCGCAGGGTCCCCCCCTCCCAAGCGCAGATCTACACGATCGTCGCGAGGGGGGCGTGTGCGCCGTTAAGAGGAACGTGGGTTTGCGCTGGAATGAGGCTATCTAGAGAACGGCGGAATAGTGGAGGTGAAAGACGTCATTTGAAGGGAGTTTGTAAGCGGTCTGATGGGAAGAGATCTTGGTATCGGAGCGAAATAGAGATGGGCGGTGTGATGTGAGTTAGTAATATGGGGTTGTGTGTTTGGGGAAGCGGTTTGTAGATCAAGGGGTATTATGTAGATCAGATGAAAACGTGGACGATCCCAACTCGGCAGTTGAAACATAAACACACGAGTCACGAGTCACGACTAATAGCACGTGTAGTAGATATACACCCGAAGATCTCATATAGTAGTGTAGTTAGGAACGTGAATAGTATTGGATATATCAGATTCATACACTTCATCCCTTTACCCCCCAAGATTCCGTAAACATAAAGTTGTGGATTATAAACACATATTTGTACCAAGAAGGATAATGTTAAAAAAATATAGAGCCCGAAAAAGGTTAGGACAAAAAACTCCGCAGTTCATGATAAAAAAACCGTTCTTTCTTCATGACAAACGTCGACGCCTGGTTCGTTCGCTTACAAAACATCGCTTAGAAATGTCTAGTCGACACCCTCGTCTTGGAACTTTGGTGTTGCTGCGCGGCTGAGATTGCTGGGTGTTCTGCTAAGGTTGCTCTGTGAGCTTCCCTTGCGAAGCATACCACTTGCACCGCTGCGACCCCAGTTACCATTAGTAACGACGTCTAGGGCGCGGGTTTCTGCGTCGTCGTGACGTTGGGATTCTGATGCAGAGTTTGGACTGAGCTTGCCATTTGCTGTTTCAGGGTTGTTGGGGTCGAGGAATTCGTCGTCCTCGTCCTCGTCCTCGTCCAAATCTGCGAGTTCATCATCCAATGTTCGGCCGCGAGGACTGAGGCGCCGCATAGGCACATTTTGTGTTGCGTCGGCATATAGGCTTGGATCTCGTCCGAGGACTCGGTCAGCTTTGCTCATGGGCCTGGCACCTGCGAGCTGTGGCTTGGGAGAAAAGTGTCGTCCTGCACCTGTAGGTCGTTCGGGGATATCAGGAATATTGGGAACATCATCTGGAGATCCCCAGCCAGCGTTGACCTCACGAAGTCGCTGTTGTTCTCGCTCAGATCGTAATCGGTCACGAGCCTCAATCCACTTGGGGCTTGCCTCCCATGACCAACCATCTCCAGTGGTGTTAGAAACAGGGAAGAACCACAGCGCAGGAGTAGGGCCAAAGAGATGAACCAAGTTTCGTTTCCAGCCAAGGTCAAAAACGTTGGGAAGCTTTTCAGAATCTTGTTCGTCAAGGTACTCCTCGTATCGTCTTTGCCGTTGCTCCCGCTCCCGCTGGGCGTACGAGATCTGAACGGGATGAGAACCATCAGGAGGATATGATCGAGGTAACTCTGTTGTTCGGCGCTCTTCACCCTCCTCAGGACGTGTAACACCAGGCAGAGCATTTGTGTGAAAGTCAACAAACTGACGAGCAGCCTCTGGTACGTGGTTGGCAGGGTCGTGTGCTGAGTTGTACGTCTTACGCAACGGTGAAAGATATCGTGTCTTTTCGAGACACTCAATCGTAGTCTGCCCACAACGAGCCAAGTGAATATGCCATCCTGTAAAAGCACCCACGACAATCCCGATAATTCCACTGATGACGCTGAGCATGATGAAGTTGACGGGCAAGAGAGTATCGATGTAGTCTTGGTCATCCAGTGCCTCGTACCAAACCCAGGAGGCACTAACAGCGAAATCCCAGAAGCAGAAGAGGGTCGTATATATTAGGAAGAGGAGGAATGCCTTGTGGTTTCGCAGTCCAATGCAAGTCGCCAGCCAGGGGCAGTGGTGATCCATCTTGAGAACGCATCGTCGACATGTTGAGCAGTGGTGGGCGCGATCAGGCTTGCGAGCCTGGCATTTCTTGCAAAAGCGAAACTCGCCGTTACTCTTGACGGTAAAGGAGGTGCCTTGCGGTGTGTTCTGAGTCGGGAGGAGGCCGTAGCCCATATCGTTTGTCGTCGAGCCGGGAGGTGTGAAGACGGCGGTGGTGTAGCACCAGTTGAGCATGAGGAAGAGTGCGACGCCTACTGCCGAAGTACCATTGCCTGGGAAGGGATGTTAGACAGATCCCTTTTGAGTATATTCTTCACGCAAACATACCTATCCAGTTGCTTTTCTTGCTAGAGTTACCGATATTGACAACCACCCACACAGCCCATGATGTCAAGCCGTATACGAATGCCAGGGGGAAGTATGTCGCAAATGTACAACATCCACGCTCGATCTTGCGCGCCCATCTTCGAGCCGTCGCCATTGCGCTCGCTTGTACGTTTGCCGTTGTAATGTGAAACCAATTGAAGAAGTTGTTGTTTATCGATCGCTCGCTTTACAATTCAAAATTCTATTCGAAATCGCCTCGTTATGTCATTATTCGATTGTGGTGAACGGAGGGGGTTAACGATCTGGGGGTGAAGCCGTTGTCGATAGCGGGATGCTTAGCGAACGGACCAGAGGGAACAATCGACGAGGAATGATCGTAGCGTCTCGTGCTATAGACCCTCTGTATCGCAGACCGTTACTGCCTCTACGCCGAACGCAGAATAAATAGAATTAATAAACGGGTTTGGCGGAGGATCAAAGTAAGCTGGCGGGTTGTCCTGAAATTAATTACGGACGCCGCTGTCAAAGGATGAAAGTGAAGCTTAGGTCATCAGGGGCCAATTGGCTCCACACTGAGTGGCTCCGCTCCGACTAAAATAGAACTCCGCCTCATCAACGCGTAAACCTACTACAACTCCGCGACTTGACTTGTATAAGACCCTTACAGAGGGTTGGTAAATAATCGACACTTTGCCTGAGTTGAGGATAAGTTACGGTAATAAATAGAGCGTATTTTGGGCTAGAGACCAGCTAATATGCCTACTTATTTTATCATCTCTTACCTAAAGTTAGGCAGAGTGTCGATTATTTACCGACCCGCCTGCCTTGATACTGCATAAACGACATCAAAGGGATATATTTATATATGGATACACGTGGCTCGAAATTAAAAGGCGGTCTCCTAAAATCAAGTGCGATGAATCGACGTGCTAAAAACAAAACAAGCATTTCATTTGCTCATCAAAACTATCATCTAGCTGTCTAGAGCTTACTGTGTTCAGGTCAACTGTTTCTGCCAATTTAGCTCAAAAAGCGACCTCAAAGCCGGCAAATGTTAAACGCATTTCGTTCTCCTCAACTCCGCGACAATCAATCTGTCAAAATCTACCACTGAATGTCGACGTCCTTGAACGGATTCCCTCCACTGGCCTTGGGGTTGACCTTGGGCACATCCTGACCCTGCTTGGGGTTGAAGTTCTTGGCCATCTCATACTTGATAGTCCCATCGTCATGGCGATCAATAGCGACGTCAACCATACCACCTGTCAACTGGTCCATGTACGCCTTGAAGTTGTCAGTGTCTCGAATACGACACTTGACACCGTTGGACTCTGCATGCTGTGTGATAGAAGCCAGGGACCCAAAAGTGTTGAGACAGTAAGGGCAGCGATACTTGGTCTCGGAGTGTGCCTCAGATTTGAGATGGCTCAACATCCCTGTGCCTGACTTGAAAGTCTTGGTGCATGAACGGATAGGACATTCGTACTTGTCGGTGTAGCCAGAGTAGTATTTTCCCAGGTTGAACTGAGGGTGATTGGGGTTGTCAATGCTCATGAGATCATAGAGGGTTCTCTCGCTGGGAGCTGTGGCCTGCTTAAGCTGCTCCTTAGTAGGTCGTTGAGCTGCAGGGGCATTCGGGAAGAGATTCTTCCCCTTGTTCCACTGGTTATTCTCCTGGTTGATCGTCTGCCCAGAAGGGCTGGAGGTATCCTTTCCTTTGTTCCAGCCATGGCTCTCCTTGTTGTTGCTTTTCTGTTCGACAGAGTTGGAAGTACCAAGCCCAGGGAACTGGTCCTTCTGAAGCACAAACGAACTAGCCTCGCTCTCACCGTCCCAGTTGCTTTTACTGTCGGCATCCCAGTTGCTACTAGGGGCAGCACTGCCAACGCCTGGCATGTACTTTCCATAGTCGGCTTTGACCGGCTTGTTGGTGATAGTCTGAAGAGACTGAGAGAATTCCATCTTCTCCTCACGCTTCGTCTCGATTACACTGCTGCTCAAAGAAGTACAATCCTTCTGAACATGGTACATGAGTCCGCCAACTCGGTCGAAAGGGCCCTTGCCACAACCTGAACAAAAAAGGTTCTGAGACTGAGCATGGTGCTGTATCCAAGTTAGCCAACATTCATGTCATACGCAGCGCAAGAGAGAAACTTACCTCGTGGATGTGTCGTTCCTCGGCGGCTTCAGTGTGGAAGTCCTTTCCACAGAACGTGCAGTGGATGTGGTTCTTCTTACCAGCAGCTCGCATCTCGCCTTTGTGTTTAACAAGAGCTTCCCAGGTCGTGAAAGCCTTTTTGCAAGGCTCGCACAGAAAAGTGCCATCCGACTGGGTTCCTGAAGGCATCTTAAGTACTTGTCGTGGGTTGTTGTTGTTGTGGTACAAGATTGCGAGGTGTGCTTGAGAGAAGAAGAGGAAGAGGAAAGATTGCCGCGAGTGCAGGAGAAAATATGGACTCGGAAAGATGCAGATGCTATTGAATGCGGTGGGTGAATGCGTTTGATAATTGCGTTTGGTGAATGTGATTTGAAGATGGCGAATGTGACTGGTGGATGCGGGAGGCAGAGGTGACTGCCCGTTTCTGACGGAAAGTGGCATAAGGAGGAAGAAAGAAATGGGTGTTTAAGGAAAAGGACGGAATTTATAGACAAACAATGCGGGTAACGGAATTTGCAAACAAACACCTGTAAGCAAGATGACCATTGTTAGTGAGTCACTGTCAAGTGCTATTAAAGTGAAGAGACTATTCCTGTCTGAATTTAAAGGTAAGAACAGGGAGTAAGTTAGCGGAATAGAAACCAAAGCTCAGGGGCAGGGTGAAGATAGCCTCAAACACCTATAAGAACGCTATTGCGGATATCTTTTTGAAGCTAAGCCTCTCGGAAGCATGCATAACGGGTATGTATGCCAGGTGGAGTTTCCATGTAAGGCAAGCATGTTTCTCGTCCTTGTTACTCCTATGGATGCCGATATCCGACAAAGAAATGGCAATCTGCAGCTAAACTGAAGGGCAGGCGGTCACTGGAGCACAATACCTGACTCCTACGACAAGTTATCATCCGTAAATCGTATCTCCATCTACATCCATCTCACTACGTCCACCTGGTATATCTCCATCCTCATCATCACCCGAATCATCCTCGTCAGAATCCTCATTTCCAGATCCCATCTCCTCCAATAACCTGGCTTCTTCCTCTTGCAGATCGGCTGCCGGAGCCTCCTCAGCTGCTGCTCGCTTCACCCCTGCGTTAGGATCTCTAACTCGTACGCTATAGCCCTTATGCTTGTTCTTCTTTGTCGGCTGTCGTCCTCGCAGTTGTGTGAGCTCTTCATCTGTAAGCCGTAGATTCGGTAGAGGGAGGTGGAATGTTGCTTGATTCGACCGTACGGGTGTCTGGTCGCCCGTCTGAAGTGTCATTGCAAAGTCTTCTCGTGTCAAGTGTCGGTCAAACTGGATGGCGACAAGCTTTGTCTTCATAATAGCTTTGACCTTGGCCCAGAGTCCACCGTGATACCATCCACTGCTGGGATCCCACTCTGGGCGTATAGCGGCGTTTTCGAGGAGTTCCTTGAGTAGCGGATCAGTGATATCGCAAACCTGCCACACTTTGCCGTCGGTGTGAAAGGTTTCGCCGTCAAAGACGTGACTCTCGGAGAGTTCCTCCAGGAATTCCTTCAAAGGCCCCATTTGGACCTTGCGTAACGACTTCCATGTTTGGCCACGTTGGGCACGCTTCTGCTTAGGAAGCTTAAACATAAGGGTTTGATAAGTTCGATATTTAGGATCGGTCCGTGGGTCAATACCGTACGGAACCACACCATCTCTCCATGGCCCTCCCTTGAACTGGTAAGCTGCGTAGTTGAGGTACTTTTTCAATTCGTTCCAGTTCTTGAGCTTGCCTCCCAGGTGATTGAGTAGAGATCGTCGTGTCCATACAGGACGCTCTTCGAATGCAGCTTCGAGCTCGGCCATAATCTCCACCATTCGGGGATCAGTCATGTCAGGTGCAAGTTGAGGGCCAGCTGGCGCAGGATCTTCCGCACCGATGAAGTAACCGACTTGCTTAACAGCAGTGGTGTTGACTGTGCCGCCATCCTCGGTGGCACGTACATACGGGTTCTGAGAGTATTGGTAGTTAAAAGGGAGGCTCATGTGCGTAAACATAGGCGGTGGGAGAATATCGACATTGGAGCCTTTGTCGGTACCGGGGAGGAACTTAAACTCCTTGATCTTGTCGACTACAAACTGTTAGAACATTCCCGATAGCATTCGGAACGCAGAGCTTACCATCTCCAGGGAGAACCTTGTCCACATATCGCTGAGCAAACGACGATTTGGACATGTCCCAGTAAAAGTCTGCAAGACCACGAAAGCGATGTGTGTTTCTAATCACACCAACCGCCTCAACTTGATAGCTGTCAACATTATCTGCCAACTTTCGGCGTAGTACTTTGGGGTCATCTAGCCGGGCATAAGATAAGACCTCGTCTTTTGAAGGCGGTTGGTTCTCAGCGTCAGTCACTTCGAGATCTCCTTCCCAGGGTCCGTCGGTTCCTCTCTTGCGTTTTCGTCCTGTTCGTTTTGGGACAGTGACTTTGAGAACTACATTATGACTCCGAGCATTGTGGGACATGATGGGTTTACAGAACGGGCTCTCTGGCGTTAGATAGAACGGAATCGAGTTTCTTCCTGCATCTATGACCTAGTGAGCGTGTTAGTGATGTTGAAAGACTGTGCATGTTGTGATAAGAATACTTGCATGTTGTAGGTTGGGAACTCGACCAAATGCATTGACAGCGCGATCGATATTTTCTACCACGGCAGGAATCTCGACAGCACCCAGAACACGAGAAGGAACTGGGTATCTTGGAGCTGACTCTGGGTGGACAGATCCAGTGTTCCGTTCAGCATGGCCGTTCTCAAGTTGCGTGTCGTCAAGGCTCTCATAGCCATTTTCATCCGATGAATGCTCCATCTTCACCCTTCTCCGACTGCTATCGAGACTGAAGCATCAGAGTAAACATTCGATTGTATGAGACAGAGCCGTAGTATGAGCCTTCACTTATTCGGCCACTCTTTCAAATGTGTGTAAGTTCCAGCCTGCAGTCCAAAGTTTTGGTAAAAAACAAACACTGCCAGGTTTAAAATGAGCACCAAAGCTAACCTTGTATGGTACTAAGACTGCAGCGTGCCAACCAGGACCAAGATTAGCGACGAGTGACCACGTGTGAGCAGGATTTTTGTGCTGATGGGGCCCGAAAGATAGGACAAAAAGAAATTGAGGCCGTTATTGTCGTTGCAATCGATCCACGATGATGCTGACTTGACGTGATTCTCACCTGGTGCCCTTGCCGTTGGTTGTCACTGTGGCTCACTAGACAGTAAAGCATCTTCATAAAAACTGTGCTACACGCAGTCGCATGCGTATCGCACAGTGCTTTTCTCCTGATTTAAGGCTGGAAAGGTGTGCAAGGGCAGGCTGTGGCTAGAATGCTCCGCATGGTCTGTGCTTTCAACATGGTGGCTTGTCGCTTATCACTTCAACCTCAAATGGAAGATCAGGGCAGACAATATTATCATAATATCAGAAAGAGAGAAAATACTCTTGAAATTCTGTTATACTCTAACGAGTAGCTCAAGTCTTTTGTTACAATGCTTGCTTGCTTGGGAAGGCATCGGTAATTTGCATGATACCTCTACGCCTACCCTTTATCACCTAATTCGCACCCGCCGGTATCTCCAATGACTGAACTGGCACGCGGATAAATGAATACTATCCGATCACTGATATTAATTTCGCATTAAACGCGCAAGAGATGTCAAGCTCTCATGACCTGGTTATTCATACATCTATGTATATCTCAAGTACGGAGTACCATAAACTGTTGTAAATATTTCTATGTTCATCTCCTGGCATCATAGTCGTACCCGGCCTAGCACCTATCATTTCGGCCGCGTGACTGGCGTAACTCACACCTAGTGGCACTCCAAATGGACTCCCTTGACGCCCACATCCCTTGGCAGGTCCTGTCATCTGAATCTTGTCAAGACCCTGCTAGAACCCAACTCACAGAACAATCTGTCGAGTGAAATCGTCGATAAATGCAGATATAAGCTAGAAGAAACTAAGGTCAAGTGGAAGAGAGCCAATGTCATCCCAAATGATGCGGCCCGCATTTATTACATAGCGATAATGCACCAACTTGTACAGCCTCAAGCCTACTCGGGCGCGTTGGGGTCCATTCAGGAGGGGCACATCCCCCTAATGCATCTCTGCAGCGCTTTTAGCTGGTTTCACCGCCCGTTCCCAGCGCTCATCCCAGCCAGGGTCAGTCCAATGGAGCTTAGCCAGTTAGCAGCTTGGAAACCAGGCACGCCTAGGGGAAGCTGTTAGTGATTGCGCAGTAATTACATGCTGGCACTAACACCTGATGATCTACTCGAATACCCGACCTGACCTCCCCCCTCCAATAATCGCCCCGAACTAGAGCTTCCCCCCGCAAAGCACAACCTCTCTCTTCGCCGGCGCCCAACGACAACCACTACCTACGACACCTCGACTTTCCAATCCGCAACGACGACAACGAGGCTCGACTCAGCAGCCGCCGTGAGCATCTCGACCACGCCGCGTCATTCTTGTCCCTATTTTTCCTTCTTACATCACGACCTCTGATGGTGCCCTGTCATTCCCCAAAGACAACAGCACCATAAGCATCAGCAGAGAGCGCGAGAGCCCCCGTTCCAGTTCCCGCCCTCCTGCGCAAGTGCCAGCGCCTCAGCGCCAGCGCCCAGGACCTGAGCCTCTGCACCGTACATCACTGCACGTACCGCACCGCACCGCACCGTCGCCCAACACCTCCCAAAGATCTTCAGCCCTGGCTGGTTCAGTGCTTCCTCGTCCTCTTCCTGAATGGGAGCAATCGCCGCATAACACTCTTCCGAGTAGTCTTTTTACACCAGCTGCCGCTTCAGCCTTTTCAGTTTGATTCAGTCAACCTCGAGCCTCGATTCCAGTTCTCGCATTCGCGGTCCCAGGTCCGGCTCCCGACAGCACCATAACGCTTTCGCCAGGCTGGCCCCTCTTCTCACGCCTAGAAGCCGGTCGTTAACAACGATTATCACCATCATCCATCCTTTTACGACATTTCGATTCATTGAACCTGTCGACTGCGCAGCTGCTGTCATTCCTTCGACGTCCCTTTGCCCCTGACGTCGTTGCCCCGGTGCCCCACTGCTTCATAGAGTTGAGCAGCGGGCGTCTTAAACCGCCCCTCCACACGACACGCTGTTGTCCGACAAGATGAAGCGCTTCAGTCAGAGAGTTGTATGTATACCCTTGTTTTTTCGGTGTTTGCACCGCATCGGCCTGTGCTAACCTGACATTCCCCAGCTCTCGCGTGGGAAAGATTCAAGCAAGTCTTCTAAGAAGAACAAGGATTCTAAGGATGGTACCGCGTCTCCTTCATCACGGGACTCCAACCAGTCGCCCGTCCTCACGCCCTCATCCTCCACGTCGACCCTGAACGATCCTCGAAACAAGCCGCTGCCACAAAACAATGCTGGCCATGAGCGCGATCACGGTAGCGCCTCGCAGCCCTCCAATTTGTCCAACGTAACTCAGGCCGGTAATACCCCTGATCGCTTTGCTTCTGGAGGCGCCTCGAGCCCCAACGGCGGCAATGCCAACTCCAGGCTGCCCCCAACTGTAATCATCAGCCCGACACCTGGCGTATGTTTTGTTTTCTTTACTGTCATGTTGTCCAAGAACTCAAACTAACCACCAATCTCTACATAGCATGTCCCTCCCCCAGGAGCCGCCGAGACGATGCCACACGACCTGGCTCCTCCCAAAGCAGGCCAGAAGTCGCTTTTGATTCATCGAGGAATAGATAACCGCGATGCGATTCCCGAGGGACTCCGAACCCCAAAGAGGCAGCATTCTTCGCGATTCGACATCTCTGCCCACCGCGAGCTCGAGAAATTGCCCGGTTTCCACGAAGTCCCCCCTAATCGACGACAAGAACTCTTCATGCAGAAGATCGACCAGTGTAATGTCATTTTCGACTTCAACGATGCGAGCGGTGATATGAAGTCCAAGGAGATCAAGAGGCTTGCTCTGCACGAGCTGCTGGATTATGTCGCCAATAACCGACAAGTCATCACCGAGCCCATGTACCCCAAGGTTGTCGACATGTTTGCCAAGAACTTGTTCCGCCCGATCCCACCTCCAATGAACCCTCAGGGCGAGGCTTTTGATCCCGAGGAGGATGAGCCAGTTCTTGAGGTCGCATGGCCCCATATTCAGGTCGTTTATGAGTTCTTCCTGCGCTTCATTGAGAGCCAGGACTTCAACACCAACATCGCCAAAGCATACATCGACCACAGCTTTGTCCTTCAGCTTCTCGAGCTTTTTGATTCCGAGGACCCTAGAGAGAGAGACTTTTTGAAGACTACTCTCCATCGCATTTACGGAAAGTTCCTTAACCTCCGATCCTTCATCCGGCGATCCATCAACAATGTCTTCTTCCAATTTACCTATGAAACCGAGCGATTCAACGGTATTGCCGAGTTGCTCGAGATTCTTGGCTCTATTATCAACGGATTTGCCCTTCCTCTCAAGGAAGAGCACAAGATCTTCCTTACCCGAGTCCTATTGCCGCTGCACAAGCCCAAGAGCTTGAGCATGTACCACCCTCAGCTTGCCTACTGTATTGTGCAATTTTTGGAGAAGGATGCATCTCTTACTGAAGATGTAAGTTGAAATCTTCTGGACTTGGCACGTAATATACTGACTTTCGCAGGTGGTACTCGGGCTACTTCGTTACTGGCCCAAGGTTAACAGCACAAAGGAAGTTATGTTCCTCAACGAGGTTGAGGATATCTTTGAGGTCATGGATCCCGCCGAGTTCGCCAAGGTCCAGGAGCCTCTTTTCCACCAACTGGCCAAGTCTGTCGCCAGCCCTCACTTCCAAGTCGCTGAGCGTGCCCTGTACTTCTGGAACAACGAATACTTCTGCAATCTTGTGAGCGACAATGTCGAGATCATTCTTCCGATCATGTTTGCTCCTCTTTACGAGAACTCCAAGGGTCACTGGAACAGGTATGATAACAATTTCTTATTCTGAAGAATCATATGTACTGACTTGTATAGAACGATCCACGGCATGGTTTACAATGCTATGAAGCTCTTTATGGAGATTAACCCGCAGTTGTTTGACGACTGCTCGCACGAGTACACAGAACAGCAGAACAGTGCGGCAGCACGCGAAGCTCTCCGAGAGCGTAAGTGGGCTGCCTTGAGAGAGAAGGCAAACCAGCAGAGGGAAAGCAACGGCAATGGAGTAGCCGATGCTCCTCCAGCACAAAACCACGTCACACCTATGCCACGTGTGGACGAAGTCGACCCCGTCAGCGAGGATAACCAGAAGCGCCTCGATTCGCTTAAGTTGCAGGACGGTCGGCCCAGTCACGAGCGCCAGAACTCTGTAGGATCTACACAAAGCCGGTAATCCAAGTTAATAATCCTATCCAACATCCGTTGATGCATTGAGCTTGGATAATCGAGCGCGAACACTCATATCCGAAGTCGACGCATACGGAGGGAGCGGTGATTGCCTCCAACGACGATGATTGCTGCATAGTCGAGTTTGGCGGTGGTATTATGATTATGAGAAGGGATTGGTTTTTCGCGGTTCGATAATGGACTAAAGAACATGCGTACTCGATATACAATCACTCTGCTGGGTTGGGACTGGCTGTCTACATCATCGCTATATGACGCCTTTGGGCCTTTCAACCTTTCTTTCTTGGTTTGCGCCTCAGCTAGACGACACCGGGGGCTGTTCTGGGGAGGGAAAATGTGTGCAGATGATATTACAATGCTACCGAGTTCCTCCTCGCCTGCCTCAGGCGCATTAAAAATGACCAGCGAGTGGACGTTATACTATATTCTCTGCTGTGGCTGGGATGGGAACCGAGCATTAAAAACGGACGTCTACGCTTCTCGTGTAACTCTTTGGACAAATTCTTATTGTTTCTTCTTCTTACTTCTTCTTCAAACCCCCATTTTCTTTTTCTTTCCCCGGGGTTTGCCCTTGCTGATCCGCGACATGGAACCGGGCGCATGGAGGAGCTGTAGTTTCTTCGCTGGTCCCCTGTTTTGAGTTGTGTTTTTGTGTTGCGTGTGTTTGCTGTGCGTGTAAAGAGGGAGAGAAGGATTGAGGGTCTGCTTGGTTTTATGTAGACGATGAATGAGCAAGACTAAAATAAAAGTCATTACTGGATTAAATTATGCACGAGTAACAACTGGCAAGTGATGTTTAAACTTGTGATTCAAGCTTTTGCAAGATTATTCCTCTAAAATTGATACAGCAATCTACTTTCTATAACTGTATATCTAAGCTTCTTACCATCCTCGTCCTCGATCATAGCCACCTCGACCTCTCCCACGGAACCCACCATTCCCTCGTCCCCTCCCCTGATACCCATTCTGCGGCGGCGGAGGAGGCGGAGGGACATTCCAACCACCCATCATCTGGCCCATCATAGCAGGATTAGGAGGGAACCAGCCTTGACCCAGATGTGGAGGAGGTGGTGGTGGTGGCCAAGGTCCCTGGTAACCAGCTGGAGGAGGCGGTGGAATAGGGAAGTCTCCTGGCGGGGGAACGGGAGGGAAATGAGTTAGAGGCGGTTGTTGGGGAACCGGGGGTGGGAGGGCCGGACGGTCTTGATGGGGTTCTCGGTCGTGGTAGCGTGGTGAACGGGAGCGGGAGCGCGAAGGTGATCTACTGTATGATCGTCGTCGTGGACGGGAATATTGCTTTCCATGACTTCTACTTCGGCTTCGACTTCGACTGTAGCTGGACCTCCGACTTCGACTCCGACTTCGGCTGTAGCTGGGACTATGACGTCGGTTTCGACTATGGTCGTGACTATAGGATCGGCTTCGACTCCGAGAAAGACTTCGACCCCTGGAATCTCTCGAGACTTTTCGACGTTTGTGTGCAGGTTGCGAAGAGCTTCGTGAGCGACCACGAGAGTGACTGCGTGATCTAGAGCGCGGACGCCCTCGGTCTGCTCCTCTACCAGCCTTTCCCCTCCTCTCCTTCATCTTCTCACAGAACTGGCGTGACCAGCCGTAGTATGTCTCGCCGCCAATAACCTCGCCTGTGATCTCATCCAGAACAATCCGCTCTCCTAGGTCGTTGAGATCGGTGGTGGGTTCATCATTCCATTTCTGCTCCTTGGAGAACATGCGCTCCACATCGCCTAGCAAGTCTTGTACGGCATTGACGAGAACTTTGTCTGCGGGACCGGGGGCTAGTTGAATAGGTCGAATGAGGTCGGGAAGCATCGGTTTGGTTGAGTTTGGAGTCAAGTGTGGCATCCATGTTGTGGCGGGTAGATCGTACCACGGTACCGATTGATCGCCGTGGAATGAAGGGAGGGTGAAGGGCGCGTCCTTAACAAGCTTCAAAGAGGCCTTGGAGGCTGGCGCTTCTTGAGCGGGTTGTGGTGCGACGCCGTTTTCGAGAGCGTCTTCGAGCTTGGAAATGATATCTGCATTGACGTATTGCTGCAGATCCCAAAGCTGAATAAGATCTGCGAGCTTCTTCTTGTGTTTGGGACAGTTGTCAAAGGCCGCGGCGTTTGCGACCAGTCCAGGCAGTACGCTATCCCAAGCTGTCGCAAACATAGCATCGTCGTTTCTAGTGACGACATGATACAACACATCATTGATAACGTACAGGAGATGCAGTCTCCTTCGTTTGAGACTGGGTCGCGACCCGTCATCCTGCAAACTCTTCGACAGGGCGTTGAAATACTTGGCCAGGGCAGCGGTGCGCGCCGCAGAGGGCGCAACGTTCTCGACGATCCAAACCTTGCATTTCTGTTTGACCAAAAAAACGACGCAAAATTTAGTGCTTCTGCTGGGTACAGAGGGAAGAGCTTTTCAAGCGATGGAGCAGACCTGGACGTTGGGGCGCGAGCACTGGGCGAGGGCGTTTGTGAGTAGAAGGAAGAAGGCTTCGACTACGGGACGACTAAGGGAGACTGGGTCGGCGCGGGAAAGTGTGGCGGATAGTGTGGCCTTTGCGATGGCCAGCTCTGGCGTAGCCATCGTAAGCGACTTGAATAAGGGTTTGCCTCAAAAGATTTATATAGGGACAAGTCGTAGATGAGTTGTGTTGCTAAAGTAAAAGCTATGGTGGAGCTGAAGTCAGAGCCTCCTTCAGCTGGCACGCAAGCGGCTAATTACCGGCCCTGTCAGCACGTGGCTGCGCATCGGCACCCGGAACTTATCGATGCGTGCATGACGCTCATGACGAGCTGTGAATAACGTCACTTTGAATAGCAGTCTCAACTTAGGCCGGGTCTCAATTCAATTCTCACATAATATAGGCGACCTATGTGGAAAAGATACAAATGCCGTACATAGCAACACAGCTTACTAGCGATTCTTTCCGTAGAAAAGCTGCAAGCGAGGTCGGGGACCAGGTTCAGGGCTCCACACAAGCCGGTCTTGTCCGCATATGTAGCATACAACTCATCACCAAACAAACCAAAGGGTGCTGACGAGTGAATTTTTGTGTTGTCAATTGATACGGGATTCAATTGAACATGGAATGAACAGACAGTCTGTAATCCCTCCGTTGCCTTCCTTTTCCAAGTGATAATTCATGACGATGATGCGTTAAAGTATTTGTTTTGTACACAGCTCCAGTTCCGAGCTTGCTCCCCACATAGACACACTTCTGTTGCCATCTGTTTTACGAGAATCGATCTCCCTTTGGACTCCGGTACACCTGGGCGCTTTCGTATTTGCTCTTTTCTCCAACTCGCTGGGCCTCGGTCTCTGGGGCGTGTCTTGTCGGCGCAGGATCGCTGCTCGCTTCTTGGCTTGGGGAGCCGGTGCTATCGGTGCGGGCAGGGCTTCCGTTGCCCTCTCCATACTCCAGGTTCTCAATCATCTGCCTCTTCTTGCGGTGGGCCTCCATCTTAGCCTGACGGTCGGCGTTGATCTGCTGCTTAGCAAAGTAGTAGGCACCACCACCAGCTGTGATATGTCAATTCGAGTCCAGAAGAGAAAGTATGGCGGGCAAAGGCAAGGGTGTTTTCGTACCAACGCAGAGAGAGCCCCAGCCCAACCTGAATAAAAAGATAAGTCAGCTTCGAGTTGCGCGAAATCGGAGGAGCGGAAGTCGTAGGCGCAAAAGTACGAACCAGAATGATTTAACCTGTGGCAATCAGTATAAGCGGCGCAATAACCATATTTAGCTCGTAGGAAACTTACAGTGTTCATTTTGACGGCGATGAATCGTTCGGAGTGAAGTTGAAATTTTTGGGAGCGAAAATCGGGATGTAGGATTGAAGAGGCAGGGTTTTGTCAAGGTGTAAGTGGAATGGCCTGACATGATAAACCGACAGGTTCCTTTCAAGGTCCAGACCTTGTCACTTGGCATCCACCTCTCCCGTCACCCATCTAAGGTACCGTGTAGTAGCACAGAGCTAGGTACGTACCTCTATGCTAGCACGCGGTCATAAAAAAACATGGCACACTGTTGTAGAAGCGATGAGTTAGGACGATATATATCAGTCTTTACTAAACTTGAAAGAAAATAGGATACAATTTGAAAGCCTTTGCTTTAAGTAATGTAATCCTAAAGTTATATTACTTCTTACTTCCTTTACGACTAAGAAAACTAGGATCAAAAAGGGTATGACCTATTATACTACATAACTTATAGATTACATGCTAAGCTGGGGCTTTGAGATGCCATATTTTTTTTACGACGGCGTGGCTAGAGAGCTTCTTTTCCATTGCTTGACCATCTCCCGCCGCTAGAACAGTTTCACATTGGGGCGTTGCGGCAACCACAAACTAACGTTGGATAAGTCACAGGTGCAGCTCTCGTACAGGGATCGACGGTGGCACGCGTCGGGTTGTTTGTGATGAGCAGGCATGGATTGAATATCATACATTTCAATCTGGAGCCGAGGTCTCATAATACTCTGTATCATATGGAGAGAAATCACAACGAGGCCTGTAGAATGCTTTAAAAGCGTTGAAGTAAATTCAAAGTAAAGCAAGCCATAGACTAGGAAGCATACCATTCTTTTCACAATTGATGCTATTACTTGTTAATATCTCTGTGACATCTCATGATCAGGTACTAACTTAACAAACTCAACCAATTTGAAGTGAACTTTGTCACGGGAGTATACGAGACAGATGGAGGCTATTTATACGGTGACAAATCTTGAACTGTCAAGAATCTATAAATACGAGTCCCTGCCACGTAAATATGTTTCGTCCATAAGCTAAAGTTATTCATTTCAATTGACCGCGTGGACGACACTTTAGATTCAATGCTTTCCCCGCTGTGACACCCCTGAAGCCTCAGTGGAGATCACTCACCCCTGGTAGTTTCACGGTGCATCACCACTTAGAGGTCAATAAATGCACTGTGAACTAACCACATGAACTCCATGTCTCTACAGTGCCAAGAAGCCATGTCGGCGCACCCACTTATGACATAAGGGTGGCTCAGCCAGCTCGAAATTGTGAGAGACCACGCAAGACAACTCGCTGCAAGATCGACATCGAAGCCACGAGGAGAATAGGGGACCTCTCAAGAAAAAAACAAGACACTTTTCCTAAACATCCCTCGTTGTTTTTGCACTCATTTTGACCACCATATCGTCGTTACGAGACTGTTTGGGTTATACAGCAGCCCCTGTCATTAACATCGCCCACCCGCTCTTTCATCGACCCCCAACCGTTCCTTGTCACTGCCCAGCGCCGACTTTTGAGAGCTTAAGCTCTAACTCTACGCTTTCTCTCATCTTACACCTTGCAACATTCTACTTACCGTCGACTCTTGCGCCGGATCTGGCTCCAATTCTCGTCCTGTTGATGCCTTAATGAGCGAGACTGTTGGGCGTGGGTGTAGCGGGTAGAGTCACCCTCGACCCTAGCTGTCGAGAGGAAACATTTGTTCTACCTTCCATCATGGAGCCTACCAATGGAGAAGGGCCTGATGGCTCTTCCCTTGTACGAGACCTCATGTGCGTCAAATCTGATCATTGCTGACAGTCTTACAGAAGCCTGTATCCTCTTTGCGAGCGCGGTTTGAGACTATGGGCAATTCTCCCAACTCTAACGTCAGCAAACCTGTCGATATCCCACCTACTACTGCTACCGCTCCTCCTGCCACCGGGCCTCCTTCACGACCTATCTCCCCAGCTCCCAAACCGAGTCGACTTAGGGACTTCAAACCCGGTCAAGAAGTACCGCCGGCCTCTCCTTCAACTCCACTTGTTCCTGCGAGGCCGAAGCCCAAGCCTGCGGCACTGTCCATAAACCAAGATGCCCCTCCCCCGCCGCCAACCTCCACACGACCAGTCCCGGCCGCGAAACTGCAGACAGTTCAGCAACAACAACCAGCGCCTGCTACACTTCCTGCTGTTACGGTTCTTCCGCCTCAATCACCCCCCAAGGGTCGAATCTCAACTCTCGCTGTGGGAGATCAACCTGCGTTCATGAACCCCGATGCTGTCGCGAGCCCTTCAACACCAACCGGCGGAGGCCGATCGTTCAAGATCCCGAGTCGATCCCATACTGCCTCGCCAGCTATCAACCCCCCTAAGTCTCCTCGTCCTGGTGGTTCACGGCCACCGTCACCGCCTCCTCCCAGGCGCTCCGGAGAGCTGAATCGGGTCCGTGAGACTAAGGTTCCACCACCGCCGCCAGCACCTCGCAATGAAAAGGCCTTGATTCCTGCGCCCAAGATCGCCTCGCTCTCTGGACCTACAGTGGCTCGAAAGGGCGACGTTTCACAAGAAAATTCACCATTTAACAGCCCTCCAAGCAGCTTGGGTTCGGGTGGGGAGACCCCTCCAAAGCTACCCACACGACCAAGGCCACAGTCGCAGATTGAGCAGCCAAGTAGGCCGAGGTCTGTGATTGTTGGTTTTGACCCTCCACCCGTTCATCACTCTGTCACAACTATGAGAAAGGATCGGGAACACGAGACGAATGGAGTGGCTAGAGGCCACATCACTCCTCAAGTAACCGGCGAGCCTCGGCCAGCACTACCGGCGAGACCTGCGAACTTTGATATTCCACCTCGCCCTCCTCCACTAAACAACAACAGTAATAGCATGCCACCTCCGCCACGGCCAAATCGCCCAGCTGCTACGACAGCAGTTAAAGCCGTGGACCCTGCACCTACTTCTTCACCACCGAAGCGAGTCGTTTCCACTCCCACAACACAGCAACCTCAGCAACAGCTTGCAGCTCCTACACGAGGGCATGGCAGGTCCATGACAATAGACCGAGCATCTGACCGAACACCAGCAGAGTTTCGTATCGCCCCGGTACCCATAGCCGCTTCCTCGATTGCCGCAAATGCACCTCCAAAGTCGATTCAATCTACCCCTGTTGTTGCTGCCAAGGTCGCACCGAATGCCGAGCCTATTCATCATATCACTACATATCCAGAAGCTTCAAACACCAATCGCCGGCCACCTTTTAGCAAACATGGAACTTTCGAGATTTCAACTAAGTACGACGCAAGGAACTTTGACGTGTGTGGTGAATTTATCTGCGCCAGCGGTTACATGACAAGAGTGTGGAGTCTTATAGACGGTGAGCAGTGCATGAGCTTACAGCATACCGAGGGCGTCAAAGCGACTGCAGTGGGTTTCAAGCCTGCTGCTGACCCGCGAGAAGAAGGAAAGCGGATATGGATTGGTACCAATACAGGAGATCTCATGGAAGTCGAAATTGCCACGCATGCCATCACACAAAGTAAACCCAACGTTCATGGCCGAAACGAAGTAATACGGATATTCCGGCATTGGAACGAAATCTGGACGTTGGATGAATCAGGAACACTTCTTGTGTGGGGGCCTGATGAGACTGCTGTTGCAAACATTACGGGGAATCCGACCCAGAGTTACAAGGTTCCAAAAGGACACACTCATTCTATGGTGATTGGAGAGGAGCTCTGGCATGCGACAGGCAAGGAGATCAGAGTCTTTGCACCGACAGCTGATGGCCGAACTCAGTTCCAGGTTCTGGTCCGTCCGCTAATCGCGGATAATGCTGGTGAAGTCACTTCTGGAACTCTTGTCAAGTCACATCCAGGAAAGGCATTTTTTGGTCATGTCGACGGCAAGGTGACGATATATAACACCAAGGACTATTCGTGCGTTATGATGTTAAATATCAGCACATGGAAGATCAACTCGTTGGCGAGTGCAGGCAGCTATATCTGGGCAGCATACAACACTGGTAAAATATGCGTCTACGATGTGGAAGAAGCGCCGTGGGTCATTCTCAAAGAGTGGCAGGGTCACGAAAACCCTATTGTGAAGATGGCATCCGATCCCTCCTGCTCATACTTCTTGGATCGCCAACAGGTCGTCTCATTAGGAGCTGATAACAAGATCAAGGCATGGGATGGTCTGCTTGAGGATGACTTCCTTGAAGATTCGATGAAATCCAAGGACACTCAGTACTGCGACTTCGACGAAATCCGGGCTTTGTTTTTGACTTGGAATGCCGGAGCATCGACACCTTCCAGTTTACGGTATTCCGACGGCGATTCAACATTCTTCCAAGATCTTGTTCAATCGAGTGGCTCACCAGATATTCTCGTGTTTGGTTTCCAGGAGCTTGTGGATCTGGAGGACAAGAAGTTGACCGCTAAGCGTTTCCTGAAACCCAAGAAAAAGGAGGCCGGAACTGACCAGGAACGAATGAGCCATCAATATCGGGATTGGCGTGATTTCTTGATGAAGACGCTCGATGATTACATGCCCGCCGACGATTTGTATCATCTCGTCCATACGGCGCCCATGGTGGGATTATTTACTTGCGTATTTGCCAAGGCGACCCTACGAGACAGAATTCGAGGACTCCAAGGTGCCGAGGTAAAGCGAGGTATGGGTGGTCTACATGGCAACAAGGGATGTGTAGCCGTACGCTTCCGAGTTGATGACACCTCAATCTGCCTCGTCAATTGCCATCTGGCCGCTGGACAATCGCAAGCTAACGCGCGACATAACGACATTGCTGCCATTCTTGATACCAACTTGTTCGCCGTTGAACGAGATTCAGCAGCTCGTATTGACAGCTTTGTTGGTGGAGGTGATGGAAGTTTGATCATGGATCATGAGCTGTGCATTCTCAATGGCGATCTCAACTATCGAATTGATACTATGTCTCGGGATACTGTTGTTACAGCTGTGAAGCAGAACAATCTAGGCAAGCTTCTTGAGCGAGATCAGCTTTTAGTGGCCCGTCGACGCAACCCTGCCTTCAAACTTCGAGCCTTTGAAGAGATGCCCATAACATTTGCACCAACATACAAGTATGATGTGGGTACCGACAACTATGATACGAGCGAAAAGAGGCGCAGCCCTGCCTGGTGTGATCGACTGTTATACAGAGGCCGAGGCCGCGTAGAGCAATTTGACTATAGACGTCACGAGGTTCGAGTGAGCGATCACCGTCCTGTGACTGGAACCTTTAACCTCTGGGTAAAGAAAGTGGATCCAAGAGGTCGAGCGACAGCATGGATGGAAAGTCAACAGAGTTTTGAGGATATGCGGGAGAAGGAAACCTCTGAGGACAAGTAAGTCGAATTGTAGCTCGAGAACTTGGTGTGAGGCTAACCGATAATTACAGACTCTTCTTTCTGAGGGATACTTGCGGATTTGACGAAGAAACAAGTAAAAGGCTCATCAGAGAGAGGTCCGCGAGGCGCGATAACCGCAGTCCTGTCCGCACTTAAAGCTGCCAACCATATACCCAGATGGCAATGTCACTTGATTCATATAACGTGGAGAAGATATGAGAGGCGCATGAATGAGTTGGATTGATGATTTTATCGGAGTCAAGAGCAGGCTTGGAGCCATTTTGGAAGGGATCCGGATGTGATAGTCAGTATCACGGATAGGGGCGCGAGGTGCAGGCCATAGACTACTTTTTACGTTGACTTTTCTTGTCTTTGTTGATAGTTACTTTAGACATGAGAGGATTGTGGACATTTGTGATGATAGACGTTTGGTCACCCACGGAGGAGGAAGATAGTGCATCCGTTAGCAAAGGGTGTAGGTAACGAAAATATGGGGAGAATAAGTGATAGAGAATATAAGCTATTGAAGTGTCTGGTGAAGGGTGATATGAGCAAGCTTGCAGTTCAATCTGTACAGAGACGGACACGCGAAATACCTGGGGTGAGTTGAGGGACATGAAAAAGAGCCAATCCCTGGGCTCAATTTATAAAGTCAATATCTAATAAAGTATTTAAGTAGAGTCAAGCGGACCATACTCTAGCGAACCAAATCATTGCATTTTCGTTGTCATGACTGACCATAGGGTAGTTTGCAACAGTAAAGAGCTACAGTCAATCTGCATGATTCGTAGGTCAATTTTCTGAAAGATACGAGAAAATACGATTACGAGCCTCGAAGCGGCTACTTACATGAAATTGCATATGGATGCATGTTAGAATGGTGTCAGACGGAATCTCCATTGCCCGAAGCCTCCTAAGTGCTAATCCATCTGCAGGAGGATAAGGTACCCGCCTAAAGTCCCCTGGAAATTAGTGGAAAACCCCTGGATTTGCAGGTGTCGGAAGCCGGCCCCGGGGTCAATTCATTGTTGGAGTGGGATGTGATTGGATGGGATGACTTGCGGCTCGCAGTTGAGCCCGTTGCCAAGTCACCTAGACGTAAATGATAAAGCTGTCGATTTATTTTCTCCTGAGTTGAGTTGATTCATTCTTGAACTCTTCTTTAGTTTTTTCTGGTCAATTGCTCTTCTTGAATTAGAGTTTTGTGAAACAACAAGTCCTTTGGTTCTTGGATTCGTGGGAAAGAGGACTTTGTACGCCGGATCTAATCTTGTCGTCAGACTTGGCTAACCACTCAAAGTGAGTGAGCGGTGAGACTCAACAATTCAGGGTCTACATTACCACTTTCACCCTTTCAAAAGACTTGCACTCCAGGACAATGGCAAGCTCAACAGAAAACACCTCTGGTCCGCGAAAGACACCCATCGCCACTCCAGGACCCAACAGCCAGCCCCCGCCAAGGCCAGAGTTGACAGATGAGCAAAAGACAAAGTATGAGGCTCTCCTAGAGCAGGCCAAGGGTTTTACCGAGATCAAGTGCGAGAAGAAGGCCGATGAGGAGGACAAATCAGGCCCCATCACCGACCACGAGCGCTCATGGCTTTCTCGTGAGTGTCTGCTGCGTTACCTACGAGCCACAAAGTGGTCCGTCGACGACTCGGCCAAGCGGCTCAAGGCGACCCTTGCGTGGCGACGTGAGTATGGTCTCGAGGGCTTCACGCCCGACTACATCTCTCCCGAGCAGGAGACTGGCAAGCAGATGATTATTGGCTATGACCGACAGGGCCGGCCGTGTCAGTATCTCAACCCTGCCCGGCAAAACACCGACACAAGCCCTCGCCAGCTGCACCATCTGTTCTACATGGTTGAGCGTGTGACGGACTTGATGCCCCCGGGCGTTGAGATGCTGAGCCTCATGATCAACTTCAAGCCTAGCAAGGAGCGCAAGAACACGAGCGTGCCTGTGTCTGTGGCCAGAGAGGTGTTGCATATTCTGCAGAACCACTACCCTGAGAGACTGGGCAAGGCTCTCATCATCAACGGTATGTAACCCCTGTACATCTCG
Organism: Fusarium torreyae; assembly: GCA_027945595.1. Taxonomy (NCBI): domain Eukaryota; kingdom Fungi; phylum Ascomycota; class Sordariomycetes; order Hypocreales; family Nectriaceae; genus Fusarium; species Fusarium torreyae. The sequence continues at coordinate 171,542 of JAOQAZ010000018.1, forward strand.
AAGAGTAATACTAACGTTCCAAAGTACCATGGATTGTATGGGGCTTCTTCAAGATCATCACCCCCTTCATCGACCCCGTGACCCGCGAGAAGCTCAAGTTCAACGAGGACATGAAGCAGTATGTTCCTCCGGAGCAGCTCTGGAGCCTTGACTGGGGCGGTGACATGGACTTTGAGTACGACCACGAGACGTACTGGCCTGCGCTTAATGAGCTGTGCCGTCAGAAGCGTGAGGAGAAGTTCCGAAGGTGGGAGGCTGCGGGTAAGGAGATTGGTGAGAGTGAGGACTTCATGGCTGGCGGAACGGATGTGAGCGTCAAGGGCATCAAGATTGGGGCTGAGAAAGAGAAGGACGCTGTTAAGGATGTGCAGGAGAAGTTGGAGGCGGCCAAGTTGGAGGAGCAGCCCGTTGCGGCTTAAGGAGAAAGCGTGGAGGTGTTCACAACTACATGACGTGTCGTCTAGGCATTCACCTAGAATAGATGCCACAGAGTCACCCGTGGTGGTATTTCATTGTCCGCGAAACGATAGACAATTGCTTACGAGGTGCTGATGATCATCATTTCACAATGTAGTATATTAGGCTCTCTATGAGCCTCATTCCCGACTCGTACGCATATGGCTGCTATGATCTGAGAGCCTGATACATTGTCAACTCTCGTTCTTTCCAGCCTATTGCCTGACGTGCATAATTGTTTCAAGAATTGCCTACCTCAAGCTCTAGATTCATTATTTCGAAGAAATAAAAGAGCTAGATATATCAACAACGAGATTCACGGTCACGATCAAATTCGTGCAGCAACCAAAGGTTGTGTCATTATGCCAGCACAGCTTGTGAGCCAGAACAATAACTTCAACTGCAATGCTATCATCTTTATTCACCAACTGCATACACATGATCGATATTTTGAAAGCCATGATAGAGTTAACGTGCATATACAGCACCTTGCACAAGCGTCACGAGTAGTATCTGTGCTCACTTGTGTCTATCTATTGCCTTCAAACTGTCCCCCCACAAAGTTCTAGTGCAACCTAATTACGTGAGAAATTCTCCGACCAAGTTCAACAAGTAGACTGCTGTGACATATATGAGGCTTAGAATACTACCAGTATAAGTGATTGATGAAACTGAAGCCTAGTTCATAGGTACTTCAAGGTGCAACAGAGCCGCATTGAAGTGCAACTCGAAGGGCGCTTCAATTCACGACGTTGTGAAGATGGTGAGACGATAGAAATAGAAAAAGGTCTTCATATTATGCAGGAAAAACAAGGCTTTCAAGCTGATACGATTACAGGCTGCATTCTTAGATCGGATCACCTCTTTGAGGCATCCCAGACCTGCACTATCATCAAGTTGGCCACAAGCATTAAACAGGGCTGAATGGCATGTAAGTCGACTTATTTGGCAGGGCGCATAGATTCGCTTTACTGGGGAAAGCTGACATTTTTAACTTGAGATCAGATCAATATATGCACGACAAGCTAAATCCGTCAGCAAGGCAGCTTTTCTGCCTAGAGTAGCCTATCGGAGGTAGTATTGCCTTCTGAAGCTGCCTGATGATTTGCCTCCTTCATACGCGCTACATCAAACGTCAACCACTCATGCTCATCCATTCTCTTCTACTCACACCCCTCTCACATACGCAACGATAGGCAATGATAGTGTCTACGCAATCATATCGTACGCCCCCTACATTCATTGCTTGTATCCGAATTTGCCGTGCTCAAGATTCTGTAGCCAAGACCATGTTGACTCATATTCGTCTACCTGTGTGTTGTGTGCCCGAATACCATCATTGGTAGGATTTCTCCCAAACCAACATACTTCACTGTTACACAAGTACTGATATTCACGGCAGCCTATACCGAATAAATCAATAATGCATAGTCTACGAAAACAGATGCACTCCAGGCAGGTTTGTGTACGTGTGTGTGCGTCTAATACATGTGTTTGGGCAAGACAAGCGCGTGTGGCAACATGACCAACATGACCTAACCATTTTCAAGGCCATGCTCATCAACGAGTTATCCTGTTTTCTTATAAATACCTATACAAACACCCTATGCTCGCTTAAGTTGGGACTGCATGCTCACCGACCAAAGTGCATAGCAAGGCGTTCCGAAGACAGCGTCGCAACTCATAGCCTGATCGGAACCGAGCACACAGCTTGGTCATCTTAGGATTGCGAACCAGGCCAAAGATAGGACTTGCAGAGAGGCTCTGTTCGTCACCAACCATCGGCTGACCTTCTGGTCATATGCTTATAAAAAGGGGCCGCGAAGACGCTGTGTGACCCTGCCAACGCAGTCTTGCATCCAACCTGTCGGAACAGAGAAAGCTTCGATCGGACCAGTCACTGCATCGTATTCCCAGTCAATCCTAGCCGATAGTGCACCTTTGACAAAGGTAGAATTCTGCAGACCTGGCACCATTTAGACTTTTCAAGTTGAGTTGTTCTGACAGTCATCAACAGCTTCGCTCGTCATGGATCTCTCAAAGATGGGCAAGATGGCATGGCCACCATTCCTTCAAGCCATGAACAACACTTCGCAGCCACTCAACTCTTCTGCATCCTTTCCCGGTATCATGGATACCTTTCTTGTGTCTGCGGGCCAAGCATCACCACTACTTCAGCTGTTCTTATTCATCTACCGCTTTGTTGGCGCGCAGTTGGGTCTTGACCCTTCTTTGCTCTTGACATTTCTCGGATGTCTTTGGGGTCTCTCCAAACTATTCGACCAAGTGTATAACATGGTGGACAACTTCATTAGCAGCTATTTCAGATGCACCATATACGTTAGCGAAAACGACCAGATCTACTCTACTCTCATGCAGTTCCTCTCTGAACAACAGGATATTGCCTCTAATCGACATCTGACCGCCCAGACTGTCTTTAAGAGTGCTTGGGATGAAGAAGAGGATTCGGCACATGCGCTGGCAACAACAAGTGTTGAAGAAGATGAGGACTCTCCCAAGTATCTCAATTTTGCCAGCGATGCAGCTCGATGTGTAAGTATCTAAGATCTTGCAAAAAAGCATAGTGGCCATACTGACTTATTATCAGAACCCACGTTACGTCCCGGCCATGGGCACCACAGGGTTCTGGCACGAGCGAACTTACTTTCGAGTCAACAGAAAAAGAGAGTCGTTGACGAGTACCAGCGGATGGGGAGGCACGAAAGACGTTGAAGAACTGAAGATTTCCTGTTTTGGGAGATCAGTTGGTGAGTTCTAACCCATCTTTACTCCTGGACATCCCCCAGCTCACCCCCCTTCTACCTAACCCCTTCATCCATATCACATAACTGTCAATACTTCAAAGACTTGTCTAACTGGCCGTATAGACCCGATCAAGAAACTTCTTGGAGATGCCAAAACATCTTACTTTCTTGATACTCGCCACAAGACTACCATATACCGTCCTAGAATTAAGGAAAACCGCCGTGACGCTTGGAGCATGTGGCAGCAAGTTGCTCGGCGACCCATTAGACCAATGCGAACTGTTATCCTGGAGAACGAAGAGAAGCATGATGTCTTGAGAGATATTAACGAGTACTTGCACCCTGGAACTCCCAAGTGGTACGCTTCTCGTGGTATTCCACTTCGTCGAGGCTATCTCTTCCATGGCCCACCTGGTACTGGCAAGACCAGTTTCTCATTTGCCCTGGCTGGAGTTTTTGGTATCGATATCTATGTCATCAGTTTACAGGATCCTACTGTCAGTGAAGAAGATTTGGCCGTTCTGTTCACCAGACTCCCTCGTCGTTGCATCGTTCTTCTAGAAGATATCGATACGGCTGGTCTGCGTCGTCCCGGCGATGGGTCTGATGATGAAAACGATCAAGAGAAAGAAGAAAAGACCGAGTATGATAAAAAGACTGAGAAAACTGAGAAGAAAGAGAAAAAATCCAGATCTAAGAAGGCCAAGGACAGCGACAGCGATACAGACAGCTCCGAGGAGGATAAAAAGAAACGCAGGAAGAGAGGAAGACGAGGCGGAAGAAACAGAGAGAATACGAGCAACAGGGGTACTAATAATATCTTGACCGTGGAAAGTATTTCACTCTCTGGACTTCTCAACGCCATTGACGGTGTTGCTTCACACGAGGGTCGCATTCTCATCATGACGACCAACAAACCTGAATCACTCGATGAGGCTCTCATTCGACCAGGTCGTGTGGATGTGCAAGTGGGCTTCAAGAATGCGACCAGCGGCCAAGCGACAGAGCTCTTTTACAGAATGTATGAGGTCTCGCGAAACAAGCCTGTGCCCATGTCCAAGACCAGGCCGATGGCACCCAAAGCACAGAATGGTAGCATTCACAGTCTGGTGGATAGCAAGGGTAAAGAGACGAGTCTATCGACTGATGAACTCAAGGAGATCTCACAAGAGTTTGGACAGCTTATCCCTGAGGGCATGTTCTCGCCAGCAGAGATTCAGGGGTTCTTGCTCAAGCGCAAGAAGAGTCCGCGCAAGGCGCTGGAGGATGCTGCTGGATGGATTGAGGCAGCTGTGAAGCAAAAGGAGCTGAAGTCCAAGGTTGTGACTGTTCAGTGAGAGCTGAGACATTGACAAATAGTGGTGATGAAAGAGAAGGGATAACTAGTGTACTTGAGTGAGGAGAAGATAGGAGAGATGAGGCGGTTGCATAAGATCAGTCCTTTAACATAAATTGCTAATGCATTAGATAATCTTTAGAGATTGGTTAGTGTTGTTATAAATTCTATCCTTTTATAAGTCCCATATTATCCTGGTGTAAATGTGAATGATTTTGGGCTAGTTATGTCACTGATAGCTATGCTGCAAGGTGAGCTCTCGGTGAAGCTCGGTAAGCAACTCTAGTCTCCACACTTGCTCTGTAGTCTACCTCACCGGCCAGACAAGCCCACGTTTACACGTGCGACATTCAACCTCGAATCGCATCACCACACGCACTCTTTAACCGCCCAAAGAGCTCTTAAAGAGCTGACCTGAACCCCCAAATAGCTGTATCAGTTGCAGAATGTACATGCGACAGCGACACAGCCCATCATGAGCAACCTCCAACCTCCCAACCCCAGTGCGCCCACGCCGACGCCCAGCGGCAACAAAGACCCCGGCCTACGATATCCCAGCAATGGAAAGACCATCTACCACCGTCCTCTAAACCGAACCAAGACTGCTGAGCTGAGCCAGGCGAGCTTTGCATATCTGTTTGGCGAGATGGTGACGTATGCGCAGAGGCGAGTCAAGGGCATTCAGGAGCTAGAACAGCGGTACGTTGAATCCTCCCTCGATGACTAGAATATGTGAAGCTAAAGTAATGGGTATAGACTTAACCTCCAAGGCCACTCCATCGGCCTTAAACTTCTCGACCTCCTCCTCTTCCGCGAACCAGTGCGCTCGCAGACTCGCCCGCTAAGCATCATCGCGCTACTGCACTTTATCAAGCAGAACATCTGGCAGCACCTCTTCGGACGACAAGCCGACCGTCTCGAGAAGTCGGCTAACCCCGAGACGCCCGACGAGTACATGATTATCGACAACGAGCCCCTTGTAAACCAGTACATCAGCGTGCCCAAGGAGATGAGCCAGCTTAACTGCGCGGCGTTTGTGGCGGGTGTCGTAGAGGGTGTTTGCGATGGTGCGGATTTCCCCGCGAGGGTGACGGCACATACGGTTGCGGAAGGGGATATGTGGCCTGGAAAGACGGTCTTTCTGGTCAAGTTCCGGCCGGAGGTTTTGGAGAGGGAGGGATTCTTGGGGAAGAACTAAGATGATGTTGTATCGGAGTTTGGGAGTTTTTACGATCGGGATGGGTTTGATAGAAGGACATGTCTCGTCTTTGTGTGGCAATGTGATTTCTTGCCATTTCTACGTAATATTGAACCATTATCAGGTTCTCATTTTATGGTTCTCGTTATGAATGGTGAACCAACGCCTAACGCCATGCTCAGAAGCATAATAACTATGTATACCAGTCCCTATCGCGGCAGAGCGCGACCCGCACCCTTCGGTTTCCCACCAGTTCCAATACTCGGGCCCTTGTTCATGAGCTCAGAGAGGCCCAAGTCTTTCCACGCAGGCTCCTTTGACTTTTGGGTAGCGCGCTGAATACCAAAAGCAGCGTGTTGATCGGGAACAACGTCGTCCTCATCTTCGGGGTTGATGGGTTGGTGCATGGGAGGAACGTAGATCTCGTCATCGGGCAACTTGTCCTTGCAGAAGTCCTCGAAGAGGTCTGCGTCACGGGAGCGGTGCATGTGGACGAATGTGAAGGAGGAATCTTTGTTCTGTGTGGGTTAGCAGGGGTTGAATGCGGGTAAAGGAATAGGAAGCGTACCATCTTAGCGATCGTGAAGTGAGGGTATCTTGACTTTGTTTGTTGATGTTGGAGGTTGGTTTCCACAGCGGGACGGGAGGCGGGGTGTGGGGCCGCTTCAGGGCAATCGACATGGCAGTTGAAGCTGCGTACGGCAGTTGGATTTTGAGATGCTGCAGCTTGTATATTGTAGATACCCTTTGATTGGGAAAGAATCCTTTCTCTTCGACTATCAATATTATTCACTCTGTCTATTTTCCTAATTTCAACAGTGTCCGGGCCAATAGGTGCTGTAGTTAGCTTGGAGTTGTCTAACAGTGCAGTGCAGTGCAGTGCAGCTACGCAAGCCCCTCTATCAAATGTTTGCTTGGCCGCGATAATATTTCTTTGCTTTTTCACCATCATTGCCCCTGTACTCCGCCGAAAGGCTTAATAGACCGAATCTTTCATATCTGGCAAAGAACAACATTAAGCTTCAACACTATACTTTTGCCAGACCTTCTTGCCCGCACTCATCATGGCGGCTCCAAGCCCCGCATCGACAGTACCGACACTGCCCCTCGATATCCTCTACAACGTCGGTCTCGCACTGGCATCGGATCCTATCGAGGAGGCCCGCGAGTACATGAAGTCGGAATATGACCCTGATCAAAAGCCACGACTCAGCGCTCTTCGCCATTTGACGTATCTCTCTCATGCAACAAAGGGCATTCTGGAACCCCTCTTCTATCGGCACATCACCTTCACCAGGCCAGAGCAGGTTACGCTCTTCTTCATTACCCTGATCCATAGACCTGAACTCCGCCAGCATATTCAATATATTGCCTCTTTTGCGGAACTCACAGGCACCGCGGTTAGGAAACGTCGGCTGCCTGCATGCAAAAGGCTATGGTCCTCGAGATGCGCCTCCGATAAGGCGGCTCTGTTGCGCACTCTCGACAAGAATGGCCTTCACGGACTGGCATGGGCAGCTTCCCTACTTGAGAGGTCAAGAGGCCGCTTCATGTTCAACGCTGACTTCAAGCATGACGGCATCCTTGAGCTCATCTTTGCTTCTATTGTTTTCCTCACGCCCAACGTCACCACCTTCATCTGGCTAGACACAAACACCAATCCAAAGTCTACGGTGCTCGACGTCCTCTTCCAGGCTGGAATCTCAGCCGACCTTCCGCTCATGCCTAAACTCCAAGTCCTCCACACGGAAAAGGCTGCTTTCAACGACAGCACACAGGCTGCCTTCTTCACCCCTCATATCAACCTGTGGAACAACCTGCAGAAGCTCTACCTCAACGACATGGACTTCGACAATGAGTTTATCAAGCTTCTCGTCAATGGCGATCTCAAAGAGAACCGGCCTGTAAAGGAATTGTACGTTCGCTGTACATCTGGTGGAGAGGAACCCGGTGATAGAAACGCATTCCAATGGGTTGAAGAGTTGCCAGGGACGCAGCTCCTAAGTGAAAACGACCCTGATCAGGATAAAGACAAATTCAAGGCCTTTCCTAACCTCACCCTCCTCGACGTCAAGTTTGCCTTTCACGAAGGACGAGCCAACTTAGGCTCACCCACCCTAAAGGCCTTCATGCACGCCGTCGGCGCCCCAGAGCGTATTCTCCTGACAGGCCACCCTGTGCCAATGAGAGCTCTCAGTACGGGCGTAATACACCCTCGACTCAAGTATCTCCGTGTTAAAGAGATCTGGAAGTCCGCACTCACAAAGATCGACCACAAGGACAACCTCGCGGCAGGGCTCAACACGTTCTGGAGTTCTAGGCCCAACCTTGTCCCGAACCTGAGAGAGCTTGACTGGGATGGCTATAAGTTCAGACGAGAAGATCTCGAGGGCGATGAGAAAGGTGTTTGGGTGCTCACGGGCGAGGAGGAATGGGAGGATGATTCGGATGATGATTCGGATCATCAGGGTGAAATCATGGTTAACTTCAATGTCGATGATTACGGCGATTTTGGTGTTGAGTTCGATTATGATGTGTCTACGGCGGATCTGATAGCCCAACTTCGAGCTTCTAACAATTACTATCAGATGTATGGTGATGATGCCTTTTAGACGAATAGTCCATAGAAATCATGGTCGTTCAGTGGTAAGCCAGTCAATGCATTTTGCGACTCGATGCCTTATAGAATTTGAAGAGATGAAGTCTGAGTGATGAAATGGAGTTCTTGATTGATCAGATCTTCTGATTTACTAACAACGACAGCCCTTAACGCCCTCATATCCCTTAGCTAGCGTAAAGCAACAAATTGCATCTCATGAACCTTCGAGTGCTTGCTTACATGCTCCCAAACCTACGCCGACCCCACTGCAACAGACCATATTTGAGTCGATCCCAACGAGGATAATCAGTCTACATCATTCTCATCGTGAAAATGACTACTTCCACCCTGTCCTGCACCGTTTCCAGGCACCGGACCTGCCATGTGCTGCACAAACGCCTCAATTTCCTCCTGGGGCATAATCCCTCCCATAGTCTGCCGCAAGATCTCTGACAAACTTGGACCCGATCCTGCATCGAATTCAGGTAAGATGCCTGCCACGTGCTGCGCAAACGTGTGAATTTGCTCTGGAGTTGCGAGACTCCACATAGCCTCTCGGAAGACCTCCGTCGCAAAAGGCCCCATGTTCGCGGGGGTGGCTTCAAAGTCTTGCTTAGATACGAAAGACTGAAAATCAAAGTATCCTGTCTTCCCTTTCTTCTTGAGAATAACTTTCTGTTCGCACGAAAGTAGCAGGAGTTGGGTAGCACCCTCGTTGTTCCATTTGGCAAAGGGGCTCCAGCTCTGGTCGTGTAGGGGGTGATCTTCAGGGACTACAGACCCGTGATCATCGCGATCTTTTTGCTTGATGTTCGTAAACCCAGCCTTCTGAAGCATGTCAAGGTCCCAGAAGACATATCCCCAAGGTAGGCAATCAATAGGCGAGGAGTTGAAGTCCACTTGATCTGACAAGAAAACGAAAAATCGGCTCAGGGCCGTCCACGCGCTCGCAGGGCCACAGTCAGGGTCAGGGAAGAAAGGCTCGCGCATGACAAAATCCGGGACTGGCTCATTCTTCCACATACCGGGCGTGGCGTCTATGTCGTGGAGAATACAGGCAAGCTTCTCATCGTTACGGGGGAATGGGGGTCGCGTGAGAATGTGCGGGTTCCAATCAATGGGCTGAATTCCGTGGATGACCTTGGCTCGCTGATGATAGGTACTGGCTGTCATCAAGTCGAATAGGAAGGGAAGACCCAAGGCTACGAGATCCATAGTACCTGGGGCCCGGGGTTCTTGGAGGTAGTACGGGAGTTGGGTGCCCAATTCAATGTCGTGTTCGAGAAAGGTGTTAAAGACTAGATATCGTAAGAGAGGTAGAGAGGTAGATGGATGGGAGGACATACCTGGTGCAAATTCTGTGATCAGCAGGACGCAGATACTGTTCAGCTGTTCTACCTCGACAGCAGAGTATTGACTGTGAAAAGCCTTGAGAATGCGATGCTCTTCAACTTCCTTCAAGCAGTGCAGCCAGTGGGCCTTTTTCAACTCGGCTTCAGTTGGCCCCCTGTTTTTACCGCCGTTGTCGTGACAGGACGAGTCGATCATTCTCTGTACGATCTTGGCATACATATCAAGTCGATACAGAGAGCGCTGGAAACGAGAGCGCACATTAGGGGTGATGGAAAAGGCTTTATTGTGCTTGACGACTGGATGCTTCTTGATAAGAGAGTTGGCGATACGGTCGGCGAAATACTCGACACTCTTATGGAAACGCCACATGGACTTGACCTGCGAAAAGGTGAAATGCTGATTGTCAATGCAGCGTTTTCCTGCAAAGACTCGGTTGATAGCTTTGACACCAGCTTTGGCACCCTTCCACTCCTCACGCTTCATGTTGAAGGCCACGATGCATTCTTGGTAGACTCCCTCGTCCATGGAACTAAACAGGACGGACGAGGCGATGTAGACCTGACGGTGCTTGAAGGCATTATAGAATGCCGGGCATGAGGAAATGACTGATCGCAGGGTGGCTTTGTCAGGGAGAAATGAAAGAGCGTATGCGAGAGCGTCGATGGGCATTTGCTCCAAGGAGCTGAGCTTCTCGGAAGGTTGTTCCATTGTGAAGCAAAAGTGGTGATGAAAGGGAAGAAAGAAAGATGGATGGAGATTTGAAAGGGAGTTGATGCCCTTTTTTGTTGACGTTGAGATGGTCGTTTGTGTTGCTGGGCATCCGGATTGATCTGATGATGTAGGTGCCTGAGTGTTTGTCAGGTGCGTGACACTGTTTGGCGAAAACCAGAAAATGATCTATGCTCTAAGACTAGAAGTTTCCATGGGCTAGGACAAAATATTAGAGAACATCAAACATTATCCTAAATTGAGAATGAATGGGATCTGCTAATCTTCAGTATCAAGGTATTTGTCAGTATGTCCCCAGCCGTCTTGTGCAACCATGATAGCATCATTAGCCGCCTCGGAGCGATTGGGATATACAAAATGCTCTATCCTGCGCAAAGTTCGATCTGATTAACCACCAACAATCAAGCATGACAATTCTCTTAGAGAGTAAAAGGTTTACTACGGTTCCAGGATGGCTCCGTCAGCCAGAGCTTCCAATCGTCATTCTGGGGGTTCACCATGACGCGTTGCGATGACCGACCGCATAGAGACTTGAGTCCCCATTCAGCAACTTCTATGAGCTCATTTGTTTGAATCTTAAGTCCACCCCGAGGAAGATGATTAATCTGAAGAGTTGCCTTGCAAGTCTTGTGTTCCCATTCTTTGGCCGGCTATTCACTGATTGTCAGCAAGCCATCGAAAGAGGCTTTGCGGATTCCAGAAAAGACGTGTTCACAGTCTGAGAAGCTGATGATGGCAGTCTTGAAGTCGAATTAGTGAGAAAAATGGAATCATATTGGAGGTGGAACGTACCATGCCACACTCCCAGTGGTACTTGTTGGAGTTGTACGAAGGGTCTCCAACTTCACCACCGTAAGGAAGGGTATTTGCGGCGGCAAGCGAGAACAAAGTGGCAAAAGAAGAAAGGAATAGCATTATTGTTGATGTCAGGCAGATACCCGCAAGCCCGGATGGAGCTAGTCTATAGGGAGTTTGCAACGCGATGTAGTGAGGAGTCGTTTGTTGATAACATGCGTAGTTTGGCCTTTTCGTAGAACATCCTCGTGTTTTATAGACGAATTGACGTTGAGAATCATTGTCACACTGTGCGATGCCTACAATCACTGCTCAAGTTGTTGATGAATAGCTGTCGTGTTGGTGTCACTGTATGACTAGCAATTGGAGTTGGGCATCGAGCAATTCCATTGCAATACATTAGATTATGGTGAGTCTGGAAACCGGGGTTCCATCTTGGTGGAAGAGTTATAGGGGGATGTTTGAATTTATGATAGAATACCAATAAGATTAATCGCGAACATCCAATTCAACATATGTCTGACGGTTGAGTCGACGGGGTTCGTGATTATAATGCTCCATGTAGCAGTCAATGGTCGTATTCATCATAACTCTCTGAAATTGGCTTACAAACAGAAAGCTAAAGGAAAGAGTATTAATTAGCTGTAAATTGAAGCGATTGTTGGGGATCGCCGCCTCATAAGTTTTACGAACATACCTATGAAGTTGAACATCTTGAAGGTACCCTAAACCACTTGTAGTGACAGCACGGACTAAAGAAAGTCCGAAGCAGCAGGCAGGCGCGGCAAGGGAGCTTATGGCCGCTGCGGCCGGGGTGACAGCTTGGATGTCATAGCGGGGCAGATATCGAGAGCTCCGACCTTCTTCCGCCTGCCTAGAGAGTGAGCTTCACCCCTCCACTCTGACTTTACAAGCCAACCGTTAACAGCATTCGTGTTGAGGCGAGGTTTTCATCTTTTCGTTACTCACTTCAGGATCTCATCTTTCACTCCTGTATCAATCGCTCCGCCGTTATCCCCCACCATCCATTACCCCGCGCTTATGATCTGAAGCCATCACAGCTCTCTCACGCCATCGTGAAGCTCGCCCGGCATGGCTTCTACCGGAATTAATGCCACGCCGCAGGCGGTGATGGGTCATGTTCAAAAGCTCAGCGACAATGACCCTGATTTTCGATTCATGGCTTTGAACGATCTGCTGCAGCTTCTTACCCACGCCAAGCCTGATTTCCTGCATCACGACTACAACATAGCGGCTCGTACTGTTGATAGCATCATCAAGACGCTTGACGATCAGAATGGTGAAGTCCAGAACCTTGCAATCAAGTGGTATGTATGAGTGTGACTCGCGATCTATAGACTGCTGACAGCTTGAACAGCTTGGGCCCTTTCGTAGGCAAGATTCCTACTCCCGTTATCGCTCCTATGATCGAGAAGCTGTCGTCTCTCAAGCTTAAGAACTCTGTGGACAACGCCGTACCGTCATTGGCTCTCCGAAACGTTATCATCGCTCTCCCTCGACCAGTCCCGGGACTTCCGCCGCCCACAGATGTCCAGGAAGCGTACAGCGCCATCAGTCGTGTGCTGATCCCCCGCCTGATTGGCCCCGGCCCTAAGACACAGGTCCCCAAGAACTCCAAGCTACCTCTTCCCGCTGTTCCCGAAGGACTCCTACAAAACGAAGGCGATCTCAACGCTGAAGCTGTCGACGTCCTCATCGAAGTCGTTCGATGCTTTGGTCCCATGCTTGTCCAGGTTGAGGTGGAGGCCATGCAAGAGGTGGTTATTCAGTTGCTCGAGAGTGAGAAGGGAACATCAGTCGTGAAGAAGAGAGCTGTTGTTGCTATTTCTATGCTCGCTGTCTACCTTTCTGACGAGCATTTGGATGACGTGGTGAAGAGAATCACTGTCGGCCTGTCGCAACAAACTAGTCCGGTCACAAGGAGACTGTATATCTCAATCCTGGGCAGCATGGCACGATCTATTCCTGCACGCTTTGGACCCCATCTCTCTGAAACTGCCCCATTGATTCTCAAGGCACTTAGCGACGAGGAACTTCAACAGCATCTTGAGGCGCTCAGCGACGGAGATGATCTTGGCCAAGACTTCAACGAGGTTCGTGAGGCTGCCCTGGTCGCCCTTGAAGCTTTTTTGGCATCATGCCCTCAAGAAATGCGCCCCTTCACGGACGAAACAATAAACGCCTGCCTGCGATTCCTTAAGTACGACCCCAACTATGCTATGGACGATGAGGACGAGGATATGGAAGACGAGGAAGAGGACGAAGAAATGGACGAGGATGATGAATTCGATGCCGACGATGGGTTTGAGGACGACGATGACGACGCTAGCTGGAAGGTTCGACGATGCGCCGCAAAGACAGTTTACACACTTATCTCGACCCGTGGCAGCGGTGACTTGCTCGAGAATGGCGTCCTCTACAGCCAGACAGCCCCACCTCTCATCAAGCGCATTGCTGAGCGAGAGGAGAATGTCCGTCTGGAGATCATTTCGGCACTTTCTCTCTTGGTTCGCAAAACAGGTGAAGGATTCATTTCAACCGACCCGTCCCTCGAAGACTTTGAGCCAGAATCCGAATCGCGCATTCCAATCAGCCGAAAGCGAAGACGCCAGAGCAGTGGAGGTGGTGCTACGGCATCCCAGTTCATGTCTGGATCTGGTCTCGTCTCCCCTATCCTGGAGAAGGTCCCTCCTAGCGGCCCACGAGCCGACTTGGCCCGCTTGACACCATCTATCATCAAGGCCATTACCAAGCAACTCAAGGGCAAAACCATTCCCACAAAGCAGGCCGTCATCAGCCTTCTTGATGATATAGTATCTGTGCAGCATGGTGGATTGGCAGAGTACTTTGACCAAGTCATTGGCCCGATTATTGAGGCCATTCAACCCAGCGGCTCCGCGCCTGTCTCTGCCCATATCTCATCTCACGCCGGCTCCTCCTCAGCAACCCCTAGCACGCTGCGAATTACTGCCCTGGGTGTGATTAGCGATATCGCCAAGACCCACTCATCAACTATCCTGCAACCTTATCTCACCAAGATTGTCGACGGAGTCACTTCTGCGGCTAACAACCGTTTCTACAAGATCTCAAGTGAGGCGATCCGTACTGTTGAGGAGTTGGTTAAGACCATCACCCCACCTCGGTCGCGCAACGCTGCCACCAAGTACAAGGCCGAGCTTGACAAGCTTTATGCTGTCATCTTGGACAGATCTTCTGCCCAGGACGCTGATGCCGAAGTCCGCCAACGCGCCATTCATGCTCTTGGTGTTTTGATCTCCCGAACCTCCACTTCTGAGGGCTCTTCTCTGCTCTCTGAAGACAAGCGCAAGGCTGCCTTGGATGTACTCCAGGAGCGACTGAAGAACGAGACCACCCGTCTGGCTACTGTCCGCGCTGTGGAGAACGTTGCTCGCTATGCCAAGACTCCCGGCCAACTGGAGAAGCAATGGATTCAAGATGTTTCCCTGGAGTTGTCTGCGCAACTGCGAAAGGCTAACCGTTCTCTGCGTGGCTCTAGTATCATTGCCCTCAGGAACCTTGCCTTGTCGCCTGCTACCAAGGGCCAGCTTGAACCAGCGACCATCGAAGGAATTGTTGCAGACCTGATGCCCATCATCACAAACAGCGACACACATCTCCTTGGCCCAACCCTCATAATCCTTGCCAAGCTGGTGCCCGAGCATCCTGAGCTTGTGGTCACCGACGAGATGATTACATCCCTCTCAGATCTACTCAGGGCACACTTTGCAGGAATCGTTCTTGATCAGTTGCTAGTCTTGGTCAGTAGCATTGGTGAAAACGGGGCTGGTCAGGGACTCATGCAGGGATTACTCAAGGACGTTAGTGTCGCAGGCGACCCTCCAGTCGTTGGTAAAGTGATAGGAACTTTGCTCGTCACTGGAGGAGAATCTGTAGGCGTTAAGCTGGATAGCTTCGTATCGGAGCTGTACACGAGCGCTAAGAGTAACGACGAAGCCAGGGTTAGTCTTGCTTTGGCTGTTTTGGGTGAAGCTGGCAAGAGGCTGGGAACAAGCTCGACCCTCAAGCCTGATCTTTTCCTGGATCAATTCCACGATGAGCCGGATAAGGTATCACTGTCTGCTGCCGTTGCTTTTGGCCAGGCAGGTTCAGGCAACGTACCTGAATTCCTGCCTGTCATTCTGAAGACTATGCAGAAGGGTGGCAACACTCAATATCTGCTCATACAATCCATCAAGGAGATTCTACAGTCAATCTCGGCCCAGTCCACTGACCTACGAAACTATGCCCCAGCTATCTGGGACGAGCTTCTCAAGGCTTCGGACAATGCCGATAACAAGGTGGTCTGCGCTGAATGCGTGGGACGCCTTGTCACCCTTGACCCCGCTGTATTTATTCCCCGCCTGCAGGTATGTATATCTAATGTCTTATTGAGAATGCTCTTCTAACTTGTCTTAGGCCCTCCTGAAGGACGAATCCCTTGGCATCCGAGGCATGGCTGTTCAAGCTGTCCGTTACACTCTACCTGAAAGTGATGAGGTATTGGAAGCCATGTTGCGAGATGTCCTTATTCAGATGCTCTTGACTATACTCCAAGACTCCGATATGGACATTCGCCGGTTGGCAATGACCACACTCACTACAGCTGCCAGAACAAAGCCTGATCTAATCCTTCCACACCTAGGAGAATTGATGCCATTTGTCTTACAACAGTCGGTTATCAAGAAGGAACTCGTGAGAGAGGTTATGATGGGACCTTTCAAGCATACTGTGGATGACGGACTTGAAGTCCGAAAGGTACGTCTTCCGTCAAGTTGCTGTGAAACAGATCTAACATGCAACAGAGCGCCTACGAAACATTGTACGCCCTGATGGAAACTGCGTTTAGTCGCATCAACAACATCGACTTTTACGATCGTGTTGTAGCAGGCCTCAAGGACGACAACGATATCCGTCAGCTCTGCAATCTTATGGTGACCAAGCTGATCACTATCGATCCCGACGAGACTACGCGTCGCCTTAACTCAATCGCTGAAGCCTACCGCTCTGTCCTATCGATCAAACTGAAGGACAACGCTGTGAAGCAGGATCTGGAGAAACAAGAAGAGGCCAACAAGAGCATTCTTCGGGTGACCTTGTTGTTGGGTGAGAAGATGAAGGCGACTACGGGCAACGCTGGAGCAGCAACTAGTAATGCTGGCGCTGCCAGTGGTTGGACCACATACTGGGAGTGGGTGAACAAGGAGTTCGAAAAGCAATTGAGAGGACTGAGAGAGGAGAACAGCCAGCTGCAGACCCGGATGGTCTAGGACACAGACGGGGACAGCCAACCGGTGGATACTGATGGATGATCGGGGAGGGATGAAGTGCAATTGGAAGACAAGCCAGCCAGTCGAGCAGTGTCATTAGAACACCAAAATTACCAAGGTATTAGAAACAATGCTCGCATACAATGACCTCGCTTAAGCTCAGTTTGTGATGAGTGATTGAAACTTGGAGTTTGTTATCTTGCTGCAAGGTTGCCATGTGACCAGTTTCGCAGGGGTTCCCATCCTGCGAGATCGACCTGATACCTCGCGTACGGTCGCGACATAAGGCTTCATTCGGCGAGTGAAGTTGTCTAGCCCAGCCCATGTCAGATTTGCAGGCAACTAATTGGTTACTCGATTAGGAAAGTGACATTATCGATTGACAAGATCGCCAGGACCAAGACAAGATGACGGATGGCGCATGAGCTGAGTGAGCTCGGTGAGAGCCTGGTCTTACGCGGCGGGTCATGCGGGACGGGACTACGCGAGCACTTATATCACAGCCTTATCCCCTTGCTTATGGCGCCATGAAGTGAGGGGTTCCTTTATACTTTTTCGTTGATTGAGAAATTGTTGAGATGATGTTTGGTTCGAACGTCATGAAGCATTTACTTCCTCTGCTTTTGCTTGTTGGCGATGGTCTCGCTGCAAAGAATTATCATTGTCCTCCGCTTGGTGCCGTTCTTCCTGCGCCCACAAAGCCAAGTTCAGACAGCGATGTCAAAGATGCCATTGAAGCCTTGACCAAGGGTCTCAAGACCATAACGGGTCTTCTTAACAGTACGGCTGTGTCAATTGGCATATCATCTATTCATGAAGATAAGCCATTGCTGGATCTTCATCATACACCGGAGAATTTGGATCCTAGAGGTGTCACTGAGGTTGATGCCGATTCGGTGTATCGTGTAGGCAGCGTGTCAAAGGCGTATGTCGTCCTTGCGCTGCTTAAACTGCCTGGAGTGAGGCTGGATGATCCGGTGACGAAATATCTTCCACAATTGAGAAAATTGAAGAAGCAGGCCAAAGGCAAGAATGCGATTACGGTTGTTGATTGGGATAACGTTTCGTTACTGGCATTGGCTTCGCATATGGGTGGTATCCCGGCTGATTGTAAGTCTTGGAAAGTTTTCCCGAGAGAGGGGAGCTAACCTGTGGTAGTGGCTACCGAAATATCGAGTTTTCCTGGCAATTGGACTCAGCTTGGTCTTCCTGAGGCAGATGATCTTTTAGGATGTGGTCTGATCGGAATTCGGCCTTGTAACAACAAGGGTGAGTTCAAACCTCTTGCAGTTTGTGGTGTAGCTAATGTTGGCAGACTTTTGGGATAACTTTGGTAAAAGACCTCCCACGTATGCGCCTTGGAAAAACCCAGTGTATGCGAATGCTGCCTGGTTGATTATGAGCTTTGTCATTGAGAAGGTCTCTGGACAGTCTACTGAGGAGTTTGTGCAGAAGAGTGTGCTTGATGTTGCGGGCATGAAGAGCACGACTTATTCTAAGCCTGACGACTCTGTGGGTGCAATTGGGCCGGGTGACGTCTTTTGGAACACATCCCTGGGTATCTTGGATCCGTAAGTGCATCGTTTCAGGTACACTTGTGATTTTTGCTTACACGTGTAGGGCTGGCTCGTACTACTCGTCCACAAAGGATGTTCTCGCCTTTGGATCATCTATCCTCAAGAACGAGCAACTCGACGCTGTAGAGACGAACAAATGGCTCAAGCCTGTCACTTTCACATCCGCTCGTGGTCAATTCCTCGGTGCGCCATGGGAGATCAAGCGCTCCAACAATCTCACTGTCGACGAGCGCCTCGTCGAAGTCTACACCAAGGGTGGCGATTTAGGCACGTATCACGCCGCGCTCGCAATGATCCCAGACTACGACATTGTTATCAGTGTGTTGACCGGAGGACCTGAAGCTTCGAGCGGCGTTGTCTCGTTACTCTATTCGCAGGTCATAAAGAGTATCGTCCCTGCTCTTGAAGCCGCTGGCAAAACCCAAGCGAAGAGTGCATTCGCCGGGAAATACGTCAACAAAGAGACAAATTCTACACTCGCTTTGGCAGTTGATGATGAAGGACCTGGTCTCAACATTACAGAGTGGATCGTTCGAGGTACAGATGTCTCATCGCATTGGCTTAACTACCTATCATCCTTAGAGTCCGGAATCCCAGAGATTCAGATCGCTGGACGTTTGTATCCTACTGATCTGTCTGCTGGGAAGAAGACGGCATGGAGAGCGGTGTTTAGGTTCGGGACAGCGGAGGAAGTTGCGGCGGAGGAGACGCAGTTGTTCTGGGACGACGCGAGCTGCAGTACATGGGGAGTTGTGGATAGGGCGGTGTATGAGTTTTTGGGATTGGATGAGATGGTGTTTGGGGTAGATGAGGAGGGAGAGGCTGGGGAGGTTGAGTTGCTGGGATTTCAGACGACTTTGGAGAGAGTTGAGTGAGTTGATAGAAGATGAAGGGGTATATTGCTTTATAAATAGGACATGAGCGTTTCGTGGTCGATCGCTAATACATGACGGGGAGCTTCTAAGCTATGGTATCTTTAAATACGCTTGAGTCAAAAGTACAAGAATGCGGTAAATATGAGTGCGCGGTGTCTTGCATGGTGTAATTGGCTGGCGTTATGTACCTTGATGCTGGACCTTTCTGACCAAAGACAGGAGTTTTATATAAGAGATGAAGACAAAGACATGCGAGCGTATCGTATCTGGGTCGACGCAACTACTGTTGTAGTTCTTGTGGAGGAATCGTAACACTGAGGAGAGGAAGGAGCTGAACAGCATATTGGGTGTTGAGTGTAAGCCGTCGGGGCTCAAGAGTGGGATGTGATTGAGTGTCAGCGTTCCCTGTATGAATGTGTCAATGCCATGAAAGTTGTAAAATATGGAGGAAAGACAGACTTGGTACTCGACGGGAGTTGGACCGTCTCCTCTTACGGTAGCAATGCCAAAAGGCTAAACAGAAGGCGGGTACATTGACAAGAATGCCGACAATAGCGACGATAACTTCAGACGAGATGCTCCTACTGAGTATAAAGATATGTTGGTGATAGAGTATTGATAAACTTTTATAATTGATGCATTCTATTCCAGAACGAGGAATTATTCTGCGTTTAAGCACAGTAGTAACTGGACAACAGTCTTCTATATACCATCAAAGTATCGGGATTCGCAGTCTTTTCCATCATGATAACAGTGACAATATGCTTCAGATGACCCCTGTTGACATGGCGGACTGTTTACTGTGGCTGCTCATTGTTGGCGGTGGACTTTCTCAATGGTTACTTGTACACAGTAAGATAACTCACTCTGAAATACTTGCTAGATTTCCATGGTTGTAAGATTCAATGACGACAGAGGAGGGGCCTCGCAAAGACAGGGCAAGACCAAAGCTAGGTATGGTGAAACACCCTTCAGACTCGGCCACAAAACTGTGGTATTTGACCACAAAGGCGGGGCTATTCGATCACAGAGGCGGGGCTATTTGACCACAGAGGTGGGGGTATTTGACCACAAAACTGGGGATACAAATGAACCTGGGTATCTTCTGTGTCACTGCTCTGTCGAACTCCCCGACGTTTTATCGGGTACCTCCTCTCAACTAAGTATGGACCATATGATCTTCTACCAAGAAACGAGGAAAGTTGAAGAAAGACTTTAGACTTTGTTTTACCACTTTTGATGTCACAGGATTCATTTTATACCCTTTCACGCAGGTCCAAGTATAAATGAGAGTAAACCCTTCGTCCGATATGGACGGTGTTGAAAGGACCTAACCTAACCACATCTTAGCTTACGACTTCTTCATCTTGGTCTTACGAGAAATCTTCATAGATTTATTATTCTCCTGACCCTCAAGTCCCCAAAGGGCCACATGTCATCAGACGATTTTGGAGAGGGCTGAGTGAGCACTGTAACAATTGATTGGGGAGGATGAGTGTATTGTAGGGAGTCTATATAGGTAGATTGCGCAAACAGATGGTGATTTGGTATGAGCAGCAGCCCGCCATCCACCGCTGTACCGAGTATTTCTGGCTGAGGTATCGTGTCCTCAAACAAGCTTGTACCAAAGGCTGAAGAATGTCGCCATGCTCTTTGTAAGGTGTAAGTAAGTGTACGATGGCCGATGCATGCACCTTGGAGT
Organism: Fusarium torreyae; assembly: GCA_027945595.1. Taxonomy (NCBI): domain Eukaryota; kingdom Fungi; phylum Ascomycota; class Sordariomycetes; order Hypocreales; family Nectriaceae; genus Fusarium; species Fusarium torreyae. The sequence continues at coordinate 192,236 of JAOQAZ010000018.1, forward strand.
CACTGTTGACCAGTGCAGAACACACCCATAACCAGGAGACCATACCTTTTAGCATCATACAAAGAGTGAGATGTATGACCGAGTCGTATATAGCTTGCCGTCACAATCGAGGTTGCGGGTATGGAGGTGCAACATGCATGAGAGGTATTGTGCAGGGAAATGCAAGCGCATATTGGGCATCGAATGTAAACCGCCGGGGCTCAAGTGGGGGAGATGGGCGAATGGCAACTCCATCCTCTATACAAATAAGTTAGTATATGGAAATGGAAGAGGTGAGAGAGCAAGATATACCTAGCATTCGACTGGAATTGACCGTTCTTCTCTTGCGGTAGCAGTGCCAAAAGACCAGACAAAAGGCGGGCACGTTGACAAGGACGCCAACAATGGCGACGATAGCCTCTTGCGACATAGGCATGTTAAACTTGAGCTATGTCTATGTGCAATTAAATGGAAAAGCAATGCACAATAAAGACTCAATGATTGTGCTGCTGATAATTGACTGAAAGACAGAAAAAATCGGGGACTATTAAAGGCACCCGCAAACGCAGTGCAAACAATAAGGGCTATCACGGCAGAGCAATATGATCTGTCGAGGAACTCATTAAGAAAGGTGAGAGAAAAGACATTTATATCAGAACAAAGCGAATTTTGGAACCTCAAGAAGCTATCTGATAATGTTGTCCGCACGCCTAGACTTTGGCGAAAGTCCGTGTGAGTATTGACTACGGAGTGCCTTCTAAGGGGTACGTGTAGTACTGGTACGCGATATTGGCGCCTCATCACGTGAGGAAGACCACAATTCGTGTTGGCCGTCGGTGTTGCGTCTCACGTTCTGCAGAGGCGTGCATAGATACACACACCCTCAAGCATTATATAGATTTATGGTCTCTAACCGCAGCAAGAGAGTCGTCGAGCTTAGTGCTTACTTTGCGGCTGTAGGCAAGACGCATGCAATCTTGACAAACGAGAAGATAGGTTTCAGAACGGATCTCAAACCAATTTCACGAAGACGGAAAGAAAGGCAGGACGAGGTTACGAAGAAGACTGATGAGTTAAGACATGCTCCTCAGGACTAGACCGTTATGTGACAGAAGTTTGGAAGCCATTGTCTTACAAAACACCAGCTTGCAATCTTTCAGGTCAATTCTCTCAAGGGACATCATGATACTTTCATCTCGTGCCAGGCCATTAGGTACCCAATGGAGGAAACGTGAATTCTGGCTCCCGCCATCCACTACCCCCTGGCAGGGCATTCTGCAGATTGAGCCAACGCGAATTTTGGTCACCAATGAAAATACGCACAAGCTCAGCCTGATAGTCAAATACGACGCCACGCCAGCAAGACTTTGCTTTTTCCTGTGTTGTCCATGCGAACATGCCGGGTTCCAAGGTCAAAGTGAGGCGGAACGCGAATTTTGGACAACGCCAGCTGGCGAAATAGAAAGCCGACGGGCAGGTATTTAGAGGCAGGGCTCATCGCAGTAATATGGCTTTACACTCTATGATATCGGTTTCTCTTTTCGCAACATTCCAGCCATGCCTCAATCAGCGAGAATTCCGCCGGCAGTGTGGGAGGCCCAAAAAGACCGTATAGCATCCCTCTACGTCGATCAAGACAAGACCCTCGACGAGGTCATCAAGTACATGGCAGAACAACACGACTTCCACGCGTCGTAAGCTGCTCAACATCACCGCACAATAGCCAACTGGCTAATCTTTTCTCAATAGCAAACCCCAGTACATTCGCAAAGTGACAGTCAATTGGAAACTGCGGAAGAACTCGAAGAAAGAGGAATGGGAGCACGCTAGCGCCTTGGTCTCGAAGCGGAAAGCAGAAGGAAAGGTGACTCGACTCATGATGAACGGCAAAATCATTTCGAACAAGAAGAGGAAAAAAGAGATGACAAGATACCAAATATCGCAGGACCAACAAATACCAACAGGTAAGCGACCCATTCTCTCGTCTTGACATGAGTGTGCTAATACTCTCCATATAGTAATGGAGTCTAACATGTTCGAAGCTGTGGTAGCTTGTACACCACCATCATCAGATAGAATACATATTTCTTTCAGCACCCTACCGTCGCTCAGGTTTCGAGAAAGTCTGGGGCTTTCTGGTGCGCCGACCTTTCAAAACTTTCCAGGTTGTTCTTGGCTAACACGCCATAGTTCCTGTTTATGGTTCACACTCTGGCTCAGGCCCTCTGTCCATATCGGGTCAGTTCTTGTCGATTGACCACACGGCCGTAAAAAAGCTTATCAAAAGCTTAATTCTGGCAAATAAGTTCGGAAATATGGTTGGGCCAACAATGCAACGAACAATTCCTGAACCTGGATCAATCCTGGGTGAGCTGGTGCCGACACGACATGACCTTCAGGCGTGGCTTCAGCCAGATGAGTCTCCGTGGCTGCAAATCTTCCACTCGTTGATCTTTCTTTCCACCAATAACATGTTGGTGAATTCCAATGTTATAGACCAGTTCCTGAAGTCCACTATCTCAAATGGCTTTCTTCAAGATCTGAAGCAGATACTTTCGATCACGGGACCAACCGTCGAGACGTTTGTCATGCATCTCTTTTTCAGTTCACTTGAGATTGAATCGAAAGACAGCCTGCAGTTTACTCGTTTCTTACTCCAAATTGGAATAAGTCCCAACAGCGTCAAGCGCCATGGTAGTGCTAATATCGCGAAGTCGGCCCTGCAGGTGGCCGTGCAAGCACAGAATGAAGCCGCTGTGGAGCTCCTTCTCAGTTTCAAAGCAGACCCCAATGAGTTTCCAATGTCATTTTATGCAACCAGCCCTCTTAGCCTGTCTCTCAATCGCTCTGGTAACAGTGCGATCGTAGAGATGTTGATCGATGCTGGGGCAAATGTGAACTTTAATAACCCCGGAGCCCTTCACATCTACTCAGGTTCACCGCTTGCACATGCCCTTGACCTTGAGGATGTGGACCCTGACTATGTGCAGCGGTTTTTGCGGGCCGGTCCAAATCCAAGTCTTATCGACCCGTGGCACCTTACGACGTTGCATCAGGCAGTCGGTCTGAGTGACCTCACCATGCTCGACGTATTAATCGAGGCAAGGGCAGACCCGAATATTTTATGCTGGGCTCATAACCTGCGGTTCGTGATAGAGGGGAGACTAATAATAAGACAAGATGCGGAGTTCTACGGTAAAACAATATCTACTCCAATTCAGGAAGCGATCCAAAGCGGCAACATCGCAATCGTTAAGCGCCTAGTGGACGCAGGCGCAATTCTGGACAACGTTTTGGAGCCAGACCTGTACAATGACATCGTTGCACCTCTCCTATCGAGATGGGAAGCTCAAGATATCGTACAGATTCTATTTGAAGCGCATGAGCGCGATATTGGCGATTTTGTATCAATTGTGGGTGCAAATGATTGTGCCCAGCACCGCTATCTTCCGAGCCCGCTGCAGATTGCCTGTGCATTGGAACCTGGCGAGGACAAAAGACAAATGATCGAATTACTCTTGTCACAAGGAGCAGATATAAATGCTCCTCCTGCATTCTATGCAGGAAGAACGACATTGCAGGCTGCTGCTGAAGCAGGGGACTATGGTCTTGTCAAAGATCTGCTAAGTAGAGGTGCCAACCCTCTTGAACCGGGTGCAGAGTTCAAAGGCTTGACAGCTCTACAAGCCGCTGTTGGGTCTGGCTGTATCGATGTGGTTGATCTGTTACTCAGCTCAATCCAAACACAGCTGGGACTGGTGGATACTAGGCCCATCTGGCAAGATGGAGTTAACTATCTTGCAGAAGCAGCCTACTCAGGAGACGTGCGGATGTTGGATGTTGTTCTTAGGTCCGCGTTCGATGCCGCGTATCAGTGTTCCGAGGATCATGTCGGACCAGCTTTAAGAGCTGGCGTCGAGAAAGATTCTATACATGTAGTGCAGCGACTTCTCGGCGCCAGCCTAAACGCTGAGATTGAAGGACATGCCTGCTCGATCATCTGCGAAGCCATATGGAATAGAAATAACGAGATCTTCAAGTTGTTGATGGACCGATTCACTGGCGTCAATCTCGACATTACCTTTCCTGATCAACCAACACCTCTCTGGGTAGCAATACACGAAAAGCAGAAAGACATGGCTCAGCGCCTGATTGAAGCTGGTGCTGATGTTGATAAACTCTCGCCGCATATTTGTCCATCAGATTGTTTCGGAAGGGAAGAGGAAATCGAGTTAGAAAGGCCCATGCGACAAGCGATTGGCGGTGACGGTTGGGTACGTTCATGGGATAGGCGTGATATGGTGAAAATGCTTGTGGAAGCGGGAGCGGATGTCAATCGCCTTGTTGATGAAAACCATTCCCCTCTTTTGCTTGCCATGCAGGTTGGAAGATTTGACATTGCAGAATATCTCCTCCGTAATGGGGCAGACCCGAATGCAAAAGGCCTGGAAGATGGAGGATTCCCGATACAAGTGATCCCGGACAGTGGCATGCACAGCATAGAAGATATTTTGTCAATTGTTCGACTACTTCTCGAAGCCGGCGCCGATGTGAACGCTCCCCCCAACGTCGACTTCCCATTGACACCACTACAAGGGGCGATAATAAAAAAAATCGGAGAGCTAGCTGATCTGTTCATGGCAGCAGGTGCCGAAATTCATGCACCAGCCTTTTGGCAGCGAGGAAAGACTGCTTTGCAAGCAGCGGCCAGTATTGGCAATCTCGAGTTGGCCAAGACTCTTGTTGCACAAGGCGTGGACGTCAACGCCGAACCTGCGACTGAGTATGGCGCGACAGCCCTTCAATTCGCGGCGATCGAGGGGCATGTCAATATGGCAATATTCCTCCTTGAGAATGGGGCGCTGATCAATGCTCCGACATGTCCATTCGAGGGACGAACAGCGCTTGAAGGAGCGGCAGAGCATGGGCGGCTGGACATGATCTATCTTCTACTAGAGAATGACGAAGACCCCGATACAGTCGAGGACCGATGCCAAGATGCTGCAAAATTTGCTGAAGCTGAAAACTTCCCAGTAATTGCCAAGTTATTAAGGGAATACAAGAGGCCGTGATGGGGGCAAGGAAATGCATAATGTCATCAAAGATTGTATTCATAGGGTATCAAGCACTATCAGATGCAAATTTAGAGTACTAGACTCTCAAGCATGAGCTATTTACCGTCATCTGCTACATATTGGTCGCAATATCTAGACCTCTTCCTTAGACTTCTTCCTGTCATCAAGCTCAACTTGCTCAACACTAGCAGTCTCAATGTCCTTCTTCTGATGAGGAAGCTCCTCGCCCTGGACACCAGCAACAGCATGCTCAAAGGCACGACCTCGCTTCTCAGGGCCAAACATAGTAGTGAAGACAATGCCGAGGGCAATAATAGCGGTGGCGACACCCATGACAGGTCCATAAGCCTCGACTTTGTCGCCGTTCTTGAGGGTGACAAATGTCTTTTCCGCAATAGCATTGACAATCTGGGCAGATGGAGACGAGATCATGTTACCGATCTGGTAGGTAACACCGGGGAATGAAGATCGGAAAGCAGGGGGTGACAGCTCGTTGAGATGAATGGGAATAACACCCCAAGCTCCCTGTACGAAAAATTGGATGAAGAAACCGCTGACACTGAGCTTGCGCTCGCCCTCGGGCAGGATCCAAGCAGGAATGAGAAGAGAAGACATGAGAGCAGCAACGCAGATGGCACGTCGACGACCAACAAACTGACTCAGATATCCGATGATAGTACCGCCAACACAAGCACCAGTCTTCATGAGGATAGAGGCACGAGAGGCACCAGCGTTGTCGAGTTCCTTTTGCTCAAGCATAAATGTAGTGTATGAGTCTTGGGAAGTGTGAGAGTAGTAGTTGAACCAGGTCATCAAGATGCAGCAGTAGATGCACATCTTCCACTCGGCGACGAGCATCTTCTTGCAGTCTCGCCAGAAGGCACCGGGTGAAGAGGCATTCTTTCCATTGGCACGGGCTTCGAGGAATTGTTGGGACTCGGGGAAGAAAATGCGAATGATGCCGACGGCGATGGAAATACCAGCTGTATAATGTTAGTACAGACCAAAAGCTTTCGAAGTGTAAATTGACATACCAGCAATCCAAAAGACAGTCTTCCAACTGTTAGTGCTACCTCCAACGCCAAGGTTGGCGCATGCAGCCAAGACATAACCGAAAGAGTATCCCTGCTGAAGAATGCCGGACATCAAGCCACGAGCGTTGGAGCTAAACGCTGTTAGCACGGGAATAATAACGACTCCAAACTTGGCATCGCGACGACAAGACTTGGCTTGGGGTAATTGAACTTACGGGCACTGCTCGAGAGCCATGGCGATGGCGTTGCCGTAGACACCGCCCATAAAGAGGCCAAAGAGACTTCGCACAGCGAGGAACTGTTGGAAGGTGGAGCTGTAGATGGTGGCGATTTGGAGAACGCCGAGGATGATCATGTTGAAGACCATGGGCCACTTGCGACCCCATTTGTCACCAGCGAGACCAAACAGAGCTGCACCGACAGATCGCAGAAGAAGGGTGAGGGTGATGGCTGTGGTGATGGATGTCTTGCTGGTGTCATAGTAGAGAGACAGCTTCTTAGTCTGGATGGACAGGGCGTGGAAGTCAAAAGCATCGGCAGTCCAGGCGCAGAAACCGACGACGAAGAAGAGCCAGTCTCTGGCCGACAGCTGAGCCATGAGACTAATGGGGTTCCTGAACTGGTCAGGGTCACGCCATTCTGTAGTCTCTTCACCGTGCTCGTTGGTGATGACTACACGCTGCTTCCAGATGAAGAGGTCACCCAAGGCCTGCTTAGCGGTGGGAATGACTCCTTTGACCACAGGGCCGGCGGATTCGCCTGCTGATGGTTGCTGAACCATAGTGAAGAGTATGCCCGAGAAAGATGGCAGAAAGACAACGTCAACAAAGCACAGTTGAGGGAAGAGGAGAAGAGTGTTGTGGCTGGAAACTCAACTGCAGAGGGGAAGAGAGGGGAACTTATATCCCGTCTTGACACAATGTACTACAACGCAACCGCGGATCGCAACACTAGCACAGAAACTCTACTCTCTTGTTATCTCCGAGCCCTGGTTTCAAGACAGATGCCATCCTGGTAACACTACCAACTTCTAGAGTCACAATATGCGTGGGGAGCTTGAGTTGGGGAAAAAAGATGGATACCTTCTAGCGGATCATGCCCGTTAACAGAAACTGAGGGGGTGGCCCCCCTACCTCCATCTTGTTTCTTCCCCGCAGAAAGCGCAAAGACGGGGAAAGATATGGATCATCTTAGTCAACGGGTGAGAACGGAGAGAGAAGGATTCATAGTTTGGACAGGGTGGTTATGCGGGGGAACACAATGATGTCGGATCCGCAGATGGGCTGCGAATAAGACAGCAGCATTACAAACAGGGTTTGCGGCAGACAGTTATCGGCTGGTAAAATTATGCTTCAAAATGTTACATGTTGCATTTGACTTCTTAAACGAACCCAAGCTGACAAGTACGATGACGCTGTGGTTCATCTTTGCGGTGAACACGTCGATTGAATCCTCTAAAAGAGGTTGTATATCATGAAACGCGATTGGCTCGTTGGAGCATCATTAGCTCACGGGGGCTCAAACTGACAAGGCCAAGAGGGTGGGCATATGCGGAGAGGCCGAGCTAGAGCGTGGAGGAAAACAGACTTGTTCGGAAAATCGGCACTGAGAGCAACCAAGAAGCTGTGCTAAAGGGCAAATGTTGTGTTTGAGCAGGGGACGATACTGCTGCTCGGCGCCCACAACAGGTGCCGATCACTAAACACTAGGCCCTGTTTGTGCTAAGCTCCAGAGCATTTACGCTTATCCGGTTTAGGGTTTTAAGGCTCATTGTTAAGCTTACCCTTGAAATACGGGGCCTCCCGTTGTACTTTTGCGGAGGAACGAGATAACTGAACAAGGGCAGATTTTTTTCACTGACGCTTTCCCCGCTCGTATTGTCACTGTGAGATAAAGTCTAGATCCTTTGGAGGGGGACTGTGGAGAGTTAAAATTGGAGGAAAACGAAACCGAGCTCCATAACTTGCTGCCTGCTAGTTCTCCTCGTGTCACTACCCTGGTCATGCATTGCTCGTTGGCTGGGTTGGTTACATGCGCACAAGACCACGAGCAAGGGTTCAGGGTTCAATATTGTAACAATACTGCAGTGACTATGACGATGGGAGGTTTTATCCCGCATTGGTCCATGCGTGCACTTATTCTTACTGAGGTTCCTCGTCTGGTAGTTGATCGCCGGCACTTATGTTCACTTTCTTGGTGGCTGATCTCTTTAGCGGGATGACCTCACTGACTCGTGGCTGACTCGGGAAATAATCGCCTTGGCGCCGAGAGGTTTCTGGAAAAGGTAAGCCGCGTCGCTGTTTGCCCGATGGGCGGTAAGTGGGCGGTTGTACAATGGGCTTGTAATCGACGCTTTGTTTGCGGTGTACATGGTTCGTTGCAATACACGTGGTAATGGGAAGGAGTTTATGTGGCGCAATCGAATGTGATCTAGAAGACAAGCTAATTAAAAGAAAGTAAAGCAAAAAGAAAGGACAGAGTGGTTGGTATCACTGCGCGCCGTGCGCTTGAGCTTGACGCTTTCGCTGTGAACCCCGAATGGAATGAACCGGGATGGCCTGTTCGCTTGGAGAATCTCACCTTGAATCGTGGGGCTGGAAAGCTAGTCTGTTTAGTCAAAACGTCCGATCAATGAAACCTCAGTAGACAACCTCCTGGTCTAGACACAATGATTGGATCCTCCACAGACGGCAGTCTCTCAACGTCTGTGCCATTTTTGTGGGTGCAGCCTCGTACGATATCCCCAAAGATGCCTCCACTGGTGAGGGGACTCTGGGGTCAGGACCGGCAGCTTGTCCGAGGTTAAAGCAAGGTAATCTTGAGTGTTTCCTCAGATCCGGGGTAATAGCCGGGATATCTTCTCTACGTGAAATTGAAGAGATGCGGTTTGTGTATACAGATCTTGTTGTATTTGTTCAACATGTCTTTAGTTTTCTGAGTCAGCGAGAAGTATCTCATTAGTTTATGCACTACCAGCACATGGAACGAAAACTAGAGGAGATACAATGTAACGGTAGGAGAGTCGGACAATAGAATTAGATTCCAGACCCGTTAGGGGCTCACGATGGATGGAGGCTAGAGCCACGAAGGAACATAATCTCCTATCAACAGGGCGCTAAAATCTCTCACATGCCTTCCTAAAAATTATCGATTCGAGGATCAACCTCTAGCGTTTCGAGAATATTTCCCAATTATCCCTTGTACGACTTCTCCACGCGTTGCCATCCCTTCTCCAATTCTTGTGGCGAAAGTATCACCACCGTCAGACTGGGACCCTTGTTGGCTGTCGGAATGCTTCCGCCTTGCATGATGTGATATAGACCTTGATAGCGAGACATTTATACTTTCTTTGCTTCGGATCATTTCGGGATCTGTCCGTGTCGTTCCATGATGCGGGTTGTTACTATCGTGGATGCGTGGGTAGGTTTCTTCTTATCACTCATGTAATAATGTTCAGATATTGGTCCCGGAACTCCGAGATTCGGTTCCTACGGCTGCAGAGAAACCCGATGCTTTGGATGTAGACTTATTGCAAGGGTTCCTCAAGGGCTCGGATCCATTCGTCATGCCATATTTGCAGAATCCCCAGAATATGCTTTGCTAGATCAGCTGATGTGAGATAGAGCTGAGATGAATCTCGTCGTTTATCTTCAGAATATGGGGTCGTAATCGAATGACTGATTTACCCTGCAGATATTGCTTTTTCATCCTTCAATGGCTTTCAAACAACGAATGTTCGTCAAAGTAAAAAGAGCGCATTTTAGATTGATCAGGGCTACAATGTCAAGGTTTCTCGGTAATCATTCTGGTTTTAGTAATGGATACTGCCAACTGGACACTGTCACTTCAATGTCTTTTGATGTGTAAAAACAGATCATACGTCTGCTGGTAAAACCAACTGGTGATGTCCTTAAAATTTCAGACTACTGACTAGGGTGGCAGAAGGCAGAGTTCCGCAGGGAATACATGGTAGCTGCGTTTGACATATTAAAACTAGTACTTGTGTTTAGTTCATTGACCATATAGAATTACCACTTCCAATAATTACATATCAATGTTCAAGGTAAGTCTTTATGTTGAATTCAAAGCCTATACGATAACTATGTGCTTTCTACAATCTAATTGGTCTTATTCATGACGGATCTACCTTATTCTCCAGCATATCGATGACATGGCTCCTTAGCTTTCAACCACCTCGCGCCGGAAAGCTCCCGAAGCATCCCGGCCAATCATGGCGTATTTACGTCCAAATCTAGAGGCAGGACTCAAGATCAGGTCTTCTGTGATGGTAGAACTTTCTGCACAATAGAGAGGAATTATGCCATTTTCCATCTGCGAAAGAATGCAGCTAATCATGTTTTTAGTATGAATAAAGGCGATAAGAAGAGGGCCACGTTCTGTGATCTTCTCAAATCTAGGTAAGACGGTATCAAGTATATACGACGCGATCTTGCGATGTGGAATGCAGAAGACAAACGTGACTAGCATCCAGAGAGGTCCAGTATCGTAAACGTCATAATGTATCACCTCGGCTGGGTCAAGTCCTTCGATTATGGAAAGCATGCGCGCCACAATACTAGGGACTAACAAGCCTGTTGAGTCAGGGTGTGATGCTAGTAAGTAGGTATTGACGACCTGCGGCGAGCTAAGTATGAGACAGAGGCAATACCGCAGATAGTCGAATGTGGTAGCAGGAGTAGGAAATTGGACGGGCTCGATTGGCGATACCGGTGCCCATTGACCCTCCAGGTCCCTAAAGTCTTTGTCGAACGAGGAGAAGCATTGGCGAGGCTCTTGAGACGATCGCCAGATTTGGAGGCCAACTCTGATATCGTGTAGACGCAGCAGGGTCTCGCCTCTAGTGAGAATGCGCCTGTTTTGGGTATCAAACTCGTCAGGGTATTCGTACTCAAATGTCGAAGAGAACCAATGTCGAAAATGATCGGGCATGTCATCATCATTGACGCCCTCATCAGCTGCACATAGGTTCAAGACAAGCCGATTGCGGAGAGTATCTGCGTCGGCAAGTAAACTAGTGAGGCGCGCCCCCGAGTGTTGTGAGTTGTATCGAAAGAGGATTGCTGCGTGGGGGTGCGAGTGAGTTTGTAGCTCAACTGACAAAGGCCTGAATGGCAGCCTCTGTCTATTCCTGCGTGCACGCATATCGGCCCAGCTCTGCAGCAAATGGTGGCCTATGGTCGTCTTGCAAAGCTCTTTATAGGAGGTGTGAACAATGGCATCTGCACCATCCATATGAACAAAGCTCCCTTGGACACTACCTGTTTCCCACTCAACCAGTGCGAGCAATAATGTCGTTGCCATACTTAGAGTCGGCGATATCATGTGGACAAGGGACTGGATTGCCTCGTCGTATCTTGCCATGATATATTGAAGGAGCGATTGAGCTATAGCATCGATCGACCTTCTCTTGGTATCGCCAACTATGTCGACTTGTGTGTTCTTAGAATTGAAAAGATGGCAGATGAATAAGTGGCTGGCAGAAAGGGCGAATAGAGCAGGACGAAGCTGCGGATTGGAAGAGAGCTCGGTCAACCAGCCGCCCATTATAGGTTCCAAGTAATGCCTCATATGACAGTTGTAGTGGCCCTGTAGTACCTCCTCGGAGATGTGTTGGGCTTCTTGAGGGAGCTGTTTACATGCGGAATCCTGATTGTGCAACAAGGTAATATCCTGTAGGAACGTAGATGGGTTGGATTTATTTGATGGCTGCCTCGCCATGCGCCGTGTTCTCTGGGGACTTTTGCCCGTCCCAACAGATGCTGGTATCCAGGTAAATCTTTGGGAGTAGCCATCGCATTCTAAGCCACTACGAGCGCAGTTTGAACATGTTGGCTTCACAAGATCACACTATAAACATGATGAGGTTAGCAGGTTATAGCTGGAATGGGGTAGCTTGTACCATGAGAATCAAGCAAACAGCCTTGTCATCAGTTCTTAGACAGCCATTGAGTCAACAGGAGGATCAGGAAGGCCGAGCGGGCGCTGAATTTACCTTGCGATGTCGCTGACGACAGGTGTAACATCCGTCGCGTGAGCGACATATGCTCGTTTTCTTAGGCCGTGGGGGCTTTGGCTTGTACATGTTGATGAATATTTCGACGACTAGGGATAGCACATCACTGCATATGTTCAGTTGGACATGAAATGAGGGCATTTCAAGTTGATTGCGCAATCAAATGAGGTCGGTTTCGCGCCCCCCTTTGGGACTAGTGGCTTCGTATTGCTTCACGTCACTTATCAGAGGCTTTGATAGACTTCCTATCTAAACTACGAGCTCAAATAGAAGACGTCTCCCCCGATATTGGATTCTTCTTCGAAATAAAAAAAAATAATCAAAAGGTCACTATGCTCTGCACTCAACATCCCTCCCTTCGACTACGACTAACGCCAGAATTCGACGAAAACGGCGTCAGTGCCCTATCTATCTTTCTCAAGATTGATGTACCTTTTTTCAACACAGAACAACCCATATTTCTCTTTGATACATTCACAGACAATGTACCTGGTCACCCGTATCGAAGTGTGGACGTAAATGCATACGACGATGATGGCCCTGTTGTCTTTACTTTTCATGATATCCCGAGCTCCAATCGCAATACCCAACAAGAATGGCGCGTCAATAGGCAAACCAAAGGTTCCATCACCTTAGAATTGAAAGCGTTCCCTCGAAAGGTCTCTGAAACAACGCCTCTGGGAGCACGTATTGACTTACGCCGTGACCAAGGTGGACTGCAAGGTGTTGGTAGCTGGTTCTTACCCAGGTTGATTTCCGACCAGACATACTCGACCATAGTTGAGTGGGATATCCCCAGTGATGCCCCTGCAGGAACCCGATGCGTTTGGAGCCTGGGAGAAGGACATGATCCCGTCGTTGTGGAGGGTCCGGCTGATATTGTTTGCAAGACGGTCTTCATGGTAGGACCTATACAGTCCTACCCAGATGCCAAGAGTCCAAATGACAGCGCTGCTGCATGCTATTGGTTTGGCAATCTTCCCCCTAATTTTGACCGTGCCAAAACGTACAACACCAAGCTATACTCTCGGATGGCTTCATTCTTCGAGGTCGAGGGAGGCTCTTACCGGGTTTTCATACGCAAGACACAGGTTGGATACGGCGGCACTGGTTTCTTGAGCAGTTATGTACTCGAGTATGACGACAGCACTGCTGAAGTCAGCGACGACGAGTTGCTTCTCCTATTCACTCATGAGATGGTACATAGCTTCGCAGAGATGAGCGATGAGGAGGACGGATACGACAACGACTGGTTCAGAGAGGGTAAGCCATTATACTGTCGAGATACACACATGTTTTAAATTGGCTGACATCTCGCCTTTAGGTCTTGCAGAGCTATACTCTTCCTACCTTCCTTACCGATTTGGTCTGAGGGATAAGGACTTTCTTATAAGAAGTATCAACCACCATCTTCAGGGATACTTCTCATCTCCCAAGATACACATGGATATCCGTGACGCAACTTCCCAGATATTCGATGACTGGTATGCTGAGTGGATTGGTTACAAGCGCGGCTGTGCATACCTCCTCTTCGTCGACTGTCTCCTGCGAAAGCGCGACGGTCAACTGGATATGTCTAAGAACGGGCGTATCGATCGAGTCATCATTGACTTGGCTCGCCGTTGGAGAAAAGGGCAGCGTGTTTGCGCTGCCGACTGGTTGGTAGAGATCCGTAAACTGGTCAGCCCAGATGACTTAGACTTGGAAGATCACTTCTGGGGTATGATTGAGGGGCGTCGAGTGATGGACTTTGAGAACCTCTACTTTGACAACGAGCCCTTCTGTTCTACAAGTCTACCCATTCTTGAGTTTGGGTTTGACAAAAAGAGTCGAAGGACTAGAGTAATCAGCGGCGTGGTTCAGGGGTCCAATGCTGAGGCCGCTGGGTTACGTGATGGCCTGGCTTTGCTATCAGCTTCCCAGCCATCAGCCTGTGTTGAGGACGTGTGTGAAACATTCCGACTCTTTGTGGATGGCGGAGGACGTGAGCGTCTTATCGAGTTTCTCCCTCGGACAAAGGACAAGGCACCTTCGTGGCAAGTTTCTGGTCCAAGGAACAAGAGCTTGCTTGAAAATTGATATCAATTGTTGTTGCAGTGCAGATCGACTTGAGTAAGCAAAAGTTTGTCTTAGCTGCATTTGTTAGACTACGAGTGATCGTTTTGAATTTACTCAGAGAGTCGGATGGTTCATATGACGGCTGAGTCCTCATGTTACCTGTGTCATAGTCCCAACACATTGAGATTTCTCCAAGTGAATTGGCAAGTTGCATGCTTAGGCATTGCTAGATTAGGACGGGCCCTGATAAGAAACTCCGCAGGTCCCGCATCCGAACATGAAGGATACGCCTGATCTGAGGCTAGGATGATGATCCTATATGCTTATGCTATCATCGCCACCCTTACTAAGTGTTTAAAACCCTCCGATGTAAGACGGAAGTGGCCGAGCCTAAGGATGATATCTGCCTAGTTAGGAAAAAAGCTTTCTAGATTAAACTGATAAAAAAACTCGGAGCCACAGAGATCACGCTACCAGAACACTTTTCGGGACTGCATTGAGATCCCGAAGCTTGCACCTTATATCTCCAAGTTGTTGTTGGTCAAAATGCACGACTGGCGACAACGAAATGAGATAGACCAATTTGTATTCTGAGTTCCCCGGGGAAGCCTTGAGTAAACATGGAAATACAAGACTTCAAGCTAAACCACTTCCGGGAAAGGACATGATTGTAGCTGAAAATAAATTACCCTGTGTACAAAGGGCCACCTCGTTCTTTATCCTATGGAAGCCTTGAATTGGACCCCCACGTCGACTTGAGAATTTGAAACTATGGTGGGGGACTGGTCTGGAGTAGCTCAAACAAGAAGGGAAAACATGTCGTGCTCGGGGCACAGCAAGGCCTAAGCTATTATGCCCAAGGATAAGGTTATTCCGCTTTGACTAAAAGAGTCTGTGCAGTTTAAGAGAGATTACTCGTCGGTAGTTGGGGAAATACCGTACACCGACGGGAAAACAAGAGAGGTCAAGCAAATCTAACTGTCTAATCTGAGATATCAAAAAATTGTCAACTATCACAAAAAGCAAAAACTATCAAGATAAGGCTCAAGCTTCGAATCCTAGAGTCCACGTGCAATTTTAACGGATGGCCGGCTCAAAGAATGCATGCCAAGAAGGGCACTCCTTGATCAAGAATTCAACCTGATACCAAGGGGTCAAACATTCCTCTTAAATTTAATACCAGTGGAGATCGCGCGCGGCAATTCAATCTTTTATACTTTCGTATTAGCATAGAAATTGCGGGACGGAAAAATTGTCAAGTTCCTAAGGTTTGGTCTAAAACGACAAAATCCGTTTTTCTTGGATTTGTCAAACCTTACAGATCGTGACAATGCGGCGATCATTGCCTATCTCTATCTGATATGAGAGACAGGGTCTCGCTTTAGATAACAGAGTCCACTTGATCTGGATTTGTGAGGCTTCTAGTTTCCTATTAAAGACGGTAGGCCGCTGTCATAGTGGATTCTTTATTTCAACTCCACTTGTAACCGTTGGGGGATCCTGGAGTAGACGATGATGAAAAATGGGGGTTATTGTGCGTTATTCAGCATCCCACATTGAGGATGGGATGAAATAGTGGAGTATGGCAATGAAACATAGGTTAATAGGAAATATGTGCTCAAAATCCTGCGTTACATCACATTAATGAGGCTCTGTTATCCGTCTGAGCCGTGGCACTTTTGACAGCCTGGATTTGGAAGGATGAGACAAGATCCTTTCAGGATGAAATCATGCCATCAGGAACCCTCCGAAGTAAAAGGGAACCATCAGAGCGAACCAGAGTTTCATTAGGGTTGTCTGTCTGTGCTTTCTATTTCTATAGTATCTAAATATCAGAACAATTCAGTGATTCTACGTAGAATGACCCACGAGTCAAAATAATAAACTCATAATAGCCTCATCTGGTCTCCTCGGCACATATTCCTGTACCAGCAGGTCACGATCCATCTTATCAATCAGATCAAGGTGTTGGCCGTGACGAGTGTCACAGACTAGATCCTACAAGGGATAAGAGTGTCCACTCTTCATTAACCCCAGGGCATGAAGCTCCACCCGCAATATCAAGGACATGCCATAACCGGATTGTTGGCCGGTTGCATTCCCGACCTAAATGTTTCTACGTATTTATCGTGGAGGTTTCGCTCTCGTTGTGCTTGTTTAGACTTTCCCTCATCATTCTTTCTAAAACCTACCATCGTCGTTCTTTTGTTCCATAGCCTAGGTGCTACAGTCATTCTTTTACTATAAATAACCTCTGGAAGGTTTATCATATCCAAAATGCGCACTTCTACCATCCTTGCGTCCCTCGTGGCCGCTGTCTCTGCCTATGAGCCCTGGATCAACGAGCCCGACACTGGTCTCGACACCTACCTCGCCAGCACCAACTGGACCGAGGGCAGCCGTCCTCTCCTCAAGGACATCCGTGGTGTTCCCGACTTTGACTTTGCTGCTCGCCAGGTCTTGACTGACCAGCAGTACGCTTTCTACCGCACTGCTGCTGCGGGTGAGTGGGCGTACCGCAACAACCTCAAGGTCTGGGAGAAGGCTAGACTTCGACCTCACCAGCTGGCTAGCGTCACTGGTCTTAACGAGACTCT
Source organism: Fusarium torreyae (assembly GCA_027945595.1). NCBI lineage: Eukaryota > Fungi > Ascomycota > Sordariomycetes > Hypocreales > Nectriaceae > Fusarium > Fusarium torreyae. The sequence continues at coordinate 209,013 of JAOQAZ010000018.1, forward strand.
GGGTGTTACCATTCTGGGTCATAACTTCAGTGCTCCTATCTTCATCTCGCCTGCTGCTCGTGCTGCTTATGGTGATGAGGACCGCGGTGAGCTCAACTTTGTTGATGCTGCCGCCGATGAGGACATCCTTTACGTTGCTGCCCTCTATGCTTCCAAGACTATTGAGGAGATTGGTGCTCAGCGTAAGAAGCGTGGTAACACCATCTTCCAGCAGGTGAGTCAATATCAATCTCCTAAACAAGACTTCCTCTAACCACAGATAGATCTACTCAAATGCCAACCTCTCTGTCACCTGGGACGCCATGAAGCGTGCTGAGGCTCAGGGCGTCAAGGCTTTCGTCTGGACCATTGATGCCCCTGCTACTTCCACTCGCCACCGTGCTGCCCGTTACGACACCACCAACGCCAACGGCGCTACCTCTGTCCTGAGCTGGGATCTCTTCAAGGAGATCAAGTCTCACACCAAGCTCCCCATCATCCTCAAGGGTATCACCACCACGGAGGACGCTCTTCGCGCTGTTGAGGCTGGTGCTGACGGTATCTGGCTGTCCAACCACGGTGGTCGCCAGGTTGACTACTCTCCTTCTCCTCTTGAGATCGCCTATGAGCTCCGCCGCAACGCCCCCGAGGTCTTTGAGAAGACTGAGGTTATTGCTGACAGTGGTATTCGCTACGGTAGCGATGTTATCAAGCTGTTGGCTCTTGGTGTCAAGGCTGTCGGTCTGGGTCGCCCGTAAGTATCAACTTATCTTGATTGAGCTGACACCTGTACTGATATTTCTTCTAGCTTCATGTACTCTAACATTTACGGTGTTGAGGGCCCCAAGAAGCTCATCCAGATTCTCAAGACTGAGATTCTCGCCGACGCTGCTCAGATTGGTATTACTGATCTTCACAACATCCCCTCCAAGGTGGTAAGTTTTACCAATCCCTAAGTCTGGTAATTGAATTTAACTAACATGATTCCCAGCTTAACACCCGTGCTCTTGAGCGCGATGTCTACCTTGTCAACGAGAACTAAGTTCGCTTTCTTATATAGAGTACATATTTACTGGTTGACAATCTGTAAATACTGTTACTGCGTCTATATGTAATGAATATGACTATGACTCGAATATAGACATTAAAAGTGATTGGTGAACATTCAAGTCCGCTTCGTCTACGTGTTATACCAGGTTAAAGGAAAAATGATTGGTTAGGGGATTCAGCAAGAATCTGAACTCTGTCTCCCAAGTGATTCGGATATTATTGTACCTGCACTATTATTATAAAGCATAAGTTTATAAAATAGATATCCTAAGAATCCTCAAAGTTTAGACTAAAATAATCTAAATTTCTAAGCTTTCTATAAAATTGAATAAGAATTATGGCATAGAAGAGCTATGTCACTATTACCGGTTATTCTTAAACCCCAAGGCTTGGCAATGCTGACACTTCTATGGAGCTGGGGCACCGCAGCACTGTGCTGCCTGAAAGTGAGACGATAAGTTATAGCCCACGCCACTCTTAAACATAATTTTCTACAAACTGTCGTCGATAATCCAGAGACACTGATTTTCAAACATGGAAAATGACTATTCTCCAGAGTGGAGATGCCACGTCTGTCGCAACATACCCTGGGACTACGAAGGTTGGTTTGAAATACCGCAAATTCCGACCGTAATTCCGCATCACGACTCCTTCGCCGATCTTGATGCCTCAGCTGCCAAAGGCTGTTATCTCTGTCGCACTTTTCGTTCCTTGGTCTTGTACGAGCTTGATCATCGGTCCTTGCAAGACCCTCCCGCTGGTTCATGCAGTATTCAACTACCGAAGAACAATTATCTCGATCCGATCATCGGCGAAGAGACTCAGCACCACAAGTATCACTACACCCACTTCACCGTTAACCCTATATTGATAATATTCACTGTTGGAACTATTCGCGTTCTCGCTAAGCTTATCATAAATGGATCAAGGGCCGAAGAAGAGGAGGTGGTATGTGCGCAAATGATCTAATAACAAATGGGACAATTAGCTAACGAGAAAAGCCTGCTACACCATCGCCATTGGATGAAAGTTTAGAGTCTCGTATAAGGGAGATATTTCCTGCGTGTATCGACGACTGCATAAATAAGCGTGGCATCCACCAGGAATGCGACGCTGAATGGTATAAGCAAGATCCTAATTCGCGTAGCCCGACGCGCCTCATCGACGTCGATATTGGAGATATCAACAAGGCGCGGATAGTTGTCCCAAACGAAGATTTACCCAAAGATGAACGCCCTAAGTACCTCACCCTCAGCTACTGCTGGGGCACAACAAACGAGTCAGCACTGACAACACGAGAAACACTAGCGTCAAGACGTGAAGGCTTCGGCGTAGATATTCTTCCAAAGACGGTAAAGGACGCCATTCAACTCACTCGAATCCTTGGGTTTCGGTATCTCTGGGTTGATGCACTGTGTATCATCCAGGCGCACGCGGGCGACCCGTATCTAGATGACTGGAACATAGAGGCACCGCAAATCGGATTCTACTATCTTCATTCCCAATGCCTCATCTCTGCCTGGGGTGCCTCGGATAGTAGCCAAGGGCTGTTCATGGAGGCTCCAGCTCAGAGATACTCACTAAAAATGTGTGCAGTGTCTTACAATAGACACGAGCAAGAATATCTCTGTCTTTCTTTACCAGGCCCCAACTTTGCTCGAGACTGGTCCAGTTGCCCACTGACAAAAAGAGGATGGTGCCTACAAGAAGCAATGCTTTCACTGCGTGCCATCCACTGGTCCAGACACACGTTCACGTGGCATTGCCATAGCAGCATGACAAATTTCACCCACGGCCGCCCTTCCGAGGAACCAAAAGAAATAGATCCAGTCTATCGATTGGGACTCACCGTGGCGCACCCCAAACTTTCAATAAACAACTTGTGGACTTACGTCTTAGGCAGCTATGCAAAGATGGTAGTTACGTACGAAGCTGATCGGCTCGTTGCAGTACAGGGCTTGGTCGATCGTCTTGTTGGTCTATACGGGGATGAGTACTTTGCAGGTGTATTTCGCTCCCACCTTGCTAGTGGTCTGGTATGGGATAATTCCTACTACAATGCGGAAAAGGCACTCGATGGCGTACCGACTTGGTCTTGGGCTTCTAATTGTCCTGGAGTTTGGTTCCAGAATCCTTCACATTCACTCATCAATTATGACGAAGAAACGGTCTTTCCAAAAGATAGAGGCCCTCTCAACCTCGATACCCCTGAGAAGCGCGCCCTTCGATTTGAGGCCCCATTGATCAACGTTCAACTGGAAAAGACTTTCACTTCAGAGGACATAGTCCCATATTGTCCAGACTGGAGACCACTGAAGTCTGATAGCTTCTTAGACTTGGGAATAAAAACAGAGCCGAGAGTTCTGATGCACTTCTCATATGACGCTGCGAATCTAGTTCCAGACTCCTTTAGCGAGGTGACGGTGCTTTTCGTGGCTATTAACATGCAGGATGGAAATGATATCCATAAAGTGGAGGAGCCCAATGAAAGTATCGTTGTCGATCAGAGGACATTCATATCCTACCATGGCATTATTGTACAACCTATGGGCCAGTTCTACGAGCGTGTTGGGCTGGTGGACTTTGATGTACCCCGTGACTATCAGTCTTGGTTAGAGATAAAGCAATGGATGGAATAGAACCGGAAAGATGTCTGTCTTATCTAGATGAATCGATATGTTTATTTAAGGCATTCTGGTTTGAACTAAAATCTTGGCCGATTGAATTCAATGAAGCTGGCAATATCAAGCACAAGGAATCGTTGTTGGGCTTGTTCAACCTGTTCCTAGTAATTGAAGAAGGTCAATCGGTATGGTATAATTAACCAGCCATGATACGAAAGAGTAAAAGTATACCATAGTGTGATTATAATTTCTCTGAAACTAACAAAACCAACTTGACTTTCTAACTACTCAAATATTTTTTCCCCTTCTTTTTTCAACTTATTGATTCCATGGCTTAGTATCGCGTTGCGCACGTTCTTGTTGGTAGCTCCCACCAAGGAAGGGGTTCTTTGTATCTTGATATGCTGGAGGAGGTGCGTCGCCATCTATTCCTCGACTACCCCAACCCCGGTCCAGATGCTGAGGTCCATTCCATTGCTGGGCAGGCGGTCCATACATCCCTTGATCGTATGTTGCAGGCCCGTTCCATTGTTGAACGTTGGGAGGTGGGGCATTTCAACCCTTATTATTGTAATTTGAATTGTTATAGCCTTGAGGAGCATTTGGCATGCCGTAACAACCTGGGCCTGACATTGGCTGGTGGTATTGTTGTGGCCGTTGCTGTTGACGTCTAAGCTTTTTGTTGTATGAAGGGTCGGCCATGTACTGAGATTTAGGACGAGCTGTCCAGCCCTTTCCATCGTCTAGATAACCCCACCAATAGGGATCACCAGATTCTGTACTGCAACTAGAGCCCATGTTGATTTTGAGGAGTGTAAGGTTACGAGAAAATGTTGTCGTGATGTGAAACTTTGGGGCGTGTGGTGGAATAACAAGGTATATAGATATGGTATCAGATAGAGTTCAAAGGTATATCGAATTTTAGATAGGTGAGTTGCAGAGCGCAGATTGTAGTGTATATTGTATGTGTAGATGAGTAGCTATGTTGATGGGATGGTAGGTGTGTAAGCCATATTTATAATCGCATGTCATACAAGAGACGCCTGAGAAAGGCACGACTGATATCATAGGAATGGCAAGGCAAAGTGATCAACAGCTTCTCAATCTTGGCGATCACTTCGTAGGTGGCAGTGCGTCAACTTATTGCCCCATATTGGAGGTTGCTGTTAAGGCTGAGGCTCTTCTCTAAACTCTTTTAGGCCAAATGCTGCGACATCCTTGCCGGGCCAAGCCGAGTAAGTCAAGCTTTGGCCAATCAAAGAGAGCGCTGTGTATAACCCAAAAGGGTAAGGGGAAGATCGCCTCGAGTTGCTCTGGTGCTTCATGTCACTCTAACTTGGAGCTCAGTCCACAAGAGTACGTCTTTGGATGCGAGAATTGACTTTTACTGGTTCTTGAGTCAATGAAGCCACTGATATCAGTTTTGAGACACAGCCTGGCCCCATGTTCCAACTAGACCGCATTAGCCAGCCTAGGTTAATGACCTAGAGCATGATGCTTGCTAATACCCTGAGCTGAATTAAAAATTCATCCATAGTGACTGAGTCTGCAATGCATCTGGAATTACAATGGGTGGTGTCCGGGGGATATAACTTCCCCTTTACCTTTCTTCAAACTTACTTCCGCTTAACAAGATCGACCGCATCATGGTTTCTTTCACTCTTCTCATAGCCGCCTTTTGCGCAGGCACAACACTCGCTCTACCACATTCGAAGTCATCTGGTAAACCGACGGTGACCATTGATAGTGGTGTTGTAGTCGGTACGACCACCTCTATACCCTACTCCAAGACCGTCGTCAACCGGTACCTCGGAATCCCCTTTGGTGAAAAGCCAGTGCGCTTCAGCCCGCCGAAACCTGCCAAGCCGTGGGACTCCCCTTACGATGCCTCCGAATACAAGCCTGCCTGCATCATGAAGTTCAACTATCCCGAAGTGCAGCGTAACCGATCTATCCAGAACTTTGCTACTCCTGGTCCCCCGGCAGGAACCAGTGAAGATTGCCTGAACCTCAACATCTATGCTCCCGCAGGTGCAAAGTCTGGCCCAAAGCCCGTTACGTTCTGGATACATGGTGGAAGCTTCAGTCACGGATCTGGATCACTTCCTATTTATGACGGATCAAAGATGGCGGGATATGAAGATATAGTTGTTGTAACTATCAACTACCGAACCAACATCTTTGGATTCCCTGAGACGGATGATTTACCTGAAGGAGAGTGGAATCTCGGGTAAGTGCTTTCTTAACCCTCAAACTATAATACATATCTCGCTAAATCAAGTCTAGCTTCCTCGATCAACGACTCGCTTTGGACTGGGTTCAAGACAACATCGCCGCTTTCGGGGGAGACCCTAAGAAGGTCACCATAATGGGAGAGAGTTCTGGCGCAGGAAGTGTGGATAGCCTGGTTACCGTACCACCAGATCCAGTCCCTTTCCGTGCAGTTATATTACAATCAGGCTCTGCGTCAACCAACGTCACTCCATCCGGCTCTTGGACCAATGCCACTAAGAAGGCCGGTTGTAATAAAGGAGACTTTGACGAGGTGCTTAAGTGCATGCGCGAAGTGCCAGCTGCCAAGCTAAAAGATATTATCGAGAGAGCTATGCTTAATTTCGTCCCCATAAGTGACGATGGTATCACACTTGCAACCTTTCCTCGCGACAACCGTCTGAAGTCCAAGGACAATCCAAAACTCATGGCCCGTGTACCTATTCTTATGGGCTCTACTGCTGACGAGGGCCGATTGCCGGACTTTCAGAACGTCACTGTAGAAGATGCTCTTGGTTTCTTCATGCCCGACATCACAGACTTCCAGATCTCGGTTCTCAAATTCTTCTTCCCTATTGGATCCCCTGGCATCAACAATCACTTTGACCAAATATCTAAGATGGTCACCGAAATAGCTGGTCAATGTCCAGTGAGATATATCGCAGAGGACTTTGCCGGAACTGGTGTCAAGACATGGAGATATATCTACAACGCCAGCTTCGCGAACACTGAGATCTTCAAGGGCAGCGGAGCGTATCATGCTTCTGAACTCAAGACTCTCTTTGGCACTTTCCCCAAGAACGGAGCTACAGACTTTGAAGAGGAGCTGAGCAGAGAGATGCAGAAGGCTTGGGGAAAGTTCATTAGAGACCCGACAAAAGGGCCTGGATGGGAACAGGTGCCCAAAATAGGCATCTTTGGTGATGGCGTCAGGTCTGATTCTGGTAAGAGGCCGGACAAGGCTTTGAAGGTTTTGGATCAGGAGGACGTGGAACCTCGATGTAATATGTTCCAGACCATGTGGGAGAAGGGAAAGACTGAGGAGTGATTCTCTGATGAGGATCATGCTTTTTCGTTTGGCATCTCACATAATACATAGATAGTGTTAGAGATACAAATGGCACCATGTAAATATGTTTCTCTTTCAAGTCAGACGTAGTTCGTTTAATCTTTAATTTTGCTGAGTTGGTCATCGAGTTTTCAAATCTATCTCATACAGATTTCTTTTAGGCCTTTACCCGTTGTTTTTTGAATGTGATTTATAGAATTGCACAACCCTCTTTACTTGAATCAAATACTTCCTTGTTTCCTCTCGTGCCTGTCCTAGCAGGTCTGCCCATCTTTGCTAACCAACGCTCCTCAATCTTCTGGTATGCGTGTTTAATATTCCTAGCCGATTGCATGTAGTCCTCCGATTCGAAATCGCTCTGGTAAGTCAATAACCATGGCTCGATCTCGGCTGTGAGATACCCATCCGGAGTTGACGCCCAAGCAGTCATGAGTGCTACAGGCCTATACTTATTGCAGTCCTCTGATGTTGATATAATATCGTTAACAAGCTGTTTCGCAGCTATCACGAGTGTGGGGACGGCGCCATCGTATATACGAATCACACGGTTGACAATACATGCCAGTGCAAGCATGACTCCAAATGCAGCATAATAGCGGCTCAAGATTCTATACCTTCGAAATGAGGCATCTGGCTTTGAAGCATCTGTGGAGAGTTCCTCAATGATTGTCGTCAAAACCGGGTAGTCGGCGAGCAAAATATCATAGGCGCAGCGTATTTGGTAGAGGTGTTTCTCAGTATCTCGGAGATAGAATGTGATTTCCGCCGCTATTTGAGGTTCGAAACTAAGTATGGTATGACCTTGAGCATTCATCATAGGTCTTTGGAGACCATATTTGTTTATGATGTCCCAAAACTTTTAATGGAGATGAATTCTGGGATTGAGGAAGCTCTCGCGAACCTGAGAATAAGTAATTAGTACAAAGTTCTGGAAATGGTGTCTGCGCGATATTTCAGTACCATTGCTACAGAGAGTAGTTGCAGCAACATTGGGCCAATATCGTTGAGTTGACCCGTCTTGGCTGCGTCGTATACAAGATACACCAAGGCCTCGCCGTGGGAAACTAATTGATCATTGGCGTCGTTCAGATGCTGTACAAGTCAGACGAGAAATATGATAGATTTGTGAGGAAAACAGTAAGAACTCACCTTGCACACATAGATTAGCCAAATGGCAGTCATGTTGCTAGTGGAGCAAGCTTGGCTCGTATCTTGCAACGACTTCCTCAGAGTCGACACCGCGTTTAAATGTAAAGCTAGCGCTTCGGATTTAAATCTTTTATTGCGCAGAGCATCAAAAGAAGAAACCAGTGCTGCGATGGAAGCATCGACTGCTGGGCTAGATCTTACATGACGCGGGAGATTCAAAATAAATGTTCCGTACGACATTATGTCGTATCTAATATCCTTGAGCTCAAGAGCAGACACTACCTTGCTGATGAGCTGAGTCTCTGTATTACGAGGACCAGGTCTAATTGGGCCAGTGGCTTGAGCTTTTGATGTTTGCCTAGCTCGCCCCTGGACGACTTGAAAGTTCTCTCGCTTGAAATTGAAGCGCTTGAGACCGTTTTTGATACACGCAAGATGCAGACGCTTACATCTCCCACATCTAGGCTTTTGCCCGTCACACTATTTAAGATCTGTTAGTACAATGCAGAGTAGTTTTTACGGATGTGTACCTTTTTCTTTTGCTCTCGACAAGCGCCACAAGCTCGAGAAGTTGGAACGCCAGCCATTGTTGAGCATTATTTTTCGACCAAAAGTTCATGAATTGCTTGTGATAGAACAGTGCGTCATGAACGCATTTTAAAGGTGCCATGTTGGTAGCATATAATAAGCCGGCGCAAGATGAGTTAAGCCAGTTGCCTATGGGGGTTACATTTAAACCAACCATGAACCTTACCAAGAGTTGCTGGTCCTTTCTATCAGGGGATATTGTCCTACGCTTACTGAAAAGGGAGTTATGGACCGCTGATTCAGTCATCTTTGTCAGAAATACAGGGTCTATTTCTAATATATGATCCGTCTCTGCAGTTACCGATCACGATTCATAGACAAGAGTTATAGCTTGAATTTGTATACTCATAATTTGATATTATCAAGTTCCCGAGAAAGTGTATCTCTCCAGAACAACTGGGCTGGAAAAACGCAGTTATTTTTAATTTCTTTAGGTTGGCGATGGCTGCTAAACTCCAGATTCCAGAATATTCATGAAATTGTCCGGACTTAAGAATCTTGCCACACAATCCTAATCTCAGTGGCATCAACAAAACAAGTCAAGTCAGCCTCAGCCTCATTCATCATGATATCATGCTGCATCACTTTCTTACCATGATACACCATCACTCCAATCCAAATCCTTGTATGCAGCAACCATAGCACCAATCCTTCTCTCATCCAGATCTTCCTCCATGCTCATCACAGTAATCGGGTACTGAGATTTTACATGACTTATAATAAGTGACTTTACCGTTTCCTCCTCTTGGGCGACATCAGCTAGACCTTGGAGTAGCTCCATGTCGTTGTCTTCATTCTATCTCTTGAAAGACGAAACGTGGTAACGCCGAGGTAGGTGTTATTCGCATGCCCTCTCACACCCTTGAGGGTGAGACCGAGTGTGGATCACACGGCTTCCGTTAACTGCGATGAGATTTTCTCTTTTTATGATAATGTTTTTAGAGACATAAACGAAAAAGAAGTTGGAACTGTAGTAGAAGAAGTCCATTGGCATTGGACCCATGTCTCAGTACAACCGCAGAATTGTCTCGGAAGCTACTTTGGCATCAATCACTACGTTCTCCGATGTCTCTTGCGGGTACCCGTTGAGATGATTGAGACATCGGTGTTGAATGCCGGTTCTCAATGTCACACGCGTTAGTACTTTGCATAGCTCAAGAATAATTTCGTGAGTTATTAGTGATAACATGCTGGAGGATAGAAATAAAGCAAATATCATTCATAGTTTCCCATACTTGTGAGTGGTGCTCATATGAACATTTTGGGAGCGGGACTGAGAAGTGTGACTGGGAATGCCTTCATATGCCCGCCCCAAACACATCGGCTTCACCTGTTTTCAAAAGCGCCAAACTAGACTTTCTAGATATTTCCTATCATCGCATTTACCCAACAGACTTTCTAGAAGTTCTTTTTTATTCAACCGCCGGATTCAGAATAGGGTATCTGCCACCCGTGTTTGTCCCACTTCCGCATCCGGAACTCAAGCGCTTCACGGCACCAGGTGCAACGTTTGCCATGCTTCATCTGGCGAAGGATAAGCGAGAAATCAGAACATTGAGTGTTTCCTCGGCGACCAAGATCTGTTAGGTAACGACATAAGAGCTTTCAATGTTTCTTTACATGAAATTGGATGAACCGAGCTTAAGAGATTGAGCAAGCGTTCGTCCAGGTAATCAGGTCACGCTCGGCTCTTGAGCGATTACCGAGTCGACTTAACCTTTACGTGCCGGCAGTGTCGCCTTACAAACAGCTCGAAAAATTGAAGGAAAGAACCAAGGCACGCCCATGATCCTCAAGCAGTCCCCTACTGCTAATACTACCAAGACATCATCACTGATCCAACATCGAAAGCGGCACGACACGATGCTCGTCACGACACTTCTCATCATCTTTACATCTTCATGCCTCGGAGAAGAAGTACTCAAACCTCGTCGCCTCGAAATGGTGCCGGCTATAGATCAATTCCCATGGTCTTCTTTTGCAGACAAGACGGGAATTGATCCACTCAGATACCTCAAGACACCATCCGACGACACACCCGAGACACTCTCCTGCACCACGGCAAGACACTCCTCACAACTCCGATAATTGAATCACTCGCTAACGCAGAGTTCAGAAACCCGGACCTGACAGACTCGCCTGTCCTGCCGCCATGACCGCATGGGCAAACCTCGTCGACGCAGCGAAACATATAAACATCCCCGCTGGCCAATGCCGCTCTGCTACCGAAGGAAGTTGTCGAACCGTTGTGTGTGCACCGCGGGGAGACCTTAGTGTACCACTTGACGAAGTAACGGGGCACATGTGGAAACCTGTGTCGTCGCGATGCGTGTTTGGTGGTACGGGGGGAATATGGCAGAATGATGGGTCGACATTGGTGATTGAGATGGGATACGCAAGCAAATAATAGTAAAGTGATATCAATCAAGTTCTATTCGTATGTACATGACTTCAAAACTGGTACTCGTACATAAAGTGAGTTCTAAAACAGTGTGCCTAATCTTGCGCCTAAAATAAGAGGTATCTCAAAACAGTTCCGCTCTATGAAAAGATCAAATCGCTCTCATAACCCATTCTTTTTGTTCATTCTCTTCACGCTGCTGTAGCGGGAGTAATGTTTGTGATGGAAGGAGGTGTTCCGGGCATCTCCTCGCTAGGGTCAAGTTCGCCCTTCATCTCCTCCTCGCCCTCTTCAACCTTACTCTCGGTCGTCTTCTTGTCGCCAGCATCGCCAAGACCAATGACGTCGATCCATCGCCAAAAGTCGACGGGATTGTTGCCGCTCTTATCAAAGATAGTTTGATCGTCGTTAATGCCGTCTTTGCACGGGTCACCATTGGCCTCATTGAACTTTTCGAGCTTGTCGAAGGAAGTGCCATCAACGAGATCTCCAGCGAATGTACGAGCGATGGGTACATTGTTCTCGCGCAGCATCTGGAGCTGCGCGCGGAGATTCAGACGTAGCGCTCGCTCGGGCTGTTCCGCCTTGAAGATCTTCTGGGTCAACCAAGGGAAGAGAATTCCAAAGTCGGATTGGTTCAGATGCGCCGAGTTGATGACATAGAAGAAGTTTGGCTCCGACATCTTGATGCCACTAGGTCGTTCGAAGAGCTGAGGGGTAACGACCTTGACAGTAGGATCGGGGCTTAGCACGCGTGCTTTGAGGTTAAGGTGGTCGGTCCATTTGAAGAAATGTTCCGATTCAACCGCTAAGATAGCCTTACCACCAGGGGCTGTGGCTTTGTCGGCATACACAGGCAGAGGCAGTTTAAACAAAGGCGCTGAATTGGGAGCCATCAACGGGAAGCACCACATATCGAGCAACATTGTGAGTGTCTTCTCCGTAATCTGTCGTCGAATCTCGCTGTCCTCAGCAGGAACGAAGATGGGCTTCTCCATAGCAGCGACTTCGGGAACGTCGGCATAGTATGTGCTCTTGAGGAATTGGGCAATAGTAGCTGCTCCAAAACTGTGTCCAGCAAAAATGATGCTGCCAGGCTCGTGGATGTTGCATCGGCCGACAAATTGATCGAGACTTGGAGTGGAACGGTTCAAGTTGGTCAATGGGGTACCGCGGTCGACAGCCAGCATCGCTTGGTGAAGGAGACCGAGCTCCCAGCATCGAATTCGGAGTTGTGCTTCGCGAGCAAGGTAGACTTCGGGCTTGACGTCGTGCGAGATCTTCTCGTAAGGAACCTGGATTCGGCCGTTTGAGGTTATGGTCCCGTTTTGCTTTTCGGGTACGCGGATGAAGCTGGCGACAGCGCTGCCGTCACGGTGCTCGGGGCAAATGACTACAATGCCGTGGGAGGCGAGAGAGCCTGCGATGTACGAGTAGGAGTTTCGGCATCCACCCAGGCCGTGGGAGAAGATCATTGTCGGCCATCGCTTGTTCTCGGTTGAGGATTCGAGGAGTTTAGCATTCTTATGCGCGGGAATCGTGGTATAATGAAGATGTCGTGGAAGAAAACTGGGAGAGAGTTAGCGCACAATCACAGCGAAGCTATCAGGGGCACTTACGAGAGAAACTCAGCCAACATAGGGCCAATGCCTAGGAACTTTGTATAGGCGACCAAATGCTGTCGCTGAGGGTTCGGCAACCAGCTAATTCGCTTCTCGCTCGATTCCGGAACAGCCGGGTAGAACATGCGATACTGAACTGTATGGATCTTGTCGACGCCCTCGGGGGCAGCGCTGGGCGCCTCTAGCTCGGAAATGGGGATCTCGACATCGACGGTGCCGACCTTGTAGGGGCCGGTGTACTCAGGGAACGCCGGGATAGGGCTCAGTCGCGAAAGGTACGACATTTTGGAAGACATGTCGAGAGTTGAAGTCGCAGCCAGGCGATCGAAGATGTTGAATCGAAGCAAGCGAGGGTCGCTTAACGTGAATGGGCCGATAAGAAGCACAGTCTCAAGAAGAAGAATAAACCCTAAAGGGCTGCAATTTCTGTGTACAGAAAAATAATTGACAAAAATTACCCAATACAAAAGGGGACTCTGTTGTTTGCGCGCCAGCAATCTAATTGTGGCTGTTTCGCTGTTTCGTGTCTGAGAGTTTGGTGACGTTACGCTGGACGACGCTATGACAGTCTTTCTTCACATGCAAAAAGTTGACAAAACCATTCGCTCGTTTCTCTTCTCCCTTAATAACAGCAGAGACAGGGGGAAATAAAAAGGATGGAAACAGAACTAAAACCTTCTCGTAAGCATCATCAAAAGGAAAGGGGCAAGTCACGCGACAATAATAGCAAAAAACCTGCAAAGCCTCGAACTATCTGGTCTATTCCCATTTGGTGACCGAATGAGATGCAAGTGTCTTGTGCGCAGTTGCCGCCCACGAGAAAGATCTTCAGTGACAGCAAAAAAAACTGGAGTGCGAAAATATCGACGTCATTATGGATGTCATTCCAGGCTATGTTCCTGCAGCCACAGCTTACGCCACAATGCGTTTCAACGCTTTCATGCTGACCTCATCTTTTTCTTCGCACCGAGGTTCATCGCTCTTTGGTGTCTTGAACTGTGTGACAGATTACTCAGCTGAACAAAACAAGATACTGATTCCTTGTCAAGTAATTGCTTAGGTTGCTCCTGTTGTTGGTCAGTCCAATCTTCAATAGGAATATTAGGATTGTTTGAATAGCTTCCAAGGTTCAACCCTTCAACTGTGCAGGCCTGTTGACCTCGTTCTAACTAGATTTCAGCAGCCCTGCAGCCTGAAGATTCGAAGTAACTGACCCTAGAGAACTGGGAAGTTAGTATATACGCTTACCTGGGTGCAAAACCATTCACTTCATGTAATTTGGGTAATACTTTCGACCTTGGTATCCTGAAGTTAGTAAGGTTACAATCGGAAGACATGAATCCGATGCCCGCAGCGCATGCCACAGTTGTTCTCCCAAGTGAAAGAAAGTTCCGAAGCTTCTAGCGTAGGTTGTAAATAGCAATACGAGTTTAGTTCCTTGGCGTGCAGACTAAGTCGTCTTTCCCTCTCATACCGGGCGAAATGGCATAACTAAGAATGCTTAAAAGGTCAATAAATCGAGGACTTTGACAGAAACATGTATAGATGATATTTTCTCGTTTTTTATCAAGCCTATAGCGCCGCATATCGTGCTATCTTCTTTCTTGGTCCGCGTGCTTGGCATCTGTGGTCCGTCGATGACACCCTCCGGAAGGCCCCCGCAACCCACACAATTCGATCGTCAGGTACATCGGTTTCTCGGCCGAGTCAATAGCTAAACCTCCGCCATGGTAACAATGGCATCGTAATCCAGCATGAGCTCTACTCCAAAGCGCATTCGTCATGAATTCGTTAAACTTTCTCAGTTCTTCCAGTAATCATATCCAGACTCCTCCGAATTCTCTTCTTAGATCCTCTGCGCAGAGGACTCCCAGTGGCTTGTCCCCTATGATGCCTGTGTTCTTTTTCCCATTCAACCTCCCTCCATGGTCTGCATCCATGACAAAAGTTATGTCCACACTTTGTATAATCCCATCGCCAAGGCTTCACGTCTTGTTTGCAAACATGCCCCTCGTTAGGCCCCTTTTTGCATCTGCAACAGGCCCATCCCTTGACCATGCACTCTAGATATGGGCATCCGGCCTTTCCACAGGGCCGTCGGGACGTAACGACGGTGAAATTGATCGCGCCGCAGGGGCATTCGGAACTGTTGTTTATTTCTTTGCGTGTCGTGCAGTCGATGTAGCGACGCTTTTCTTCGTGCCCGCAGGCGAACTGGATATATTCGCAGGTGCACATTGTGTATCATGTCGATTGTTGGACATGTCAATTGTTGAAGAATATCGGGTTTGGCGGGTTTGGGTCTGAGATACGTTCTGGCGGAAATAAAACCGCTTTGTATCCATTTGAAGGCGCATCTACCTATTCAGTGACACAAGCGCCGGAGCGATCAACCATTTTTGTAAATCCGTGTATCCGTTCTCTTTACGCCAATTCCTTGGTTTTGGGCCGCGTCATAGTCCGCTTCTCCGGCTTTGCATCACGCTCCATGTATGCCTCCACAGATGTTCCCTGCGGCCAGTGAAACTCATGCTCAGCCTTGGTCTTGAAACCGAACTTCTCGTAAATCGGCTTCCCTTTGGCTGTGGCCTCTAGGAAGCAGGGAACGCCCTCAGCATCCGCCCGCTCAATTCCCCAGCGTAGCAATAAGCTTGCTGCTCCTTTGCCCTGCCACTTTTCATGCGTGCAGAGGACTTCGAGATAGTAGTGTGGGGTATCGCCCATGAATTTACGGTGTCCCTTTGCCATGGTGCCAAAGAAGTCAACGGCGAGATCGCCATATGCTGGCCATGCCTCGGGTGGTGGTGGATCACGGATCGGCGAACCTGGCAGAGACCATTTGATCATGGCCACTACCTCCTCATCATTTGAGTCTGGGGATGTCTTATGGGTGACGACGAGGAGTTCGCAGCTTGGATCGACGATCTCATCGGAAAAGGACTTTTGGAAGAAATGATCCGATGCTTCGATGTCGGTGAGAAAGACACGGCTTCCGATGACGGTGTCACCAAAGGCTGAGTAGTAGACCTTTCGCATGCCGGGGATGTCCTCCGGAACAGCTGGTCGTAGTTGGAGCGGCATTATTGCTGATTAAGTGTCAAAGCTGTCACAATTCACTTAACAAGAAGACAATACTGGAGAAGGAATTTCACGAAAGAAATATGACATGATTCTAGAAAACTCGTAAAACTGCAGAGCGCTATTTAGCATTGAATCTCAGACCGGGGACCTCTCCACAGAACGAGTCCCAAGTGGGAAGCCCGCTCAGGTATCCTAATTGGCTCATTGCCGCGGGATGTCTCATCAAGGAAAATGGTGTTCGAAGAAGCCATGTTCAAGTCGTGATGGTGGTATCGCGGCTGTATCAGAAAGGCCATATTGCGTGAATAGATAAAATGCAATTTGTCGAATACGTACAATCTGAAGCCATCTACACATGCAATTGGCACCAGCACGGTATTAAGGTCTTACGGTGGGTTTCCCCGCACGCCCTTCGACATCAAAAGCAACACACTAATATTGACTCATCTGACAGATATATCTCTTATAAATAGATAGTCATCAAAGCTATTGTAGCAGAAACAAACCTTGAAATTGTCTTTATCGGATTGTTTCAATTGCTTAAACCGCCGTCATGTCCAACGACTTCGCCAAACAGCTCAAAGCTCTCCACAAGCCATCATCGCCCATCATTCTACCGAATGTCTGGGACGTTGCTTCATTCAACACCGTCACATCGCTCAACACCAATGACTCAAAGCCAGTCAAGGCTCTTGCAACAGCGTCTTGGGCAATTGCCGCTTCATATGGTGTGAAAGACGAGGATCTTACCCTAGAGCAGAATTTGGAAACAATCGCCAAAATCGCACCACTTGCCAAAGCAGCTGGCATCCCGCTGTCGGCAGATTTACAAGATGGTTATGGATCACAGATTGCATCTACTGTGAAGCGAGCTATTGAAGCCGGTGTCGTAGGTGCCAATATCGAGGATACCATCCCTGAGACCGGCGACTTCTACCCCGTCGACGAGCAAGTCCAACGTCTCAAAACAGCTTTTAAAGCCGCCGCCGACGCAGGGTGTCCCGACTTTGTCATCAACGCCCGATGCGACCTTTTCCACACAGACACAGGCCGATCCGAAGCTGAAGTGCTGAAAGAAGCTATCGCGCGGGGCAAGGCGTACCTGGATGCCGGAGCTACGACCGTCTTTTACTGGGGCGGGTCCGGACGCGGGCTACGAACGGCGTGGGTGGAGGCGTTGGTGAAGGAGCTTGGCGGGCGGGTTGCTGTGAAGCTGGCGCATGGAGTGGAAGATGCGCTATCGACAAGTGAATTGGGCAAGATTGGTGTTGCGAGGATCAGTGTTGGCCCAAGTTTGTTTCTATTGGCGCAGGCTACCATCAAGGAGGCGGCTGGGAGCATTCTCTCTGGTGGCAATCTGTAGTTTAGCGTTTGTTTTCACGCTGCAGCTGCCATGTGGTACATAAACATGGCGTGCATCTATAATGAAGCACAATATAAATCTCCAATCATCTCTAAACACAAACCAGTAGCTGCCTAAGGTGATCCGCTATTCTTTCGAAGTAGAAGTTCACCGTAGGTAGCGAGGTTCTAGCGATCTTAGGTAATTCTCGCTGACGAAACTCTCCCCGATGACTCTTTCGGCCATCAGCTTCAATTTCCAGGCTACTTGGCTACCTCTTCCTTCAGATCTTGAGGCCCCCAAATGATCGGCCATCGCCAATCAGCGCTGACTATTTTATCTAGTGGCAGGCTTAGACGAATGCCGCCTAAGCCCTACGGGTCTCTGCCTGCTGTGCCTGGGCTTAGATCGACGGAGGGCTGTGCAACCCAATGAACGATCCGCACTGTCGCTGACATGCTTTGAACAGTCGCCTATAGCGTCGTTCGACCTATCAAATACGAAATCAATCACGGGCGCAGCTCTCGTATCGTTTGATCTATGGGTTAGCTCGGTATGTAGCGATTCACAGCGCGACTTGGCACTTCCCTTGATGTGGGGACCCAGGCAATGCCGAGTGAGTAACAGGCCGCCGTGCCTGATAGTTGCCTTCGGGTGGAGGCCTTTTGCGTGAATGGAGGTTATATAAGGGGATGGAAGATTTCTAGCACGGTATCTCATCTTCAATTTACTCACTCACGCCTCTTCATTTTCTGATCATCTCATTATCACAGTCGTCTATCCCTAACATACCCTCTTCACTTCCCAAACAACAGCTACGATTCACAGAAAAGCCCAACACAGAGCATCATGACTGCCGACACATTAAGCTCGAAGAGCAGCGGCGACGAGTCTGTCGTCGTTGTAACACCCGCAGAGACCGAGCCTCAGAAGGAGGAGACATCGGAGACAAAGACAGAGGAGACCTCCAAAACAGAGGAGGCTGAGACGAAAGAGTCAGACGAGGAGAAGAAGGAAAAGGTCATGGTCGGCTTACTCACCGAGAGCAAGGACCTCTACGCAAAATTCGACAAGAACGGAGACCGATCATGGACAGACAAGTACCCCGACGATCTTGAGGAGGCAGCAGAGAATGAAGAGACACAAAAGTATGCTGTCATCATCCGAAAGAAGAAGCCCAGAGAAGCCGACTCCAACAAGCCTCTCGAAATCGACAGTCTTGTCATTCAATCCCCCTACCTCAAGCGTGTTCTCGGAAAGGTCTTTGAGGATTACCCCGGCATCGTAACAGAGGTGTCCCGTCTTAAGTTCAGTGCTCCTTTCGAATGCTTTGTGCACCGATGGGACCTCTTCACTGCTGCCAAGGATGACTCTAACTACGACGACATCACCCGCGCACATGTTGGACTATTGCACAAGATCATGAGGGATGAGCTGGGCGATATTATTCAGCTCCGGGAGGACTACTTCAAGAACCGCGCCGTCGCGTTCGAGCATGCCTGGGCAATCTTCCCTCCTGGCTGCACCGTCTGGGGTTCAGTCAAGGGGAAGCCTGTCGCAGTTCGTTTCGACTCGGGCTACTACGCAAAGACCCAGTGCGGCGGCATGGCCTATGTTATGAACTGCAAGGGCATTGATTGGGATGGTAAGAGCATGGGTTGGGTCGATATCACCATGCAGGTTAACAACTTTCCCGGCACCGTCCCCTTCTCCCACTTGTCTTGCTACCCTCTCAAGTATCACCCTCAACCTGAAGCTGCACGAGATCTGCTTCTTCAGCGCGGTCGCAAGTTCGAGAGCCTCGCGGGCTATTGCTACAAAGCATACAGCGGCACTGCTATCTGGCATGTGAATGCTACCAAGTCCCGCAAGGAGACTGTCAATTCGCGAATTGTTATTGATGGAGCGAACTGGGAGAAGCTAAACCCTGACCACACCGTTTGGCTTCAATACCTCCATAACAGCGGCCCTGTTGCCGGTAGCGTAGCGAACAGTGACGATGGTAATGATGACGACGACGGCAACACCTGGGACTCGGACTCCCAGCCTGGCAAGCCAGATCGCAGCGTTGACGGAAGCGACCGTGTTCCATTGACCGAGGATGAACTCATCATGACCTACCCCATGGTGCGAGGCTATGCACTCAAGAACAAGCGATGGATGGAGTTCTTTATCGACGAAGTGACCGAGGTCAAGTTCAACGACAAGGCCTTTGACTCACTCGTCCTTCCAGAGGACCAGAAGGAACTTATCCTTGCATTTGCGCAGAGCCAGGTCAAGTTCAAGAACGTCTTTGACGATATAATCTCTGGCAAGGGCAAGGGTATCATCATGCTCTTGTCAGGTGGTCCTGGTATTGGTAAGACACTGACCGCTGAGTCGGTGGCTGAGGAGATGAAGGTGCCTCTGTATATCATGAGCGCTGGTGATCTTGGCAGCGATGCCTACGATATCGAGGAGAACCTGAGCCGAATCCTGGAAATGGTGGCAAACTGGAACGCCGTGCTGCTCCTCGACGAGTGCGACGTCTTCCTTGAGGCGCGATCAGCCCACGATATTGAGCGCAACCGTATCGTGTCCATCTTCCTGCGCATGCTCGAGTATTACGAGGGTATCCTGTTCCTGACAACCAACCGCGTAAAGGACATGGACCAGGCTTTCCAGAGCCGAATCCATATGTCGCTCGAGTATCCTCCTCTCGATAGCACCGCCCGAGAAGCTGTCTGGAAGGGTTTCCTGAGCCGTGCCATCAGCGTCGAGGCTAAGGTCGAGGGCGATGCGGCTCACGAGATTACGGATGAGGAAGTCAAGGCTCTAGCTGGTCTGGAGCTGAATGGTCGCCAGATCAAGAACGTCCTCAAGACGGCCAATCTGCTGGCTTGTCACAAGGGAGAGAAATTGGCGTTTAAGCACCTGCGGATTGTTCTGCGGGTTGAGGGGCACTCTTTGTAAGGCGTTTGGGTATTTATGGGATTGCATGATGTAATAGCGGAACTAGACACGACTTTATGTAGAATAAAATAGCAAGAATACTTTGCATACTTCATTAGCATGCTTTGCAGTGATCCAAGTCATTATAAACAACTAATCTCCCGCCCCAATCTGACTGCAGCCACCTCATACATCAACTCATCGACGCACTCCGTTATTGGCTTTCGATACCAATTCAACACACCATGAACCTCAGGATTCCAGTCCCCTCCAGCATCCAGAAACGGATTCTTCAGATCCTCAATGATGAGGCAGATTGTGTTAGCAAACGGTTCATATTGTCGCTCGCTTACTTCGTATTCCGCCAGAAGGGTCTCCACATGGCTTCTGAAGTCAATACAGAACAAAGACGGGCGCATAGCTCTCTCCGAGACCAGCTTGTCCAGATACTCTGACGCACTATCATTAGGATCGAAGCATACCCTGTCAAGACAATCGCGGCCATAACAGTGCGCTCGGTAGCAGGTGAGGAAGTACATGTCCTTACCCAAAACAGGACGAGGGCGTCGCTTACAGGACGTGTAGGGCTTGCAGGCGCGTGTACTATCATCGGTACACCAGCATCCTCCTGGGTGCTTTCGGCGCGGTTTATCCAATGAGATCCAGTAACGTTGGTTCGGCAAGAGACGGAGGGCCTTACCGGCCATTTTCTTCATGAGAAGGTTTCGGAGACCTTCTTGAATGTCGCTGTAGAGCTGGGTATAAGGGAACTGCCTTATCGTGTGGGGATCCATGGCTAACTGTCCAGAAGAGTCGGATATCTTTGACCTTTGTCGGATTTTTCTGGATTGCTGGGACGTTGAGATAAGTTAGGGATAAGAGTGTAGTCTAAAGACCGGCGGATTTTATAGGGGATGAACGCAGCGATTTGCTGCTTTTAGTCCAGCACAAAGATGCCACGATAAAGAAGGTCGGTGAATAGCAATGTTGTTCTCAAGTCATTGAACGATCCTGTTGATGTGTATAAAACGCAGCCGTAGCGGTGTGTTGTGTTACTGTGCATCAATGCAGGATCATCTCAAAGGAAGGAGCAGGCCTTTATTTTCAGATGAAGGAGTCATACACGATATTAAACTTTGTATGATACACCTTGGGAAAAAGATGTCTGTGCATTAGGTTAGAATGCCTCCGAGATAAAGAGACAAAACCGTATTCTTTGTTGGTTGACGTCGGCATCTTTTACCTCAGGCTGCAGAATTTATTTTCCACGCAGTAGTATCAACACAGTATCTGAGGGCCAGCGAAACAATGAGAGTGATAAGTTGTAACATACCTGCTGTGTATCTACCTATAAATAATCTCTGTGTATGATTCCCTCCCGCAGCATCCTTTCTCTGAATAAGGATTCTTACTCTTTTCATCCGAGTCATGATTGACATCACTTCTCTCCCATCTAAGGGTTCTTTCTCTTAGGAAGTTGCTTTATCTTTCATAAAGATCACAGTTTCACACTATTTAAACATAGTACTTCTATGCCCACACTTGAAACTAACTTTAAGCTTTACAAAGCTTCTCGCATTATTACTCTGAATTCCTCTTCCTAGGAGCTCCACCAACAAGATTACCACCATGCCAAGAGACCCGAATTTGTCCTTTTATGATTATCATTTGCTGTCCACCGTGAGCTAACATTAATTCTAAATGATAAAAGCATAGTTGCCAGTGCATCACATACACCTATTAGCAACTCGCGATCTGTCCGCTGCACTAGCTTGATAATTATGGTACTGCCCGTAGCGGGTCTCCAGGTACTCTAATATACGTCAGAGCATGTGATCAAAACGATATCTTTTCGTAGGGCTTACTTCTTGACAAATGCCACTGAGATTAAAATCCACCGATATTAGGAGGCGATTTTCTTAGGAATATGCAGCATACTCGTGGCGCAGTTATAACGCTGACAATCCCGATAATCGAGGATTCGAGCTCAAGGGCCAAAAGGTTGAATATTAATTAAGGTTTTTATAAATCTTCTAATTTCTGACCAAGTCCATACTATCAGTTAATCTGGCTTTAGAGGGTCAATTGGCGATATGAGTGGTTATCAAAGTTTTGGAGTCTACAAAGGTCTGGTCGTCTACCAATCGCATTTGATCATTGCTGCGGAATATATCGTGCTTTTAACCCCGCCTCGGTTAACAAAGCCGATCAAAGCCTCTGACTTCAGCTTATAAATCCATTCTTTTTCTATCTACTTAAACCGTCCCAGATCAGTTTGGACATATTGTAATTCTCCCTCAAATCAATCAGAATGGCGGACTTTCAACCTAAGAGTATTCTCATCTTCGGCGCAACGGGCACCATCGGCCGGTACATCACCAATGCCATCGTCAACGCCAAACCAGGCTTCGACCAGGTCTCCATCTTCACCTCTGACGACACGGTCACCAAAAAGGCCGAATACATCGGAGAATTGAAGTCCAAGGGCGTCAATATTATTACTGGAGATGTCACGAACGAAGAAGATGTTAAGAAGGCATACCAAGGCGTCGATACCGTAGTCAGTGCCGTGGGTAGAAACGTCATCGAGAAGCAGATCGACCTCTTCAGAATTGCCTCTCAGTCTGGCTCTGTGAAGTGGTTCTTACCCTCCGAGTACGGTACGGATATCGAATATGGCCCTGAGAGCGCAAATGAGAAGCCTCACCAGCTCAAGCTCAAGGTGCGTAAGTACATTAGGGAGAACGCAAATGGGCTCAAGTACACTTTTGTGGTAACTGGTCCGTACATTGATATGTACTTTGAATTGCGCTCTCAAGCTCTCGAGGCTGGAGGCTTTGATCATGTCAACAAGAAGGCTGTTCTCATCGATAATGGTGAGGGCAAGATTGGCTTCACCACTATGCCAGAGTAAGTTGCACTGCGTCACTCAGCATACAATCATGCAGAGACTAACATTTTATAGCGTCGGAAAGTCTGTGGTAGCAGCTCTTCGTCATCCTCAAGAGTCATTCAACAAAGCCCTTAAAGTTCAATCTTTCGTCGTCACCTCCAAGCAGATTTTGGATGAGTTCGAGAAACAGACAGGCGCGTCATGGACTGTTTCAAATTACTCCCTACAAGAACTGAAGGAAGCCGAGAAGAAGGGATGGGCCGGAGGAAGCTCAAAGGCGGTTACGTACACGCTCCGACGTATTTGGGCTGAGGGCGGCACGCTTTATGACAAGACGGATAATGAGAGCATTGGACTCAAGGACGAAGAGCTGGAAACTCTAGGGGATGCTGTAAAGAGAGAGCTTACCACTGGTTACTGATTGGCTCCTCATAGATAAGCACCAATCCAAAGTACCAACCTAGATATGTCTATATTGTGAAGGCTATAGCTCATCATCACCTTGGAGTACCAGAGTCCTCTACGAGAATGCAAGCTCCAATTCCACCATCAATACATAATCAGTTTATCATGGCAACTTTCTATTGCGAATGTTAGACTAGCTAGTTAGGTTCTTGGCAGGTCGGCATATGATAGATGCCGCCGAATCACTAGTCCAGTCCAGTCACACCTTGAAAGTCAGGATCTGAAAGATGTAAAGGGGAAAAACCTCATTAGGATACAAAACCCCTCTGGTTGAGACATGCAGGAACGAGTTTTATTCGTTATCATAGTTCGATGTGCTTCTTCTGGCAGCCCTTCTGCACTCTTCATCTTACAGATCCCTGGATATATCAAAACCACTCCTCCATGTTCCTCCGCCACGATTCATTCCATGACTTATAAGTAACCAGAAAAATCCCAGTCGGCAAGTGGGTTGCGAGGAACCCAGTTGGGGAGGTATTCGCCCAAGCCCCAGTAGTTGCCAGCTCCCATGGGATGATCGGCGCACATGCGGATCTGGCCGGGGTCGACGCCCTCAGGAAGGTCGTTGGGGTCCCATTCCATGGGTCCTAGACGGCCGCACTTTTCTTTGGCACCGGGCCATTGGTCAGCCACGACCATGGCAGTCAGAGCAGCACTGAGGAGGACTTGAATTCTCATGTTGAAGACTGTTCGATACGTCAGTTTCTGGTCTGGAGACTGGTTTTTAAACTGTACTTACCCAACGGAGTAACTTGTGAGTGACAGTGTTAAAGCTTATTGATAATGTATGAGTGATAGTAAATATAGTAAGGTTGTAGGACAAGAGAGACGAGAATAATGTACAATACACTCAGGTATATAGTCACTCTTACTAACTCGAAACGTGGCGTCTATCAAATGATATGGATGCCTGGAAGTCACGGTTGTCGCTTGCGCTGTGACACTTGAAAATCGGTTCATTGTTGGGGCACGGATGAGCAACTCATAAATAACAAGGCAGAAAGGGTCTAAGGGTACTTGTAGTCCCATCTAATATAACCGGTAACAGAAGTATCTTAGTCAAGGAGCTGCAGATGATATTTGTTCACGTATTCGACCTCTGCTCATGGGCCATGACGTGGGTCTTCTTGGCGCATTCGGAATTCCGTCTCTTCTTCTTCCCTTGGCTTTCATGGGATTCGCTTGGAAGAGCAATCATCAAACGAACCATAACAGGGATCAGCTGTGCCTCAAACTCTTGGATTGTGTGTGAGTCATTCTTCAGAAGCGAGCTACGAGGCGGAATCGCTTGGATCATTACTTGAGAACCCCAACAAATGGAGTGAAGTAAGTAGAGGCCAGATCGATGCCCCGGAGTATTGCAGCCAATCTTAGGCGCCTAGGCACTCTGACCTGCGTCGAATAGGGCTGATGAAACGCTGACAGGGGTCATCATGTTGAAGCTACGTAGCTTTATGCAAAATGATCCAAAGCCATCACACTTGCCAAGAGAATGATATCTCTCGTCTAATCAAGAATAGACAGCAACAAATTTGGACTACCGTCAAGACTTTAGCCGCTCGGGGTCACTACAATTTGCTTTACAGATTTTAAGGTATCGAGACTATGCTTCGTGTGTAACAGACGATGAGTTGACAAACAAGTTTCACAAAATCAAATCAAGTAAATTGATATCTTCCAATTCTATCAAACCCCAGTTTTCCCTCTCTTGACCCCAACGCAGAATGGAACCGTATTTTCCAGGCACTCGGCAACCTTACTACGCAAGGAATAAGCTGTCTTTTTAAAGCAAAGCTTACATCGAACATAACAACGTGGCCTTCCTTAGGTGGTAACCACACTAGATCCCTTCAAGATGAGACTTTATCACTCTTCAAATTTATGACTTCTTCCCCCGGGCTAGGAATAGCTGTTGTTCTCCCCCAATCTCCCTCGGTACCTGTGACCGCGTCGAAGCCAATTTCCATGACCAATCTTTGAGACCTGCTTTCTCAAACGCACTCCTCACATCACTCTCAGTGAAACCCATCCTGTTACGAGTGCGATTTGACAAGTCCATCGCTCGATCTCCGCTCTGATTGTTATCACTCTCCGAAATATCAGCCCAGTCAACAATCACCAAGATGCCGCCTTGCTTGAGTCTCTTTGAGAGTTGCAGGATCATATAGTCGGGATCTTGAATGTGATGAAGGGCCATACACATGATGATCACATCAAAATTGGTAAATGCGGGCGAGTTGAGTTCTGGAGATGGTGTTGACTCGGGATCAATGAGATCGCCTTGGACGGCTCGCATCTTTGTTGGTGTGTATCCGGCCTTTAAAGCCATCTCGTTGTACTGTTCTGTCATGCCGGATGAGATGTCTAAACCTCGAACTGTTGACATAAACGGTGCAAGGGCCTGTGTTGATTAGTACTGAGCTGTTGATAGGGCCAGATTGTCAGTTTATAGCTTACTCGCGACGCCACACCATTCCCGCAGGCATAGTCAAGCAGTTTCGTAGGTTGTGAAGAAGGCGGCTTGATTCCGATCCAGTCTATGTTTTGACGTAGCTCTTTTGATATTTGGTTGCACAACTCAATCATCCAAGGCCACTGAAATGACATAGGAGGGATATTGCTAGGCCGAGTTAGCAAATATCGGAGGAATGCCTGGCGGTGAGCAGCAGCAGACTTGTAATGGGATTTATTTTGCTCCCCAAGGGACCTTGGAACATCTTGGGGAGGTCCATGGTGGTGGTGATGTGTGTGGTACTGCAAGTGATGGTGGTGGTGGTGGCAATGGGGGATATCCTCCATAGGCTCGTGCTCCATCCTGGTAGGCGATCGGTATATGATAGTCAGACAGATACTTGACTGGTGATATAAAACAAAGGTTCTTCAAGAGTAGTGTCCGGAAGTAGAAGGTGATGTTTTATGAGCAGAATGTACTGTTGTCCAAGTGACAACCAAAAGGGTGGTCGGCGAGAACCCTGATGGCCTCTTACATCAGTCCACCTAAATTCATCACGATTATGTACGAATCACAATTATGATTACCAGGGCCTCAAACCCTTAAGTCTGATAGGTCAATAGTGGGCTTGAAAGACTTTGGAGTTGTTCGATGTTTTCTAAATTCGCATAACAGCCGTTGACATCACAGCATGGACCCTCAGTTTCAAGAACATAAAATCGAGCTAGTACCACTTCCTAAGTAGCTCCGCGGAGTAGTGATCACCTGAGTCGATTAAAGTGATGCTATAAGCGGTTAGAGGATTATCCATTCCAGACTATGATAGAGCGCCGCTGAAGAATCACTTGAGGAGACTGGTTCGATGGGAAGATATACGCAAGGTTGCAAGAATTATTTCAACTGCAGCAAACTTGAGACTGAAAAATCTTTTCGTCGAATAGTTGTTAATGCCCAGGTCAATCATATTACTGTAAGGATCACAAATTTTAGCAGAGGCTCATATATCACTCTAATATGTAGTAGTGGAAGTGGAAGCGGTGTGTACCTCAATCTATTGTTGCCTAGTCTATAGCGAACTCTATCAAACCACCTCTAAATATTCTTCCACGTACTCAAAAACTCCGAACGCCTCTTTTTCTGTTCCTAGCTCTAGAGTCCAGCTCCTTTAAATACGCAACGAAACTGCACGATCAATCTCGCGCTGATGCTTCGCGCAAAAGATGGTCGACAGGTCCGCAATTTTCTGCCCACAGCCCAATCTGCCACAAGTATGTAGTGGGCAGTAGATGGAAAACTGGGAGCTGTTGCGAGGAGTGGAAACATCAGAAAGACAATTCCACTCCGTAGCAGCACAGGTGTGCTTCTTGCAGAAGAGTCCTCGACGCCCGTCGAGAGACACAGTGACTAGACCTTTGCAGGGTCCAGAGGAACAAATAGTCTCCGGGTGGTGCTCGGCTTTGTCTTCGTGAATTTGAGACAGTGAGAGAGTTGGAATATTCATTCCAGGCCGCTGAGTGTCCTCAATAGAGAGGCGCGCGAGCTCTTGGTCCATCTGAACTAGGTTCGCCTGAATTTCGTTCAAGATCTTGTCCTTGTTCTCCAGCTCCTTAGTCTTCTGCTGGGAACACTTCTCGCAATCTCCACCTACCTTCATGATTATAAACTTTTCGTCTGCCAGTTCTTCAACAGCTGTTCCAGCCTCTGATCCAGACTTCTGGTTCACAACTTCTTCTGCCAGACAGTCAAGAGGATCCTCACAACGAAAGATTGCGCCAGTACGCAAACGATGAGGGTGATTGTCGCTAGAGCAAGCGAACTCGAGTTCCAAAAAGTGGCACATGGCGTAATGTGTTTTGGGTGTAGAATGATGATTATCTGTGGTGAGTAGAAAAACGTAATCGTCACTGGATAGTTTGCAGCAATTGTCAGAGAGACAAACCTGGGATTATACACCAAACCAATTGGCTGTTCATTGTTTTCCTTGCCAATTGACTCAGTAGACTGTTCATTGTACTGTAAGGGTAGTGATATCGCCCAAATAAACTACCATTGTTCACCAAAGCAGAACTCCTTTGAACAGAGAACAAATAAAATTCAAATACTTCTGTATCGGGAATTTCTCTCACGAATCGATCTCTTTGTCTATGAACACCACCCCCTGCCAAACCAAGGCCTCGTCGACTGTACTTGGTGTGACTAGACCCCTATCATCTTTGGCAATGATCTGATCAGCCTGTTACGAGTGCTCGACGCTAAGTTTCAAAACAATTATGACCATAGTAACACCACCAAGCTTGTCGGAGAGTTACTAATGTTGTAAAAGACGTACACCTTGCCCATCCAATCAGTGATGTTAGAGATCTAAACTAGATATCATTTTACTTAGTTCGCAGACTACGCTGTCGTAGACTGCTTGCCGTAAACGTGGCGTGGAAAGATCATCACCGTAGCCAAAATCACAATCCAGACATTTTTTGGTAAGGTCGCGATACCTTCTCCCTAACATTGGGACTTCGGCTGACAGTCTTCGAATGCTGATGACATCACCCGGAGTCTCCAACTTCGACCAACGACCGATCTGCAGAAGAATTGTACCAAGACTCCAGAGAGTCAAGTTCCTGACACCGTATTGTAGCTTGGCATCTTCTATAGCTTCGTTCAGGTCTGTTGATGAGAGGAAGTCCGTAGTAGGTGTCTGTACTCCTTGGTCGAAAGGGACATTCTGTGCACAAGCCCGTTGCACAAAGTCTGAGGAAATATGTAAGGTCTGAAGACACGACGACAGGTCTCGACCTATGTTATAGAAGGCCAAGTCGTCAAGTTGGAAATGTTTCCCAAGCCATGGAGTTGAATCAAACTTGAGAACCGCTGACGCTACCTCACGAGCTATCTTGAGCTGATCTGGTATGGAAATGAATGCTTCGGAAGACTTGCTGAATGCATCATCCATCCGCATCAAACTCAGGTCTTGGTTCGTCCATGGGGGGTGAGTAACAAAGCGATCATCGGTAGTGGCGTTTCCAAATAGGTAATGTCGAAAGTTCCCCTCCAAGCCTCCGTCAACGTATCCAATGCAAGAGTCGGCATTCTGAGAGGTTAATGGTAGATTCCAAGGGCTATAAAGCGCTGGACAGAGTCGAGTAGAAGATAAGTCAGATCGCCACGGATTTGACGCGTCTGTGAAAAGGCTGTTCATAGGGCTAAGGGGCTGATTCAGGCTTAAAATTCTTGAATCTTTGTTTATGTAGGTGATGTTTCTTCTTCTTAGTGGCCCTTCATTGGAGCTTTCAGGTTCATCAGGGGAACCCCAAGGGTTGAGTAGGTCACCTAACCCACGATGTCGTGATCTCACTGGGAGGATATTTATTTTATCACGAAGCGAGTTCCTTTCCATATCGATCAGCGTTACGATATGATTGAAGCCTGGAAGCTCTACTTACCCGTTATTAGGACCATGTCTGCATGTGATGACTGTATATATATATACGTCTTCCTGAACCTTGCTCTTGAGGAAAAGCCGTACCGTGTGCCGTATTTCCCCAGCCACTGCACAGCCTGGCATTTTTGACCAAGCAACTGCGAGGGCCTCATGCAATGCTTTGGAAGCCTCGTTAATCATAGAATACATCATTATATACTTTTCGGAGTGTTTCTGTGGTCCTACAGCAACACCGAATTTGAAAAGCTCTTGTGTTTGCTTTCGGATACGTTTCAGGTCGCCAATGTTTTGGCGAAGCTCTTCGATGATCTGGTCAAGCTTGGACTCATCATGGGCAATCTTTACTCGCCCACGTAATCGTCGAATAACATCTTTGGGGCGTTCCCCCTGTGTGTGTTAGCCATTTCCCTGTCAAACGCACTTTCATCACCGGTTACCTGTGGGCACTGGTCGAGAAGTCCTTCAAAACAGTCGAAAACGGATCGGAGGCTTGTCATCGTGGCGCTAATTTCTTCAATCACATCCTGACAAGTATCATAGCTATCGCCGAGGGTGTTTCTCATGCCTTTCTCAAGCTCCTGACAAGTCCATTTAGGATGGTGTTTGTCTTTCAGCATCGAGTCCACGATAGTGCTGTTTTGTATAGAGAGCCGCAAGAGAAGACGAATTTCATTAGTGAAAAGGTCAGATTGGAGCCGTACTCTCTTCTGAATCCGCCCCAGTTCTCGTGAGTAGTGACGAAAAATCTTGAGCTTCTTGCGGATCACTTTACACGTTTTCAGTGCTCCACCAACAAGTGGCAGAACACCCAAAACGAGCGAGACCGGCTCCATTGTCGAGTTAATGATAGACGAGAACAGGCAAAGTGGCTATCAGTCTCTGTGTGGCATTTTGAGGTTCAGAACAAGTTAGTAAGAGTTCGACAGTGGAAAGCCTGGGGCTGTGAAAAGGTGGGCTGACATTGGAATCAGGCTGTGACATGCATATGCCGCATGTGTTTCTTTACTATTGGCTCACTCAATCGAAGCTGCATGCCTTGCTGATCTTCCACCTACCTGTGTTGAGTCCGCTTAGGCAACCCATATCTGCTCATATCTAGACACGGCGACCAACTCCCAAGGCATACTAGAAAAGATGGAAGAACCTTCCGGGCAAAGAGCTCACTCTTCGGCATCCGACATCCCCGTCATTCCCGACGTTCCTTCGCCATCAGCTGCGAGAAACCACCCACGCGAAAAGAGCCTAGTTGCAAGGTTATGCTGCGAGTCTCTTGATGTTTTTCAGGCTATCATCAAGCTCTTCAAAGCATCAATATACGTGGCAATTTTTGAAGAGAAAGCCCTTATCAGCTTCCGAAGAAGTCTTGATCGACTGCAACTTTGGTCTGATGATTATGGAATATGCGCTGGGCGTCAGGACGCCAACCTTGCCAAGTCTACGAGCTTACGACGCGCTACCCTTAAGATCCTCATCAGTATTAGTGAAATCTTGTTTGAAAGTACGTTGGGTTCTTCCTTCTGATCTATCGTGGATAGGTATGCGTTTCCAGTCCCAAAGCTGATAGAAATAGGACTAGCACCTCTAAACTCCTTACAACAAATGCCATTGTCAATTGAGTACAAAAGGGGCTTGTTCAGGTTGAAAGACATGGTTGATGCAGCTCATAGTGATTGTAGCAATAGCGATTCTTCATCAGATAGTGGCACCGATTACGGCTCTGATAACATCCTGGAGATCTCAGAGGACCTCAAGACAGACACTTTGTGTCTTATGGAGCTCGGCCCCATGTTTGAAAGTCCGGCATTAGATTCAATCGTAGAGCAATATGTTTCGGAAATCGGGCCATCAACCAAGGCGTTACCTGATCTCTACAAAGAGAGGATGCGACTCTGGTTCCCCAAAGCACACGACTCTCTACTCTCGCGACTCTCGAAAGCCGCCGTCGGTCGATATTGGAGATGCCAACAAATAAGAGAATACGGCACCAGTTCCCCAGAGGGTCTATCGACAGCAGAAAGATTTAGATCACCTGAAGGTATAATGGACCACATGACCGACATTCCGCCACTACCAGAGAGAGCTAAGCAAGGCGAACCTTTTATCTGCTTTGCTTGTGGCCAAGTTGTTTGTCTGACCACGGATGAGGCATGGAAGAGACATGTGTATCAAGATCTTCCACCTTGGCAATGTTTGGAAGACGAATGTCCTTTCACAAGTGTCTTCCAGGCCCAAGAGGACTGGGTTGCACATCTCGATTATGAACATAAGTTCGCACTCGGCTCGGTAGCATTTGAATGTCCTCTATGCCTCAATTCGACTGGCCCGGGCGAGGGTTCTGACAGACTTCATCTCAATCATCTGAGCAATCACCTCGAGAAGATATCTCTGATGTCTCTTCCTTCACAATCACATAAAGGCTTTGTGTTTCAGCCATTGGGTAAAAAGTCGTCGACTAAAGGAGCATCACGCAAAAAACCATACTCAGCTCCAAAATTGTAAGTTTGCTTATGTTCTTTGTACTTGTTGGGTGGATTCGTTCTTGGTATATTGACTAACTATTAGCTCACCTAGGATAATTGAAGATGAGGGCATAGGCTCAGATGAGGAATGACGGATCAGTCTAGCACATAGATCGCGATTGAGAGGATTAGCAATATGCTATTCGTATTGAAGGGCATGATTTCGAATTGGGAGGTTATCCAAGCCCATATGTAAAATGAATAAGGAAGTTTACAAATAGGCCCAGATCATTAGGAGAACTCGATGGAATGCTATCTTCTACAGATTAGAAAGCTCCCTAGCTTGATATCACTAGGTTCGGGGCTAACAATATGTCACCGTCTAAGATATTCGCGATTTGGACCATGCAAGGTAGGTTGACTTTTTATCACTGCCCGAGCGGCACGTAAATCTTGCGGAGAAACACAAGTAAAAGATGTAGAGAGTCTACTCTTATGGTTGAGCGATAAGAAGAGGGAATATTAACATTGCTAAAGGATTGATACTACTAACAGATTATTCCATTGATCTCTTGTTGGTTAATTAGATGCGACCCAAAGCTATGATATCTTGATTAACTTCGATGAGAAGCTGAATTATTATGAGGGTCAAACACAGTACTCCACTCCTGATAAAACTCTTCTTGCGAATCTAGATCCAGAGCAATGACAGGCACTGTCGATGAACTCGGTATCATTACAGGCGTGGGTGCCGAAGTTGATTCTGTTGTAGTAGACCACCCGCCCCGTAACGAAGGAGGTTGTGAAAAGTCCCCGTTCTGCATAGCCCCAAACCGACTTTCGAAATATCGCGCTTCTAATTAGAGTCAGATGTAGCTGCTCGGAGAAAGTAAGACATAATAACCTTCATCCGTTTCGAACTTGATGTGTAAATGCCGCACCCCTGCCTCAGAAGGCAGTATATCAATTGAGTTTGACTCTATTCGTCTTCCGAAATCCGAAAGGCGCCGAGAGCGGGGGTATGTGACATATTGTTGCAAGTCAGCTAGGTTTATCTCTTCATGTTCGCCTGCAGAGGCACCTGATGATATGTAGAAAGTAATAGTGTTGGTCACTGTGCCGTTACGTTCGATCCTATGCCAGAACCGTATCATTTGTCTCCGAGCGACGGTCCGGCCATTCACTTTGATCTCAACAGCCTCAAAGGTGCCATGAATCTCTCTTTCGCGAAGCGTAGATTGAAACCTGTCGCATGCTTCGCGGTCTTCGAATTTGTACTTGGGATCGAGGTGGTATATATGATAGCCTTCTCGGTCGACGACAGTGACTAGGTGTTGCTTGAGAAATGATACCTTCTTGGACGACTTATCGCGAGTCCAAGGTATAGATCCATAGGGGACTGAAAGGGTCAGATCATCCGTTGAGGGTCTTATCTTGCGATATATAGGTAGCAGTACCGACGTGAGTGACGTGTATTGTACAATCGTCATTCTGATATTGTAAGATACGAGACTCGTCGTCTCTTGCCATGATGTGAAGCCTCCTTAGAGGTAGCCTCCGATGTTGTTTCGGCGCACTTTCTAGTTGCCTGATCAACATCAGTACGGGAAAGACTAGGCCATTGTGATAACGAACAGGGTGGTTGGGGCGTCTTCGTAACTGAGAGTCGATCGACCTGAATCACAGACAACGGTTAGTCAACGTTCTTAATACGTTTCTGGGGGCAAGTGAAAGGTAGTTGAAGAAGACAGACAACCTTACGTTTGATAGTTGGAAATGAATACTCGACAGGATCATCATTATCGCTCTCATCCACTAGACCTAGTTCAGTCCAACATGTTCTCAGTTCGTAGTCAATGCTTCGAAGTGTTTGCTCGGTAGCTTCTTTATCGTCCGCAGTCTTGAGCTTCTCGAGTTTTTCGGTTATATGCTGCAGATGCTCTGGGGCGACTAGGTATTGTGATGACGAGAGGTTTTGCGACGTGTCTAATGTGCCATTGTTGTCTGGCTCTGTTTCTACAATCGTATCTTCGTGCGCGCTTGAGGGTAGGAGATTGTTGGATGCGTTCCTGGCACTGGAAGTAACCCTGTTAGTAACACGTCTTTGATGACTAGATCAAACAGAACTTACCTTAGAGACCTTAGCCAGCTCGGCACTAGAATCTGGGTATAATGCGCATCGATGCGAGTCTTGTACTTGACAAGTTTCTGGTTATTCCTGAACGTCCAGACTCCCCGTACAACACTCGTGACTAAAAAGTTCTCTCTCTGGAGATTAATATGCTGCTGGAGAAGATCTTTGCAAAGCGTCAACGTCTCCTCAATCTCGTGAACATCATCATCATGTAAAAGTTCGCCTGGAGGGAACGAAGAGGTATCTGCCTTGAGAAACTCAAGATGGCGCTGCAGACGCACGACAGCTTGGCGAAAGTCCCTTAGCTCCCGTGGGGCGTTTTGTATGCGATCGAAGCTGTCGATAACCGAGTCTGCTAGCTTAACGACCTGCAGCGCCAACGAGACGATCGCTAAGACGGTGCCGGGATCCATCTCAGCGGTAACATGTTGCAAGTCGTTGCAACAAGCGTGGGTCTGTGTAATGATAGTGTAGAGTTAAAAGTCGCCGAGAGAAAATCAGGGTATCGTCCTGTCTCGGAAGGTTTCAGATCTCCTCCATGGTCACATTAGCATACCTGGGGTAGTATGCCTTGAAGAGGCAACCAATGCGGCCGATTTGGCTGAATTATTTATATCACAGAAAGCTTGAGTCCAATATCTTGCACACGAGGCTGTATGGAGCTCTGTGATTCGAGGGATAAATATGTCATCAAGGCATTCTGCAGGTCTCGGTGTGGAACGAGTGCGGCTGAAAATGGTTGATGAACCCCTGTCAGCCTTGGCTAAATGAACCATTTGATTAAATACACTGTCATCATAGACAAGCCTGCTCTGAAAATGTCGCTCTCTATCTTTATGCGCGCATCAATTTCGCCATGGATCCTCATCCTACGCAGACCGAGACTAATTCTGGGAAAAAGCCCAGAAGACGATGCCGCTTCTGGATCGACTACGGCGACGAAGTGAAACACTTGGTTGATATCGATTATGTATGGCTTAACAGGCACTCACGTTAGATGTCCGGCTACTAATGATCATCCAGAGCACACGTG
Organism: Fusarium torreyae; assembly: GCA_027945595.1. Taxonomy (NCBI): domain Eukaryota; kingdom Fungi; phylum Ascomycota; class Sordariomycetes; order Hypocreales; family Nectriaceae; genus Fusarium; species Fusarium torreyae. Next base: position 243,995 of record JAOQAZ010000018.1, read on the forward strand.
AACGAGAAAAGCAAATCACAAAGATCGTCGATGATGGCGGTTTCAAAATCAGAGTCTTCTTTGTCGCAGCTTCTGGTTTTCTCGCATCTTCTTACAGCCTCTTCTCAGTAGATATCTTTTCCATCGCTCTATTCTATGTCTTTCCACCATGTGACAGGCTTGGAGAGGACCCTGGTCTGATCATCGATGAACTCACCCTGACCGGTACGATTCTGGGGATGCTTTTCATGGGGCATCTAGCAGATCGGTCAGGAAGAAAGAAGTGGTATGGTGCTGAGTTAACTATCTTGATCGTCGCTACCATGGGTATGGTGCAAGCTTCTGAGGGTTTCACGTTTGCTGAGACCAGTCCAACGACAAACTTCGAAAAGACCAAGAGATCAATGGATATCTATGCCTGGATAGCTTGGTGGCGGTTCCTACTCGGTTTTGGCATAGGAGCTGAAGTAAATCTACCCTCAATCTTGGTGCATCTGAACGCAAAAGCTGATGATCAATCCTCTAGTATCCCCTGTCAAGTATCATCACCGCTGAGTGGGCATCCACCGAGTCTAGAGGAGTCATGCTCTCAGCAGTCTTCTCAATGCAGTCAATTGGGCGTCTAATGTCCTTCGCAGTCAGTCTAGGTGCCCTTCGACATTCCAACGCAAAAGGCGATGATAAAGAGACACAACTGGCGATAGATAGAGTTTGGAGATGGACTGTTGGAGTTGCCCTCATCCCTGCAGCTATTGCCATACTACTTCGTCTGACCATACCCGAAACTCCGAGATTCTACGCTGGAATCATGAAGGACTCACGCAAAGGTGTCTCTAACGCTATGAGACTATACGGTCGGAACAAGAGCATCCAAGAGATCGGCACAGGCACCGATACTCCAAGACGTGGACGACCAGAAGAAGATGAGCCTTGGTACGCTTGGTATGGAAAGGCTTGGCGATACTTGACTGGACCAAAGAAAGGATGGAGACCACTTGTTCTCATATCTCTTCTCTGGGCCATTATGGACGTTCCATGGTATGGTCTGACAATGGACTTGAGCAACACCCTGGCCACTCTGGTTCATGATCCAAGTTCCAAGAACGACACAATGCATAACTTCCGACGAGCTTCTGGACAGGGCGATAGCAAATGCGAGCATGACCCATGGAACAAAGACTACTGGAATCCAGGCAATACCATCTCCAACATGATCGAGCAGAACGCCTTGAGATCTATGGTCATTGTTTCGATCGGCTCCTTACTCGGCAGCTTTGGGTCTATCCTCATCATCGACTTCTTCCGTAGAAAGGTCATTCTCATCTCGACATTCTTGTTAATCACAGTTCTTCTCGCCATCGCTGGAGGGACTCTTCTCAACCGCCAAGCTGATGAACCTCACTACGCCGCAGTCATTTGTTACGGAATTCTCCAGTTCATCTTCAACTTGGGACCCAACACTCTGATTTTCGTACTCGCTGCAGAGATTTTCCCGACCATGTACAGAGGAACATTCAATGGCATAGCGGCAGCATCCGGAAAAGTCGGTGCTGTTATCATCCGGGTCATCATCTTTGCAACAAGGGACGATAGGGAAAGAGGTCTCGGGATTAGACTTCTCGCACTCATGCCCTTGATGCTCATATCTGCGTGGTTATCCTGGTATCTACCGGATGTGCAGATTGTTCCCAAAGCCAGCTCTACGGAGGCGGTGTTAGAGCAGCACAGGGGTGCCAACGAGAACGTACCCCCTACTCCTGTGCTTCAGGTTGAGACTCACCGGTCCGATGCCGCCTCAACAACTTCTTCAGATAGTACTGGTGCTTCATCAGTTCCAAGGGCTGAAGATAGCAAACGCCATGGTCTCCTGAAAAGGTTGAAGAACATCCCACTTGAAGACATTGCGCCGAACCCAGGTCGACATGAAGGGGGCAGGAGATTCAAGAGGACAACAGAGGGGACAGTGGGAAGTTCAAGTTGATCCTGTAGATGACGGACTAGTATTGGCCGGTTGTTTGACAATGTAATGAAGGGAGAATCGTGTATACTGAGCTTAGATGTGGGACAAGGGTCGCTTAATGTATAATGGGAGCGTTGTTTGATAATCGCATAGTCTATGAGATGTTATAACTGGACTTGTTGGCATAAAAATAACCTGTCGATATGAAGAGTCAGACTGCGTGACTTGGCTGATCAGTCCCAGGAATGGTTCGATCGGATCTGTTGTTTGAAAGTGTTTTCGTTGTTCTCATGTATACCTAAAACTCCCTATTCCTTTTCCCAAAGCTCTCAAGCCTCACATGAATACCTCTAACCAAATCCTATCCTCCCATATCCTTGATTTTCCAAGTAGCCTCTTGCACCTTTTTACGAAGACTCCTTCTTCTTCTCCTCAGCCTTGGTATCCTCACCACCGTCGATCTCCACAGACTCAACAGCAGCGTCCAAACCACCCTCTTCTTGGTTCTTGTCCTCCAGCTTCTTAGCAGTCGAGAGGAAGTACTCAGCCACGTCGTTCTTGTGGTTGAAGTAGGCCAGGTCCAGAGGAACGTAGTTCTGCTCGTTTGCGAGCGCGGGAGAGGCTCCTTGGTCGAGGAGCAGCTTGATGACGTCGAGGTGGCCGCCTAAGGCTGCCCAGTGAAGACCGGTGTTGCCAGCCTCGTTTGACTCGTCCAGGAAGGCTTGCTTCTGCTCCTTTGGTCGGTTGTCGAAGTACTGGATGAGTTGTCTGACGATTTCTGCGGGATGTTAGTTTGAATACCATTTAATATGTGAGACCCTTTGTCTTTGGGTCACAATTTCTTGTATCACTCTGGGGTCACGATTGCGCGTCACATACCTAGATGGCCGTTTCCTGTTGCCATGTGCAAACACGTAGACTTGTTGGATGCATCTTGAGCAGCCGCCACAATCTCAGCAGGGCTAGCGTTCTCTCGCTCAGCCAAGGTTTTGATACCCTCAGTCAGATCCTCCTGCTCTCCAGCTCGGGCAAAGTAAATGAGATCATCGATCTCGTCTTCTGTGAGTTTGGGTGCCATGGTGATGCGCTTTTGATGTTTTCACGTCAAGGATATAAAATTTTGTGTAGATGAGGGGACTGTGTGGGCGAATACCCCGCTATTTTCGCACCGTGTGGGGTTAGATCGATGCAGGGTAGGCATCTACATTTGGGTCATGGAATGACATTAAAAGCTTGCGGTAGATCCTATCTGGGGTTCAACGTCAAAGAACTGGTTTACTTGTCCATAATTGACAAAGATTTAGAAGTTCTCACTGATCAATGTCTCGCTAATCTCGCCGTCAAGCCATGAGCATAGATCCCCAGATTCATCCAGCCATTCAATCTCCGCCTTGACCCCGAGGACAATCATCAACTGCAATTCTCGTTTCATCTCACATGTTTCGATGTCGTGTGTCGAGGAACTAGCGATCTTCTTGAGGATTGAAGCTGCCATAGTCCGCTCTCTGACACTCAAGTACGAGACGGGGTCGCGACACGAGGTTGATGTGATGGACACTTGCGAAGACTGGCTTGATGGACCAGACCCGACTGAAGAATGGCTTGTGTAATCTTGAACAAGATGCGTTGACTTGATTCCAAGCCATTGGAGTGCTTGGGTGCCAAGATTAGCCTCGTGACTCAGTCTGTCAGACCCGTATCGGTAGCATCGCAAGATCTTGACTCCATCGGGATCGTAGTCAAACAACCCCATTATTGGTAGCTGGGGGTATCTTGTGTGAACAAAGTTCAGGAACGAACGAGTGGTCAAGTCAGGATATCCTTTGGCCTGCGTAGGTAAGCTTGTGTTTCGCAAGGCTTGAACAATACATACTGTGACAAGCACACCAGGGCCGAACAGGGACGTCCTCCAGAATTGAGAGGAACAGAGTGATCGAAAGACGGCCTAGACGAATCAGAAATGCCACAATGAAAGCCTTGAAAGTCCTACATCTTTTTCCACGACTAAAATCCATTTGACACCGTGAATCTCGACGCCCGAGATCGACTGAACAGCTGGAATGGCAGCCCCCTACACCAATCAGAACCGAGTGATTGTTACTGCGTTGGTGACTAACCAGATCCCCCGAGCATGGGTTCAGCGTACTGCCATCGTTAAGATGTATAGTCAATGGCCCAGCCAGTACACCTTTTGAAGCTGCCACCTGCTACAGTCAGTGGGAGTACTGATGAAGTTGTGTGACAATGCGCACAATGTTCAAATCCCCGCGACTAATACCGAGAGTGAAAGCGAGATCATCCACAAGTTCGTCCACTTGACTCTGCTTCTCAAAAAGATCTTGGTGTTGGTAGAAGATGTGGCTGCAGACGTTCCATCAGTTCATTCACTGCATCTGAAGCCCAAAGCTAACGAACCGTTTCGTTAGGATTGTACCGGATACAAGAGCATCGTGTGATAGCTGAAGGATGAGGAGTATGCGCGCTGTGGTGTGTTAGTTAAGCGGTCATATGCGGCGCATGTATCGCTTCATCTAACCAAACTTGATTGCCTCTTGTTGGTTACGACCAGGGAAATGAACATGTTCTGGCTGCGCGTTTGCATCACGACGGGAAGATCTTCGGGTTGAAAATGCAATTGACAGCTCTTGGCCCGCAGATAAAGCGTCAATGATTTGCGCGAGAATGCCTTCGATGCGGGCCACAACCGTTCCAACGTTGGGGTTACTGATTGTCGTATTCGTATCAGTATTCTGGTTGTCGACTTGCGTTGATGCTGATGAGTTGCTGTTAGCTTCGGGGCCTTGAATTAGTTCTGATGTAGCAAGTGATTGAGCATTGTTTGTATCTTCGTCCATCGTCACTTGAAAATCAACGAGCTCAGCTCATAGCATTGATAGTTTTCGGAAGGGAAAGATCGAGATGTTGTCCGAATACGCAGAGTCGTAGTGTGATGATGTCTGCTTGTGGAGGTTGCACATCCCATCCAATCCCACGTGTGAATTGGATTTTCAGGGGCCTGACCGCTAAACCTGGGGACATTACAGCAATACTGGGCAGGTGCCGCCGGCGTCCGCGGGCCTGCCCCTAGTTCTAAGTCGTTCAACTCCGGTCCCGTGTTAGTTCCATTAAAAAGCATGTGCTTCTCTTTAACTTTGACCGGGGTCGTTTCATTCGATATCAGTCCCACCACTTCTTCAATTGAACCCCTCGAAAGGTTGCACAATTGCGTTCCATTGAGAGCCTCAGCATCAGATTCTCCAAAAAAATGGTCGCAAATTCTAGTGGCCGTGACGTTAGCGCGTTAAAATCGCGTAAGCGCGCTGCTGACTCCGAATCGGAACCACTATTGAAACAGGGCCAGTCATTGCCCAAGCAGCCGCGCATTGGGTCACAGGTGGACAAGACAAGATGGAGGCTCAAGGACGACGACAGCCGCCACACGTGGCACTACCTGGAGGACGACGATGATGCGAAGGAATGGCCACAGAGTTATGCTGAGAAGTGGTACTTGAATCTGCCTCTGGTGCGTGCGCCTTTGCTTGGTTCCCCTGTCCAATTCCGAGTTCAAACTAACGGGATAAAATCATAGGATGTTCCAGATCTTGCTACACCCGATAATCCATCGGCCGCCGCCGCGAATGGTCTCGAATTCTTCGAAAGACTGCAGCTTCCCAGCGGTCATTGGGGTTGTGAATATGGTGGTCCCATGTTCCTCCTCCCCAGTGTCGTCATAACCTGGCATGTCACCAAGACGCCGATACCTCCTGCGAAAGCGACCGAGATCTACAACTACATTTCCGCACGAGCGCATCCCGAAGATGGTGGTTGGGGCCTACATATCGAAGGCGAGAGCAGTGTCTTTGGAACCCTCATGAACTATGTGGCCCTACGACTTGTTGGCGTGGATCCTGAGGACCCTGTTTTGGTCAGGGCCAGAGGAACTCTTCACAAAATGGGAGGAGCACTATATGCGCCGCACTGGGCAAAGTTCTGGATGGCTGTTCTAGGAGTCATGAGCTGGGATGTCGTCAATCCGGTACCGCCAGAGATTTGGCTTCTCCCTGATTGGGTTCCCTTTGCGCCATGGCGATGGTGGATTCACATCCGCATGGTATTCCTGCCGATGGGCTGGTTATACTCGAAACGATGGAGCTGCGAAGAGAGCGACGTTGTTCGGGAATTAAGGAGCGAAGTGTTTGTCGAAGATTACGCCAAGATCAACTGGGCCAAACACCGCAACAGCATCGGAGCCGTTGACAACTACCACCCCAAGTCATGGCTGCTCAACTCCCTCAACTGGTTGCTCGTTAATGTCTGGAACCCATATCTTCGACCCAACTTTCTGAAAGAAAAGGCTGAGGCTTGGTCTAGTAAGCAAGTTGATATGGAGGACGCCAACACAGACTATGCCTGCTTGGCGCCCGTCAATGCCACCATGGGCACAGTTATGTGCTACGCTCGCGACGGTCCAGATAACTATGGCGTAAAGAGGCACATCGAACGTCTAGAAGAGTTCATATGGGTCAAGGACGAGGGCCTGCTCGTCAACGGCACTAATGGCGTCCAATGTTGGGATACAGCATTCTTGATTCAAGCAGTTTTCGAGGCCGGCCTTCACAAAGACCCGAAGTATCAACCGATGTTGATGAAGTCGCTGCATTACCTTGAGCGACAGCAGATTCGAGAAAACTGCGTTGACCAAGAAGTATGCTACCGACAACCTCGAAAAGGTGGTTGGCCATTCAGCAACCGGGATCAGGGCTACGGCGTCAGCGATTGCATTTCGGAAGCACTAAAGGCCATCATTCTTCTACAAAAGGTCGGAGGTCTTCCTCAAGTCCTCGAAGACCGCCGGATATTCGATGCCATCGATACTCTATTATTATACCAGAACGACGATACCGGCGGCATGTCCTCATACGAGAAGCGAAGAGGAGGCGAGTGGTTGGAGATGCTCAACGCCGCCGAGGTCTTCGGTCGTATCATGATCGAGTACGACTACCCCGAATGCACAACAGCCTGCGTAACAGCACTGTCCATGTTCAACAAGCACTGGCCGGATTACCGACCCGACGAGGTCAAGCGGGTGATTCGAACGGCCGCCGAATGGATCAAGAGCAACCAACGCCCAGACGGCAGCTGGTACGGAAGCTGGGGCATCTGCTTCACCTATGCCGGCATGTTCGCGCTCGAGAGCATGAAGCATATCGGCCAGACATACGACACCGGCGAGAATTCGAGACGGGGCTGTGATTTCCTCGTCTCCAAGCAGAGAGCCGATGGCGGCTGGTCTGAAAGCTATAAGGTACGTAACCTCATGATTTGCCACGATACCCTTGACTAACATCAACAGGCCTGCGAAACCATGGAATACCACGAACATCCCTCAGGCTCCCTCGTGGTGCAGACAGCCTGGGCCCTCATCGGTCTGATGGAAGCAGAGTACTCCCACGTAGAACCCCTAAGGAGAGGTATCCAGTTCATCATGGACCGCCAGCAGCCAAACGGAGAGTGGTTGCAGGAGTCCATCGAGGGCGTCTTCAACAAGTCATGCATGATTTCATACCCTAACTACAAGTTTACCTTTACCATCAAGGCTCTGGGCATGTTTGCAAAGAGGTTTCCCGAGGAAAAGCTTGTACCGAGTTGGGCCGTGGGGGCGAATGGTTCGAAAGCAAATGGGGTCAAAACAAATGGAGTCAAGACAGTTGAGGTAAAGGTGAATGGGGTGAAGCCTGACAGAGCAAAGGCAAATGGCGTAAAGCCAAATGGTGTTGAAAAGTCCTAGAAGGTTGTATGACACATGATACATTAGCGACATGACGCGGCGCAAATTCTTGGGCATGTAGACGCCAGGCTGGTCGCAAATAATACATCGACACATGAACTTTACTCGAGCTGAGGTGACATGATTTTGAACACAGCACATCCCAGCATGACAGCCTGTCCAACTTTAACCTTACTGAGACCGTCACTACTCAGGTATAAGTACGGTGATGCCCCCCGTCTCCCAGTCAACATCTTCCTCGTCCTCCTCATCATCACCCATCCATCACCCATCAAACACCAGCATCCACCGTCCATCAAGCGTCCGTCCAACGCCTAGCCATCCAACCTTCGTCAATCACAGTGCTACGCAATAACTTTCAAGACCACTCACCCTCCAAGGCCCGCAAGCACAAGATGTGAAACAAGAATGAAAAGCAACAGACTCACCAAACACAGAGACATGCAATACTAACCAACAACTCACCGCAGCGCAAGTTGTGTGTACATCACAATGCAAGGACAGGAAACTTCTTCTTCGCATCACCAGACAAGCCGATGAATGCAATGAAAAAGAGTGTGTGCCAGTTCAACCTGGTGTAGTGCAATACCAGGGATGGCCATGTGAAATCAAAAATTGTGCCGAGCTCCAATACCTTGAACATCAGAGCTGGCGTATCGGTTGCAGACAAGCCACAAGCGATATCGACGATAGGATTTTGGTGAAGAGAGAAGAAAAGAAAAGAGTCTGGTTTTGGGGGATGTCCGCTCATTTATAGACATCTAACGACTCGGCTCTTTCCCAACGATACGAACGGATGTCTGTCTGTACACTATGGATATGGAAGGAACTGGGAGGGCGATGAGCCCATTCTCCGCGATGTAGGCAGCTTCATCCAATTTGGAGGGAAGGACGAGAGCAAATGACTGACATTATAGTAAGAACATTAAGGAGCGAGTAAGACCGCGACGTAACTGATACCACGAACAGGCGTATTGGCAGTTGAGACCACGAGCAACAGCAGCAACAGAACAACCAGCCACAAGCGATAACGACGGTTAGGATGAAAAGTCGCTCAAGCAGTCTAGAATTTTTGTAACTCGGATGGTTTCCTCTGTGCTTGCACACGATTCCTCCCACAGTGTCCCTGGTATTACACTACCTCCAGGTGACGCGAAACAGTTATGAACCATTTTTTCATTGCTTGCTCGAGCTTGCCTTGGGCAGTGAAGAAGATTTTCCACGTGAAAGCATAGGGAAGAGGGAGTGGTTGTCAGGGTAGGAGTTGAGCACCTGAGGAACGCCACAAGCCGTAGTTTGGGAAGTTGAAGTGCTATTCTGATACGAAGGCAGGTAACTTCAAGTGTCTTGTGTGAGATTGAAGGGAAGGCAAGCAGTTGCTGGCCTGGGTTGGAGGGCAGGCACAGAGGATGTAGAGACGGTCGGAGGGAGACGTGTTGGTAGTATGAGGATGGTCGCAGAGACGATGGAAATCAATTTCATGGGACTGCGGCGACCAATTTACAGGTCAATCGAGTGTTGTTAAGTAGCAAATAATACATTGTAGTCTACGCTGTACACAACATCTAGGGTTCATCATGGTCGTAGTGGTGTTGTGTCCAAGACAATATCCACGAAACCAGACACGACACACAAAGGATTTGTTTCGTCAAGTCATATTTTTTTGTATCATATTGAGGGAGAGCGAAAGAAAACAAATTCCAATCGATGTTTGCGTTCAAGGGCCAGGTTTGCTATGTAACATACTTGGGACTTCTCAGAAGGTCTGCAGCCCCAGCTTTGACACTTGCAAAGAACACGTCCGGCTCCCTCGAAACTGTAAACATAACAGTCCTATGCTCGCAGTCATTTAAAACTAATTTTCCAATCTTTATTCTCTCAAAAGGCAAAAAATCCTGCGTGCTCTTCTAGGCGGTCCTCTAAATAATCGACACTCCGCCCAACTTTGGGTGGGGGTACAATAAAATAATATAAACACTTCAGGATACCTTTAACCTAGAATATACTCTAACTTTTATAATAACTTATCACAAACTTGAGCAGAGTGTTGATTATTTGCTAATCCGCCTGTCTTCCTATGAGCCAGGTTTGTCGTGATACAATGCAGCACTAACAAGAGCTGCATCTGCCCCACCAAAGAGCTTCCAGAACCAACCATCTCCAACTTCACCTTGACCTCACAGCATTCAACCAACTGCTGCCTTGTCAAGTTCATGCAACACAAAACTTAGAAGCAGCCGAATCCAAACCCTTTTTTATCTTTCTTTCTACTCTTTTCTTTTCTCTTTCTCCATCACATCGTCAACTTACCTCCACCATGTCGCACATTACGCTGGCCCAGCAAGGCCTCGCCGCCGCCCAAGCGCGCAACTGGGACGAAGCCATTACCAAGCTCTCAACCGCCCTCAAGACCTCCCAGAACCCTCTCTGGCTTATCGCCCGTTCGAAAGCCCTCATCAATGACAAGCGCTTTCAAGAAGCCCTCGACGACGCCAACCTCGCTTGGCACACCGCATACGAACGCAATAAGCGACCCCTCCTCATCGATGCCCATTACCGCCGCGCCGTCGCTTACTACCGCCTCGGACAATATGCCAATGCCGATGCCTGCTGCGTCTATGCCATGCGTCTGGTCAAGGGTTTCCCCGCCGTCGAGAAGGAAGATCCCGCCCAATTGAAGACAGACAGCAACGGCTTCTACAAGGTGACTCTGAGCGATGCGCAAGAGGAGGCAGCTACAGATGAGATCAATAAGAAAAAGACGAATGAACTACAACTAGGGAATGATGGTCCTGCGAATGCCAAGGAATGGCGAATCGCGAGCACTCTGCGCATGCAGATCCTGTATGCCATGGACAGACTCCCCGAGGACGACCCAGCACGCAAGCTTACTACAACCCTCAAGCCCGAGCTCAAGGAGCTGTCGGACCTAGGCGCTGAGAAGAAACCTGAGCCTAGCAAGGAACCAACTTCTGCGTCTACTACTCAAGCGGCTGCTAAGCCTATTGTGCCCGCCGACACTCCGCTGCGACTTGGAGAATTCCAGAATGACACCAACATGTCAGTGTCCATCTTCTCCAAAGGCGTCAACAAGGAGAAGCTCCAGGTTCAGTTCAAGCCGTACTCTGCTCACCTCGACTCTGTAATCTGGCCTAACGGCGATGAGAAGCCATTCACACTCGATCTCTGGGGTGAGATCGACACGGAAGCTTCTACATACAGAGTCACGCCCAACAAGGTTGAGCTGAGCCTCAAGAAGAAGACTCCTGGAAAGTGGAAGCAGCTCAAGGGAGAGGGTACCGATGCCGCTCCCGATGCCGCGGCTGCAGAAGAGGCCGAGTATGTATCACAAACACCCATCGTACCAACCTATACTAACACTATCGCTAGGAAACTCAAGGTCTTGAAGGAAGCTCGCAAGAAGGCCATGGATGCCTCAGACGTGCCAGCAGAGACCGCCCCTGCTGAAAAGGAACCTGCTCCATCCGCTGAGGACAAGGGCAAGGCCCCCGCCACTTCAGAAGAGCCCTCCAAGCCAGCCCCATCATACCCCTCTTCCTCTCGTACCGGACCCAAGAACTGGGACAACATCGGTGAAGATATCGACTCCGACGAGGAAAAGGACGTCAACGTCTTCTTCAAGAAGCTTTTCAAGGGTGCCAGCCCCGAACAGCAGCGAGCCATGATGAAGAGCTTCACCGAGAGTAACGGTACCAGTCTTAGCACGGACTGGAACGACGTCAAGGACCGAAAGGTGGAGACTGTACCTCCTGAGGGTGTTGAAGCTAAGAAGTGGTAAACGCATGCCTATTACGACCTTTCGAGTGATGACTAGAGTGAGGGATGATTAATGACCCGTGGTGTTTACGGCTGGTTCGGCGTATCGGAATGGTGACACCGGAAAAGTAATTCTTAGCATTTGAGCCTTCAATTTAACCAATTCATCAGTCTACTACATCCTCGCTATGCCATGCATGTTCTATCACAAAGAATCCGACTTCTAACAGTTCAGCAACTCATAGTCCTTCTCACCCAACTCCGCACCCCCCTTTTTCTCCAACCCATCGACCATTCCATTGACCTGTTTCCCAACCTTTCCAAACCACTCCGACGCCCTTAACTCCTCATCCTCCTTCTCACGACTCCATTCCTTGCCACCACGGTACTCCGCCGCCAAAACCTCAGGAACATGAAGTACACGACTCACAAAGTCCTCCCGCGCGATATACGCACCCCTCAACCATCTCGATCCACCGCCAACATCAAACTGATTCCGACCGTGCATAACACGCAGGTTGTCAAAGAGCACACATTCTCCTGGCTGCATCTTCATCTCAAACATAGCATCCGCGTCGTTTATCAATCCATCAAAAAGTTGCGCCGACTCAAGCCATGCTCGTGTGTCCACAACAGGAATCTGGAAGTGGTTCTGGAACGGCGGACTCCAGTACACAGCTGCCAGATTCTCATCCTCACCTACGTCAAAAAGCGAACGCTTCTGACGATAAAAATATCCGTGCTTCTCATAATGATACGGAATTTTGACACGCGCTAGATTCGCGACAGAAGCTGACTCCTGCAACCACAGAAGCTTGCCGGCGAATAAGCCGTCGCTAAACAAGGACTCTCCACCGTTGCATGAGTTCTCCATGCAGTGAAGCAACTGAATCGCAGGTGGGCTCTCAAGGTACAGCAAATCCTGATGAAGACCTAAATAACCACTTGTATACGCGACATTTTCGGCATCTGGCTTCGCTCGCACGTCAAAGGTGCGACCGTAGAAGGTTTCTTTAATATTTGCGATTCGCGTAGTGACATTGACGATGGAATTCTCATCATGAGGCACGTTCTTAAGAAAAACAAGGCCGAGATTTGAGAGATCGAGAAGAGTGTGCCAGAAAGCATCGTCGCCTTTCATGAATTCGTGGTAGTCGATCTTGCGAATACGACTCTGTATAGTTGACTTGTCCCAGAACGTGCGGCCTGTTTTAGGGTATACTGCGTCTTGTCGTGGATAAGGCATCTTTTCTACTGGTTTGTGACCGAGGGCTTTTTCGATAGATGACCAGGGGAGAACCATCTCGTGGTTTTTGTACATGTCGTTCTGGAAAGAAATTCCCACGCCATCTGGGGTTTTGCGGATATTTTGGATGGAGATGTCTGAGGGGATGGCTGTTGTCGCATAGCTCTTTTGACCAGAGGCTGGATCGACGCATGATGGGCATGTGCAGCTGTCGCGAAGCAGGATGGCATCGAGTCTTGTCCAACCGCCGTGTTTCTCATCTTCCAATTGAATAAAGCGATCGCCGCTGGAGATGGTGAATGATTCGTCTCTGGCTTTGAGGGTATTCGTGGGTTCAAAGATGGGAGGTGTGTCGAAGCTCTTTGTGACGATGCTCCGCCGTGTTTGTGTGAGGCATGGTGATTTGTGAGACTTGGATCCGTTGACTCTTTGAGCACTTGCTCGACCAAGAGTATGAACACTGCGTGAAGATGTCGAGAATCCGCGCGGGATTGCTTTACAGCCTTGCGTAACAAGTTGACGAGAGAACATGGTAGCTGGCGAGGGACGTTCACAGCTCTTGGCTACCCTACAAACCAGCACTCAATGATGGAAAGAGCCGCAAAGGAATGAGAAATACTTGAAACGAAGTCAGGTGAAGATGAAGCCAAGTAAGAATTGCGTCTATATACACTTGATCACGGCCATCTCGTACCTCGGCCAAAAGGGAGGCATAGCTTCATGTGGGGTTCTCGGCTCAAACCCCGCGTGAAAGGACCCAGCGATGGCTTCTATCAGAAGCAAAAATGGGCTCACGGGATGGTATAGCGTGACAACAATACGGGGCTTACAGCTTCAGATCTCACAAATGCATGCAAACATTCGAAATTTAGATGGTGGTGGTGTGTGTTCATATATTGAGACCTCATAAAGGGCATGCGTGGTCATCCGGGCTCATAATACATAATATTGTTCTGTACAGTAGTTCACAAACACCTTGTCACCTGTTTTTACATTCATCATGTTGTCCGTCAACACATATACGAATATGCCCGCTTGTTGCCCCAGCCTAGGCATTCAAGCATCCGGCCATCAACCTCTGTTACGGTTGGTTGACCATCGCTTCACCATGACTTCTCGAACCTTGTACAACTTCAAGGCCTCAGCAACTCCCTTGTTCAATGCCTCCTCAAATTTGGCTGGCGGCGGTACGTCCACATACACCAGCACAAGACTCTTGGTGACGTGTGAAAGAACGCGCACCGTCCCGTGGAGCCATTGCCAAGTCTTTTGTGGGTTTTGCTTTCCAGCTTCTTTCCAAAGAGCATCCGAGTAAGAAGGAATGACGATCAATCCAAATTCGGCGTGATCGAATACTGGTCCTCGGGTATACAACATCCAGTCGACACCAAACTTGATGCCTCCACGAGGCACCCAGCCCAGTGATCTGAAATGGTGGTAGACCGCGTAATGAACGAGAAAGTTGTCGTCGGGTTGTAGGGCGGCATCTTCGGGCCCAGTTCTGGGAGGGAAGTAGGAATACTGTCGGAACAATTTCAAGAGATCAACTGACGACAACTGAGTCCCAGATGCAGGATCGGTGACGGTCAAAGCACCTAGACCAAAGCTTAGGAAGAAAGCCTCCTCTGGCATGAGCTGAAGATGTTCCATGTTCTTCAGTACCGGCTGCTTTGACTCTTCCACTGAAGCGATTTCTGCGGTAGCACGTCCGTTCAAAGCTACAGGCGAAGCAGCGCGGATATCTGCGAGCCCACTTGCCTTGCCGTTTGATGCCTTATGGTTCGGACTGGGGGGATCACCAAGCTGAAACGTGGTTGACTCGACATTTGGCGAGAACCGGACGCTCTTTCGGCGCTTCCTTGTCTTTGCGTCGTCGCCCTCATTAGACGACGTGGGAGAGGAGCTGACGTCGGAAGGAGCCGTCTCAGTTGGGATGTGTAGGGTGGGCGACACTCCATTAGGACCCTTCATCGAATTGGACTCTTCAAGAGAATCTACTGATGAGGGTTCTGTAGCATGGCCATTGAGGAGCGTGTCCACAAATGTTCCCATCGCGGATGGGTGGACACCCGAAATCCCGAGACCATCAACATCCTCTAGCTTTTCAGCCACCAACTCCTTGACAGATTCTGCTGCCGAATTCGGGAGAGCCAGCAGAGTTGCAGGGCTAACAGGCGAAGCATAGGTAGGCAGAGAAGTCGGAAGGGAAATAGGCTTGATAGGCTTTGGCTGCACAATAGCTGCCAACGAGTTGGGAAGTGCCAGCAGCGTAGCAGGGCTGACGGGCGATGCATAAGTCGGCAGAGTAGCTGAGAGCGATATCGGCTTGATGGATCTAGGCTGCGCAATGTCTTTCGACTCTTGAGCCCGCAGCGCTTTCTCCTTTGCTTCAAAGGCTCTGGCCTCTCGTGCCTTTGCTTCTTCAGCCTCCTTCAGTCTGGTCTCTCTAATCACCTCCTGCTCGAGGCGTGCTCGCTCCCATTTGGCGCGCATGCGTTCCTCTCGTCGCTGTACGGTCATAATCTCGCTGACATGGGTCTCAGCTAATCCTTGACGAACTTGCTCGCGCTTTAGCCAATTCGGCTCGCTGCGACTAAGGGTACCCTTTCCGTAGAAGCCTTGCTCCCATAAGGCTCGGGTAGAAACATCATCCGTGATATGAACGGAAGAAGTAGCGGCAGACCATACTCCATTATGCACAACTGCTGGCTCCGCCTTGGGCGGTGACCAGAGCTGGCCTAACCACGCATACGCGACATGAAAGAGGGATATGGGGTTGTTGGGATAAAAGGTCGGTAGAGGGAATGTGCGGATCGGTGCCGGAAGGGCGTAGATCTGATGCAAAGAAGGCCCTCGCTGCTGGGATTGCCGTGGACCAGCGGAATCCGTGGTAGGCGGGGTACCAACGGGCTCTGTGTTTAATGATTGAATCTCAGCCATTTCTCGTCGGGGTCATCTTGGTCTTGACGAATGTCAGTAAATATCTCAACTGGGTGTTATGAGATAACAAAAGTCAAAATAGGTCATGTTGCTCAGATACCGTTGTAGTCTATAAACAAAGCTTCATAGGAGACCCAAATGAATGGTTCTCTAAGCACGTTTAAAAAGGTGTCATCACCGCAGCATGAGGTTTAAACTCTAAAGAGATGGCTCAAGAAGAAAAAGGCAGGCAGGATTGATGTAGCCCTATTCCCCAAAAGGATAAAAAGAAAATGATGCAGTGCGCAAGGAAAAGAAACCTACCTGTCTAGGACGTGACCCAGGCACGATGCTGGCTGGGAATTGATCCTCGTGGCCATTCACAGCAACACACTGCTCGACCTTAGAGGTGAACAATGCCAATTGCTCAAGTGTGAAGCCCGACCGAGGTTCTGGAGCTTCCACGAGCTTTGAGAGGTATTTGTTGTGTTTGTGAGAATGATGACGGAGAAAAGTTGATGGGGGCTGAAAAGTCGAAGTTTTCTGGAATTGGAGCTCCCCACTTTGATGCCTCGTGCGCAAGGCCACGCTTCGATGAGTGATTTCAGGTTTGACCAGCCTCTCCACCTGTGAAGTGGTACCTGCATGCCAGAAAAGTCTTGGACTAGATGATCAAAAATTTAGGAATACTAGGCAAGAGAAGGTAATTTTTTTAATCAACCTCAAGAGGTGAAGTGGTATTGCTTGATCCCAATTCTGTGGCAATTATTGGTCGATCGGTTGTCAGCTCAACCGCTGCAACCTGCCGTGCTGACCTTTACTGGAAGCTACACTGGAGGCTACAGCTATGGAGCTTCCATGTCCTTCTAAACTCTTATCATGAAAGCTTTCATGAAAGTCAACACCAGCTCTAAACGCTATAATCAGACAGACAGAGGTTTCCCCGAAGAGCTGCTACTGTGTCCTTTCAACTCACAGATATTTTAAGAGCGACTGCCATCATGCGACTTTCCATTCTTCGTCCTCTGGTGATCTTAGTCAGTAGCTGACAGACAGCGGGGCTTCCGAGTCCATTTCCAAGTTCCACCACCTGGCACATTGGATCTCAGTTTAATTACCTACCTCCCTGATCTACGTTGGAACGAAAGCTGTACATTCGAGGCTGACGGGCATTCCCGTTCCTCTTTCACACGCTTTCATCCTCGCAATGGACTCGTGGATAGAGCTTGTGGCTTTGGCCTTCTTGATTCTCGCTGGTGTCGTGGTTCTGGTCATTTCTATCGGTGTGCGGGCACTGTAAGTTTCCCACCTACAGCTAATTTATGACCTGAACTCTGACTGACGTACACAAGCTTTCGCAACAACAATCGTCGCCCTGCTCCTCCGGTTTCGACCAACCTTGGACAAAATGCTCCTCACGTCACCATAATTCGGCCCGTCAAGGGCGTTGAGCCCAGACTCTACGATTGTATCGCCGCGTCTTTTCGCCAGGACTACCCTCAAGACAAGATTTCGATACGTCTTTGCCTCGAAGATGACTCCGATCCGGCGTACCCGATCCTCCAGAAGGTTGTTGACGACTTCCCTGCAATCGACGCGCGTATTATGCTCGAAAAGGAGGACTTTACTTTAAGCGAAACGGTCAACATGGGACCCAATCCCAAGATCCGCAATCTCAGCCGAGCGTACCGAGAAGCCAAGGGAGATATTATCTGGATTGTGGATTGCAACGTCTGGATGGCGAAGGGGGTTTTGGGACGAATGGTCGATAAGCTCATGGGATACAAGGTTGGTGGTGGATCTAAACCATACAAATTCACCCATCAGATGCCCATTGTTGTGGACTTGATCGACTATTCTACGCCTCTGGCAGCAGATGGCCAATCTCTCCTGGCCGCTTCATCCGAAGAGGGACATGCCACGGATCATCTAGTTGACGAAGACGCGCATGATGACCCCCAAATTTGGTCTCAGGGCGGAGGACGTCTCGACGAGATGTTCATGGCCACATCGCACGCCAAGTTCTACAGCGCTATCAACACTGTCGGTGTCGCACCCTGCGCCGTTGGAAAGAGCAACATGTTCCGCAAGTCCCAGCTCGATCATGCCACTGATCCCGTGTTGAACCCGAAACTGCCGCAAGACAAGAACCTCCCAACGGGTGTGGACTACTTTTCGCATAACATCTGTGAAGATCATCTGATCGGCGATTTACTCTGGCAAACCGACTTCCCCGGCTACAGGAATCACGGACTGGTCTGGGGTGACATTGCTGTCCAGCCGATGTCGGGCATGTCTGTCAAGGCTTATGCAGCACGGCGCTCTCGATGGCTCAGGGCTAGAAAGTATACAGTCCTCTCGGCAACTGTACTTGAACCTTTCACCGAGTCTTTCTTGTTCGCCACCTACTTCTCCTTTGCGATTACGACCTTGCCGTTCTTCAGTGAGAGCTGGGGTATCCCAAAGACCTGGGGTGCTATGACCATTGCCTGGCTAGTCACCATCACTCTCTGGATGCTTGTAGACTTCTTCGGTTTCCGACGACTGCATTCTGGCGTCACCATGGATATTGACGAGCATACGCCCTGTTTCGCCAAAGGCTTCATGTCTCGAGGAGGAATCAAGAGTCGCCCATTCTTAGAGTTCCTTGCCGCGTGGATTGGCCGTGAAGCTCTGGCTTTTCCTGTCTGGGCATATGCGGTCTGCTGTGGCAACACTGTCAACTGGCGAGGAAGGTTATTTTACATCCATTGGGATACGACTGTTGACGCTGTTGACGGACAAGAGGAGCGGACCCGTGATGTGCACACCCCCGAGCTTGAAAGAGGGCCGTCGCGCAACAAGCACCGCGTTGATTGAAGGGAAGTATGAAATGGCTAATGATATCACATGAGGTGGATGTATAACAGGATTGAGGGTAGACATGGGCACTAATGCGTAACGACACGACTAGAAGCAAAAGTTGGAATGATAGAAAGCATAGCGGAGGTATCAAATAGACAGTTAAGGTTTAGTTTCGTTTGCTTCTCCTTAGGTCCCTCCTTGCAAGGTTTCGCAGATGACTCGTCTTGAAAGTTGAAGTTGGCTTCTGTGCTTGCCAGATTGTCCGTGATTCAATACCGCCGAAATTTTATGAATGCCAAGCTTCATTCAAGTAACCTTTGGTGGTCAGATTATCTTTGGTTCTATCCTCAACTGAGAGTCTCGGTCAAAGGTTGCTCGTGAATCTTCACCGCATGGAGCCACACAAAAACCAGCACGTGATTGGACGAGTTCCCCCACAGTGCGTGCTTGCACTCCTGCATTAGCACCTTCGCATTTTCCCACCCCACGATGCGCTGGTTTCTAGGTTATGCGAAGCGCAACTCTACCTTCTCAATCGCCAAGCAAATTCCTGTCTTTCAAACTCCCAAGTCAGTATACAAAACAACTGCTCTCTCGTGCTATCTCTGTCTAACCACCTCCGACCCAGGCGCTTCTTCACAATGGCCTCTCCTTCGGACCGTCGACCCCTCGTTATCTGTGGCCCAAGCGGTGTCGGAAAGGGTACGCTGATCAAGCTTCTGTTCGGCCGACACCCCGAAACTTTCACTCTTTCCGTGTCGCATACCACTCGTAACCCTCGTGAGGGCGAGACCGACGGCGTTGAGTACCACTTCGTCACCAAGGATGCTTTCCGGGACTTAATCTCCAAGGATGGCTTCGTCGAGCAGTAAGTCGACCCCGTCTAGCAACAACGGCGCATATACTGACGTTTCTGCCTCGCAGCGCTCAATTCGGTAGCAACCTTTACGGAACGAGCAAGGCGACCATCGAGGAGCAGACAGCTAAGGGCAAGGTGGTAGTCCTCGACATCGAGATGGAAGGCGTCAAGCAAGTCAAGGCCTCCAGCATCGACGCTCGCTACGTCTTTGTCTCTCCCCCCGATACCGAAGAGCTCGAGAAGCGACTGCGCGGCCGTGGAACCGAGACCGAGGAGAGCATTCAGCAACGCCTCACCCGTGCGCAGGACGAGCTTGCGTGGGCGCGATCGGCCGAGTTTGACAAGATTCTGGTCAACGATGATTTGGAGAAGACATACCAGGAGCTTGATGCTTTTGTCTACACTGAGAAGAGCAACTAAGGAAAAGATGAGGAATAGATGGGAGGGTTTCTAGAGGAGTTTCGTATACAGCGTCCTGTTGGGCTTGATATACAGGGTAACTTAAAATTATAAACGAGAAGCATGATAGACGTACAATGATTATACCCATGATAAAGAGGCCGTTTCTTGTGTTGATCCTGTTGGAATGTCTGGACTTGATACCGAAACCCTGGCATCACTTTATCTGTTGTATCCCCGTGGTGTAAGTACAACTTGGCCAGCATCAGCCAAACCGGTGTCGTTGGACGCCAAGGTAGTTGCCTAATAAGCAACGTCAGCTCATGATGTCTCGGCTTCGCGATCCGTTTCCAACCAACAATGGGTGCAGTAGGCGACAATTCTGGTGTCTCATGTCAAAGAGATTGTGTCGCTCACAGCTGGATTGACTTTTAGTACTCAATGCATCATGTGGCAACTCATGTTCCTGATCGCTGAACGAACGTATCAGCTGGTGACCTCGCCTCTTCGAATGGTCGATTACCTCCATCGAACTTCCACTAAACTGTTAATGGAGGATCTACTGGCCTTCCTTTGGTGGAGGACTTTATCCTTGGTCGACTCAACAGCCAGGACTATATGCCAGCTACGCCTTATAAGGCATCGCACACAGACATCCCAGATCCCGCAATTCGTTCTGGATACAGACCACCCGTGGGTCAGAGAGAACAGAGACATTTTGGAGAGGGCATGTTTTCCCCAACTTTGTTCAAGTTCGAAAGAAGAGTCTCTTCCTTCACTAGGAAATGTGCCCGAAGACTTATTCTACCACCTCGAGATCGAGGCGGCGAGGAGCGAATGGCCGTTGGACAGGCTGTTTGGATGGCTGAATGCCGAGAACAGACTTCGGGAGATCCAAGGATGTAAAGATGCTTTGGATACCTGCAAATCTTTCCGTGTC
The DNA here is from genome assembly GCA_027945595.1 of Fusarium torreyae. Lineage (NCBI taxonomy): Eukaryota > Fungi > Ascomycota > Sordariomycetes > Hypocreales > Nectriaceae > Fusarium > Fusarium torreyae. The sequence goes on from JAOQAZ010000018.1 coordinate 264,706, forward strand.
GATATCCGTCGCATGCCAGCCCGTGGCCCCGGACTTGTCGGCTCATTATGGGAGCCCAACTTACCACCCAGACATCTCCCAGGTCTTCTCGCAGGAGTCTTGAGCTCCATGCCGCGGCTCGAAGAGATCGAATTCATCTTGGACTGTGGGGTTGAAGCGATCAAGTTATTCGAGACAGAATTCATAAGGCGCGGTCTGACTTTGTCCACGGTTAAGAAACTGGTCCTAGGTCCGAACATGCACTTTCTCATCGCCATGTGCCCGAATCTGAAGTCCCTCGAGACGAGTGAGGGTTATCCTTGGTACCCACGTATACTACTAGAAGGTAGTGAGCGACATGAACTGATGAACGCAACTAAAGGGGCGACAAAGCTTGAAGAGTTTGGAATGGATTTGCGATGGAATCCGACAGATCTCGAACAGGTACGAGAGAATATGCCACAACTCAAGACGTTGAAACTGTTTGGGACGATATCTAGGAAGGATTGTCACTGCTACTGTTGTAGCATTGGATTACCCTTGACTAGGAAGAAAATCAGGGTAGGTTAATTAAGATTTGATGTCTAGACGGTACTGACGGATGTTAGAATATTGCACCTACCCTTGGGCGTTTCTCCAATCTTACTCAAATACATCTTCCTACAGGATTTGGCACCGGCCTCTGCCGACAAGATACCGATGATCCAAGTATTGGGCCCTCTTCTATCTCTAGCATGCACATGCGTCGACGAACAACCCGCCTCGCCATGTGGATGATCGACGAAGTTAGCAAGGAGCTTATAGCTGAAGCTCCACGCCTGGAAACTCTAGTCATTGGAAACTTGCGTAGCAGTTTGGCACACAAGGGCAAAATCTTTTGGCCGTGGGCTGGCCGAGTGAAAGAGTTTCTCATGTTAGCATGGCCACGATATCAAGCTCGACAGGGTGACTCATATGATGCAGATGAAAATTTTGACGCTCCCCTCTTTGGAAGGTTTATGTCGGAGGAAGAGGGGATTAAAGATAGTTGGAAACCCAAACTTTGGAAAGATCATTCTTGGAGCGCTGTCTGGGAGTTTGAAGATGTGTCAATGCAGTATGAAGAGGATGATCCTGAGGTTAGGCTTTTGATGTAAGATGAGAGGGACCTTCAGGAGAAGCTTACAACTTGTGAAAAATCGGGCACAATGATTTATTGTGTAAACAAAGAATTGTGTTTTCTTTTAAATGTGTGACCTTGATCTCTCTCTTCGAGATACTGAATGAGGTATCTGAAAGTAAATGAATATATAATTAAGGAGAAGAAGTCTATTGGCAGATAGGTTGATTATGCAAGGTTATCTGCAGTCTAATCGCTATTGGGTTCTTAACTCAGTGCTAAGTTTTTCCAACATAGTTAACGTGAAAAGTCAAGCTGGCCAGCTGTCTGCATGCACGACTTTCATAGTTTCGAACTACCTTTTCACTCTGGTAGAAGTGATTTGACTTTTCGACGAGGTCTATAAAATGAGGTCTCCCCCTACCCATCTCTCCCTTCTGATTTCTCTCCATGCTTCATCCATCTTCTCTTCGCTCGCTCATTCATGACATCTTCTGCTTGACGCAGTCACACAATCATCTTGAACTCTGATAACGACCCCTTCAACTTCAATTCTGTTTCTTCCTCTTTTAACATTACCTCTTCTTATTCAGCATAACTTTGGCGGCAAGAACGCCCATCTTCGCAGGCTCAAGGTTATCCAGAAGCGGATCCAAGAGACAGGACATTACCCTGAGGTCAAGCACATCCATCAGAAGTACTCTGAAGGTGACATCTTTACGACCATCAGGACGCTACTTGAGGCCAAGGTCTTTCTGTCCGAGCAAATAGCGAAGATGCGGTTTGAGAAGCAGGACTTTTCACCATCACCTGCGGCCCAAGAGCCTGAGACTCCTGTGTTGATGACGCCAGTATCTGGTTCTCCCAAGCCTGCATCACAAGTATCCAGGGCTTCAGATTCAACTGGTACTACTTTCACCAGCACAGATCTCTTGGGCATCTGTCTCAATTCTCTCAAGATGAACGAATCTAAAGTTGAGACAGAGAAGCCAAAGGAAGTTGGTGAGGATGTTGCCAAGATCAAGCTGGAAACTGCAGCCAGCAATCCTCCCAGCCAGAAGATCGAGTACCCCAGGAAACCCAGGCTCGCATGGAAAGATTTCTTGGAAATATCTACCCGTTCAGCACGATCACCTCCTCCGTCACCAACAAGTTCCGAGGATGATCTTGACGTTCCTAATCTGCCCGTGCCCCTCAAGTACAAGCCTGGTTTCCCAGAGCTCACAAAGATGCGTACGCCTGACCCAGCCCCACGCCATCTAAACTTTCATTCTCCCAACATGCCTCCTCAATTCCCACCGGGTCAGCAAGTGGTGCTTCCTCTACGCACCCAACATCTCATCCTGACCCGGATCCAAACCATCTTGGAACACGCATGTTTTCAGTTCGCACAGGAAAACATGCCAGACATTTTGGTACAGAACCAATGGGATTGTCCAGAGGCGGGAGAATTGAATATTTGGATCCATTTTCTTCGGGGTAGAAGCAACGAGTTGTACGACCTGGGACGCTCGAGAGTTGGGGAATTTTCGCTTCATGCAGTTTTTCAGTCAATTATCCAGATCCGCCATAATGCCGTCCACCGTAATAGAATCGACGTGGCTTATCTGTCTTTGTTGATGAGGCACGCCGTTATCTTTTGCGCTATCCTTGGCGTGCCTGATGCTCTTGACAAGATTGTCAAGATACAAGTATCTGCGCAACAGGAGATCTCGAAACTTGGTGATATCAAGAATGGTCTTGAACAAGATCTAAAACCCAAGCTTCAAGATATCGCTGTGCGCCGGGCCAAGCTAGATGCTCGTGAACAAAAGAGCATCACTCAGGCACACAAGGAGCTTGAATACCAGCGCTCTAAAGCTTGCAAGAGGCTGGACCAAGTTTTATTGGGAACGGATATGACGCATTTGTCTCTTGGAGTGGAATAACTCGTTGGCGTGGTTGCGCAGTCGTTTATACAGGTAGCTTTTAGCTCTCCTGGGCGACCTATTATACCGACTTCATCACTACTTCGGCAATCGATCTTGTCATCCCCGCCACATCAGGCATGTGGCTTATGTTCAACATGTATCACTACGACTCAGGCTCTGATTTGACAACCTGACATTTACACAAACTTATTGTTGTTTATCTGGGTCTGGTCACCCACACTTTCACAAGACGTTTCTGATAGAACGCTGTAGATCAGCAAAAGTCCTGGAGACACACATTGTCTATTTGAATTGCGATCATCGATACAGGTAGCTTTCAGCGGACGAGGATCATACCAACTCCATGACTACTTCGATGGTTGACTCTATTATTCCGGCTGCATCGAGTATGTGGCTTATATTCAACATGAATTATTTCAACCCAGGCTCTGGCTTTCCTTACAACCTGGAGCATTTACACAAGCTTGTTATTGGCTTGTCTGGCGTTATGGTGGTTCGAACTATTGGTTCAGGAGCAGCGGGCATTTCACAAGATGTTTCTGTAGAATGCTGTATATCAGAACAAGTCCTGGAGACACTCGTATGAGATACGAACTCATGTATATATATTCTTGAATTCAACAAAGATTACTAGTTGATAACTCTTCGCTGTATGACCACACGTATATCCTTGACTGGCTTCTTAACTCCCGTTCCAGGAACCATATCAGGCAACTCCCATGATCCACTCGCCGGGCTGATATCCCAGAGACTAACAATAGCCGATCCAAGTGAAATGATCTCCTTCTCTGCAAATGTACGTCCCTTGCACATAGCAGCTCCGACACCCCAAGGCTTCAGTCTTCCGTATTTAGCTGTCGACTTGCCTGTCTCAGGGTCCGTTTCGAGGAAACGATCGGGAACAAACCTGTCAGGATCTTCGTAGATTGACGGGTTTTTGTTGCTTATCGCGAGTGGCACGGAGATATATGTGCCCTCGTCGAGGTTGTGTTTGCGATCGCCATCGTCGATGCTGATAGGTCGAGCGAGGTAGCGAAGGGAAGTTGGTTCGTTAACCATGCGGTATGTTTCAAAGATACAAGCCTTGACAAGCTGACAGTTACGGAACATGCCTTGAAAGTCCATCGATGTAATCTCTGGCCGGCCCCCCGTTGAAATCTTGACATACGGGGAGATCTCCTCTCTAACACGCTCAACCAAATCTGGCGTTGAAAACACATAAATCACAAACCAGAAAAGCACAGGTTGGGCGTTTGCGTTGAGACCCCAGAAGGTGCCGAGATCCGCCGCAGCTCGTTCGGCAAAAGTCCAACCGTCTCGATTGTAGATCCTGTTTCGTTCATTTATCATGGTACTGGCATCCGATACATCAGCGCCAAAATCAACAGGCTCCCCTCGCTGCTGTTGATCCACGCGTCGCCAAACACCCTCAAGTTGCTTGATAATCCGGGCTCTTGCTTTCAGACCGTCCTGCATCATTTTGAAGGGCGCCCATGTTGGGATTCCGACCATGAGTAGAGGAAACAAGTCATTGTCAAACGTCCAGAAGTCATCGAGAAGTGTTTCATGGCGGTCAAGGAAGTCCTGGCCGTAAATGAGAGGGATCGATATGCAAGCTCCAAAGTCCCTAATCAGGCTCTGCAAGTTTGTCTCGACCTTTCCTGGCCTGCCTGGAAGCTCAGGCTGAAGGACCTTGATGTCCGCAGATCGTTCCCAGCGCTCCATGTGCTCAGCATCGGAAGAGAAGGTGATTAGTGAAGCAGCTCGCTGAGGAACACTGGACTTTTCCAGAGCAGCTGTAGAGGCAGCGTCGTTGAGGAACGTGCGTTCGAGAGGAGGAAGAAGGTCTCTCATAGACTTGTTCAGCTTACCCCTCAGCTCCGGAGTATCGACACAGCCAAACACACGCGTGCAGAGGGTGTACTGCGGGGGTTCAGCGTCAAAAGTATGATAAGACTGAGCCAGGAGACGTTCCACTCCGGGCAAGTCAGCGAATATCTGATGGCCTGAAGTGACGCCAAAAAGAGAGCCTCCATATTGGCTTATAGATGACCTATATGCTAGTGAGTGAACTGTGAAATGGTTGGGGTTTAGCTAGCAAGCTTACAAGATACGTCGGCCCAGGCCGTCCTTCGAACATAGAGTGCTGACAATGGCGATTTCGATGGGGGCCCATGTTGGAAGAAGTCTATTCTTCTGCGGCTTGGACGATAGCAGCTTGTTGAAAGCAACAATGGCCAAGACGGCGACCAGGAACTTGTAGGCCAGGGGCATGGCGCTAAAAGACGCCAAAGCGGAACGGTAAACGGACGACAAGTCCATTGTGGTAACCATGAACCTCGAGCGCTCCTACAATGTTGCAATTTGAGTCGAGGTCCTTTGTTCAAAGATGTTGAGAGAGTGGGGGGACCGTTGGGATGTTATATATGTTTGCTTTTTCGTATCTGTATGTTTGTCTGAAATTAGCGTAATCATTTATATTCCATGTGATTGGATCAACCTCTAGACGGAATCCCGTCGGACTTGGCGTACGGATGAGATTTTAGCGTCAACGTGTCCAAAGATCCATGATTAGCTGTTCAGCGGTGAAAAGTTCCCGGTTTTCACAATTTCGTGTGTTGTTTCACAAGTTGAAGAGGAACATTTCGCGAACGAGTACCGCAAGAATATCTATTACTACCCAGGGGAGCAAGATGAGAGGTTGAAATTCCGAGTCTGAGTGCGAGCGAACGAACCAGAGCCGTTCTTTTTAGCTGAGGTTTGAACACCCCTGTACCAATTAGCGTCCTGCCAGCCCTACCAACAGGGCGGGTCTAGACGATTCAAGAGTCGTAGCATCGAGTTCAAGCGTAACATTGACCTGCTGCTTTCGGCCGAGATGAAAGAAAACTAAAGATGTTACCCCTATCAGCACTTAATTGATTGGAACATCTGTGTAGCAGCTTATGCCACATCCCCGATGAACCTGCATCAGAAATCAGGCACAGTAATCGAGTGTGTCATCTTTCAAAAGGAGCCACCCCGTATCATTCGCTAAGGGAGTTTGGACGTTTCCCAATGCGTCAGTCAATATGAACCACTAGAATTGAAAGACCTTTAAAAGTGTTAAACAGGTTAGGCTTAACTAGACAATAAACATGCCCATTCATCAAAATGAGTTATCTGATATGCCGCTATCGACTGCAACATATCGATAGCTCCATGGGCGACCTATGAGGGAAGTCACAGCAAGCCACATGCGCTTAACGAGGCTACTTATCTATTACATACCAACCAACTCTAATATCTCCTCACTTGGACTTATCATCACAAGAAAAGACTCATTCTCTATAATAATTTCGCAAAGCAGTTCCAAATGGATTCCACCGTCCGTACCTTTCAGGTCTTTGGCATAACCTCAAGCCTCGTCCTTGCCGGCGTCAATCTCGGCTCCTCTCATCTCACAGTCCCATTCCTGTACAATCAACCCACCTCCGTGAACACGACCTTCTTCAAGGACTTCTACACCCGCGGAGCCCTCACTCTTGTCCCACTCTCCATATTCTCAGCCTCATCCTCGGGAATAGTCGCTTATCTTGTTCCCGCTCACCGTACTCTCTGGACCGTTGCCGCTGTGGCTACGATTTCGCAGCTGCCATGGACCCTGCTTGGAATGATGGCTACCAACACGCGGTTGAATGATATTGCTGCTAGTAGCGTTGAGCAAGAGAAGGCGAGTCGTGACGAGGTTGTGGGTTTGCTGAAGCGGTGGCGATGGATGAATATCGTTCGAGGACTTTTGGCCTTGACTGGAGGGCTGTCCGCTATTTTGGCCCTTCAGAGTGAGTGATTTTGGGATATCGATGAGTGTAGTACGTATGCAATATTTCTTTGAAGGTGCGAAATGTGTTGTAGAACTCTTTATCATTTGCTGAAGTCTACTTGATTCTGAAACTGATGGTATATAATTCAAAACCCCAACGCTCCTTCAATGCCTTTTATCTTGTACATATGAACAGCCATGATCCCTCCGTCCCTCCGTTCCCAAAAGATGGTGAAGCCCCGATCCATCCGATTACGGCGCAAAGTTGAAAGCCTCTGCTGAATCAAGAGATAAAAACGCCTCCATGTTCATGGTTCCAAAATCAATGTCCCAACCCACATCAGCAGCCGTGAAATCCGCCGTCTCTTCTGATCCCACGCCCGCAGGTGAAGTCCCATTTAGTTGACCAGTGACGTCGAAACCAAAAGGCATAGAAGGAAAGGTAAATGCTGGCTCACTTCCCATACTGCCTGACAGGGGACCAGGTGCTGGTGAGCCAGGTAACGTTGAGTGCTGAAGCTGCGATTGCCGCTTATCTGATTCAACTGGCTCCTTCAGTTCGAAGCCGGCAGAGCGGACCATTTGCTCGATAGATGCGATCGTGATAGGTAGTTGGCCAGCGTTGACTCCGGCTGTTCCCATCATGGAGCGAAGACACCTCAGACCCGAGTGAATCCAGGGAAGATTGCGATGAGCCGTCTTCTTTTCTTGAAGCATGTCAAAAGCCAAGGCGTAGCATGCACCCTCGATGAAGAAGCCGTGGTATTTGATGTCCTACAAGCGGTTAGCCGATATACTAAGACAAAAATAGTGCGCACGTACATGACAGAGAATGTTAGTGGCACAAGACCCCGTCAGGAATCCCACTGAGTTCCTTGCTGCTTCTAGACAATACTCGCATGCACTGTCCAGCCAGGGTGGAGGCGCCTGAGCATTCTCGGGTGAATTTGGACTTGCAGACGCGCGATCATGATTTAACTTGGCTCGTAATATCAGGAAAGGGCGGAACGTGAGTAATAGAGTGTGGTGATACACTGCTTTTGTCAGTCATACGAAACCTTCAAGAACAACCAGGATAGCTTACTAGTGGACACCATGGCTTGACACACACCAAGCTCTCCAGTACTGGGATCACCGACAAGGCCAAACTTCATGTCTTTGAGCTGTTGTTCCGCGAATTGGTGAAGCTCACGGCGGATCTCGACTGCCGCATTCCAAACAGGTAACAGTGAATCGTGTCGTGGACTGTAAATGCGCTTAACGCACTTATCCATGATGCGTGATAGTGTAACTAGGGATTTGAGTAGTTTCTGGTCCTTGGGCAGTGGAATAGCTGAGCCTGGATCAGGAATTGAGCTAGGACGACCTAACACAAAGCATTGCCATCTATATCAAGTCAGCAACCATCAACCTTATTGTGAGATATGAGTCGTACGTTTCCCAGAAGAATAGACTCCAGAAAGTGATTCTTCGTTGATTTGCATCGTCTTCTGTGTACCTTGAGCGCGTGCCTCCATCCTTATGTAAACCCGCAGCGACAGCTTTCCTGGACGCGGTACCAAGATGTAAGAAACCTGAATTTGGTCGCGCTCTTTCGGATTGGAAGTGACCGTTTTGGATTGTTAGCTGATATGTCGGGATAGTTGAAGAGGGAGACTTATCATCATGAGATGTATTTGGACTACTTGCATGTTAACAACCTCGTCCAACTTGGCGGCGCCTTGTTTTGTTTTTTGAAAAAGAAACTCTGCGATGGCCTCCTCTCCGGTCATCGAAGCCCCCAGTCCTACAGCCAGCATGATAATGATAGTCTCTGGCGCGTCATAATCAAAGATCCCTGGCGGTCTGAATAGGGCGTCTAAACGGCGACGGTAATCGTCCTTGCTCATGACAGGCAAGCCATGCCAGTAGGTCAGAAGATATCTTTCCAGTAACCGATGGGCTGTCTCGGGATTGATGAGCATAGCTGTACAATCATCTGGGATGGGTGTTGGTCGTTGGTTGTCCGCCAAGTCTCCAAAGAATAATCTCCGATGACTGAAAAGGTCTAGACCCGGGCCGACTTCTTCGACAATACCAGTACGCGATGGAGGATCGTTTGGGCAAGTCCCTGCAATTTGGTGATATATCGAGTTGAGCAAAGCAAAATTTGATGAAGGTCCATAATAAAGCTGAAGGTAACACGAAGGTGATGCGCGATGAGTTGCAGCGACGCTGTTGTGAGCTATACTGCGCTCACTTTCCATAACCGAAGCCGCATGTCCGGTAGATGCCGCATCATCGGCATTTGGCGTAGGCGGTACAGTTCCTTCATCGGAAGGCTCCAAAGATGTACTCTCCATAACATCGTGGGACATGATGGTCTCATAAGCGGCAGTTCGCGGCTTGAGTTTTCGCGTCCGATTCCGGGCTTTTTCGCGATAGACGCAGCTGAGGCTTCTCATCCCGCAATTCTGGCAGGGGGTTTCGCCGTTGCACTTGATCTTCTTGGCGCGACATTCCTGGCAAGCTTTTGAGATTCTCCATTTCGTCGCGTTCATTGTCGTTGAATTCATGGCTTTTGCGGGTTGATTGATTGATATCCAATGCAATGGCTCGGCATGCATCGAGTGATTGTCTGGGCACGCTAGTAAATCTCGGTTTCATTAGGTGCATAAACTCTAATCTTTTTAGTGCATACTATCTGCCGTTGTTCGGTAATGACGCCATATTTGGAAATCTCAACGGTGATCTTAAGAAACGTCAAGGCATGGTCATTGACCTTTCAGATGATTTGTATTACAAATTTTCAGTTGAATTAATTATTTCCAGTTGTTCTTGATAACGTCCACAATAACTCCATGGTCTTCATCTTGCTTGAGGCCGCTCACCACGACAATAGCAACGATTCCCTCGACACCCTGAACGCGAATGGGAATAGCTCCACCATGGATCGCATAGTCACCCTTCTGCGAGTCGGCGATGCCGTACTTTGCAGCGAAAGCAACCTCGTCGCCTTTAAACTTGTTGTGCATGAACCACGTGCTAGATCCGAATCTAAGGACTGTGTTTCTCTTGCGACGAACCCACGCCTCGTTGTCGGGCGCTGTGCCAGATCCAGTGACAGTTTGGAAGATGACCTGGGAGCTGTTCGCAAGAGCGATTGAGATAACAGTTGGTTTTCCTTGAGTAGCGAAAGGATAAAGACGGGCGTAGAGAAGATTGCCTAGCTCAAAAGCGTCTTCTGTGGTGAATGATGCCAGCGTGAATGAATCGCTGTCAGCCTTGAGCTCCTCCAGCTGTAAATATCTAATTAGTAACTCTCTTGTTTCGCGGAGTAAAGCTTACTCACGTCTGAAGGTGGCTTTGGAATTGCCGCTGGTGATGGGTTGCGGAGGGCTTCCTGGACCTTTTCCAGAGAAGCACCAGCTTGCGCCTGTCGAGTCCAAACTTTTGGTGCCATGATAAAATATTTGTTGTATCGAGGTTGTAGATGTTTGGTTTGTAAGAGGTATGGGTATGCGGTCAGCAACTTAAAAGGCATTGCTATATCACTACGTAATTCGGTTGGACCTTCACCTGATGTGGAGAATATCCACGAGAGCCGCCGAGAACAGCACGTCGACCCCACCGTAGGTAGACATGGACTTTATTGACATTGGGGATTTGGTGACTAACGAATGAATGTCTTTGCGCAGGTTCAAGGCGATATCTTTATCACAGGCAAAGTGGCTTAGGTAGGTTCTGGTGGTGATTGAGTGTAAGTCCGAGTCTTTGGCCTCGATGCTTGGTGGGTATTGTTGTAGGTCCTGAAAATGACGCTATTGCCTGCCCAATCTGTGGAATACCCTAGAGCGAGGCGTGGGCTTGAGATCTCAACAACATCAACATCCTATTGCACAATACCGATCATTTGCCTTAAAAATGTAGAGAAACATAATTACAATGTCGATTGAACAGTTTTCTTTTATCAGATTACCTCAAATTCATCCTACATGGCAGATACTGATGAGGCTGTCGCGTCTGGTCAAATGGCACCGGCATTGCGCGCGAATTAATTCTGCATGGAGCCATGAATTCTGATATCGCGAACCTAATATGACGAACAAAAAACGACTGTAGATATTTGACCTTAACCGTCGCTAAAAAGGGTTCGAAAGAAGTGACCCTCGTTCCATTCAGCCGCTATGTAGCTGTGCCGGCCGTTGCCACTGGCAAAGTGTGAGCAAACGGGCGTTGAGCCAGCACCCTTCCATGGCAGTCAATTGCAGTGAGCAACCGACGCTAAAGAAGGTATAGCAATAACAACAGAAATCTCCAAACTTCTTCTTCTTCCTCCATATTGCAGTCATCGCCATGCCGCCCTCGAACGAAGCTGCCATGCAGCACCGTACACTGCCTTCTCAAGACTTCCCGGGAGAGTTCTCGATGCCCTTTCCTGGCCCTCAGCCGACCATCAACCACAGACGCCAGTATATGCGTGCCTTTTGTCAGTGGTACTGGATGTGCCAGGATTTTGAGTCCAGAGAGCGAGAGACTCGCCAATTCGCTCAGCTCAGTGTTGCTGAGCACTTCATAGAAACAGCCATTACTTCGTGCAGAGTGTCGCTCTTCGAATGGGCCACCGACCAGATGTTCTGGCTTGTTGGTGTGAGTAACTTACCCATTTATCTCGTTCCTGTATTCGTTCTGATCATAATGTTCCAGTCGACGGTTTGCCAGAAGATGAACTTCCTCTCTGGCCATGGACGGATCTTCCAGTCCGGATAACTGGAGAAGGACACTCCTGGAAATTCGAGTGCCTGAAGGAAGAGCACCAGCGCCAAGGGTTTTTGATCCCTGACGACGATAACTGAGCTCACACACGAAGAGGATACACGAGACGCGTCGCCGGCTGTGTCAGATGGTTACGGAAGCGAGGTGGGCTTGGATAGATGCGCGCGATGGGATGGGCAATAATTAGTCGATTTTGAGGGTGGTGTCACTGGACAATATGATGGAGTAATACAAATTCATTAGTATGCTGAACAAACTGTGATCGTGAGAGCCACACCGTAGCGCAACACCTGACTCCTACCCCCGACGGGTTCGCTTACGGATGTGTTTTGCAATAGCAAGATGAACTACACGATGAAGACAGGATACTGCTCAACGAGACATTGCAGTCAGTATCGGCTCCAACCGTTGAAGTGATGGAACTTGGTGGCCAACTCCATTCATCACCTCTCTCTCAAGCTAGCGTAGAGGGATGGAAGAATGCATGGGACGAAATGTACCCGGTCATTGGCCCTCAAGGACAGCCTTTCATGTCGAAGCTGCCCGCAGAGGTCGACCTGTGGACCCATGTCCCAGGCCTAAACCGCCAACGACACAAGACTATCTACAAGGGCCTCAAAATGTGGGTTATGCGGCGTACAGAAGGTGTTTGTCTTGACCTTGACGATCGCACCAACTTTGAGGCACACATCTCGCGCGAAAAGACAAAGAATCCCGATGCGAAGTTGAAGTTCTCGACCTGGGTGTCATGGATGAAGACGCACATCCTCCGTCAGCATCTACAACATAAACCTTATCTCTGATGCCCCGAATGTTTTCTCTTCCTGGAATATTGCTGTCGATCCTTGTCCGTAGTTTGAGAGGCAACTGGTCGCCAAGGGCATGTGAAGGATGTGGTGTGAGTCATACCATTGTAATAGCGAGTGAAGAAGGAATAAAAATAGGACAATGGCAAAGAGAACACCTTCCTGAGTTGACAGTTTGTTGGGGTTTCCGTTTTCTAAGTATGAGGCTTGTGCGATTCACGATATGCTTTGGGTACAGACTCTATTGTCAATTTGATCATACCCTCTGTATCCTATCCATCACGAATCCTCAAACATCCAACAGACATCAATTTCCATCAATGACCCCAAAGCCTCTCTGGTTATGTTGGACGTGTGATCCAACAGCGAATGTTCGTGTTTGCACCAGCGATTCTGCAAAGTCGGCAAGTCGGTCATCCCAAACGATTGAAGACATGCCATAAATCACTGCAATCTCCGGTGAAGTGGTTCTTGGCAGCATCCCAGGACTCGGTTTCGGGATCCATATGCAAGAGATCGTCATCGTGCCACTCCATGCTATAAGCCAGTTCCTACTGTAGCCTTGCTTCGTGGTGATATCTCCTACTGAACTCGATTGTCCAAGGCAGCTCTTTGACAACAGTTTACGGGTACTTCTGCATGTATCTTCGTATGAGAGGATACCAGAACCTGCCTTTCAATGGTGGCGATCTGGCTCGTTGGACGACCAGCAAGCGGAATTGTCACTCGATATCTTTGGGGGACTGAGAGCAAGAGATTGTGTGGTGATTATGGGCATTGCAAATTGCGCATCCGGCGATGAAGCCGTTTTCTTGGACGCGCCAACACCTACATACCTCCTGGCCGGCTTGACGACAGTTACCGCATTTTCCGTTTCCCGTATCAGGCTCATCTTGATGGAGTGTAATGTCAGGAGGGATGTCATGGATTGTAGGTTCAGTGTCTTCGGCAATTCTGCGCAAGAGAGTGTCGCTCTCGACGTCCCCGCCTTGGGTATTATGAAGGCCCTGGCCGAGGCTGATGAGATCAGTGGTTCGGCGTCTCTTCACGGGGTGTGAACAGTTCTCTTCTCGGTCTCGCCGCCAGCTGACAACGATACGATCGTTCAACCTGCCACCCAGAGATTTCCACATGGCTTGGTACGCGTCGTCGATGGTTCCGCTGAACGTGCCTTGGCCAGAATCATGACTTTGTGCACCGTTCCCTTTGGAAATGTCTTGAAGGTTTAGGCCACGCGGCTTATAGCCATTCTTCCTGACAGTGAAAAGATGTACATCGCCGTCGGATAACTCACCGATCTGGATCATAACTGGGTAGTTCTCTACGTCTTCAGGTATGTCCTATATGTCAAAACAAGACGCAACGCAACTAACCTCAAGTTTTACAGACTCTTTTGACCACGATCGTTCTGCCCTACATGTTGGACTTAGTAGGTCTTTGATCCGTTTCTCAATTACGTCTTGCTAACAACATGCAAGGGTCCTAACCATCTTGGAAAACCACATTGTTGTCACGGCTACGGTACAGAGGGCAGTTTATGGACGGCTCGGAAGAACTGCGCAACGTTTTCCACGAGACAGACAGAATGGGGTACCGATTGTGGACTTTGCAGACTAGGGTAGCGGTGGAAATAAAGAGACTGTTTGAGTAATGTAACTGTATCAGACGATCGCTTGTCAATGGCAACAGATTTGGTAATGATTGAGAAGTTTTGAAGAGTACTGTGATGATTTAGTTTCCAGAATATTGGGATTGCTGAAGATTGTGTTGTTCCTTGCCTTGACGTCTTGATAGGACTTTGCGAAGGTAGTCTCCGCGAGCGACACAATCCAGTCACGAGACACCAATGTCGACACTCATTGTTGAATGTCGACACTTATCACTCACCATGATGTGTATTCGCGAACGTACATGTACCAGAATCACCAAGGACGCGCCACACAGAATGATCTGTTGAAGACATGTCTTGGGGTCAACCTTGGGGGCCAATGTTTTATGCTTACGACTGCATATCACCGCTCACGATGAGATCAAGTAAGTAATTTGCTACTAGATAGCCCGATGAAACGAAATCACGAAGGTTTAGCGAAGGGGCAGAAGGATCCCCATCATGAAATGAATTGCTGCTGGGCTGACAGATGGGCGTTGAGCTGTGTCTAGATGAACCTTTCATCTCAGAACTCGATCCTTCAGTGCCTTCCAATATCTCTCTAGGTCCCAATATCAATAGCCAAACACTTGAACAACACATACCCAGCAGTGTCCTCATAAAAACCAACCCTGTCCATGGATATCGTTCTTGCAGACCGCAGAAGACGTCTGCTTTGATCGACCGTGGTAGTCTCGTTGCGAATTTCTTTGGCTGTGGGTTTCTGAGGCGAGGGTTGTTAGTTGGAAGGTCAATAAGTCTCACATATTTCAACTCACCGAAAGTAAATGCCACGATAAGTCGAATAGAGAAGAGAAGAAGATGACTGGTAATTGAAGTCCCTGTTCTAGTTCCCGGCGAAGTTGCTTCTTAGGATCTGGCATTGAAGAAGTTAGCTTCTGAATTGAGCACGCTGTAGGACTCCTACCTGGAGGTTTTGTGCTCCTAGTTTACAATTTTCTTCGGTGGCTCGCTAGGTACACGAGGTTGGAGCTTGAAAGCTTTGCACCGTCTACGCTCCATGTGGAGATAACAGTTCTTGTACAAGTCTGGTAACTCATCTTTTGTGGGGTATTCGTTGTGGCCTCCGGCGTCGGTAAAGAGTTGTAAGAACAGCTCACAGTCCATTAGTCCTGAACAGGGTAGATTATCGAGCCCCTCGATAACGGCGGTGAGATCAGATGAAACGATGATGTAGTTTCGTGCTGAAACTGCTCCCATCCTGGTGACTGTGTGTTCGGAAATGGTAGAGAGAAGTTCTGCCTGTTGGGGTGGAAGTGCGTCACGTTCCCAAAGTATCTGCTGCTGTTGTTCGTGGAGATATCTGTGAGATTTGATTGTTTGCCCATCTACAAGTGGACATTTAGCACGGATCAACAAGGTTTTGTCAACATGAGATAGGGGGCGGCGATCATCAGTTCGACAGATGACAGCCCATTTGATGGCAAAGAGCATAAAGGACCATTGATCAGAATGGCACCACATGGGATGGGTCATGATCTTGGCTAGGTTCGTACAGAAAAGCTCCGACCAAACTGGAGTCAGATGGTCCCTACCGTTTATTGTGATCGTAGAAGTTGTGTCGCTTCCAAACTCGAAGTCGTCAGTCCCCATGGTGAAGAGGGTAATAGGATCCACGCCAAAGATACGCAGTGAGAGCCTAAAGAGTTCGTTCAACGCCGTGTTGCCGCTGACGAGATCAGATATCCCTGACTCAAGTGGTGTGGCAGTCCAGTACCTCTGTACAAGTAGTTCTTCATCCTGTTGGTACCACGTCACGTCATATGTCGGGCTGGGGCAGCCAGGCTTATCAGAAGCTTCGTACATGGCTTTGGTAATGATAGGTAGCTCGCTTTCAAGCCGAGCTTTCTCTCGTTGAACGGCTTCGTCCCAATTCCTTTCAATGTGTCTGAAAAGGACCATCTGGCGTTTGGTTGGCTTTGGTTCTTTCGTCTCCGTTCCTGACAGACCCTTCTGCCTATGAGACCATTCGTGTTCGTCCTGGCTTTGGCCTTCGTCAGGCATTTCGATTTGCTCCTCGTCAGAGATTTGGTCATTTCGGGAACATGAGTGCGCAGCATCTTTTTGCGCTTTCTTCATAGAGTCGACTTGCACTGGTCGCTTGGGTGCTGGATACCCGCGCTGCTTTGTTGGGGCCGGGCGTTTGGGGGGCATCTCGCCTTGACGCAAAGGTGTTCCGTCTCGTCGATTTGTCTTTCTAATATTTGTTGATCAGCTGCTTTCGTGCGCTCGCGGCTCATCAATTAATCAGTTGAATGTGCTACGTCAGATTGATTCACAGGGGAACAGAGTTGAGTGATTGTTGTTATGTTGGTGGAGAAAGCCCGTTTGCTTGCAGTTGTTTGTCCAGGCTGCCACTGCCCGCCGGTCACCAGACCACGCACTGGTGATTCACTGCATTAAACAACCAAAGCAGACCTCATATATCATAGAGACAATCGTGGGGACGGCTTTTACTCAGGGCAAGTTTGTCGTTCCGGCACACATGAGATCAAGATGCTTTCCCTTGTTTCTCTTTGTTGTTCTCCCATGGACGATTTGTGACTCTGGAATGTCACAATCCCAGGGCCCCCGAAGGATTAATTCGGGGCGTATAGGATAGCCAGAAACAGTCAACAGAATAAACCAGGGAGATGAACCATGTTGTCTAAACCGTTTCTTGAGTATGATCAAGTGTTTCGAATCCCGCCTATCGTGTCAAACTTGGTAGTGAATGCCATTATGAACGATCAAGTAGGTTGCTTTCAATAAGATGATATCTATGCCAATGAATGGGTTGCGTAAACTAGTTCTAAAGCCACGAATTCTTGTTCAGGTTTTGGTATCCATATCCAATTAAATACTGTTCCTCTATGTGCTTCTGTGTTCGTCATCTTTCTTTGTGCGGCGGGTGAGCGCTCTGTGGACGACGGCGAACCTCGTTGTGCCTGTCCTCTTCACTGTTGAATGCTTGGAGGTAACTGTAGTTGTTCCATTGAATGGTGAATCTGGTAGCGATCTCATGGTGTGTTGTCCCTGTCTTCATGATCGGGTTTACGTTAAGATAAGAAACTTCGCAGTCGGGTTCCAGTCGTCAGTATGCATTGTCGCATTCAGTCGCTGCTCTTGAATTGCAGGCTGTCGGGTTGTTGAAGTATGAGAATCCACTGGCGCACCATTAGAATGAGGACGACACTGACGTCGATCTTCTTGCCTTGCGTGGGAACCCAGAGCCTCACATGACTCTTGTTGTGTCTGCTGCTAAAGAAATGAGAAAAGAGTAAGCACAGCTTGAAGCCAAGTCTGACGGAAAGGAACCGACGCCCCTTCGTTCAACAGCACTACCACGTCTCCGATTATTCAGTCTCCTTCGAGCCTATACATGTTTTCAATCGTAAATGTCTGACAGAATTTATCACTCTTACCATCACCAGTGTGTGACATAGGTGATCTTCTTGGCAGCCGCCACCGTCTTGGGTCACCTCATTTGCCTTGCAGTGACCTTTCCTGCCAATTAAATCGAGACAAAACCATTTGTTCGTGCTCCCCCTTTGGAGAAAATGATGGACACGAAGAAAAGAGCTTTGAGAGTTCAGGGCACAGATTAACCCCTCCTCCGTCCAAGTATTCCAGTGTTCATCGAACACCAGCGGGAAACAATTGACTCGATCTGCGACCTGGTCAAGATGACGGACGAACTTGTTTCGCCTTTGAGCGGGTTTGGGTGAGTCTTCACGACGTCGTCTGCGCGAGTCGGGAGTGTTCTGCCTACACTCGTTGAGTGTCTTCTCCCTCTCTTGTAAATCTCTTTCTCTGAAGGCAATATTTTGTTCCCTCTCCTCAAATCCGTCGATTGCAGAAGCAATATCGCTTTCTCTCTGCTCCAAGTTATCGAGGCGCTCTCTTCTCTCGCAGAGAGCTTGATTCTCTTCAATCATCTGGTGGCATACGTCTTTGAACTCAGCTCGCTCGTCGGAATCGGCCTCGGCTTGGAGCTTAGAGACTTCTGTTTGAAGCTGAGTAACCAAGGCTTCAAGGCGCTTGTTCTGTTGGTATAGATCGTCATGTTTTTGAACGGCTTCAACTTGGGCCAGCACTGTTTCCATGCGCTTGGTGTTGTCGTCAAGCTTTCGCGACATTTCATCAAGCTGCTTGCCTTTCGCAAAATCACCAAGACTTGTCAGAAGAGTAGTGATTGCTGCCACGAGCTGTGTATGGCCGTCGCGATCTTTGGGTGTGTGTTCCTGACGAGTGTTTGCTACAACGCGCTCAAGATCCTTGCGGAGAGCTTCAGTTTCTTTGTAGATGCGTTCAGCGTGAGAGTCGATGCTGCCCAGTTGGGCGAACTTCAGGTCGAGTAGTCGCTTTTCCTCGTGAAGCCACTCAGCATAGTCCTGGTCCTTGGCCTTCTGCATCGACTTTGTCAAGCGCTTCAGATCCTGAATTGCGTTTGCCATAGGAATCGCATCGGGGGCCACGGTATCGCGCACCAAGTTGAGCACATACTCGAGCTGTGCGTCGAAGCGTCTGTCCATGGTGACTGTGCTCTCAACGCGGTGAAGATGTGTGTTTTTGTTATTGCTTGTGTTTTCTTCTTTCCAGCTTTCAAAGACACCAGGCTGGGCGGTTGGCTGCAGATGTAGGATCACGTGGCCACCCACAGAGTAGATAGGCTATCTTAGAGCTTCACGCCTGGACCGATGATTCTTTTCCGATCCAAAAAGCTACCAATAGAGTAAGCTCTGTATGTTCACTGGTGAAGCCTCAGTGAAAGGCGGTGGAGGTGCAGGGAAAGTGATGTTTCAGCTTTACTCCGATGTGCGGTTAACTTCCCTTTCTCAAAAGAATAGAGGAAACACGCAAAGCCAAGGCCCGTAACGTGTTGGTGAGAGCCTGTGTTTCCCCTCTTAATTCTTATTTACTTAGTTAGATGATCGTTACTTGTTCACCAATAGACTCGTCTCGGTAATAACTTACTTGTTGATCTACTGAGGCTGCGTCCATTAAAGGAACCGCCCCCCAAAACAAATCAGGCTGTCAGACTATCGTAAATTCCTGTCACATGTTCGGTAACACTCTGGTCTCTATCATGTTTTGATGGATGTAAAGAAAAATGTTCATTTGCAGGCGATTTCCCCTCTGCTCTGCATACTCTTGTGCCATCTGTTGGCATGCTGTTTGGTGAAATGATGGGCAGCAAGACTGAAATCCTTGACCTGCCACCTCTAGCTTGTACACAGGATATCGATCAAGGATAAGTTAAGCTTACATTCCAAAGCGATCTTTCTCTAGGAAACACCAGCGAAAACTAGCTACTAGTGCATTCGAAGATAGAGCTTGGCAATGGCCTGACAACGCTTCAGGTTCTTCGACCTATGATTTCGAATTTGAACACATCTTTAGAGAAACGTGGCAGTACATTGGGAGCATGGTGGAGCAGCCCCATGGAGATGATGCCTCCACCGATCATTTGGTGTGTGGTCCAAACAATGTGTTAAAGGATGCCCCTGTTAGACCCGAGAATGCCGGCAGTCTCATAACTGAGGTATTGAGGATATACGAAGAGTAATGTGAGTCTTAATAGATCTCAACTTGCGTGCCCAGGGTAATAGTACCAAGAGCACTCTCGTCGGTGGCCTAGGCAAGGCTTCTGCCAAGTCTGAAACGCCATCATCGGCTACTTTGACGCAGCAAGCCACTACAACCAAGATGGTCATACGCCTAGCAATTAACGAGGAGAATGAGCGTCTCCCATAGAAGCTGTATGACTTGAGATAGCGAGCCAACGTCCCAGTCCGGGATGAGGGCGCCGATGTTTCCAACGCTTCGGATGCTTCTCATGCGGACGAGGACTCAGATGCTTCTTATGTGGACTCTGGTGCAGACGGAGATTCTAAGGATGAAAACTCTGAAGGCGTAGACTCTGTACGGGCTGCGCCTATTCAACGCGTTGGGCGTGCGGCGAACCCCCGATGCAACCTTTGAGCCCCTCAGCCCGAGGTAATGGTTGCTGAAACAGGTGAGGGCGCCAGGCGCGCTGTGCACAACCTCGGGCAGAGCACCGATGCCGAGCCAGACATTAGGCCCTTCTAACACCAGATTCAAGAGTTGGAAAGGGAGTCTGATGGATGGCTCTTTACTCTTGGTTAGTGACAGTCAAAGACATCTTCCGCTGAAGTCACACAGCAAGCGCCTCAACAGGGTGAGAAGAAAGACAAAGTAACGATAGACAAAAACGAGCTGGAAGCGCCAAATTATAGCGAGCTCTTTGGGATTAATCTTGGCAAGGCTGACATCCCTGAGTTCAGAAGTCAAGAAAGCTACACTTGGGGACTCGCCTCATGTAGTCTATGAGCGACGCAATTCAGATATTGAGCAAAGTGGTTCAACGCTAGGCCATAAAGGTCCTTGATTCATCTAACTATGATACAGCAAGTGGTGTACCTCTCTAGGCTAAGTGTGGTTCTTGACTGTCATGGCCAAACGACTTTCTTCAGCTTCATCAGGTTGTTGTTTGACATCCTTTTAATATCTTTGGTGACCCGGTCTCCAAAAAACGCTACCCAAATATGCCTTTATCCATTACCAGCAATCGACATTGAGAACATATCTCCTGCAACGAATTCAATGCAGTTCTCCCATGCGCTCTAGCTCAGTGTTGAAACTTTTCTGGGCCTCTTCCAGAGACCGAGTTCTGGGATCTACTGGCCGCAGACACGCCAAATCCCTGTCCATAGCATCGACTGCATCGATGCATAGTCTAGGGTACAGAACAATCCTTCGCCCAAAGTCAACAGTCCATGGGAATCCCTCCTCGATTTCAGCGTCCCGGTTCCTTAGAATATAATTGATCAGGATTTGGGGCCAAACAATCCCATATAATGGCGGCATGTTAGCCCTGCCGTGCACGAATACCTCGAGCTTCTTCTTCAGATCTCTAGGATACGAGGGGCATTCCTTTGATGTGTGTCCTTTATCGTTGCAGAAGACACATCCGTGAACAAACCCATCTGATAGGGGAATCATGCACTGGGCGACTGTGTGGTTCTCGCGTCTGCAATTGGCGCAGCGCACAGGATGACGTCTTGCATCAGCCAGATCCAAGTACTCGCGTTGATCCTGTAGACTCATAGCTAATAGAGGAGGTCGTCGTCTACCTGGAAGGCCATCCCTTGGTTGACCACCGCCCGGCAGGCTAAAAGGGGTATCAAGGACAGCATCGTGCTCATCCTCCCTGTTGTGGGGCGACTGGTGAGTGCGATAGCCAAGTCCGCGAGTATCGTGATCTTCTTCCCAAACAATCATGTTGATGTTGGTAACAGTGAGCGTGGGAGTAGTGTAAGTATTGTTTTTGGTGATGGTGTAAGTGTTGGTGGTCGTGTTAATGTGACGATGCCGTTAGGTTGGGTCATCTCAAAGGAGGAAAGGCAGGCAGGTATTTATAACCATCAGAACAGAGTTATGGTTCACAATGAAGGGAGTATAAGCTTTAATATGTCATCTTAAAAGCTTAAAGCCAGGGAGTCACATAAATATCAGGATATGATGCTTAAGATGTGGCAAAACTGTATTGGTGATAGTTGTTCAACTTTAACATTGAGTCATCTAAAAAGCCTGCTGCGAAACCTTGTCCATGACTTCCACTGGTAGTATTTCCCTTGTCGCTGGCACTACTATCCTCCTTGTGTATCTACCAGTGTCCAAATATCCGTTTGTTTATTCCAGGGGTAGAGTAAAGCCAGAACATCAACTCAACACCGGCAGCATTCAAGGTGAGAAATTCAATCTTTGGCAATTCTTGTGAGTGATGTCCCCAGTCTGTCTGGAGTATGTGGGCTTGCCGTAGCCTGCATGTACGGCGGCATAATGCGGCATCGGGGCCATTGGGGTCATTGGGGCCATTGAAGGGAAACCCTCTAGAAATTCTGTCCCTCCATCGAACGGGGGAATAGGTTTCAAGTCGAAGCGCGCGGGTGAGTCGGTCTGGCCGCTTCGGGGGGCATACGCAGACGAACTGTTTGGAGGGCTGGATGAATCCTTCTTGATTGAGGCAATATCTTGCCTGATAGAGGCGATGTTTTGCCTGAATAAGGCCATGTATTTCTTGATAGAGGCGATGTCGTTGGCAATAGGCTCGAGCATCTCGCGAATATCTTCGAGGGATGTGTCATTTGTAGCACCGCTCATGTGTACTCGCGGTGTACCTCGAAGACTGACGATTGGCCGACGGCAGTCAAAAATGTCATCAAGATCACGACAAATCTGGTCAGAGAAAATATCGTTGATGTCGTTGTGTGAACTAGAAAGTGACTTTCTTTTCGGCTCCCTAGCGCTGCGGTTTTTACGTCCGCCAGTGTCGTGGTGTTCTTCCCTTGCTCGCATGGCCATATTGGCGTTGATGTTGGATTTGTTGTTGTGTGACTGTGGTGGTTTTAGGTCAGTGTGGTCTTGAGTTGGAATGACTCAAGGAAAGGTAGGCATTTATATTCATTGACGGAGAGAAATGAATGTCATAACTTTAAAAATCTAGGGCTTGTTGCATAAAAACCTTGGAAGCTTAAAATCAGGGATTCGAGTAGATACCGGGAATATGCTGAAGTTGTGGCAAACTGAGTTCTTCATAATTGTCGAAGCAGAACTTTGAGACGGATACGGTACCTTGCGTTTGTTATAATGGCCGTGGAGTCATTGAGAGAAGAATGTCCAATTTCTAATACGCAAGCACAGAGAATAGTCTCGCTGAAACTGCCATTTAGATTCCGCTGCTTGGGCATTTGGCGAGTCGTGGTTTTTGGGCGAAGGGGCGCTTCTCTCATCTTGGTTGACCTTTCGGAGAGCTGTAGAAGAAAGTTTGGAGAGCTTGACTTACAGTCCACTCTATACACTCTTAAATCATGGCCACAGCTTTGAATGGTAACGTGTCCTTTGCAAATAAGATGTCATACCTGGCATTTCTGGACACAGTTCCATCCCTCTCAGGCACGGCGTTTTGATGCTACATTACCTTCAGGCAGTGACCAAACTTAACACGATGTTGTAGAATCTAACAGAAATCTTATTTTGATGCGTCGCATGAGAGGCACTACCTAACATCACGTTGATAGACCATGATGCCCTTCGTTGCTTAAGGTTGGCTCGGTGAGAAGAGGGGCAGCCTTGCCAATTCAACTCTCATAGTTCATCTCATGGAACTCCATTTATCGTAGCCACCGCTTGCGGCTTGCTGTTTCAGGTCTTTTGATGCATCGGTGTATGTTGGACAGCCCCGTGCGGCAGCTGCCGATCTTGTTTGGTAGGTACTCAGATCAACTTTCTCGTACAGTATTCTTGCCTGGTCGATGGACAGGCCTTTTAAAGGACATGATTTGATACGCGCTATGACTTTGCAAGTCAGTAATATTCTGCCGAGTCACCCATAAGTACAAACCTTCGAAACAAGTCGCTGGCAATGCAAGCGCCCGTCTTTCATACCGCCAAGCCTCTCAAGTGGGAGCTTTTACACTTCGTCGGGGTTTTCAGAAGACACATGCGGAGTCTGAAATGATGCCGTTCCACCACGGCCGGTATCTCTTAGCTCGCGATTCCATCGCACCCACACCTTCGAGGGAATCCAGTTCCAATCGTTAATCCTGGTCACCATGCTTTTTGGGTTTCGAAAAGCAGCAGTGTAGAAGCCAACCAACGAATTCTCGTCTCGCTCATAAAACTGCACCCACGGAATCAGCATTGATATGTCGGATACGCAAGCCAACTTGGTCCCGGAAACGAAGTCTGTCATCGATACCATGCCATCGACTATCTCAACGCAGGCGATCTGGCATGCATATGCTTGAACAAAATCCCAACAAAGGCTCTCATGTTCTGTTTCCCCAATATCGTGAGGCTCTGCAAAGACATCCCTCATCGGCTCAGAAGTGACGCCTCCTCTCCTCAGCTGCTTTCGAAGCTGCGTGTGATAATTGGTCCAGTTGCTGCAGGTCGATTCGGGGAGGGACACTCTTCCATCGACCATGGTGTTCGCAGGACTAGCGCCGCACATGCCGTTGTTGTATTTCGCCCAGGTGGACTTCATCAGACCGAGTTTCGACCAGAGTGTCCCGTATCCGGCAATATTGGAAGTACGGCCGGAGGCAGCGAGATCCCTGATTTGATCGAGCGCATGGCTGTCGAGTCCTTGCATGCTCCAGTCAACCTTCGCCATCTTTTTGGACCCGACAAGCATTGATGCAGCCGCCTGGATTTTGACTTGCACAAGACGGGGCGTAGATGGAAGAACAAGGAAATGGGCGATTCTCGAATCGTAGCACACCTCAGGAAGAAGTTTAAAGAACAAGTCGTGAACCTCAGTCGGAAGAGTAAGACCAATGCGGATCGCAGAATCCTCCACTGAAGCTTGGAGAATACCTTGGAGTTGAAAGCGCCGACTCATTTCGTTGATTGCCGATTTCTCATCAGAGCCAAAGAGATGAAGCATATCCATAGTCTTAACAGGCCACTTGTTGAAACTAGCCAGAGCAGCCACGAAACCTCCCAGATGTTGATTGACAGCGTCCATACGACGAGGCGGATCAGATTCTTGAGGAACCAGGTACTCGTCAGACGTGTACACACAGATTCGTGACTGCTCAATGTCCATTTTCCATGGCCAAATCATTTGCTGCTGTCGTTCCGAAATCGCCATTTTGGTTGCGACTCGCACTGCCTGTCTGGTCATGCGATCGAAGATGACCCTGTGTCGATGCTGACTGGGAACTATGTGGACAACTCCAACAATAAGCATTTTACTGAGCAGTCTCCAGTGAGTTGGAACGGACACTATGAGATGAAAGTTCCCTGGAAAGCTACAATCCATGCTATCGCATGTATCATTCGGTCTTGGTATCAAACCCCATGGAACTATCCACGCGTCGTCCAGCCATTCATCAGGGATCAAATCCACATCATCAAAGCGAAGGATGGTATGCCTCTGATCGGGGCCTAGATGGCTCACATAGGCTTTTATAGTCTCCAGTATAGTACCCATGTTCCCGCTTCCCACACGAATGTGGTGGAACTCGTGGCTAGGGTCGAACTGAATTTGGAAGTTGTGAATACCACTGTCGTCCCATAACTCATACAGCCCTGCGATAAATGGGTGAATTGACTCCCAAGACATTGTAGCGAGTCTCATGGATGCTTGAGGGTTCTGTTCTGCATACGTCGCCGTGTAGACGACTGCTGCGTTAAGAGCGAGCAGAAAGTCGGCCGAGAAGTCCAGGTCAACATCGATGAGTATCAAGGTGTTCGACCTGAAGGCTTTTCTAGTAAGGTCGTTCCAAGTTCCCTGATCACGGCATTCCCTAAGTTTGCGAAATAGCTCGTCGTGTGTTATTGTCCTGATTTTGGACGTGACGGTGTTACCCCAGATTGCTGCTGTTTGCTTCATGCTGTCGATCATCGACTTCGACTCTTCGGATAGAGCATATTTCTTGCATTTCGGAACGACGTTGTATATCATGATATTGCGATAGGCCAATTCCCACAAGATTTCGTGAGGTAGGTGCACAGTTTTGCCCATGGTTGGAGGTGCTTGTACGTGCCCGAAGGCAAAGTCCGGGTGTTCTCGTCGAGTCGACACCCAAGCCGTAATGTTGGAGATCGCATTATCCCGATCCGAGTCCATCTAGTCATTGTCAGTATGTTTCATAAAGAAAGGCCTGGCTTGGTTTCACCTTGGGCTTTGTTGTGTTGTTGTTCAGTTGAAATTTCGGCGGGTGCTCCGCGCGGTGGTGATGCTACGCGCAAACTGCCCAGCCGATGGCGGGATGCATGTGCTCGCGGGGCCTTCACAAATTGCATCAAAACGATCTAATTATAAACGCTGTCAGCATGCTTGATGCCTAGGGTTTCTGAGTCCCTGGCTATTGGAAATGATCCAAATATTGCTTGTGTGCCTAAACGGAAGATGTTGGAGTCTGCCAGCGAGCTTTCATGCTAACCAGACTAGTCATTTCCTGAAGTCATGGGTCTAGGATTAAGAAATCTAAATGGAAATGGACAAGATACTAGAAGGCTCGCCTTCAGCGCAACAAGCGATGGTGGTTTGGCTGCCAGGTTGTGTTTGAACAAAGGCACCGAGAAGTTCGCGACTCATGCGATATTCACGCGATTGTGACTTGTTGCTTTGTACGACTCTATACAGTTTTGTTCTTTATCTGGTTTGATATCCAAGAACAAATGGACATCCCTCATAACCACTCTAAGCAGTTCCCTCGCTTCCTTTGCTAATCCCTCATGCATTGTTCTCGCAAAGTCAGACTACATGTAGGCAAAATCCCGGCTCATCTATCCTTTTAACAACAGATTCGTACCGACAACATCTAGCCTCCCCAATCCGTGTTGGTCTGTCCGCCTTCAGTAAATCCCTTGGGCTGTGTAGCCGAGTGATGATCGATCGTGATCTGTAGATCATGGACATAGCTTGTTCCAATACGTCGGAAACCTGAATGAAGGTCTAAGCCCTGTCAAAGTGAATAAATCAGCATCAACTCATTTGAGACATCGCATCTGGACATAATTACCAGTTCCCAGGAGTGCGCTTACCAGCTGACTGTCTCGTGTTTTCAAGCCCCTTTGTCCAAAGTTTGAGGTCGATGGTTTGAGTTCCTCGGCCAGATTACTGGTTACGAGCAATGATGAAACTGATTTTGTCGCGGCCTATTCTTCTGTAGATCTCCAGCAGGGTTTCGAGGCTGTCAGCATTGCCTCCCTAGACGTTGTCCCAATCCTGGAGGGCGGAAAATATGTTGACCTGCTGTGCGGCCGGATTGCAACCAGTGCTAGGAGAGTTATTCGCAAAGAGTGACAGGACACGGCGATCCACGACATGTTTTGTGGGTGTGTAAGGAAGGCTGCTGGTACATGTGGCAGCAAATATGAAGGTCACCAGGCTAGCATTCATCATCTTGAAAACGCAAGCGAGGCTGTGTTCGTTGTCGATATTGCCGGCCCATGTGTTCTTCGAATCGAGTACCTTCGCCATAATGTTGTTTGGGCTCCCAAGCGCGTCTTTGTTTGTGATTTGCATTATCCTGGTGCCAATCCAGCCGCCCGGGAAATCAGTGTGCATTTGAACCTCATCAACCAGCGTCACTCCGATCCCACGTTGGCTATGCTGATCTGGCGACGGGTGTCGCCGATGGCGGTTGCGAGAGCTGCGACGATTTGAAGACATCTTGTCTGCGTGTTGTTGTTGGTGGTAGCGGCGAAATTAAACTTGGGGAAGGTTAAGGAGGGTTTGAGAAGTTCTGCTCAAGTTTTTCAATTTAACAGCAAAATTTATTCTTGTGCGTCAAGAGGTCAAGTCCGTGGTGGTGGGCAAGCCACGGTGATTGTGTTTGCTGGCTGTTGCCAGCTGCGGACACTGCAGTCGATCATTGCGCCGTCTCAGAGATCTCAGGCTACAAGGTCTAGCTCTTGCCTCAAGTCAAGTGCCTTTCTTCAGTACACAAAATATCACGACGACGACGAGGACCTATACGCTTTTGAGAGAAACGCGACAACTGTGGACCAAGAAGAGGGACGACAAAGCCGCACAAGGCATGAATTGGTTTCTAGACCAAGGGATAACTCACGAGGTAATTTATTTGACGTATCGGAATGAGTCCCAAGAAACTTGGGAGAAAAGGACGCTTTCCGGGCGTTGAGCGAGGCAAACAATCGTAGGGCCAATGTGGCGAAGGAATGCAAAAAGAATTCAACGGCCATGGCCAAGGAGAGGTTCGAGGTTCGAGGAAGCATGCCTGGCTGCACGGATCCTCCCAGGTTTGGCGACAACTGGACTCCAGAGAATGAGGAAGAGCTGAAGGCTTCATGAGAAAACAGCTTGATTAATTTCACGTTAGAACATCTACGCAAGGAGGAAAGTGGTATCTCGTCTGTCTGGAAGATATCTTCACACCGGCTTCGGCTGGATCCTCTCATGTTGCTGTCAACGTACCAAGAATTTCGCTCTGACAACAGCGGCAACGAAAGGTTTCTCCACAAAGGCGGCATGCAGGCCAATCCGTTATGGTCAAGTCATTTTTGTCAAAAGCTCAAGAGGGTCTTTGCACACCCGCTATGGAATGGCCTTAATGCGCGCGGTCGGCCATTGGAAGCACGCTTGATCCCTTGCTCCTCAGTCAGCGTTACGCGTCCCTCGGGGTCTGATATCTTGTTTATGCTGCAAGATGGAGGTAAGTGGTTTTGAACAGATTAAACGTGATGACGTTGGGTAAAGTGTGATGGTGGTGATGTATATGATCGAAAGTTGAACAATAGAGCTTCTGGTCATGGACGGTTTGCCTGGAACATGACGGGAGATTTACTGGCACTCTTTGTGTGTCTGGAGGCAGGAGGCTCCTTTGTTCGTTCGCGCATACCTCTTTGATCCGGTTCCTATCCACAGAAGCTTCTTGATGCTGCTACCATGACCACTGTGCTACCGGCTCGCAACGTGTGATTTTTCTGCCATGTGATGAAGGTTGACTGGGCTGTGCCTCTCTCTTGACCAGTTCATGTAGAGGAACAAACGGTCGCTAATCTTCCTGTCTCTTTCAGTGGTTGCTACTGAACTGACCACAAGCTTGAGCCGGTATTAGCGCCTTTGTGACTCCGGACATGGTTGAGGAACCGAATGTTTCTGATCATCGAATCGACGCCCTAACTTGGCCATGGTTTGAACAATGGCACGCTTCGGCACTGTGCTCCATGCTTCGAAGTGTGTTCAATTATGGTGCATCGATAGTAAACTTTTAAGATACCAAAACGGCTTGTAATTAACGCCGAACTTGCTATGCTGTCTCCTCTATGGCAGCCTGACTCTACGTAGATACAACTACCCACAATGACAATATCTCGATGCAGTAACCAGCTTTCATCAACATGCTCGTGCCACACTCGTTCCAAACTTCGTTCGTGTAGATCCGCTCACAGTCTCTAGTACCCCCGGTCTATAGCACGTTAGTAAGAATTCAGCTAGCAGAAGCATATGACGGAAAGACTCACAGCGCGAGGGTCGATAGGAGTTGGAAGGAGATTTGCGAGGACCGCCACCGCGGCTAGTCAAGTTGCTCCAGGGAACGTTGGCCACCTCGACAGGGCCATCATACTTCGGGGCCACACTGAACATGACACCGCCGACCGCGGCGGAAGGGTTCATGGCCTTGACGTGACGGTATGCCGCTAAAAGCGCTTCTTCGCTCTTGACGTTGAAGGCGATGGTCTTTGAGAGATTAGGCACCTTGGTGAAGACGTTGAACTGAACGCCTCCACCTCTGCTGTTGCTGTGGATAGACAGCCCTGGGATGCGGCCGCAGCCGCTGGGGGTATGACGGGAGACGGACTGGAGTAGCATACTATCAACCATCGTCAAGTCTCGTTTGGACTTGTCCTGTCTGGTAGGCTTGAGGAGGCTTTCTCGAAACAATTGCGGCGGAGGACCATTGTCCTGCGGGTTCTTGCCGGCGTTAGGGGCCGGTTGGACGTTATCGTAGGCTGCAGCTGTAGCTGTAGCCGGAGCAGTAGCCGGAAAGCTCTGCTGCAAGGGGACTTGGAACGGGTTGACGAAGGACCCGGAGGGTATCTCAAAGGGCTTGAGAGATGTCGATGGCTGCCTCCCAAACCCAGGCAGAAATCGACCCTCGCTTGTCGGGGGGAAACGAGGAACCCAACTTCCGTAAGGGCCAGGACGCCATCCGTCAGAGCGGGTTCGAGGCTGTTGAACCTTTGGCATGGTTGGATTATCTCGAGTGAACGTGAAACTGGTGGATGATAGGAGAAGAAAGAGGTGGACCGAGTGTAGAAATGACTTTTGTTGTTTGAGATCCAGGGGCGCAGTGAATCACGGAGACTGCGTCGCGTTAGAGAATAGGGCGACGCAGGCGCTGTTTGTCACAAACGTGGAGCAGCAAACGGCAACCAGCGGCAGGCGGCAGGCAGCTGGTGAACAAACGAGATCGCTTTCCATTTCTCCTAACGCGATGGTTTTAGATAACAATTCAGGCTTTTTCCTACTAATATTTTCCATAGTTTGTGATTAAATGATATAAATTGCCCAAAATCAGGCTCATTCTACAAATAATTTTATAATCCTCAAGGGCACAACAGATGTATCATGGGGGCCGGTCAACCGTAGTGGGGGTCCGATCCGGCCGCCGAAGGTGGAGGAGGTGTCTCGGTGAGTGGTTGGACCCACAATTGCCGGCTCTCCGGCCCTCACCTTCGACTACCTTCACCTTGAATCTATTATCTGTCGGCGATACAAACAGAATCAAATGCTGCCCAGCAACCATTCGAAGAAATTCTTCCTTTTTCTTCCTCTTCTGCCCATCTTGCCCGGCACAACTTCTCAACCGCACGCCACAACCTCCCTACCCTTCTGACAACGGCACATCTCATAAGCTACCTACTACGGCATGGATCAATCCGAGGATTTTCGAGCTCGTGCTTTACGTCCCCCCACCAGAAAGCAAATCATGGATGCCACAACTCCCGAGAAGTTGAGGGAGTTGGCCTTGGAAGCCCTTGCCTCTATCCAGGATGGCGGTAAAATGATCAGCCAGATGCAAACCGCTATCGACGTTGTTCAAAGAATTGCCTATGTCGCTCGTGAAGAGCCAGATACGGCTGAAGGAAAAGGTAAGAAATCTCAACTCTCATCCATACACGAGATTTAGTTGGCTCACTACTTGCAGATGAACTTCTTGATCGCATCATGCAAGTTCTAAAGGGTCTTGAGGTCAGTATATTGCACAGAAACTACCCTAAGGAGCCCGCGGTCTAGAACTCCAGAAAGTGCGTCTGAATCACAACTACGCGCAGTAAACTCTCGCTGTTTTTGAAGCCTAAAAGGATAAAGATATTGGGTGAGTTGCATTGCTGCACGGAATATGTTTGCAATGTGCCAACGTTTACTTCAGTCAATGACATTGGTCACTGAGCTGAACGCGGGAATGCCACATGATAGGATGGACGCTTTTCTGAACTGGTTTGGGATACACACAAGGGTGGTAGACCATAGTTAGGAAGTGGCAATAGAGCTTGTAACAATACATTGTTACTACTTGCACAGAATCATGCATCTCGCGATCACCATGCAAGTGTCCAACCCCAGCTACAGCACAGTTGCTGGATCGTGATTTGTGTATACTATAGTAAAGTCTCTCGAGTATATCATCTGACCTGGCACATAAAAGTGCTCAAATCCCCTGTTAT
The DNA here is from genome assembly GCA_027945595.1 of Fusarium torreyae. NCBI lineage: Eukaryota > Fungi > Ascomycota > Sordariomycetes > Hypocreales > Nectriaceae > Fusarium > Fusarium torreyae. The sequence continues at coordinate 295,961 of JAOQAZ010000018.1, forward strand.
CAGCTGGACTGCAAGCTCCAAAACTGGCGATTCGTTTCTCGTCTGGGTGGAATAGCGCAGCCTACGTTAAGGCTCGTCAGTTACTTCTTTTCCAGGACAAAAGATAACTTACGCGCGCTCCTGGCCGTGGTTAATTACAAGACAATTCTTTCTGGTGACGCCCGCTCAAGGTAGATCTTCTATGTTCGTGCATTCTTTTCTGCGAATTTTCATGAGTGCTTATGAGTCTTTTGACTCGAGTGCCCTGGATGTAGCAATCGTGAGGTTGGGGGTTGAATGGCTTTCCACCCGTCTAAGCACGAGTTTGCACCCCTTATCATGAATACCTATGCGTTCAGCAGTCAGAGAGCGCATTTCATTGACCGGATGACCCTCCGTTCTGCAGACATCTTGCAAGCAAAACCATTTATTTGCAATTCCTTCGCGCGCAAATTGCCATAGGTTCTTTTCAGGATTTGTATATCTTGACGCCTCCTGATATGATCCAGCAAGACTTCTCAAAGATTCTTTGCATTTATCGCTATCGTCTATAACGATTACAACGCGAATACCGGGGTCCTGGATAAGCTGGGCAATGGAACTTCGTTCTTGGGGGGATTGCGTGAGAGAGTCCACTCGGCGTCGCTTCCGCCTGTAGTTGTTGGCTGTGATTTGTTGCTCTTCCTCTGGATTGGTGTTTTGAATGATTTGTAGTCGAAGGTCCGCGAGCTCTTCTTTTAGCTGTTTATTTTCGTCCGTGAGTTCACGGTTCCGAGCCAAGATCATCTCTTCCCTTCCTCTCAAGCCGGCTATGGTATGTTGGGCATCGTGCCAGCTTCGTTGTAAGTCTGCGACTTGGGAGTAGAATTGAGCCTGATTTGCCATTTCGTTAGTTAAAAGAAGCTGATAATAGATCCTAATCATGTGACTGACCGTGGGGTCGTTGATTTGGCTCGCGCCTCCAGGTTCGTGAGACATGGTTAGTGATGGTGAAATGCGATTGTGTCCATAGCCTCGATAGCTGTTGACTGCAGGACGATGTTGAGGGTTGGATGACGCAAGCCGAGTGTGTTTGGGAAAATTCGCGGCTCACCTCTCGTCGAGCTAGATTATTCACAGTGCTACACTGCGTTTGCCTTCCGCTGCTCGACAACTGGCGGCTAAACGCCCATCGCAAACAGGGGTTAGTCAATAAGCAAACATGTTAATTCACTCACGCTTTTGTTTGCATATTTGCTTTTTCGGCGCTTTGCATTTAGCTACCTGTCATTAAGGGAATCGAAACACGGACGGACGTGGCCAGCAAGCAGCTTGTCACCAAGGCAGATACGCACTAGGGAGGGCAACATCACGGCCAAGGTTTTGAGTTCAGCTTTTTATGAAGCGAGAACTACGAATCTATGGTACATCTAACAGACAAATGTTCTCTAATCCGGTTGGCCAGTCTTCCCAAAAGCCTCCAGCGTTCCTCTCGTCCACCTGTAGAGGAAGTTGTAATCTGAGTGTCATGATAGTCAGTACGAGGTGTTCCCGAAGGAGCTGAGCACGACTTACCGTGAGAGTATGGCTACCTCCATGGCCATTTTGGCCTGCTCTATCCTTTGATAGTCCATGGTTCTCTCTGTGTGCACTCTTGAAATTACTGCTTTGTTCCACAGGTAGTTTTAGTGATGTCAGGGCTCGGTGACGGCTAATGAGCAGTCTGAGCTGCCTCTTTGAATGCTCGAAAGGTGAGCTTAGATCCCGAATCATTGTTCTGCCTTTTAACCGCGATTTTGCATCCTGTATCATGAACAGGGCATTTGGAAGTCTTGGTGCCAACCGCGGTGACCGTCAGGTCATTCTTTTCGCAGACCTCTCTGAAGCAATACCACGCACTCATCTTTCCATGACCTGCGAAGCGAAGGAGATTTTTCGTGTGGATATCATTGTTCGGTCCTGGGTTGCATAGCCGAGAGAAGGTGCTGAAAGGTCGTTTGTCCCCGTTGCCACCTTCGACAGGTACTGAAAGCTGGTTGTCGTATGTCTCGACAACTTCGGAAACAAGGCCCTGCTTGTGGCTATGTATCTCAAGAGGTTCCGGAACTGTTTCCATTCGACGTCGCTTTTGACCACCTCCCTCGCCGATGGGATTACTTTGGCCTTCTTTCTCGCGTTCATTGACTCGAGCGAGCTGCAGTCGAAGTTGGTTGTTCTCGTCTCTTAGCTCGCGGTTCTGAGCTTTCATGACTTCTTGTGCTCCTTTCAAGCCGGCGATGGTAATCTGAGCATTGTGCCACTGTCGCTGCGCCTCTGCGACTTGTTGGTAAAGGGGAACCTGGTTCGCCAATAAGTTAGCTCAAAGGTGTCGAGGAACCGGTATGTGACTAACCATAGGGTCACTGATCGCGCTTTCGCGGTTGTCTTGGGGGTCAGGCATGGCTAAATGGTTGATGAAGACGTGATTGTGATTGTAGCGAAGATAGGTAAGAAGATGAAATTAGATAGATGTTATCGAGGAAGGGCTGCGGCTTTTATCCCGTCGGGGTGGATGATTCACGGTGCTTTGAATTTAGGCTTGCCACGCCACTGCTTGACAGCTGCTAGCTGAATATCTATCGCAATTTGATTACAATGCCTTGAGCCTCTTGATGTTTTTGTACATTGCAGGAGTCACCACTTCAAACCCCGAAAATACGTGTTTGCCATGTTAAATCTTCCATTCACCATAGTACAACTGTCTCTCAGTCTAATTACATGCGCTTGCTCAAAGCCACCAAGCGGCTCTTATGTCTAGAAAGCACTATGACCGTTCCACCAGATAAATTCCGGTACGGTAATCTTATCGAATGCAATAAGCACCAGGTCATCCCGAAACATCAACTTGTCTTTCTCTCGTCGAACCATAGCCGGGCACCTCTTGCCATACACGGGACAGTCAGAAAGGGGGGAGGTTATCTCCTGAAGAACGAAGTCATTCTTCTCACAGACCCCCTGCAAGCAACACCATGTGTCGAGCTTCCCAATGCGTCCGAAATGCAACAGTTTCTCTTTACGATGCGCGTCGTTGGATGCTGGCCCGGATGCAGGAGTACCCTCATCGAAGATCAAGTCGGTTGTACTGTCGTACAAGTATCTTGATCTGGCAGTTCTATGGGACAGATTGAATGAATTCGACAACACAGCTTCGCTCTTGGGAGTCTGTCTGACCCAAGTCTTTTCGTTTTGCAGGGGGCTATACCGGAAAGTCGCGATATGAATGATTACAAAAAAGGAGCTGCCTACCTTTTTACTACACTCATACACTGGCGTCTCATTCTCATACCTCTCGGAACCAGCTTATTTTAGAGACTTACTACAGTAATTCGGATGCTCATTCCATGTTTATATTTTCATTTGCTCAGACTAGGTAGCCATTGCGAAACGAAATCCCCTGATTCAAGTCACTTGAATCGGTCCTAATTCCACCAGCCGTGAAGAGCAAATGTCCAGAGGACCAGGCACCCTTCCCACGATCCAGGCACATTTCTACCGAAAGATCACTCTTACGCCTCTTGCTCATCGATAGCCTCATTCAAGAGCCATTCCAACATCGTGTCGGTACCAACTTGATCAGAATCCTGGGCAGTGTCGAAGGAACTGTGATCGTAGTGACCTAGCTGAGATTCCACATACTCTTTCCAAGTTTGGATACAAATGTCATCGGATCCAAACACTAATTCCAAGTCGTCCTGTATGCCAAAGATGTTGTGCTGAGGTATGTGGTTGCCTTCGGCAAAACTTGTGGCCGGTGGGATGTAGTCCGGGGAATGAGTGGGAATACTCTGGGTGGTAGGCACCTCGGCGAGGGAAGACCCCATAGCAACTCCAGATTCAGTTACCGAGTTGACTGGGCACCCCCTATGGGGCACTTCCTGCCAGAGAGCGGCGAACTCGGGACAAGCTTCGAGTACGATGTCCCTTTGACTGGGTGGCTTATGCCAGAAACGAATGTCTTCAAAAGAGTATTTACGCATCTTCTCTGTCATTTCGAAAGCTGGGTTCTTGAGATCACCCCAGAACGCGTCGTTTCCGAAGCTTTGGCAAGCAGTCTCGCCAAGCCAGTGGACGAATGAGTCGTCGTGCTCGGGTGCAACAATGTCGACATCGTAGTCGTTTCCGTCAGTCATAGCCTCAGCGGCATCCAGGGGAGTGGAACTCTGCCAGAAAGGGGCCAGTTCGGGGAAGAATTCGAGAAATGGGATGTCGTGGGGCTCAGAGCGAGGTCTTTCGGAAGACGGTTCTGGACTACTGTCGCTATCATTGGTCATATGTGAAGGGCTTGAGATGGTCTGGCTCGCCACAGAGGCCGGGCTGCTTGATGTAGTTAGTACAAAGCTCTTCGGTGATATATCAGATTCAGCATACCCCTGGAAAGGATCAGTGATATCAGCTGCGCTCGAATACTTCATCTCTGAGTATCTGAGGTATTGGCGACAGCGCTCAACCTCACGCTCGAGCTTCCTCCCACGGCGGCGCGCCCGTCTCTTCTTGGCCTTGCGAACTTCTCGCTTTCTCTTTGCCTCGAGCTTTCGGTGCTTCTTCTCGTTTTCTGGAAAGTATAGCATGCCGGCTTTTGCGAGGTCCATGAGAGTAGGGGCGTGCCTTTGTCGGGCGGTTTCGACGTTCATGGTGATTGTCTAAGGAAAAGCGTTCTCTGTTGAGTTTATGATGATGTTGCAAGAACTTAAGAAAAGAGAAGTCTGATGTTGTATGAAGTTTAGAAGAGTTTAGAGGAGAGAAGTGCAATGCTGTAAGTGGGGATGAGAAGGTCAAGATGGTGTAAATGCGTTTGCTAAGGTGGCGGCACAGACAGTCAAGGTAGAAAAATAGTTGCCGGCTGTCAACAGCTGTCAACCACATCCAGAGCATCTGCCCTCGATGTTCGTCCCAACTGGCGTTTGTTTTTCTTTGTTTCTTTCTATTGTCCATATCACTTCACTGTTCTTTTTTCATCCTTTCTACTAGCGCATTGTCATCCGATATTTGATTGTTCGTTTGTTTCTTTCTCTATCGGGACTTTGTGTTCATCCCCTTTGTATCGTCCGTCCGTCTTTCTCTGTATTGTCCGTCTCCCTAAAGAGACCCCACCATGCCCGACAACGAAGATGACCATGGCCCAACGGGCAGCGGCGTCCTGGAAGTAGGTTATCACGAGGGAGGTGACATCGAAAAGGCGAATAAGGTAGCTAACCAAAGGCAGCAGTCTACCGATCTCCTCGAACTTCATCGACAGCTTGCCGATGCTGGAGTCACTATTGCTCGTTTGGAAGAGCAAAATGAAGCTGCCAAACTTCTTCACGACAGTGCTACCGAGAGACTTCAGGCTCAGCTAGATGCTGTTCACCAAGAACAGTCTCAGTCGGCTAGCTTGAATGAAGTTATCGAGGAGGTGAAGCAACAGGTTGATCGGCTCTCTATTGAGGTATCCACCGACCCTACAAGCGTCCAAAACCATGCGCTTCGACGAACCATCGTGACTCTCCGCGATGAAATCCAAGGCCACAAAGGCACTATTCGTCAGGTGAATAGAGACTACAACGGAGCTTGCAAGACCGTCGAGGCGAGAGACGACCAAATCGACAAGCTCAAGGAGAAGCTAGAAGCTGCCTCTCTCAAAGAGACCACACTCATTCAGGCTCAGAAAGATGAGCACGACAGGGTTCGAAGCCTTGAAAAGGAGAAGAAGAAGTTGATGGAACTTCTCGACGAGCAAAAAACCGTCGTCAGCCAAGTTGAGCTTGTGCAGTCCAGTGAAGCCACCATGTTTACCAACAACATCAAGTCGCTAGAAAAGGTTCTCGGTGAGAAGACGTTCATTATCGAATCCATGGAACAGACACTTGAGGCGAACGCACCTAAGCCTACTTCCGATGCCAGCACTCAGACCATGGACCCGCCAACCAATGTTCTGTCTCGTAGAGTGGAAGCCCTTGCGAAGTGCTCCCTCGAAATCCCCTTCACAGCTGTCTCGAACGCTATCGAGCTTAGAAGTGTTCTCACCGTGTGCTACATCATCGGTAATGAGACATCTTGGCGTGTGCTGAAGGATTACGTGGCAAGGGGACCTCTCAATGCATGGGTCTGCTTGCGCGAGATGTGTCGTCAGGCTCCGATCCTTGTTGTCGCGCGCGATCCTCGAAGTACCGATTACAAGTGTTCTAAACATGGCCAGAAGTGTACCTGGGGGATGATAGTGAGCGACAATGGTGTCAGGAAGTTCCTATTGCAGTAGAGGCATCCCCCTCCAGCGACGGGGTCATGGACCAAAGGATGGTGCTACCCATACGGAATCATTGTCCGATTGTGCTAAACAGGTGGGTTCCATGTGATACACGACACGAAAGGTTGCTCGTGAATAAGTATACTGGAAGGAGAACCTGTGGAAGCTCCCAACGGGTTACTATGTTGCACGTTATGGAGAGGAATTGGGGCCTCAAAGGGTCTGAGGTCAGATCAGACAGTGTATCGTACACCTAAGGCCATACCAAAGGGTTGTTGTAAGAGTTCTATCGCTTAGAATAATAAGTTTAGTGAATCATAACTTGTATGAAGATACGGATATGAGTGGATTATGAGGCGTTGGCAAACAAATCTCAGGCGTATAGCCTTTCCTGTGTATAAACAGCAACAACAGCTCCTTTTCAGAGCTTCCATTGAACAAGTCAAACATGCTCTGGGCTCCCAAGCTTTTGATAGTGAATATGAGCCCTTGCATGCACGTATCTGCACCGTGTCTTTGTTCGCGTGCACGCTAGGTGGTATGTCTCCAGAACCCTAGGTAAGACTACCGGTGAATTGATTGCATTTCCTTTTGGCAAAGTCCAGTGAGCTGCCCTTTATCTATCGCGATCAAGTTGATGTCTTCTTCACGTGGTGGCAACTATCTATTACAGGTCGGACAGAAAACGATGAGGTAAAAAGAGAGAAGACAACATAGAACTGTTAGAGTTCTGTGGAAAGAGAATAGGCAAGTACAAAGGTCCGCATTACAACTTGCATGTCATGAAAGACGAGCTGTTAAGAAAAGGATGCATGGCCTGCATGAAAGGAGTGCTGGTGATCGTCTCCGTCCAGCCTTTCGCTCCTATATTAATTATTCTCTTCCAAACTCTCTAGTAGGTTTACAACTATCCCTTTTCTCATCAGGTTTCCGTCGTACTGAAAAGGATGTCCAAAAGACGCAATTCAGAGGATCATCCCTACCGGGACGCACCGCACGTTCGGAGCGAGGTTTCGCGACCAGTGCCAGAAGAACATAAATTCCAGACCTCGGATCGCGACTACACCGTGGCCCAGGTTCATGAGATTCATGATCAGCTAGAGCGTCTGTTTCTGCAAAGGGACGACTTAGTTCAGACGCTCAACTCACCTGACCAAGAAGAAATGGACCGGCACTTGACCGAACAGTCCATAGCTGACAGCAAGAAGAAAACGAAAGGAAACGAAGACCCGATCTCCATGATCATAAAAGAAAAGGCAACATATCAGAGAAAACTTAGAAGTGCAAACGAGAAGATCGAGAACCTCACGGAGAAGGTTAAGGGCCTCGAAAAGATTTGCAACACCTTGCATACTAAACTCCTACACGAGAGACAACTGCGTCTCATTGCTGTAAGCACATTCAACAACAAGTCGACAGACGCTGCTGGAAAAGAAGCAATCGTCTCCTCGGCCTCTCAGGGACAAACTTCAGATGAAGTCAAGATTGAGAAGGTATTATGAGAAGATGAGGAGGGGTTTAGAAGAGGAACGAGAGGAGTTTAGAAGTGGACAGGGAGATACCCAGGGCCAAGGAGATGTGAGCAGCATGAGGGTTTTTTAGAATCGGTCGAGGCGTTTTGTTTTGTGAAACTCAGTCTAGATTGTTACGTACATAGCATTATCTTCTTGAAATCTTATCAGAAATCATGACATCCGCTTCCGCCGTGACTATTGTTATTGCAAGTGTTATCGGCACACGACGTTACCTGTGCCGGACATACGTACTTATTATGATCTCCAGCGTCTAATAGTGGCTTTATCATCTTGTCACGAGCTACATGGCCGTGATATTCGCTAGAATCACCTACTATCCTGGCAGGAGAGCTCCCTCCAGAATCTTCGGCTGCAGGATCGGCTTCATGCTTTAATAACTCCCTAGCGATGGCTATCGCCCCAGATTGAGCAGCAATGTGCAACGGGCTGAGGTCGTGTCGGATCACTTTACCCCAAGCCATAGGGTCTTCGAGGTATTATGATTCTCGACAGCTGCAACCTATGTCTTATCCACCGTCTCGTCTCCTTGGGCAATTCCACAAACCATCGAATATAAACAACGCCCGGCCATCAACAAGGTTACCCCTTGACACCAGCGTTTCGATGAGCTGTACTTCCTCGTCGGTGCCATGATGGTCAGGATACATGGCAAGGCAATGCAACAGTGTCCGGCCATCGTGTGTAGTGACAACAGGACTGACGCCTCCAGACAGCAGCAAATGGGCTGTCTTTGAACGGAAGTATGCGCGTAGTCGGATGAAAGTAAGTAGAGAAAGAATTGGTCGCAGCGTGGACGTGTGGAGTGGTGTCAGTCATAGGGACTGACGATTTCGGGTTTGTCACCCCCTGCCAAGAAAGTTTCCTCACCACCATAAACCACGTTGTTCAGGAAGTAGCGTGAAACCCCTCAATTTGATGCGCGAGACTTACCAAGTGCGACATAGCAATAGAATTGACTTTGACTATTATCATGGTCGTCAAAGAAACCGTGTTACACGCCATGTTCATGAGAAAAGTAAATCCAAGTTCCTCGGCATGTTCCTGCAGGGTAAGTACCCGGCCCCACAAACCGCCCGTTTCTGCCCCTCCACCAACCCACCCGATTTGTTTACTCTCCATCAGCCTTATTTACACTCCGCCTTTTCGAGGTAACACCAGTATACCTACAAAAGACTACATAAACGGCCTTGACTCCTAAAGAATCTCGGTCGATTAAAACACAAACATGTCACTATGGCTGCCGTTCAGCCTGCACGTACACGTTCCGCCCGTTTAGTGGCCGGCTTCACCAACAAATCAACCCAACATGCACCTGCACCTGCACCAGCGCCTCATGTCCACCATGGACCCTCTGGTCTATCAATCTTCTTGACCAACCTGAAACTCCTCGACCTCGACCAACACCCAGATTGGCCAGGAATTCGTGCCGAAACTTTTGCAACAGGCGGCACAAGTGCACAAGGACAGAAGAAGAGAGTGCAATGTGTTGAGTGGGCTCTCTTCCAGCTTTTTGCGCTCTGGGATCCAGAAGAAACAAAAAAGGTAAGGCAATAATAACTCGGTACTGAGGATCAGACTAACACTTCGAAGAAACTTAAACCCTTCTTCCCTCCCCTCGACCAGACCCAATCGGTCAACCTGCGAGCCGCCCTGCTACGAGCTCTCGAGCTAGCCAAGAAGAATGGAGTTCTCGGAAGGGATGCAATTGTCCGAAAGACAATGCTGGACGAGTGTAAAGGCGAGAGAGTTGAAGAAGTCCTTGCTGCATTCTCGTCTGCTGTTCTCAAGCATGTCATTGCCGAAGAGACAGCAACAAGCGGTGAGCACACTGCTCTCGCACTTGGGCTGGCTCTTGAGGACCGAGGATACAAGAGCGACAACACGGATCTCAACACAATGGTGCTAGCGCACAAGGTCGCCATAAGTAGGATACTCAATAGCAAGGTGGCCGCCAGCTCAAGGTTTCGGGACTTTGCCGACCTCTTGACCATCAAAGAAAGAGGCATCGCCAGGAGAAAGGAAGCGCTTCAAGCCTTAGATGGAGGAAAGACAATTTCTGATGATGCTAGGTTGGAGATGTGGCGTACCCTTCGAAACAACTGGTCTGGCAATGAGCGGTGGATGGAGACTTTACTCTACGGCGACGCCAGTGTGAAGAAGGATGGACTTTTGGGGATGCCTTTCGATCGTGTCTGGCGGAGAGTTCAGCAAGGCCGACTTGGAGAACTTGAAGAGCATGGAAGCGGTCTCCTTGAGCAGCTCGATACCCGAGTTCGCGTACAGAAGGAGAGACTCCAGAAGTGGCAGACCTTTCGCAACGAGCTATCCGCCGACCAACCGAAGCCGTCACCATCGAAAGTCAAGAGGAGAGAGAAAGAGAACGGTATCGACTTTGGGTTCGGCGCTCACGAGGCATTGCATCTCGGCAGGGTTAGCCCTAGGAAAGCAACAATTGGCAAACCAAAGCTCACCGAGGAATACGACGATCTTGTCAGCAGCTTAGACAAGGAGCTACGACTGTCAAAGCCTCAGAAGTCTTCAGCTCTGGACTTTCTACTACGTCCTGCTTCCCAGAATGCGCCAGTTATCAACGTACCAACCCCTGAACCTGAACAAGAAGAAGAGGTGATCAGCGAACTGGAAGACGAGGACGGGTTCGCTGAATCCCCCATCAAGTCCTTCAAGTCTAAGCTGGACAAGTCCCGAAGATTTCCGGTCCGACCTGTACTTGCTCATTCGGAAGACTCTTTTGCTTCAATTTCTTCGAGCGTGAGAAGTCTACGCAAACCATCCGAAGATGAGGCACGGATCTTTCGGGCTTCCTCAGTTGAACGGACTAGTTCTCCCGAGTCTGAAGAAGAACCTGCGGTGGTATCTCCTCCACGACCTGAATATGATGCTTCCCCTCAGCTATCGCCAGAGCTGTATCCTGAGCCATCGCCTCCAGCATCACCTGAACCGCTGCAAGCCTCCCCAGAGCCAATACCAGCAGAGCCCTCTCCTACCCAAGAGATGGCAGATCAAATCCTTGAATCCATGGACATGGCATCTCCGTCGCCAACCAAACGACCGCGACCCAGGCCTCGACATACGCTTTCGCTCGCTGAGCGCACTCGTTTATCCATGGCTCGAGGGGCATTTGATTTCCCTGACAACGAAGACCTTGACCTTCCCCCTCCAACCCCTGCAGACCCTATCCCTGCAGACGACCCCAGCCAGACACTTGCGGATGAAGAATTTGATCTCATCGCTCGAACCCGGAAGAGCATGGCCGGTTTTGAAAAGGCGAGACAAAAGGCCCAGATGGAGAGGCGACGCTCGCTCAGGAAATCCAAGGTACCCCCTAGAAGGGAGGGCAGTTACTTTCCTAAGGTGGAAGAGGAGGATAAGACCCTGTTTACAGAAGATTTCATGGCACAGGAGGACATGGAGGCAGTATTCAGATCACGACCCAAGATCAAGGCCAGTCCGCTACCGAGTCCTACTCGAGAGTGGGATGCTGACGAGTATATGTAATCACGATAATGAACTCCACGTAGTATACCAAATACTTTACATGCTCACATCTATTGTACAACGATGCTTTTGCCAATACTATACATAAACTTAGACGTCTACCATCCCTGCTTCTTGAGCTCAATAACTCGGCTCACAGTCGCCTTGAAACCATGCTTGAATCGTGATCGCCATCTCTGGCTCCTTAGTCTCTTCTTCTTGAGACCCTTACGCTCGTGGAACTTCTGGCTGTGGTACTTGTTCTTGACCTGGTCCTCTCGCACCATCCTGTTGAGGACTCGCAAGGCCATCACTGGCGTAGGACCACTCGTCTGGGTTATCCGGTCCTTGACGAATACAGTACGACCGGTGACGGGCTTAGCACGGATTTGAGGACGGGTGGAGGGGTCCGATGCCGTCGCAGCGCCGAATTGGTTGGACTTGTTGGCGATAATGGACGCAATATCGAGATTGAAGGGGGTATTGGACTTGACCGCATTGTAGGAGTGCTTCTGGCTCTCTCCTGTCTTGGATCCGTCGGCAGAAGCAGCAGCGGGGGGTGGAGGAGGTGGTGGAGTGGCCTGTGATTCGGGAGTGTCCTTGGTCTCGGGAGTTCGCTTTGGGTCGACGGGGTCAGCGAACTTGGTAGGGGGAGTACGCTGGACGTTTCCGACGAGAGGGTTTGATCGAACTCGGGGAGGGGCCTCTTGTCGTGTAGGAATCTTGGGACCAGCTCGGACAGCGAGAGAGGTCGAGAAAGCTCGGCATGTTGAAGGTGTATATACTCTCGACAGCATTGCGCTGCTGGTTCTGAACGGAGCAGCCCTGAGAAATGTCAGTATTTGAATTGTAAGCACACAAAATATCGGACATACATATTGCGACTATGTCCAACGTAATGGCCCAATTGGCTGTCGTCGACCAAGCTGTTGAATCGAGACAAGCAATGAAGCAGAAAAGTCGCGATAGCTCGGAAAAATGTAGGTGCGATAAGGCCGGAAATTGTGGGACAGTCGTCGGCCCCACATTGAAGAACTTCAGCCTCGTGCCTGGAAGTATCAACACCACGTTTTGCGCCGGACAAAGTTGCGCAAATCCTAATATTAACAGCTGTTTTTCGCTCCGTGATTCTAATCTTGAAGAATCTTACGCGACCCGAAACAGAGAAAATTTCAGCGCGCTGTGACGCGACGGCCATCATGGCGTACAATCCTTATGGCAGTATGTTGACCTTTCATCACCATTAACAGAGCTAACAGTTATAGACAACCCCTACGGCGCGCCTCCTGCCTATGGAGGATACCCCGGATCCAACAATGCTCCTCCAGGAATGGCTCCTCCACCTGGTCTAGGTGCGCAAACTCAGCGAAGCCCTCACTACCTAGCTAACATTCCCTTAGGACCTCCTCCAGGCATGTCTTCTGCTCCGGGAATGGCACCTCCGGGTGTCCAGCAGTCTAGCGCCCAGCAAGCTAATCGTCCAAGCGGCCTTCCACCCAACTTCCAAGCGCCTGCCAACATGCCAAACATCAACTTCAACGCCCCCGTGATTCGACTCGGTACGTCGCAAGGCAAGCCTGGCACTCCTACAGCGAGTGGACGCGATATGCCTGGCCCTGGTAGCGGTGGACGACCGGGACTCGGAATGGAGAGGGGAATGGATCGAGACCGAGGAGCGAGAGAGGCACCACAGGTGCTTGTTCCACCGACAAACGAAGAGAAGCTGCGAACGATCTTTATACACCAGATTCCCGATGGCGTGGGTGGCGATGATGGTATTCAACGATTGTTGGGTTCTGTTGGAAAGCTGCGTAAGTGGGATTCCGCAGCTAGCGTGACAGATGACCACAAAGGCGCCAAGTTCGGTTTTGCTCTTTTCGAGGATCCCTGGTCGCTTTCTACAGCAGTCAAGCTACTCCACGAGCAACAAATCGAAGTTCCCGTTAAGCGACAACAAGTATCCGCAGACGCACCCAAGGACAACTCATACGATGGCATCGAGAAGACGAAGCTTCAAGTTACGGTCGACGAGAGTTCACTCAAGTACATCGAATCCTACGAGGAGAGTCAAGATGGTTCTATCGGGGCGGAGAAATTAGAGGCTGCCAAAGAAGCGCTAAAGCACGCCGTCCATGACTTGTTCTATCCAAAGACCAACACAGCAGTCGAGGACGTTACTATGGGCAACACCGAGTCTGGCGAGAATGTCGAAGTGGTGAATATCCCTCTGGCTCAAGACGACGAGCTTGCAGACATTCCAGCTGAGATGCGGGAAGTTGTTGCGCAGGAGATTGCGGCATTCCGTGAGCGTAGTAACCAACGAGATCTGGAGCGTCTACGAAAGGAAGAAGAGATGGAGGAGATGGAACGACGAAGAAATGGTGCTTCCCGGCCATCTCGCCTCGATTCACCACCAGCCAGCACAAACAACATTCCTCTAGGACCAAGGGGCAGCATACCAAATGCACCATCAGGGCCTAAGGGACAAAATGGACAGAACCGTGTTGCCTTTGTAAACGGTGGCATCTCGAACACAGACCTTTCGATTCACCAAGAAGACGATGACACAGACGCTAGCGATGGAGAGCTATACCATCGCTACAAGTCAAAGAAGCAAGAGGATGACGAGAAAGCATACCTCGAGGCCGAGCGCAAGTGGAGCAACAGAGAACGATCAAGACAAGCAGCAATAGACCGAGAGCGCGAGCGCGAACGCCAAGACGCAGAGTCCTTTGAACGAAGAAAAGAGGAGCAGCTTGAGAGGGAAAAGGCATGGGATGACGAGAAAGAAGCAAGTCGCAAGACACACCCATACTACCGCGACCACAACGGTTGGGCTCGCAAGAGAGCCGGCGATCGAGCAGACGAAGAGTCGCGAGATGAAGCCGACAGAAGAGCAGAGAACGACGAGCAGCGTCGCGAAAAGGTCGAATTGGAGAAGGCGCGCGGTATGGCCGACTCGTTCCTCGACAAGCAGGCCGAAGAGATGGAGCAGCGTCAAACACCCACTGCCGCAGCACCACAGCCGTTCAAGCTATCCCTCGGAGCCGCAGCTCAGAAGGCTCAGGCATCCAGGGCAGGCCCCCAGCGGCGCACCATTGCAGAGGTGGAGGGTCTTTTGGACGACGAGGAGGCCGATGCTTCTACAAAGCGTCAATTGGTCCCGATCCAATTCGAGCCTACATCTGCTACGGCGCACATGACAGAAGAGGAGATTTCACAGGCTGTACGATCTCTGGCGCAAGAGATTCCCTCAGACAAGGACGGTCTTTGGGGATGGAGCGTCAAGTGGGATTACATGGACGACGCCGTCGTACGAGACAAGCTACGTCCATTTGTGGAGAAGAAGATCGTCGAGTATCTCGGTGTACAGGAAGAAATGCTGGTCGAGGCGGTGGAGGAGCATCTTCGCACACACGGCACGGCAGCCGCTTTGGTAGAGGAACTAGAAGGGGTACGTTTCAAAATTCCTTGCAACATGATCATTACTAACGTTTAATAGGCACTCGACGACGAAGCAGAGGATCTGGTCAAGAAGCTCTGGCGTATGGTCATCTTCTTTACCGAGAGCGAGAAGCGAGGATTACCGGCGTGATAGTATTTATCTCTATCGGAGACAGGGTTAAAAATGTACCACTACCTAAGAGTTCGAGTTCACGGGGAACTTAATACCATTTTTACAATACGGAGGCAGAGGTGAGAGGCGTTTGCGAGCTGTGGGAATAAACAATTTAACCTAACTTGATCGATCCATGTCTTGTTCATCGTGAGGGGTGATCGTCTGGAGTGTTGCCAATTGGGGAGCTTTGGAGATGAGCTTCCGAGGTGCCGAGGTTCCCCACACTGAGCTTGCCGTGCAGTTGGAGCGACATCAATACAAGAGCTTCAAAACATTCCTCAGTGATCTTGAATTCATCAAACATAGTCAATAAGAATTAACGTCATCACATTCATCATGTCACAGAAACTCACACCCCCAGAAGTTCCTAATGTCATCGTCTCATATCCTCATCCTCATATCCTTCTCGTCACTCTCAATCGCCCAGATCAGCTCAATGCGCTCCAGCGACAGATGAGCTTTGAGCTTGACCGTCTCTGGAAATGGTACGATAATGAACCCTCACTACGATGCGCCGTCATCACAGGCACTGGACGAGCATTCTGCGCCGGCGCGGATTTGAAAGAGTGGAATGTCAAGAATGCAGAGGGCGGAAAAAATATAGAGAAGTGGGCAGAGAATGGATTCGGAGGATTGAGTAATCGACGAGGAAAGAAACCCATCATCGCAGCTGTCAATGGCCTTTGTCTAGGAGGTGGAACGGAGATGGTACTTAACCTAGACCTTGTCATTGCGAGCGACACGGCAAAGTTTGGACTCCCAGAGGTCAAGCGTGGTGTCGTGGCAATTGCTGGTGCTTTACCACGTCTCATTCGCATCGTTGGACGTCAACGCGCATCCGAGATTGCACTTCTAGGACGCATGTACACTGCGCAGCAATTCCTTGATTGGGGCGTCGTCAACAAAGTGGTCAAGCTGAACGATGTCGTTGGAGAGGCGCTTCAGTGGGCTGTCGAACTATCGAACAATTCGCCCGACTCGGTCATCGTGTCGCGCGAGGGGTTGCTGGGTGGGTGGGAAGCTGAGGGACCCAAAGACAGTACAAACAGGGTTGACCAAGGGATATATCGGAGGGTGGAAGGCGGCGACAACATGAAGGAGGGTGTCTTGAGTTTTGTCGAGAAGAGGAACGCTGTCTGGAAGAATAGTAAGCTGTAGGTGCTGGGCAATTGTCATTTTATTACAGTAGAAGCGGCTTATCTGCGAGAACAATGCAATTTAGTAGTGATTGACACATGCTTCAGAGCTGAATGAACCACTCGCATTAGACACAAACCTTGTACATTCTCTACCTGCCACCAACGTCGATGGCTTGTTAGTGTCTCAACCGCCCAAAATTCATCGGAAAGCGTCAATTCCGCTATGACACGGCTCAATTTGCCTCGAAAGGACGTCTTTTGGTCATCTATCATGGTCTCTAGGGACGGCCCTTGATAGCGGGTGATAGCGTCCGTAATGGAGTTGCAGGTTCGAGATCCAATTGGTATGCCGCTCATACCCTGGTCCATCAAGGGATCGGTCAAAGATTTGAGGGATGTTGATCGACGGCGTGAAATCTCTCAGGCTTGTTAGGGAAGCCACATCGGATTGATCGGCTCACGGATAACCTAAAGAGGGTTCTCAGCTCGTTGTTGGACTATCAAGTGTGCCTCCAAAACTGCGATAGTGGAAAACGCAATTCCATAGCTGTCGGCAGTTGATGACGATCAGCGAATGCTGGTTGGTGAATGACGACCCTCCTAAAGCAAGGATTATTGAGCGGAGTTGGCACGGCAAAGCTCCGCCTTGGTTCGACGATAGTTTCCCATCGAGCTCCTCAATGTCTTGGAGCTGAAATGGTCAAGCCAGTCAGAGATAAGCGGCCCCTTTAGACGGGACATCGCCATGGCAGAGATCGTCGCAGAACCTCAAATCGCCGGGTTGCAAACACCCACAACCTGTCCATTGGCGCTGCTAGCTAAGACATGCTTACCAGCTTGAGCTACTGTCGCATCCCGCTCCCGTAACACGGCCTTCACGGCAGGCTGTCCTTGCGGGGACATGTAGACCGGAATGAATTAGTTGTGAGGATGGTACACAGCTGAGCCGATCAACTCAGCCTGAACCATATTTCGGGCTGAGGTAGCTCAATGAGATCTAAGACAGGCCCGAGACTAGTGATCATGTTTGACATAAGACGCCTGCTCCCCGACTGTCTCCCGATTGTTATTATTTGTATATCTTGTGCCTGTGTTGCAGCTCAACTCTGACCGACTGTTGCACTGAGTGAGCCCGACGGTCGTGTAACGATGGATTACAGTCACCTTGCGCCGAATTCTCAGAGTGCGTCTCAAAATGCGTCTATTAAGGAGCAGACCGAGTCATCTCGGGATTTCCAGAGCTTCCAGAGCAGACCAACAACTCCAGCCATGGGGCCTGTAGTTCCAGGTTTCGAGCCTGCGAGAAAGCCTCGGAAGCTCGTTCTCTGCTTTGATGGAACTGGCAACAAATTCCACGGCGACGATAGCGACAGCAACATCCTCAAGATCTTTCGAATGTTGGACCGTGAGGCGAGCGATCAGTATCATTACTACCAACGTAAGTCTTCTGTCAAGTTGCGTTCCTGACTAACAAAGTGAAGCGGGCATTGGTACATACGTGGTCTCGGGGTCGCTCACCCATACCGGTATCAAAGCTCGGTTTAGCTCTTGGTATCAAAAAGCCAAAGACTCGGCCATTGGATCCTCATTTGATCAGCATGTCGTGGGAGGCTACCGATTCCTCATGCGGTTCTATAACCCCGGCGACGAGATTTACATGTTTGGCTTCAGTCGTGGAGCCTATATCGCACGCTTCTTGGCTGAGATGCTCGATTATGTCGGACTTTTGTCACATGGCAATGAGGAAATGGTCAAATTTGCTTGGAAGGCGTTTGCTCAATGGCAAGGCCGTGGACAGGCCAGAGGAGACGACGACGAGGCTGAAGAGGCGCGAAAAAAGAGAGACGAGATGTTCCAGTTCATGAAAGCTTTCCGGGAGACTTTCTCTCGCCCAGTCGGCCGAATTCGATTCCTTGGACTATTTGACACGGTCAATTCGGTTCCCAAGTTTGAGACAGCCTGGATGCAGCGCAGCAAATTTCCGTATACTGCACGAAGCAGCGCCAGAGTTATTCGTCACGCTGTCAGTATTGACGAGAGGCGTGCAAAGTTTCGCCAAGACCTGATGTATCAAGAACGGCCGAAAAGTAGTCATGACAAGCACCATCACATTCACCAGGCTGTCAACAACATACGCCATGAAGTTCACGAGCACGAACGAGGGAGACATGGGAACCGCCTTGCTCCTGATGAGAAGAGAGGGGGACAAAAGAAAACAAACGAATACGCACCGTATCGCGCTCGTTCAAGGTCACGTCAGAGATGTGGAGACGCAGACACGATATCCAACCGATCTGGCCTGGCTCTTTCCGAAATCCACAACATCGACGATGATAAAGCCCAAGACATCGACGAGGTATGGTTCTCAGGAGGACACGCTGATGTTGGTGGAGGCTGGGAGATGCTGAAGGGTAGTAAAAGCACCAGCCATATCCCCCTTGCGTGGATTGTAAGAGAGGCACAAAAAGCTGGCTTGACGTTTGACGACGAGAAGGTTGCTGAAATGGGATGCTGTGTTGCCCACGACTGGAAGGATGCGACAGGAAGACCGCCTCTTCCGGATCTCCGAGTATCGAGTGCGAGTGGAGGTCCAAGCCGTTCACCAGAAATGCCCATGGACGAAAAGACTCGGGATCCCCATGAGGATTTCCACGGCGTGATGCATGGCGCATGCACCGCTAGAATCCATGACTCACTTGAGTACGGACAAGGCCTTGGCGCAATCGGCGTCACAGCATGGAAGATCATGGAATACATGCCTTTCCGTAGGATGGATCTTCAGTCCGACGGATCATGGAAGCCAATCCGTTGGCCTCTCCCAGGTGGTGAAGTGCGAGACGTTCCCGATGCTGTTCGGGTCCATGGAAGTGTGATTCGCCGCATGAAGATGGACGAAAACTATCGTCCTGGAAACCTGATCATTGGTGGTGGTGGTCGAGGCGTTAGAAAAGCCTCTGCCCAGTACGGTATCGGTGATTGGGAATGTGTAGCTGAGCATGGCGATCCTGTTGGTGAGATTTGGGTGAGAAAGAAGAAAGACGACAGACTGCGAGATTAGTCACTTGCAATATGAGGCGGAAGTGGAGGATAAACAGTAGTCAATTAATAATATTTCTCTTTGTTGATTTATTGTAAAGTTGAAGTTGAGAGGAAGTCGAGTTGGTTAATGAATGGCAAACGCAACAGACCAATGTCAGATGTCACGTGCAGCGCATCCCCTTAGATTGAGGGCCACGACATCAAAAAAGCTCCATCCAGCACCAGCGCCATTGAATCGTTGGGATGCGCTGATACATAACGACTGCCATCAATTCATCGCCATGCCTATCGTTCTTTTCCTTGGCGTGCTCGAAAATGGCCTTCCCGAACAAGTCCGGCAACATAGCCGTGCAATAATCTACACCATCCTCATCCTCACGTTCCTCTTCCTGCTCAAGATCTGGACATCCGGTCGCAAGAATCCCTCCGAACGCCTACTTCATGGCAAAGTCGTAATGATGACGGGCGGAACGTCCGGAATAGGCGCGCAAACAGCCCTCGGACTCGCATCGCAAGGTGCGCAGCTAGTTCTGCTCACCCAGGCGCCGCAAACCGACCCATTCCTCGTCGAGTACATCGATGATCTCCGACAAAAGACGAACAACCATATGATCTACGCCGAAACAGTAGATCTTTCCAGCTTCTACAGCATTCGACAGTTTGCGACCAAATGGATCGATAATGCGCCGCCTCGACGATTGGACATGATCATTCTGTGTGCGGCCGTCCTGACACCCCCTGGTGGAAAGCGAAGGGAGTCGGAAGAGGGCATCGAGGAGACTTGGATGGTCAACTTTCTGGCCAACTTCCATTTACTTGGCATTTTGAGTCCTGCTCTTCGAGCGCAACCCATCGACCGAGACGTCCGAGTTATTATCCCTACATGCTCAGCATACATTGGAGCGCCATCCTTGAAGGATGCTGTGTCAAAGGACAACTGGACTCCAGGCACCGCGTACGCCCGCAGTAAGCTCGCTATGAACGTCTTCGGCCAAGCATTCCAGAAGCATCTCGACTCGTACGAGCGACCTGATAAGGCACCCAACAACACACGAGTCGTCTTTGTGGATCCAGGTCTGGCACGAACCCCAAGCACCGTCCGTTGGTTGACGCGTGGCTCTCTCTGGGGCCTTGCTGTCTACCTTACTGGCTACATTGTACCCTGGTTCCTCCTCAAATCTCCTTACATGGCTGCTCAGTCTATTCTCTACACCGCCATGGACGGTGCCTTTGCCCGAGGACAAGGTGGAAAGCTTATTAAGGAGTGCATGGAAGTCGATTTCGCACGAAAAGAGGTCAAGGATGAAGAAGTAGCCAAGAAGCTGTGGGAGGAGAGCGATGCCCTGATTGAGAAGGTTGAAAAGATCCAGGCTAAGAAGAGAGCCGCTCAAAAGGCGACAGATGAGAAGAAGGCAAAGGAGGACAGCAAGAAGGAGCAAGACGCAGAGATCGAAGAACTCGTCGATGCTATCAAGAAGGGCAAAGAGAAGGAGAAGAAGGCTGCTGGAAAGAGGAAGGGCAAAAAATAGTCCACGATGTACATGAAAACATAGACGGCATAGACGGAGTTTGGGTGTAGGGTCCGACGGTATACGGGAATGGCCATTGCCAATGTTGATAAAATGTGTATATACCTATGCACAAAGCGTTAATCCAACGGGATAGAAAGTTCTATTGCTATCACCAACACCGATACTCCGTCCTGTCCGTGTCCGTCCGTGTACATCATCCAGCACATCTGATCGTCTATATAAACTCCCTACTCCCCAGCATTCATTCCATATCTTATCCTTGACGATCACCGAGAAAGTCAAATGGGCCAGTGAACAAGAAGTTCTCCATCCCTGCATCAACATCAAGATCTGCCAGCAGATTCGTCATCCATGAGTCTTCAGATTCACCTGTAATCTGGACACTCGGCACCAAGCTTGGGTCTTGGAAAGATGATGGCGTGATGCCCATATCTGTTGATGAGAATGGTGTTGACAGTGATGTCTCAGAGGATGCGAAGAGACTTCCTATCTCAGGTGATTCAACAGGGCCGCAGCGTTCGAGATACCATCTTTCGATGCGTCGAGCTCGTCGTGCGAGACCGTTGTACGGATCGGGTTCGCCGTCGTTTGACTCTTGTCCAGAAGCAGCTTCCATGCGCAATACGATTTGGCGAAGGGTGTGAGGCATGTCGAGTATACGACGGAGATGGCCTGCAAGCTGTGCGTTTTCTGGCTGTGCCGCTATGAGATCAAGGCGCACGGCCAGCGAGACGGCGCAGTATAACATGATCCAGCCTGTATTTGGCAGGGCGTCCTCTTCTCCTTGTGGAAGCACGAGAATGACACTGATAAGAGACTTTGCAGCTGACATGCTCTGTGACAACCAGTCCAGTAAACGTCCTGAGTCGGCACCTGCTTGTAGATTCTCAAAGCCGCTTGGTCCGTATGAAACGCCATCTGGTGAGGGTTGGCATATAAGAAGATCAAGGCAATGAAGTTGTAAGAGAATAGTAGCTACATATGTTAGCAGAGCTCTCCATAATGAACAAACTACTTACGACTCTCGCTAAGAGGGAACGGCATCGCTGATTTTGTTGCTGAATATCGATCTCTGATTCTATGGAGTTCGGCGGGCAGTTGTCCATGCTTCGGCCCTCGAAGTGTGCCTGTCGTTTCAATCACGGCATCGTCGACCTCCTCCGTAAGTTTCTGAAGATAGATTATGTAAGGGAGATGTCTGTCAGATGCAAAAGCACCCTTGGATAGGAGCTCATGACAGCATTGGATGATGTATGGTGAATATCTAAAGTGATGTGACTTTTGTAGCAAAACTGCAGAGCTGCATCGTATTAGTTAGGCGTTTGAACATGGTTACGGTTGAATTACCTAGAGGAGAGATAATATGTCCCGGCCAAAGCTCTCATTTCGTCATGCGTCATCTCACCGGAAGCATGTTTGTTCTCTCTGTTCAAAGCCCAGAGACTAGCTATCCGCGGGCGATCCAGTCTCAAATCAGAGATTATACTAGCTGCAAGTGATAAATGCTGAGTATATCTCATTGTCCCTTGATGATAGTGCGCCCTGTGATCGTTAGTGATAATCACACAAGAAGTATGTGTTATGTACCACGCCAGATGCACGAGCAGCCCTTGTAACATGTCGATACTTGCAAAAGGCCCCTTGATCAGCCTAACAACCACAATCTCGCTGAAGAGCCTCCCCAGTTCCTGTTGGAGCCTGCGATTCTCATGTGAAGCTGCTGCGAGTATGGCTACACACAATGCCGGCTTGTCCTGCGCCAGCCCCTGGATGGTTTCTCTCTCTGGAATCATCACGAAGGGAAACTGAGGTGCCATCCGGACTCTGAAGATATCAAGAAACTCTTGACCCTTCTCAAAAGTCAACATTCCCCTGGAAAATGGGTTGTGCGATGCATCCATGTCGATGCTGCCAGGTGTGTTGGCGATCCCAGGTGAATTGTCTGTGACACTAGCTGAAGCCGCATTGGCGGACGTCAGTGACGGAGACCTTGATCGCGTAGTAGGACTCGTAGGCTCAAGGTTTCTCGACGGACTACTTCGGGTCAGTCGGTGTCAAAGGATTCGGCGCATCCAGATCACTCACCCAGGCCGTAAGGCCTTGCGCCGACGGGACGGATTAAAGACGCATGTTTTGTTCAGGCGCAAACACCTATCGCATTTCCCCGACTCCTGAGTCTTTTCGCATCGAATCTTGGCATGAAAACACGTCTGGCACGTCTTGAGCAACGGCACGTGAGGATCCGATCGCGAAGCCATTGGATATAGCTATCAAATGTTTTTCTTTGGAGCTAGTGAAGTGACTGGAATCAATTTAACTTCACGGTAGTTTTCTGCGGGGAAACGACTTCCATTTAATTAGAGTAGATCCGCGGACCAAAGATGCTAGCTTATCCTTTTCATCACTGTGAGATGACCCCAAAAAGGCGGATCAGAATATCTCCTTCTAGTTTTCCCGTGCCCGTCGGCCGAAATATCACCAGAAGATGAGTCGTCGTCGATTAGACGCGGCATTCAAGAACGGACTTTGAGCTGACTGTGGCTGTGACGAACGGAGACCAGAGGATCGGACTCGGCTAGTGAGGTTTACAGGCTCGGTTTCAGGAGGAATACAGTGGGTTTTTGAGACTGGACGACAGGGATGAGGACTGCCGTTGTGGCGATGCTATGGTTCGATGGGACGTAGTCTAGGGCTGAGCAGGGTTTATATCATCATCGAAGGAAAGGCGGAGCGTGGCTTGGAATAGTGAGATTCTCGAAGTCCGTGTCCGTTTCAAACCATGCTTATATGATTCCCTAATGTCGGATAGACGTCCTCTTTATTGGTTTTCGCTTTCGGCACGGTATTCCGCAAAACGAGGATGTTGATTACGATGACGATCCAGGAACCAGGCCAAGGCCAAGTCCCCACCTCAGCTCAATGCTTGACATTCGTTAAAACAGCCTTGTAGGGCGGAATAAGCACTGGACTGAACACTATTCTTCTTCTTTACTAATCCAATGCCGCGTCAGAGCTCGGCAGTGACATCGATTCATTTCTAGTTGGCGCGTCGCGTCCAACGCAACCCCATTTGAGACTGAGTTTGAGGCTCCGCGGCGGCCGCCATTGCAGGATACACACTTGACGGCCAAATTGGTTATCTTAAAAGTCGCCGAGGGGAACCCGACTTTTCGTAAGCGTGACCGGAATATCTTCCTGTTTCATCATATTCGACCGCTACCATTGATATCAGCTTGCAGCCTGCAAGATCGTAGGATTGACTCGAAGCTTAATACCTACACAAGCGATCGAGTAAAGAATCGGCAATTTTCCTAACTTTAGGATAAGTTATCATAATAACTAGATCATATTTTAGGCTAAAAGTCAGCTAAGGTGCCTGACTTATTTTATTATCTTTTACCTAAAGTTAGGTAAAATATCGATTACTTACCTACCCGCCTACTACGGAGATCAGATCAAACCACGAGGGTCCTTCGCAACTCCACTTCTGACTTTGATCATTCTCTACTTGAACGTCTGTCCATTGGTAGAGTTTTGGTAACAAGACGCTGTCATGCTCTTGGCGCTTAAAGAGCGGTTCTCATTGCCGGCGTGAACCCTGCTTTTGGAAGCTGACAGAGTCATATGAGACGGATCAACCGTCACATAAGGCTGATGACGACGGCGATGAGGTTATTTTCTTAACGATTCCCGACGGGTTGAGGTATATCACTTGTCCGAAAAAGTTCCTCGGGTCGCTTGGTGCCGTGGTATTGTTATCTTTAAGCGCGATTGATCTAAAGTCCTCACCTTCTGCTCGCTTTCTCTCAATTCACAAACGCATTGGCCTGCCATCGTAGGAGTACAAGAAATTGTACATTTTGTTGTGTGCTTTCGATAAATGAAGCCTGGAAGAGAGTGTTCCCAGGTTCAAAACTCGTCAAGCTTCAGAGCATTGCCTGTATCGCTTAGTTTCCAGCCCGAGTCCGAATGCGTGGCAGTCATACAACATATACAGAGCCTGGTTTCCACCACCACTATCAACTTTCAGTCAATCATCTTTAGTCGTCCATTATAAGGCGCTTCCGAGGCATTCAGTCATAGCCATTGTTGGTATGTAAATGACGGTAAGAAACATCAGACACGGAGTGTTTTAATGGCGCGGCAACATCAAGCATCCAAAGTGGAACAACGACAATGTCGGATCTTTGCCCAACTTATGTATCTTCCAATGGCCAGGCAGCCTTCCAATTCAGTGGATTGAAAAGGATTGAAAAGGCTCGCAAGACGAAGCGGCACAGCGGGGTTGCACTTTGCTGCATGTTGGTTCAGCAATCACTCTGCATGACCTATAAGACAAGCCATGTCTGCAGGGCCATCAGCCAGGTAACCAACGGAATTCAACATCTCGAAGCACCCATGCTACAATGTCTCTCTTGGCACCTTTCGAGCTGAAAACGCAGCGCTACGGCGGCAATAACCCGAGCCTGATGGATGCTTGACTGAAAAGTCTGGAGATCCGACTTGAGAGCAAGACGGTCTAGTATGGAGCATCATTCTATCCTGGCCTACAGGCTGCGGCGCGACCTTGTGCAGAAGCATCTTCGGGATAAGTTTAACGACCAGGACGCCCAGCCCACAACCAAGGACGAGAACGATCACCCGATCACCGAGGCTTCTGTTCCCACGACTGCCATCCCCGAGGCTACCTCCAGCATTCTCTCTATTTCTTCGCAAATTACTGCCTTAATCTCGATCGTTAAGCAGCAAGCTTCTATACGTGGTATTTGGCCCTTTGATCCGATTGCAAAGAGTTTCCTGTATATCCTGAGACACAGATTCAGCATGGACTTGTTCATTTCAGGGCTCGAATACACGTACTTCCTTGGTGGCTTCTGCTCCTCCACGTCATCTGCTTATTCTTTCCAACATCTCCCTGCCTGAAATGACTGTTAAAACGACTTGACAGCCCATAGTGTCTAAAACTCAGTGAAAAATAAAGAGTGGTAGGGGGGGAGGGTTCAATTGATGTACGTTGGTAGAAGAAACCCCCCTGTATATCTTGTGGTTGCAACATTAAATCCTGCTAGAAAAGCCAATTGGGTAAGTTTCTCTTTCACTAAGTATCAGGGCCGCAAGCACGTTGCGTGGCCTATGGGGGCCCGTCTTTGCAGGGCCGCGGCCAACGCGGCCGAGTATGTTGACATACCATATCTTACACGACAGCAATCTTTATAGGCTGAGTTATGGCATCGAAGGTAGAGCCTGACCCGCGATTGGCGAAGCCTGACTTTGACAAACACAGCCCGTTGCGAATTAACTTCTAGCTTAAGTATTCCTCACCGTCTACGTTACCTCTTGTTCACTCTCCAACAATACTTGCGCGTGGTGATAGCTAGAACAGAACGCTTCGCAGCATGGCTACTTCTTTCAGTCCCAAACCTTCTTTTCATTTATGTCCCGATTTCAGCATCGCTCCGCCGCCTGACGGCCACCTTGAATTGGGCTCTGTCTTACGAGGCCTTGATCTAAGCAGTATTCTTTCCCCGCTCGATTTTGGCGATACAGTCAAGGTCCCTGAGTCGCAGTTGTTCCCAGTTGACAAACCATCAGAGAAACGAGGCTTCAGTCGCAGTCTCAAAGAGCTTCGTGGCCTTGAGGGTAACATCTGGGCCAAGCTCTTTGGTGGCTCGGGACTTGGCGTTGGGTTTTCAGCCTTGCGTCAGCGTGAAAACGACGAGACACTGACGGTCAAGAAACTATACGTCCGATATTTTATACCCACTGCAGAGTATATGAAAAACGCACTTGAGATCGATGGAGTGTCTTTCTACGTCAATAGTACAAGCCGGAAGCAGCCCGTCTATATGATCACTGGCCTGATGTGGACTGAAGGATCCAAACTCTCCAAAATCCAGTCCAAGAAAACAAAGGTTAGCGGTGAGGCTGCTGCAACTGACCCGAACACTGGCACTTCCGCTGGTGGTAGCGCAGCGTACAACAATGAGGCCAACCTCTTGTCGAGCTTTGATGGATCAACTCCCTTCATTCTGGGTATCAGGACTCGCAAAATTTGGTGGGACAAAGATGGGACAAGACGTGATGAAGAATACACTGCCGGGTCAACACTCGGTGGTTTTAAAGGGAAGAAAGAGGATGTAACTGATGGACTCATGTTCGTCGACGACCAAGCCAACGAGACTCCTGGACAGGTTATCTTGTATGAGGGCCAGCTGGAAGGAGAAGAAGGAGCAGTTGTCTGGATTTTACCTGACTAGTCATACCATCTCGAGATGAATGTCTCGCAAGTTACACGCGTACAATTATATTCTCAATTTTCTACCGTACCCTCAACTCCTCCTCTATTGCATCCCATCTTGCTCGACCGTCGTTAATTGCCTCCCACCCATTGTTCTAAAAACGCCAGGGAGCCATGTAATGCAAACGACCATCAAACTTGTCTTTGGCTTCAGACATGAGCCTTAACACTTTCTCCATTTCTTCTGGTCTTCTCATTTTCTTTCCCATTTTGTGGTCAAAATACCTCACACGAGCACCAAGGTCCAATACTGTTGCGGCTATCCCAGCAGCGATTGGGGTTGCAAACGACGTACCGGATCTCACCACTCGTTTGTACTTTGTCAATACTCTTCCTCCTTTCGAGAATTTGTCTTTTCCGATAAGCTCCACGTCCATTCCAAGTGTCATGAAGTTTAATCCGCCCTCGGTCTTGGGATTGATTCCGCCATCCTCGCCGTAACCATCTGAGGCATGGACACAAAAGACATGAGGAGAGTAACGAGCAGGAAATGCGCGAGGGTCATTTTTTCCATTGTTAGAGGCTGCCGCAAACATGAGCCTTGGAGACTTGATTGAGGCATCACGAATGGCGGTTTTGATGTCGTCGATAATCTTGTCGTAATCGTGTCGCATTGAATCATCTTCGCTCCTATTGCCTTGAGTTTGTGGTAGCCTCAGACCGAATGACATAGAGATTATGTCAACATCCCATGTGTCTGCTGCGTATCTGATTGCCTATATTGCAGGAATTAGCCGGCTACTCAAACCTCGACTTGACCGCCTACATCCGATCTCATAGGCAGGAACTTGTATCTTACCTTGGCTATATTCTCAGCCTCATAAAACTTGACACTATTCTTGGAAAATACCTTTCCCACATATATGTCAGCCTCTGGAGCCGCCTTGTGGAGTAGATAGGCACAGTTTGTTCCATGAAGCTCGTCGTCGTCGTCGTTGACATCATCTCCAACCCAGCTGCGGCACCACTCTTTCTTCACACGTTCACTTGCTCTAAGGCCATGGACGTAATTACAGTCAAAGTCGAATCCAGTGTCCAAAACTGCTATGCGAATTCTCCTCGGTGATTCTGCCCCGGACTCCGGTATGGTACGGGCCATTGCCGCTTGTGAATACGACATGTGAAATTTGTCGAGGCGTTCCCAGAAATTTTCGGCTCTGTGGGTTGATAAGTTTTCTGTTTGTTTTGCGTCAAAGAGCCGGGCGAACGGTACGATGTATTGGCGTGGATTCACATGTGTTGTCTTAACATCAATACCTCGGATTGAAAGCTCTTGTCTCGAACTTGAATCGACGATATTTGATGTTGAGCAGGTCTGTTTGGATGAATCTGCTGAACACGGTGCAGTCAATTGCCTCTTAACGGGTATATCGTTGGTGCTGGTGCCAGGACTAGGCGCGACCAGTAGGCTCTTCAAGTCGACATCGATTTCTGACAGAATCGTTTCAAACACGACTTCCCACGCCATACTCACCCTTTGGCTCGGATTCGTGCCAATGATTTTGTCCTGGTACTCCATATGGAAGTTTAAGCAGCCCTCAGCAGCCTTAAGAAAGGGTAACGCTTCTAACTCTACCTCAGATTCGCAGGTGGCCTTTTGTGTGTAGTGCTGGACTGATCTTCGAAGCCTCTTCCATGAGTCCTGAAACGCCTCCCTTGAAGCTCGAGGGAACCTTACACTGTTTAATGTGTCTCCATGCGCGATATGGATCAAAGCCTTGGCCAGCAACACAAATTGTGGCAGTGGCTGTAGGGCGTGCCCGTCCTCGAGTAGGGTGTCCACAGGCAGTAGCTTGGGATTACCTCCTTAGTCCGCCATTATTTGTCTCTAGCGGTATAGGGACAAATGGTGAGTAGTGCGTGCCCGCGGGCTTCAGAAAATATATGCGTCTTGGGTTCCAAGATTCCAAGACATGGTCAGAATCTATTGATAACATCAACCCAATCACGAGTTTGGCAGCAAGTCCCTTACGCTGATCCAGACTTACGAGAACGCCTTTTTCTTTGGTGTTGTAAAGAAAACTTGGTGTCTCACTTTTCTTGAAGTAGTCCTCTTTAACCAAATACCAGAGACTTTTCTTATCATCCGGGCATTTATCGCCATAAAAGCGAGTTCTTTTTGACCTTTTAGGGATGTGGACCGTTGTGCTGGGGTGTTCATGGCTTGTACTGTCATCCGAGACGTAGAACTCCAGATCATTATCATCATTGTAGGCTTTGCTAAGGGAGTAACAGAGACTACGGGGCACGCAATCATATAAATTATCCGGTCTTTCACTTGATTATCAGCTAAGGCACAAGGGAAGATAGGAAAGGGCGACCTACTTCAGAGAGTTCATTCTTGCAGGCTGCCAAACATTGCCGGGACAAAGGGTGAAAAATAGCTGCATTGTGGGACTTTCAGTCACTCCAGGCAAACCCTTGTTTGAAATGTCATCCCATCCTGGCAGCTGAAGGAGAACCTTATGCTTCATGGATGTACCGTGACTACATTGCTTGAATTGAAACTGTATTGCTTCGCATGCAGTGGCTGTTTGCCGCCGGAACTTCTGGAGTAAAATGAATGACTCGTTATTGGAGAGGTTCTTACTCGACTGTGTGCCGAGATCATCCAGTGAGATCTTGAGTCTATCGACAAAATTGTTGAATGATGAGAAATGCGATCCCAGAAGCTCGACTTTCTCCAGCATTTGTCGCCGCGCTCTTTTATGGGGACGCTCTTGCTTGGGATCGCAGAAAGATATGAAGGCTTCCGCATTCGGCTTATCGTCCGCAATATTGAACAGAAACTGCGTTGGCGCAGGCCTAGGGCTAGGAATGAACTCGACAGCACAACCGGATTCTAAGGTAGTTTCTAAATGGTTGACAAGTCGCGTGAGCCGTGGGTAGCTTTGAGATTCATCACTATCTCCTGGCAGAGCGGGTATCAGAAGGGGGTTAACACGAGCCTCGAGAAGTTCGCATAGATTGGTTAGATGTGAGAACGCATCTTCAATGGATGGTTGCAGCGATTGAGCTGATGAGTCCCAGGCGTCATCGGAATGGGTCGCTAGTTGAGACGTCAGGCTTGATACTGACGACGCATCGTCCCAATATATATCAGGCTTGTTATGGTCTGAGCCTTCATCTGTTTCCGAGTCTGAGCTTGATTCTGATACATCATCGTCGACTTCCGACTCCAAAAAGAGTATCAAATCCAGTTGCAGAGTTGTAAATGTCCTACGAATTTGTAGATCCAACCCGTTAATGGCATTGCGTAGCTCTTGTGTTCGTGTGCTTCCCTGTGAAAGCTGTCCAGGTCGACCAAGAAGAGGGCCATATTGCTGAAGTTCACAGATTAACTTCCATTCTTTGGTAGAGTCTATGCCTTCTCTGGGAATCGAGACATTCTGCATCGTAACAATATTTCGAAGCAGTCTCAGAGCCTTTGACTTGCTTGATACCAAACTGAACAAGAACTGTGAATAGACCCGCTCGATTGCTGACCCTTAGAAGGTGAAGAATCTCGTGGTGTT
The DNA here is from genome assembly GCA_027945595.1 of Fusarium torreyae. NCBI lineage: Eukaryota > Fungi > Ascomycota > Sordariomycetes > Hypocreales > Nectriaceae > Fusarium > Fusarium torreyae. The sequence goes on from JAOQAZ010000018.1 coordinate 326,353, forward strand.
TGACCCCGGTGAACGGCTGTCGGCAAGCGTTATCACAACCAGTCTACGGTCAGGTATAAATCGAAGTCGACCAAGTTTTTTATTTTCAATTAGGCTGGCGATGAGCTACACGAGATTGTGTACCATAGGGTCACTTCGTAATCGGTGAATATGCATCGGGCAATGTATGGTGCAGTATGCTGCGAGGTTTTGTCTGCATGGGCAGATGTCTGTTCAGCTGATCGTTATTGAAACGGGAATGGATGAGATGCCCGAATTTCCAGGCTTAAAGGCCTGTGTAGGCTTTCAAGTTCAGCTATTGGTTCGTAATCAATGAGTCTTGCCGTGAGCTGAAGCCATGCATGAGTGCCCGCAATCAGGCTGAACAATCCAACACCCACAGCCCCTCCCATTTCAAACCTTTCGGTATCTCGAAACCCTTCCAAGCAAGAAATACCTCAATCGAAGTTTGGCGAGAGCATTTCAACCACGGTCATTCTCCAACCGCCAATAATGTTGACCCCGGGACATGCCGAGCCTGGCGATGTCTCAAGTGACATGGCGGAGGAGCTCATATCAGCCATGGCCACAGTTTGCGAGGATCATTTTGCGAAAAGCCTCCTTCTTCTCACATCAAACGGACTAAATGGGTATGCGACCATCTTGCGAGGGTATGAGAAAAGATTCGTCAATTGGATAGCCTACCTAGGTGTCTTTGCTGAGGGTCAGGGGAGTCTCGATCAACGTCTCAAACGTCATCTGCAATATCGCGGTCTCGTTCTTTTGACTTTAGATATGCTCAAAATGAACCCTACTCAGAGTAAGGATAGAGAATAGATCTATCGTGCTCTAGGCTTACACAATGCCAGTGACGACCGAGCCAAGCGAGCCAAGTTCAGATGAATCATCGGACGAAGAAACAAACAGACGGGAGATCAAGCTGGACGGGATCCAAAGATCCTTGAACGAGCTTGATCGATTTGCCATTCATATACGGCAGGCTTCAACTTCTCCTCTCGATGCTCGAGTCAAAGCATTCGGAGCCAAACGGCCGGAACAAGTCTCTTCATTCGAGATTAGGGCGACGTTCACAGTCAATAGTCTCTATCCAGATGCACATGAGGAACTTAGAAAGCATCTGAGTAGTCTAATGACGCATAAGTATACGAAGATTCTGTACTGGCAGTCGCATGATAAGAAATTGCGCTCAGATCGTCGCCTCAGGAAGAAGCGCGAAGATCCAATATCTCGAGCTGTCCACGACTCGGCACATCAACGGTCCAAGGAGTACCAAGCCCAAGAGGTATCAAAGCCACAGGTCTATGAGAAATCAATGTCAGGGACTCATGCATCGGAACTACGATCGCAACTTACCGCGCCTCCTGCAAATATTCACATGGAGATTACGATGCCTACTCCCAGGAGGGCTGGAGCCTCGACTGTTATAGGAGGTGGCGCCAAATTTCCTGACCCGCCGGTGTTTGAAGAAGGGGAACATCTGAAGCCCTGTCCTCTTTGTCGAAAGATCTTCCCTAGAACCGATTATGAGGACAGCTTATGGTGGAAGTGAGTTGCTTCTCTAATGCAAAGACGACATTGAGTGGTAAAGTAGAATTGAATTGGTGCTGACACTTTATACAGGGGCCATGTTAATGAAGATCTGCTGCCTTTTTCATGTGTTTTAACCAAATGCTCGGAACGCCCGTCCTTCGCCCGCCGATCAGCTTGGAAAGACCACACTAGGAAGTGTCACCAGAGTTTTGGCAAGAAAGACCCAAATAAAGTGTCAAACATGCAGCTTCAAGGTGACTTCACAGATAGATGCCCTATCTGTTGCCGAAAGCTCGACGAATCTGAGCCCAAAGCAACGCATTCTACTCATCATTCGACTCTGCCCCTTCCAGAAACATCCGATAACGCGCCGGACGCGGTTCCGGCTGAATCCATGGTGGCCAAGGAGAAAATTGAACGGCTTATGAAGAGAGTACGCTTCTCACAGCAAGAGCATCATTCTGCTGAAGAAACAGATACCGAGGATGGAACGGACACAAGGTCTGCAAGTTTGACAAATCCTGACAGTCTTACAGTCAATTCTGCAACCGATCTCATGATGAAACACATCGCAACACATCTTCAGTCTCTAGCCCTACTTACACCGCGCCTGGCATCTAGCGAGTTCGAAGAAGGAGAAACTCGGGACTTTGCCAGCTCTGAGGGACCCAGCAGTAGCCGCACTTTAGGGCAACGAAGTACTATAGAGGATGACACCGAACATGTTGACTTTGGGGATACGTATGAGCGCGCTTCATCGCCTGTTATAACCCCCCCAGTCATCAAGAACTCGAATACCAAACCTCCAGTGAGAGAAACCAGCGACGCTACGGAGCCAATGAATTGGGAAGATTTGCTTAGTGCCGCACCTTATGACGAAAAGGAAGATGACAACATTAATCACATGAAGAAGACGAAGATGTCAGAGCTAAATAGGCTCTTTAGCGCGCTCCTGGACGGGCTTCAGGCTCCAGACTATTCTGTAGAAGCAGAGGCCTCTGGTGTCATACAATCACAGCGGTCTCGGTTATTGGACATCCAACGCTCTGGAAGCAACTCTGCGAACCGTTCTATCGCTTTCTGTTCAGCCGCAAAAGGAATTTCCTTCGAAACTTTGCAATCTTTTTTCAAAGCAGCACTTTCTTTGCAAGACCGAGGGCAGCACGACATGCTGGTAGATTACTGCGCTGAACAAGTTTGGGTTTCTCACTCCTACCAAGATGAAGATTTGACCCGAGGAAGACGTTCTGCTACTAACTCTAGAAGAATACTGTTCTCGTTGCTGGTATTAGCTGATCGACCATTGGACGTGCTATGGTTTGTCAGGGGCGAAATTACAGACTTAGACATTCCCCTATCTTGGCGAACACTGCAAGAGGTTATACCTCACTGGACTGAAAAAGAGATATCACATTTCACCTTCCTTCAGAATTTGCCAGCTCCTCTCAACTTTGAAACGGTCAACATCATTACCTCCAGCTTCCATAGCCGCGATGGCCGCCACGACGACTTTATTAGATACGTCGATCAGAACCTCCAGGAGGGACTAGATGGTGACGGCCACAAGGCTCAGTTCATCAGCCCTTCCATTACGCAAGCTTGGTGGAAGAAACCTGGCGGGAATCGCATACCTCGCGCGGTCGATTATAGCATTCACGCGCGGCCCGCCACCATCCTCAACGGCTACCTGAACATCTTTTCCATTCTCGTCTATATCGGAAGAACATCACTGATCAACTGGTTCATACGCCACAACTGTCAAGACCAGCAATTGCCCATCCTCGACCCTCTTCGTTTCGGGAACGACCCTACGCTAGTCGGGATGATGACCGAGTTCTGCAACATTCAATGGATGTTCTGCCCTATTATCTTCTCCAGTGATACGCCAATGGATAAAAGGAGCCTCGATCGACGTCAAATCCTACCAATCAAAGAGGAGTCAACGAAAATTAGCAAAGCACATAATCCTGAGTCGGTTATCCGAGTAGTCACTTTACATCCTGGCTGCTATGATCAAATTTGGAGTCCTACAGTAGGTTTCACTCCATTGTCTCTCTCTTTCTTTCTCTCACAAATTCTTGATCCTGGTCTGGCTTCGCCCTGAATATGTTAAGAATGCTCGGTTGGTATTATCAATCGCAAATCTCTGTTGAGGCGAAAATTTGACGATCGCCCGCTTGTGTGAAGTCCATTCCTAAAGCGAGATGTTTTTCTCACAGAAAGAGATGCTTGGTCTCGGTAGTACTTTTAATTTGTTTTCTTCCCACCTTGCCATCCAACATAAGTGCACTATGAGCTCAGGGTGAATACAGTAGATGAAAAATATTGGAGGGAGTCAGAGGAAGATGGGTATATGAGTGGATAGAATTTGTTAAGGCATAAAGTCAAGCAGCTAATTAACACCTTTGGATACTATTCAGGGTCAAGAAATAACTACATCCACGTCCAAGATCGGGCTATGTCAGTGGACCATGAACCCTTCGCCATGGCTTGCGTGCGCAAAAGGCTCTACCGCCGCAAGTGGCAATCGTGCCCAATGCATTCTCAATACATTCAGTAGAGCATTGCCGGGAGATGAATGTCGTCCATGAATGTTTCATGTTTCTTGTCTGCGGTTGGTACCGAACGAAGAATGTAGACCTCCGCGATACATGGCTACAGGCCGCAACAAACAAAGGTAACGTTTGCTACATATCACTCAATTGAGATATAATCCCTAGCTTCGGTACGAATTCGAATCATGCCTCACCTCGTACACCCTTGACAGTCTCATGCGGGGCACGTCTACTTGTCGACTGTCAAAGTAAAATAGGGAGTTGTCTGTTTTTCGTGTTGCAAAGCGACATCCTGGTGGCCTGATACAATTACTTACACTCCCAATATCAGTTCATATAGGTTTTCTAGATTATTGCATTTCTTTTTGCGGGCCATTCAACATCTCGCGGGTACATTGGAGTAAACGAAGGCAGTGTAAATGATCTCGTCCTCGCGTCAATCGGGCAAATCATGTGGGTTGCACGGCATGAACAAGAAACCCCATCAGCCTCGAGGCTATGAGGTTCCAGTCCTGTTCAAGTTATTTCAATCCCGCAGCTCAATTAACGAATGCACTCTTTGAGATACACAACAGCGGCCGGATGCAATAATCCCGTAACAATAAACTCAGGGCAGAAACAACAATCTGTTTTAACACTCGTCCTTCTACTTTTGCCAGCCTTATTTGACAAGGCAACGCTGTGGTTGCACTGCTCTGCATGTTGGTCCAGCCATCACATATTGGCGCCCAAGGCAAATATTGGCTGCAGATCGGTCAACAGAAACAGAAGAAGGCAACCAACAAGAAACGCCCTGCTACACACCGCCTTGGGCAATGAGACAAAAAGCCCTGCAGGCTTTCGCCTCTTCCCAAGGCCAAGACATCTGCAAGAGTCCGCCTACCAATAATTACATGCCAGTTTCAAGCCATGTTACCTCCCAACCACACAACCAGCCTGGTTCTGGGTGCCCAGCTGACATTTCATCCTCTGCACTTTGCTTCATGCGTATCTTATCTTGAGACCAGGCTTGGATGGTCATCTGAGGATATAGCCACAGAGCCTCAATCTTGGCAAGGTTGAATGATAAGTATCACGCTGCGCTGGGCATGCGCCCGCGAGTCCATTAGCCAAGGCATACTCGATGTATCTTGTATACAACATACCAACATTACACTACTGACGAAAGATATTCCCTGCGCCTTGTATAGCGGCTTTGTACCTACTGCTGCTTTCCGATATGAATCAAGAGACGGGAAAACCTGTATATCAAACGGTTCTCAATTACCGACTGCGCAAAGAAGATCTCGAAACATACCTCCGCAAACGCTATGACGATAACAGTATTACGGTTGATGTCTGTCTTTACCAATCATTTGCGACGCAGTCCTCGATTAGTATTCTAGGAGAGTGCTGATTTATCACAGACTTCAGGAAGCTACTACACATTTTATCTCAAAGAAAGGCTAGGCGATGTGAGTCAAATACCTTTCCGTAATTTTTCGCGTTCCGGAACTTTTTGAGCGATGGTAGAGCCTCGGCTGATGTGCAATGTAGAATGAGAAGACAGAAATCGGAGACTTGCAGAGAGATGGTTGATGAGGATGCACAAATTGGAGTGTGTTGTTTGTTGGGTGTCCATATATGAAAATACACTTAGCCACGAATATTTGGCCTCTACATGGGCTATGTGCGCCCTCTACCTGAAGCATATTGTGCAAGCCTTTCACTGCATTCATAGGACTGAATAAATCCTAAAGAAATAAGATTCGCATTCTTTCAAGGTTTTCGCGCCATGTTTGCCCAATTTTCACATACCTCGTGTTTACATATCCCAGAAATGGTTGGCACCCATACCGAGCTTGTATTTACAAATTGGTGCGCACCGTCTTACAAAGCTCGCCGCAAGACATTCTTTGTGGCTTTTGTTATAAGGAGCCTCACATACATTTTATAATCTGCCTTCTCATGGTTTTCTTATGCTATAAAAAGTCAAGTCCGCAAGATATTTCAGTTTCCAGGTCAGAATAACACAATCCAGGAATTCCAGAACTACTACTAAACACTTCGCTTCTTTTCGAACCAATTTCTGTATCAAATGTCTTCTCCACTACCCATAGAACACGTCTCTCCAGCTACGAGTGATCAAGGTGACTTCAAGCGAAGTTGTATGGAATTCAGCAGCTATCCATCCAATCTCTGCAAGTCCCGCCTTGGGACAACGGCTTGCAAAGCCGTTTGCAGTACCTGGGAAAGAGAATCCAAACGGACTTTCCATCCCACAAAATCTACCCTCACATTCATCGAGACTTGCAATTGTCACGAAATAAACGCTGGCGCTCCTGAATCAGTCGCATCTACTTCCTCCGGCCAATCAACGCAAAATTCTTGTCTTTGCCAGTCGCAGCCCCAGGTTATAGATAGCCTGGAAAAGCTGAAGAGCCACCTCGATAGCAATGCAGCGGACCCGAGAGTACGACACGTGTACGTTCCTCTTGATCAATTAATCAATCCTGTTCTTGGATGGCAAATCTAACTGTCACAGGTCTATTCAATCCGGGTCCGCCAAAAAACCTCTCAATTGCTCTCCGGCCATGTTCCAATACCTCTGCACCTACCACCAGGTTCCTCCATCTGCCCTGAACTGCGTTTACTCATTCCGAGCCATTCTCGTATCTTACGACTATTGTCTTGCGATGTTCAAAGACGAAAATACACTATTGGCAGGTCAGGGGCATACTTTGACCCTAGATCACCTCGGCCGCTCAGGGCGTGAAATCCGGTATTCCTTTCTTTTGCGCTCGGTTGAGAGCTCTTCTTCTGTCCCATATACTTCGTGGGGTATCCGGCAGCTGGCCGTATACCACTCTTTTGATGTACAAAGTGGGCAGGCTTTTTGGATGACATGCAAGGGAAACTCCGCAATTGAGGACAGCATAAATCATGCTATTTCGAACGATCCTGCCTTCAAACCCGGAGCCCTGAGATCTGTGCCCGAAGCTTTTACTGCTACTTTTGACATTCTTACCATGATACTCGATTGGTGTGAGGAAAATTGGAGGTGGTACATCAACGAAATGGTAGACAAAGTGATGGAGAAAGCCGAAATGGTCAAGACCTACAAGATTGCAGACGAGCCGAGCTTCCCAGAGTTTAAGAAACGTGTAACTTTTGGTCGCCAGACTGGCGTTTCCAAGCGGCCTCAATCACCAAGTGACGACGTCGAACGTGGTATTCCTCTCCGAGTTATCAGGGCGCTTTCCTTCAACAACAACAAACGTACTGGCCCATCTCGTTCATACATCGAGGACGCTGTTGATGAGCTTGAAAAGCTCGACGTTTTCTCTTTCCAAGAGTTGCAACGGTTCCAAGAGCTTCTTGAGAGAATTCAGGAGGCACTCCTTGTGCTCAAACTCAACTACCAAGTAATTAAGCAGCTTCGCGATCATTACCAGGCCCTGATGACACAGTACAAAATCCCCGAGCTGGAAAATATTCAGGATCAATGTTACAACAGCTTTTTCCAGTTTTCTCGTCGCTCTGAATCGGTTGAGGGAAGCATCGAAATCCGACAAACGCAGTTAGACTCACTGCACAAATTGGCACAGGAGAATATGGCCCTGGTAAGATGAGCTCCAAGTGATTGATATGCGATTAAATCTGATGTTGTTTTTAGTATGAATCTGTTCTGCAGTACAAGTCCTTCCAAACCGATAGGATCTATGCCGACAGCGCGCAAAGCTCGGCGCATAACATGGAGATCATCGCCAACAAGACGAAACAGGAAACAACCTCGATGCATGTCATCACCTTTGTCACGTTGATCTTCCTACCAGCGACATTCATGGCTGTAAGTGTCTTTACTCGCCATTTGACGTGTGTCTGGATTAGCAAGTTTGGCTGACTTGGATGGTTGTGTGCCAGTCTTTTTTCCAAAGTGGTATTCTTGAGTGGCCTGACGTAGAACTGAAGCCTGGCGACGGGCGTTTCCTCCACACGGGGATCTTTTGGCTTTTTATGGGCATATCTATTGGTATAACTGTCTTCATTGTAATTGTATGGTTTCTGGTTTCTCGGAGAGCGCGCAGGAAGCTTAATATGGGGTCATGAACTGCTGTTATTTCCGTGTTCTGACGTCTACATTAGACTCGACTTGTCAATTACATCAGGCTGGTAGGGGAAATTGCATATCAAGGCGCGGGGATAGAGTATAGTTCGCATTGAATCTAGATGAGATCGCCCCAGGCATCTTTTGACATCAGCCATGGATCCGTTGCCTGCTTTATGCAGCCCATGTGCCCCATGGCACGACTCACATCGGCAGGGTCTTGCCGGACTGCCCGATTTCTTAGGGTTCATTTATCCAATTTCCAGGTAAGGCTGTCCTGGATAAGAGCGCGCCTGATCGCAAGCCTTTGGTCTACTAAAGGTTCCTGTGCCAAGAACTCATCGTGTCCGCCCTCCGTTCGTCTCTGCCCAGGATATCGAGGCTTCGCCACGAAAGGTTGACTCGAGAATTGGTTTTTAGCCCTCATTCTCCGTTGCACAGCCCAGAACCCAGTCGTAAGGCAGTCTCTAAGGCTGTAGTCTGTCGGGGTGCCAGGGGCCTGTAGTGAGTGTGTGTGGCTCCTTGAACACTTTTGATTCAAATGGGATACACTTTCCCAACTAAAGAGCTTTCAGCCCTGCCTGGTCTCCACTTTATGTTCTTTATGGTGTCATACTGACTTTATCGTATATATTCGCGTTGCGATGCAATCCCATCTCAAATCATGGCACCACAAAATCCCATCACTAACAGTCTTGAGGAAATCCGGCGTCTTTTCTATTATATATACTCGCCTCCCAAGTAGGGAACATTGATTATTTGTTCATTTAATTTCCCAACGATCTCTAAAGGGCCCAGAGTGGGCTCGGTAGAATCATTCTCCCTCTGGGACACCCGACCATGGCTCACCCCGACGGCAACTCCGCGACACGTCCAGCGCAGGACACCTCGCGCAACGAGGAATACTTTACATTCGTCCAGAGAAACTCTATTGAGGGGGTTGATGGTTACGGACACCACGTCTTGTTTGTACCGACTACTAAACTAAAGAAATGGTGGACAGAGCCCCGCGGACGACGCATCCCCCGCGCTCTTGACTTGCAGAATGGCATTGATATCAATGTCATTATCGACTACTATCTTATTATCTTCTCTATCCTGGTCTATATCGGAAAACCTCTGTACATCCACGACTTTGTGCGACATGGCTACACAGACGATCGACTACCTTTCGTTAATCCCCCTCGCATCTTTGGAGAGGATCCCGGCATGTTAGATATGCTACGGCTCTTTCGCGACGCTCAATGGAAGTTCTGCCCCGTACGTTTCTCCAAAGGCATGCTTAGGAAGGTCATCGACCCACGCCAGATACTGCCTATCATGGAGTCAACAGTTTTGAAGAGCAGTCAGAAATCGACCGTCAAGGTTGTTAAGCTATATCCCGACAGTTACGATTCGGAATGGGCACCCTCAGTAAGACTTCTTCTAATCTAGATATTTTTATGCTTTGTAGCCTTGACATAATCAACTAACGAGCTGCATAGGACACCATAGTGTTTAAGGAATTCAGCACGAATAAAGAAAGTACCCTCCGGCATGCGTGGACTAGGGAATGCAACGCCCTAGCTCACATCGGGCATTGCGACCAGATTGTTCAATACTTGGGCTCTTTTGAGCAAAAAGAATGCTGTGTTGTCATGCTAGAATATGCTAATGGCGGAAATTTGCTCGATCTCTTTAAGAGGAACATTCTCCCACAGACGATAACGGAGACACAGCGCGTTCTGACAAGCATAATGACGTTACTTCTGGCTATCAACAGGATTCATAACCTGAAACTTAGGGCAGAGGATCAGCGTACGGGCTTGTAGGTCATCGTGAGGATCTCCATTGAATGGCTCTGGGACTGACCATGACTTCTAGTGCACATCGTGATATCAACCCCGAAAACATTCTTGTCTTTTGGGACAAAGATTATCCTTTTTCCAGAGACTTCAAGGTCAAATTAGCTGACTTTGATACTGCAACGCCTGCCCAACTCCTCGATGAGACCACTACTGGGCCTCAAGACAATAATGAAAATCGAACATACTGTACGTTCTTATGAAACTCCCAAACACCGTCTTGTTAACTCATTTATTTAGCTCCACCGGAAGCTATAAGGCCACACAGAGTGCAAGAGGTTGACCTCATGCAAGTTTCGATTGACCGTGACATCTGGTCATTGGGGTGCGTTCTTGCGGATGCCTTGGTCTGGCTTGCTGGGGGATGGATAGCTGTCCAAACTGCCGAACAGGACCGCAAGAACATCATAGCTTCTTCTCATAGGTATCTCATTGATGGTGGCTATGGCTCGTGTTTTCACGATGGACATGGTGTGCTTCCCTGTGTTCTTGCTTCACACCAAGCTGCACTGGCTTCACTTCCTTCAACTGATGGCACCCCACGAAGAGTAGCTGACCTGATTGAGCGAATGATGTTACAGCCTTCATCTTCGAGAGTGAAACGTTCCATGGATATTTGGAATGAGTTCGACAAGCTGTTCATCGATCCTGTCGCTAATCAGCCATACCCTCAGCAGCGATCCTCGAGTCGACCAGTTTCATCACCTCCAGCAGCTAACTTGCCAAACACTTACAACCGCCAATCGTCGCTCGGGAATAATCTCATGACTTTGTCACCTTCTACAACCAACCAGATTATCCCAGATCCTGATCTATCCTTGAACACTTTGGGACTGGATTCACCTATGGCACATACCCGGGCTTCCCTACCGGCTGGCCCGAGTCCTCTTTCCCCCGGTAGTCGGCTTGAGACTCCAACAGCTACTTATCCACCGAGTAGGTCTAGCTCTATTGATAAGCGGCCGGTTGAAAACATGGACTTCCCACCATCTCAAGTCCAGAATGGGGGTTCTTCTCACACAGCACTGCCCCAGCAGGAATCAAACTCGCGTTCCGAGAATGCAAACGGTCTCCTCCCTAAAAAATATGTTTCTGACATCATCAATGATCGTCGAGCAGGACGAAGGCGAGAGGAAATCCACTACTATGAGGAATTCAAGTTGGGAATACAGCCTCGACACTTCATCATTGTAATCGATGACTCAAGGTCAATGCGTGGTGACGAGCGAGTTCTGGATACCGCAGAGGCCTTAGCATGGCTTATCAAACCCATCGATTCTTTGGGCGTTGAGGTCCGCTTAACATCAAATCCCCTCAATCGTTACCTGTCGAACTCGAATGCATTTCGTACGAAATTTTTAGGACTTCAGCAACCTACAGCTAGTCTTTTCAAACCCATTCGTGAATGGTTTCGAGGACATAAAGGTGCTGGGCCATGCAATATGGAGCTTTCTCTCAACAAGATATTTAGGGAAGCAAGTGTGGTCAACCGGGATCATCCTACGAGTGTGCTGGTCCTTACGAATGGTATCTGGGAAGGGGGCGTTGGTAAAGGCGAAAACGTGAGGCGAACCATCGGCGAAGTTGTCAGGCAGATGGAAACGCAGAACATAGCACGCACCGACTTTACGATACAGCTCTTAAGTTTTGGCGACGATCCCACCGGTATTGGGCGACTTGAATACCTCGATGATAATCCACCGAAGGACTCACGAGGTAGGGCATGGTTAGTACTTTTTAGTGTCTGAAGTGAGTGAAAGAGGCTAACATAATTCAGCGACATTGTTGATCACAAGCGACATACCGACAATTTGTGGGAAATTCTTTGGGGAGCGGCAAGCGAAGAAGTTGATAAACTCCCATGATCTGTCTCTTTTCTAGTTGTTGTCACGACTTGTAAATACGGGGTTGGTGTTTCACGGCGTTTAGGCATGGGTCAAGCGGATGATTCGATTGTTTCCAACAAAGGTCTATTTAATGTACGAATGTGAAATCAAGCTTAAGGCGCTTAGCATAGGAGGTTCTGATGTTCATCATGGAGTTTGGCTGTTTTAATGATAGAAATAACTTTTGGCACCATTCAATTGCTCCACGAACATATTTCCATCCAGTAACACACGTATTATGTACTGGCCTACCATCTCAGCTCAGTTTTCGGGCCTTCAATCGATACTGTATTTTATACTAGATCGAAGGCCCGACTTCTTCTGCCAAACACTTGTTCGGATACCGACGAGGGTTAACGTAGTTTAAGTTAAGGGTATTGGTGCGGTATGGAAAGGCTGGGCAGGGCAATCAAGAACTTCCAACACATTCCACCTTGAGCGTTTCGTGAAAGCTAAGAAGCCGCTAAGGTCACTGAATTTCCATTCCTGGCTGGTTGAGAGCTTGGGATTGGAGAGACGGGTGTCCGGGGAGAGCATCCGACCGAGCTTAACGGAAGACACTACCCTATGCCTCTCAATTATTTGTTGACGGCTTCGAGGGTCACACCTTTGGGGTTATTAATAAGTAGCCAATAATAGTCCGAAGCCATGAAGGAGCTTGATTATCACTGGGTTGTTCTGGCAAATTTGATTGATGAGAAGCGAAATCACATTGCCTGTACAATTATCTCGCACCTCAGTGGCAGCCATCCAGCGACCGTACAAAAGACTTATGCGAGAAGACCTAGAAGGTATGGTTTACTTCTCTTTTTACCAGGGTTTAATTTATCTATATCTCATTCTGCAGCACAACTCCCAACCGGCGAAACGGCCTTTTCGGAATTGTAATCAACATCGGGGCCGGGATTTGGAAATAGCACATCCGTCGACTCGAGCGTCAAACAACCATTTCCAACATTCGCCACAAACATCAACGGTCGAGTTGCGAAATCTTCAATTTGGCCCGCGCCTGACTCGATCATCACAGACGCACAGTTCGTATACATCTCCCGATCACCCAATTTGTTGAACCATGTCCACGCGAGGAGCGCTCGATCCATCGCGGGTACATCGTTGGGCACATTGAAAGCCAAGTCGCTATAGCCTGGTTTTGGAGGACAATTGCTAATGAAGCTGTGTAGTACCCGAAATGTATTTCCACCGTCAACGGAGAGTGATATTTGACATGAACCGCCATCGTGGATAGCTTCGCCGGTGATTGTCACGGAATATGAGTTGCCGCCTTTGAGAGTTGTCACGGGTATGCCGGCCGGGGTGTATAAGAAGCTATGGTAGCCTTTACAGGGAAAGTCGGAGCCATCTGTGAGAAGAGGACTTGTCATGCTGTAGTCGATATCGTGGGTGTATGGGTTGAACTTGGATCGTAGAGGTGCCGGACTGTACATTTGCATGTGTCCATCTGCATAGCTCATATAAAAGAGGAGCCAAATACCTAATGCAGTTGATATTGTCCTCATTGTGTATGATAGATGATTTAAAGCAAGGAGTAAGTCGCAAGAGTAAGAGAGACATCGAAACCCCCTCTTCAGAAGCCAGGGCTTCGTGAGCTACATTCGCCAATTTATAATGAAGCATGTATGGCTGATCAGTTTGAAACAAAGGCACAGTTGTACACAAGGGTTGGCATCGATCACGAGAGGATGGTGTCAGATTGTGTATCCTGTCATTCCTTCACGATCCCTCTCGTGATAGAGCTTTGCGGTCCAAGCTCTTCGGTCATTGTATTATTGCGACTATATTCAGGCACGACGCTAAACTGTAATAGACATCAGCCGTAGAACGCGAACATTTTGGTGGAGGCACGTAGAGGCGCATTTATCATGGCAGTGGCGTATGTGAGCGGTAGTTGTTAAACAACAACCCAAGAAGTAGGTCAACGATCTGGATGCATGGTCATTGCTGTGTTCAGCTCATAATACTGATCAACCGCTAAGGACTCTCTTTCGCGCAAGGAACTGAAGTGTAAGAGATATAAAATATTGTAGTTACGCAGTTCAAGGTCCAAATTCTGTCGATCGGCTCAAATTGCAGTAGTATATTGAGACGCGAACTTGTCACTCAAAGAGCATGTATGAAACATTACGCTTGACAGGTTCATACGGCAGTACAGCATATGCGAGGAAAGAGATTCGTTTCAGAGTTGAGCACGAACCTTAGTAGGTACTTATGCCTTGCCTAGAACGAGCCATTAGCTTGTAACCTGTCACTCATACTAGGATCAAAGAACCTTTGACTACTCTCATTCACAGAATCTCAAGAGAAAGATGTAAGTCAAGGGTAGGCCAGGCAGTCCGGTAGATAATCGAGGTATACACCCAACTTTAAAACAAGTAAAAGGGATGAAAGACGAAGGGATAGGTTGAATTATCAACTTCAGTTAATTCCCAGCCAAAACTCGAATTATCGTAAAAACATATCTTCAAGTCAAGCAGATATCTCAATTACCTTACTTACCTTGTGAACCATCTAGTAGCCCTCAGCCAAGACGTTTCATCCTCCGATTCCGGGGGCGGGCCACTAAACCCAATCCATCAAGCGCCACAAGCTACCCTTCCACCCCAAGCTCCCCTCTAACGCTCCAACTCCAACCCTCCACCACGCATCTTCCCACCTCGCAACCACACCATCACCCTCTACGACTCGACCATGGCGTCCTACATCGACACGTCTCTAGCAGAGGCCCAGCCCGCGCCCGAGCTTCTTGGCGAGGTTAAGAAGCCCAAGAAGAAAAAGGTGCTGCTCATGGGAAAATCTGGCTCGGGAAAGTCCAGTATGAGGAGCATTATCTTTAGCAACTACATCGCCCGCGACACACGAAGACTGTGAGTACTCTACCTCTACTTAACCTCTGAGTAACCGCTGATTGATTGTGTTAGGGGCGCAACTATCGATATCGATCTTTCGCACGTCAAGTTCCTCGGAAACCTCACCCTTAACCTCTGGGACTGCGGTGGTCAAGAAGCCTTTATGGAAAACTACCTCTCGCAGCAGCGCGTCCACGTCTTTTCCAACGTCGGTGTCCTCATTTACGTCTTCGACATCGAGTCCCGCGACGTCGACCGTGATCTCGCCACATACGTCTCCATCCTCTCGGCTCTGCTACAGTACTCGCCCGCTGCAAAGATCTACATCCTCATTCACAAGATGGATCTTGTCGTCCCCACAGCCCGCGAGTCCGTCTACGACGAACGTATCCGAATCGTCCGCCAGAAAACATTCGAATACGCCAACTCGGTCGGCATCTCCACGTCTTCGATCGAGCTCACACCCTTTGCTACGTCCATTTGGGATCAGAGCTTGTACAAGGCTTGGGCGTCGATTATCCACGACCTCGTACCCAACCTCTCCGTCATCGAGCGCAACCTCGCCAATCTCGGTCTCGCTATTGAAGCCGAAGAGCTTCTCCTGTTCGAACGCACGTCTTTTCTCGCTGTATCATCCTGGACATCGCCCGAAGGCCAACGCAACCCTACTGAGGACCGCCTGGAGCGCATGTCTAATATTATGAAACACTTCAAGCAAAGTATTTCACGATTCACCGGTACTCCACGCAACGCCGAGCAGTTCATCCGCATGGAGCACAAGGCCGGCAACCGATTCAGTCTGTTTATCCTCAAGTTTACGACAAACACCTATCTCATGGTCGTGCTTCCACCAGGAGAGGCTCGTTTCAACGCTGCTATGCTCAACTGTCAGATTGCTATCGAGCACTTTAGATTCCTGGATGGTCCTGTGACGCAACCTACTCACGCGACCGTCACGGCTGTTGCTTGATGCGATGGTACGAATCAGACATACGGAGGGAGTTATCGTGGCGTACGGCTTGTTATTTTAGGCGTTAGGTGTTAAGATACCACTATGATGGGCATTACAAGGTTCAGAGTACCAAATACAATGTAGCTGTACCTATAGCAATCGACTCACATTCCCACAATACATCGAGCTGCCCGTGAAGATTCTATTCGTCATTGGCCAATCTATTCAGCCCATATTGGGAAACCTGAATGCAACCAGTTGGCCAGTCTCTAAATCATAACCTCAACGCCAACCTAATCCCAAATCTCTCAAGCCCACTTAACCACGGCGGTGCCTCCCTTTTTGAATTCAGGTACGTCTGCAAGGACAAGGCTGCGATCGGTGTGGTCCTTGTTGGGGAATGTCGTAGCAAGCACCCATGGCCTAGACCGAGTGTCTGCTGAAGCTCCCTGCACAAATCCGTAGATGTCATCAATAGTGTGAGTAGTGTTGAATCGAGCAGGCAAGCGTGTGCCATCGGGCATCTGGATTCGGATCATGATTGTCGGTTGAGAATCGTCGACAGAGGGTGCGCTGGAAGAAGAGGGAGCGGCAGAAGGTGCAGCGGGAGTAGAGCTGGAACTCTCCCCAGCACCAGGAACGACAGCTCCAAGTCGTTGTCCAGAGCCACCAAAAGGCTTGTACTGCTTTGGTTGAGGCTGGTACGGTGTCTCGTGCTGGTGAAGCTTGACGTCGATGGGCTGGTCGTGTTGCACATTCATGAGGTGAAGGGGTGCACGACCAGATCGAATCATGGCAAGGTCGGCCTGGTTGGCGGGATCATCGAATCGACGGAGCTCTCCATCGTCTATGCTGAAGCCATCCTGCCAGATGTGAAGAACTCGCTCCTGAGATTGAGTGTTAGAAGGGCGGACTGGGCCGAGGGGGTCAGGGATGCTGCGGCTCTCAACACCATCACCACCAAGGGTCTGTCCAGTTCCTCGGAAGCGAGAAGGTTCAGATGGTCCAGCTTCGTTTTCAGCTTCTGGGCGAGCAGCATTACTGATTCGTTAGCTATTGTCTTTCTTCGGATCCTTTGTCACTTACGCTCGGGCCTTTGCGAGAATGTCGCTGATGATCTTCTTCGGCCCGCCCTCCTTCCCGGGATCCTGAACAGCCAATCCTGACTTTTCACCGCCCGCAAATAGATTGCCTCGTCCATCGTCGTCTTCGGGGTCGAAATCTTCATCATCATCGTCGCCGTGGTCGTGTTGGTGCGAGGAGCCGCCGCCAAGAGATCCCAAAGTAGCGATTCCCTTCTTCTTCTGTTGGGACGCAGCGGGCTTACGAGCTGCTTGACTGCTGCTACCGCTGGCAGCCTCTGGAGCTGGTCGACCATCAAGGGTTCGAGGACCGGTGTAGTTGTCGACTGGAGCAGGAGCTGTCGATGTGTCGCGGCCATCGTCTTCGGCGTCGCGGAACCAAGCGTTGCTGGCTTCGGCTAGATCCCAGTTATGGGCTTCAAGGTACTGCCTGGCCTAGAAGGTGTTAGTTATCAAGATATGACTTGAGTTGGCAGAAATCTGTACCTCTTCCGGGCTCGCGCCGCTGAGACCAGCAAACTCCACGATCTGGTCTTCGTGGTCTGCCATGATGATGAAATGAGGCGGGGTACCTGAGAAAAGCGAGAATAGAATGCGATATCGTGGGTTGAGACGTAGCGAGAGTGAGGTCGGCAAGCTTGGGAAGATCTTTTGAGGAAGAGGATTGAAAGAACAGATCTAAATGGTGTTGAGTTTGTTTGAGAAAGGAAAGCAGGCAGGCAGCTTGCTCGTCACCTCAGCTAAGCAGAAGCTTCGGGTTGGTGGCGGTGGTGGCAGGTGGCTTCAGCACCCCACCTTCCTGGCTTCAGTGACACAAGAGCTCCACCTCCCCCCGGTCCTGCAGCCTTACGTAAGGATCTGGGGGAAGCGCGACGGTTGAGAGAAGCCGAGATCGTCAACAACTCCTTCAGAAGCTGGTCCCAGCATTCGACCACCATCGACGACAAGCTCAAACTCTACACGATTCAAGCCTCAACCCCCGGCAAACATCACCCCCCGCATAAACCTCTACCATGTCCGACGAACATAACCATCTCGCCGAGTCCGGCATCACAGTACCCTCCGATAGCGAACTTTACTCTGCAGGCGATGAACTATCGTCACCTCCCTCGTCAAATTCTCCTGTCATCCTCTACAAGCCCCCTACAGTGTGGTCATTGTTACGAGGAGCTGCCATAAACCTGCTGCTACCCTTTGTCAACGGAATGATGCTCGGATTTGGAGAGCTATTTGCCCATGAAGCTGCTTTCAGACTAGGATGGGGCGGCACCAAGGTATGTTCTGCTTGCGCAACCTTTGGCTTGACTATTATCTTGATCTTTACTAATATCCGTAGGTCTTCCCTCTTACACGGAGAAAAGCTCACGCCATCGGACCTGGTATCGAGCTTCGAGAAAAGTCGTACTCCCCTCGCCCTTCGCTAGACGATATCGCGAGCTTGGAGTGAAGAGCTGTTGGGAAAGCCTTTTGCATATCAAAGACTTGATTCCACGATGCTCAATCTTTTCAACGCCCTCAACACTACTAAATCATAAACACGGAAGAGCTTGGGACGGATGAATGCATATCAAACATGTTAAATAATATGACTATATCATTAGACAGGAACATTGGCTGCGGCGTTTCATCGCAGACAGGCGGCTCAAAATGTAAATACCACAGACTCAACGCATCAAGCTTCGCAATTGCACGGCTCATCATCTCTGTCTGTTATCAACTCGTCACAGGCCGAGACCTAATGACAGGGTCATCCGGAGACCATCGGCGGCGGGCTATCGCGAGCCCGACATTTACCCGCCGGTCCCGGAAAACCTCCAAAAAATTCCCAGCAACACATCGCGCGCCAATTCAATCATTCGTTCATCCCACCACATCACCGCCGTAATGCTTCCCAGCCGAGGAATTGTGCGCTCCCTGCCTTCGGGCGCTTTCCAGAGGCCAATCCACGGTCAATCTGTACGCTACATGCACAAATCGAACACACCAATGGTATTATGTGCTGATAATTGAACGTAGATCTCCACAAGGACCCTTGGCCGAAAACTCGGAGATGCTCGACAATTTGGTACAGCGCTGAGGAATACCCGCGGGCCTCTGGCGGCCGGAACGAGAGTTGGTGTCAAGAACGTCGCCGCACCCTTTGTGTTGGGAGGCGTGTCTTCCTCAAGGTCACTCTCCCTCTGGGGTTACGGATGGGGAGGAAAGACAGAAAAGCCCGTCGCTGAAGCCGCCACGACATCAACACCCGAAGCTCCCACTCCTCCCCAGACTATTGAGCCCACATCCGTCGCCGTCAATGATGTGGCCAGTATCCCCGCCGAGACCGTCGCAGACGTTACCAAGGCTGCCGAGCCATCTTACACTGAGCCATCCTCCGTTATGCCCTCCGAAGTCGACCTTGGGGCCATTGCCGACCTCGCCAACCCCAACATCCTCAACATGCCCGAGAACATTGGTTTCCTGAGCGAGATCGGTCTCGACTACGGTTGGGGTCCTACTTCAGTCATGCAGTGGATCCTCGAGCATATGCACGTCTACACTGGCCTTGGCTGGGGTGGTTCCATCGTTGCGACGGCCCTGTTGCTGCGTGTCGTAATGTTCTACCCTCAAGTCCGCAGTCTTAAGTTCAGCGCCGCCATGAACCAGATGAAGAAGGATCCTCGCGGCCAAGAGGCCATGGAGCTTATCAAGAAGGGCTATCAAACGGGCGATCGCGAGTTGACACAGAAGGGACAGTTTCTCAACAAGATGGTTCGTGAGAAGTACGGCGCCCAGATGACGGGTATGCTGTGGTCCTTTTTGCAGATCCCCTTCAGTTTCGGTCTGTTCCGAATCATTAGTGGCATGGCGCACATCCCCGTTCCCTCT
This sequence comes from Fusarium torreyae, assembly GCA_027945595.1. Taxonomy (NCBI): domain Eukaryota; kingdom Fungi; phylum Ascomycota; class Sordariomycetes; order Hypocreales; family Nectriaceae; genus Fusarium; species Fusarium torreyae. The sequence goes on from JAOQAZ010000018.1 coordinate 346,021, forward strand.
TTGGAGAACGCTGGTTTCCTCTGGTTCACTGACCTTACGGCCTCTGACCCCTATTTCCTCCTCCCCGCCGTTGGTACCGGTTTCTTGTTCGCTTCCATTATTGTAAGTTTCCCGATCTCTACTTCAAGCATTCTCTTACATCTCTAGGTCAACTCCAAGTACACCCCTGCCTCCCAGAAGGCCATGATGAAGAAGTTCATGTGGGTGATGGGCGGTGTTGGTTTCATCGGTACCACATTCCTCTCCGCTGGTGTCAACCTCATGATGGTTTCCACCGGTTCAGCAACCCTCGTCACCGCTGTCATCCTTAACAACGAGACCATCCGTCGTGCTCTTGACCTCCCTATCCTTGAGGTCGAGAAGCCCAAGTACGAGGCTCCCCGAGTCCCCAAGTCCACTGGTGCCGCTGGTCTCCGTGAGCGTCTCACCGACAGCCTCAACGAGACCAAGAAGGGCTTCTCCGATTCTATCGGCACCTACACCAACCAGTATGGCGGTACCGTTGAGGAGCGCGCCGAGAAGAAGCGTCAGGAGCAGATCAAGAAGCTCGAGGACCTGCGCCGAAAGCTCGAGCGTGACGAGTTTAACAAGAAGTACAAGCGATAAACGAGTGTACGATGAATAAAATGTAAATATAGCGATCAAGGTGTAAACTGATCCACGATTGGATCAGGGCATTGTATAATAGCATTGGGAGGGAGCGAATGAGATAATGGGAGATACAATGGAGCTTTGCATGGCTGGCTGACATTTGGCGCTGGATAAGACAAAAGTATCTAGCATGTATCTATCAATGTAATAGAAAAGACTCCCAATTGTACAACATAAACATATACAGCATGAAACGAACATAAGGGGTAAACGCCTTTAACGACTTGTGTCTCAATTATAAACTAGGCAGCCTGCCAAGGTCCTTTTCCGCCTGCAGCTCTTTTGCCATTGTAATAAACCCCAATCAATGCCATGGTGGCCATCCTCTGGTAATGGATAATTGGAAAAAATGCTGATGCTTTCGAAGAAAAACTTGAAGCCCAGTCTCTGCCCTCGCTCTCCCTTTCTCTATACCTTAGTGTACCTCGCGTTCCGTCATATTTATTCAGTTAATACATCCAAGAAGGGCATACGAAGCCTTAGAATACGGTTCCATCGCTCTCAATTAGGATCGGGGGCTCCTTGGTATTGGGCCTGTTGATCTCGGCAATCTCACGTCCACCCTGATAATTGTTAGTTGAGCCTCAGATAAAAGATATGGGATGACTTACCCTCCAGCTGCCAGCCTCTAGCAGTTGCGCCAAAGTCAACTCGTTACCGCCCAACTCTGACTTGAGGGTCTTGTTGACTTCGACGCACAGCATGTCGAGGAAGCCGACTGTGACACCTCTCCACTCAACGATTACGTCGTCGCTAGGCTCAAACATGGGTGCTACCTCGACACCCTTTGCGCCTGTCCGTCGCACCCATTCGCCATAGTTCTGAAGACCCCTCTCTAAATCGTCCTTCTTCAGGTTCAAGACACCCATATCGACAAAGAGACCGCCATTTCTGTACTCGGGCAGACCAGTGAGGAGCTCGGTACCGGCAAAGTGCATCTTTAGCAGTTGTTGCATGGGCTGCATAAGCGAGTAGGTGAGCCACTGAGTGAGCTTATGGAATGGCAGAATGGACTCCCAAGCCGCGGCGTTTGAGCTGTTGGGGAAAGCCGAAACCTTGGGTGAGGCGCCCGGCTGAGGCATGGCCTGGCAGGGCCATGCGTCGCCGAGAGAAACGCCGTTGATCGCGGTTCGGTTTGCGGGCCAAATAGGAGCTAGGCCGGTCATTAAGACGTTCCACAAGACGGGTAGGGGAACAATAAGCATGGATGATGCCTGTGTTGAGGGGTGGCCGAGCAGATGATCTAGAAAATTAGCTTTGTCGGAAATAGGCATTTAGAGCGACTTACCGATCAAGCATCCAGGGCGACCTTCGAATCCCCAGAAATCGTCCTTAGCGGCCAGAGCTTCACCAAGACGGACCAGCAGATCAGTGCGACCTTGGATACCAGCCAACTCATTTCCAGGTTTTGACTGAAGACCAGCAGCGAGCTTCTCCACGGTGAGAGTTTTGAGACCATCCTTGTCGACTTGGAATTTGTTGTTGGGGTTTCCAGAAAACAATCCCTGCCAATATTAGCATCCTGTTATGCGACAAAAGAGCTTTACTCACAGTCTTGAACATCTCCAAGCTAGCAACTGCGAGACCCTCTGACCTCCTATATACGCGACCGTTCTCGTTGCTCTTGTAGGTCCAGGAGGTACCCGCGCCGGCATCGAGCAGCACACTGACGAGGAAAAGGTCGATCAGACGACGGCAACGCTCTGTGTTGTCCACGTTGGTAGGCCAGGTGGAAAGAAGCTGCGCGATACGATCTCGACCGCCCACAGCAAAGTGCTGGTATCTGCCGTGGCCGGGAATGGACATAAAAGGGGCATCGTAGTCTCGCTGTAAGTCGTTAGCAAAATGATTCCTGTCTCTGTATACCACCACGCACCTTGATAATTCCTGTAACAAAAGTAACCACATCAGGAAACTTGCTCATATCCACATCGAAATGCTTCAAATCGTTGCGCAGCGCCTTGTCGGTAACAATCTTGCTTCGTTCTCTCACAGCGCCAAGACTTCGCAGGTAGCCAGCAGGGTCGAGCTGAGGGTCCGGAGGTCGAGGAAGGTCGATCTTGGGAAGTTTGATGGGAGACATTGGGCCAGCTGGGGATGTGCTAGCTGCAGAAGTTCGATTGAGAGGGTTGCGACCGGCGCCAGCAGGAGATCTCAAGCTCGAGGAGTGCGAGTTTACGCTCACATTGGATTGTGAGGTGTTGATGGGCTGGTCGCTCTTTGGCGTCTTGTCTTTACGAGAAAAGAGGCCCATTTTGACGGGCTTTTCGGAGAATACGGTTACACAGTTGTTGTACAGATACCAAAGGTATTCAGGAGTTTGTTGTAGATTTTAGTCTGGGCTGATAGAAAGACCAGACGAGAAAGTAGAGGCTTCGGGGAGGTGGGGCCTCTAAGCACGGGTTGGACTGGAGGGGAAGGGTCCGTGGGCGCGCGAGCAGACAGAAGAGGGTGAGCGAGGGACGAGCGTCGTGCGTCGAGGATCGGAACGAAGCGAGAAATGATTCGACGGCGCGGGATGCGCGGGCGTTGACCTCGTGTCTTTGATGCAAGGGAGAGCAGCAATTGAGATCTGACAGCTCTTGAATCAGCGTCTCTAAGCTCAGGAGAAGCAAAACTATAACAACAAAACAGAAACAGTAGACAAGAAGGAAGGGGATGGGGGTTAGGGAGACGGGGTGCGGTGCTTTTGAGGAACCACAAGAGCCAAACTAAGAAGCCAACTCGACTGAACTGAACTGAATGACTGACCAGGGAGGCCTAGGCATTTCGGAACAGATGAGCAGAGCAGTGAAGCGTATCCACACTTGAACTAAGACCCTACCCTTACAGGTTGAAGACGAGCCAAAGAGAAAAAAAAAAGAGGCGTCAGGGGGTAGACCCTCGACTCCTCTGCGGGGGTTCGGGGCTTGAAGGCTTGGAGCTAGACCCAACAGTGGCCCAGGTAAAGGGCAGCCAACGAGAGTTGGAGGCGCCCGAGCGTCGTTCGGGGCCCCTGAGTCCGTCGGCGATCGCACCCAGGGAGCAAGGGATCCGCAGAGATAGCGAAGGATTGCTGGCTGCTGCAAAGACGCTGCCGCACAGGGCACAGACTGGTGGGTGATTTGGGGGCTGTCCGCTATTGCAGACAGACGGTGCGGGTGCGCAGTTGTGATCGTTGGATTTGACGGTTGTTGAGCTTTCTAGTTTGCGCGGAACGGGTCTCACGAGTCAAAGGGTTTTCTGGCGTATCGGTGGTACTTAACTTTCTAAACTGCTTTTTTTGTCCTTTCTTCGGGTTGTTTTTGAGCCACAGTCTTTCGTACAAGATTAAGGCATGGGTTGATCCGTCTGGGTTATAGGAGAACTGGGGATGATTTATGAATAGTTCCGCGATGCCCAAGCATTTATGAATGACACCAAGTCTGCCGAGACATTGATAAGTATTCAATGATACATGTGTCTTTCTTGTAGAACAAGACTGAATTAAGGGCTTGGAATAGTTGATGCCCAAGGGGGAGTCTCAGATCGACAGCGAATGTTCAGTGCTAGACGGCGATGTTGAACTGCAGCCTTGTCGATGGCGGCTCTTGACCAAAATCAACACGGCAGACTATTGGAGCCGGCTCGTTCCCATTGACGGCGAGTGCGGAGACGGAAATGAGATGACCGCAGCGAGTCATGAAAGGTTCATGACAGCCTACTACTAAGCGCTTGGTACATTGCACAAAAAAGAGACGGGGTTGTTAGCGGGTGACGGACCAGCAGCCAAGACCGAATACTAACACGGCCGAGTAAACAATCGAGAAATGTCTGAGCCCGAAATGGAAAAAGTATCAAGGTAGTACAACAATAATTAATAATTCATGGTAGCAATATTGAAATTGAGTTTCTTGTGATTATTGATCACCACGGAAATGGATCGGCACGAAGCGAGACAAGCAATGCGGGACTGGAAGTATCAAGTCAGTACAAGTCAGACATTCTGGAATGCCCAACGCACTGTCGCGTATGCTCTGGTCTCGGACGAGAGTAACTCCACAATGAACCGATAGTAACAGGCAAAGATTCCTCGCTGGGGCAGGCAATCAAGCGGGCTCTGGGAGCTAAACAAGACGATAAAGGACGCCAGGCGCCCGGAACGTCAAGCGAAAAGAGGAAAGTGGCTGCAGGAAAAAGAAATGACTAGCAAGCAGCGGACCAAACAGAAATAAGGGTCGAATAAGGAAGGCCGCCAAGAAGAAAAATTCGATGCGATGGATGGATGTGGGAAAAGGGAAAAAGCAAAACTGTCAAATCTAGACGAGGGTGTAAGTGAGGTCATGAACCAGAAGGAAAGAGTACCGGTAGTGTTGAGACAAGGGCTGCACAAGTCATGGCACCTTCCATCATTGAAGCCAACCGAATACCAAATTGGGCAAACATCATCGTCATATCAATGTTTGCAACCTTCATCTTAATAGCAACTCACTTCAATTCAATTCACTTGCAGCCAACTCCATCAATCGTTCACCTTGCTGCTTTCTTACGGTCGCTTAGACCCCACTCCAATCTTAGAATGCATGGCATGGGGACGGAACAGCACGTGGCAATCAGAGACAAGACGGGCCGTAGAGCTATTGAAGCTTGAACGAATAATTGAGACATAAATGTACGTGATCCTTCTAACTGAGGCAATCTGAGTGAGATGTCTGGTTTCATGATAATGAACAGATAATTCCTTCATCCTCAATCAAGGCAGAGGTTCCAGTCGAAATCTCCCGACTTGGCAGGTACTGACTCGTACAATTACTGTGACTATCGTAATGGATTTATGACGATTCACAACATCCCATTCGATACACTGCCATTATCTGAGCATATGCTAATGTACCCGTACACTAGATTTCCGAGTCAGCCTCAATACTACCCACCCAAACTTTGTCGGCCCTGTCAAGCCCTGCGATGCTATGCAAGGCGGCCAGGCACAATCACACTGTCACATTGAACCCTGGTATTAATCCTTTTATGTCCTTGTCCGGGGCTGCATCCTAGTCCCGAAGGAATATTCAGGTACGAGCTTATGTATCCGTACTCTGGTACTACACATGCTGATACCTTCATCGGGAATCCTCTCACAACATTACTGACTCGAGCGTCATAAATAATAACCACCTTCTGGATGATCCACTAGTCGATGTCGATCCCGTCTTTATCCTTCAGGGATCTTTGTGCAGGTTGTCTTTCCGTGCTGATCTTCTATGCATGGACCAGCGGAGTGACAACCGCAGGTCATCATTCGCTCTGTCTAATACAAATAGCTTGCGGTCGGCCTGCCTCTTTGGCCTTATTATGGATTGTCCCAAAAGAACACCGCAGCGCTAATTAACAAACTTACAAGGTAGACAATTTACCTGGCAAATCACCGGGGACTAGTAAACAAGTCAGGGGTAAACCCAAGCTGCACTGGGTTTGTCTCTGTCCCCCTTGATCCCTCGCAACGGCTTCTCTTCCATCAAGCTTCTGCTGACTCTCCCCCATGAAATGCCTCTAGCATTCATTGGCCGCCTGGTTGTAATAGCGCCTCTGTTAAGAGTCTGTGCGAGACTGCCTTTTAATGTTGTGCATCGTCCATCCGCGCCTCACCCGCACGCACGAGCATCTCCTAGTGACGTTACAAGCGTTGCTACCACTACAACTTTAACCTTCTCGCTGTGATTTTAACGCAGGCACTATGCTGTGAGCATTAATGAGGTTGCAATATGCCATGATGCATAATTACTTCGACCTTTACGCGTAGGCCCAGGGCCTACATCGACGATCTCATCATCGTACTCTGTCAGAGTATCCACCACTCAGGCCAAAGAAGCAAAAGAACCTTTCATGTTGACAACGGAATAAAAAACGCTTGGTACCAGTACTGGCTCCAACCCTGAAAGCATCGGCCCGGATCGTCTTCCCCCGGCGGACCCAAGCCTTTTTGGGGATTCACCGGGTCTTGAGCATAGCCTTTCCGACTCCTGATCCTGGTTGTGGTTCCTGGCTAAACGGAACCTCTAGCGAGGTCAAGGACATTGTTACCAGCAACGAGATTAGGGGATGGACACTGAATGGAAGCTCGGGAGAAGGGCTCAAGAGTTCAGTGGCTTTTGGAAGGGCCGTTTTTTCACATTCCAGTCAACGGAAAGTTCAAACGACCCGAGACAAACGTTGACAAAGTTGAATTTCCTCAATTGGTCGTTCGGCTGCCCTCGCACTAAGCTGGTCTTGGCGAAGCACTCAATCTTGCATATCCATTCCGCGCCATTATGATCAGCCCAATTAGCTCGGATGAACGGGCGACAAAGGGTCTTGGTCTTGTTAACTTTGCCGACGCAAATGCTTCGATAACAAATCGCAATATCTATTTAGCATTTGCGCTGTTTTCATACTATCACAAGTCATTTACCAGCTTCCATAAATACCATGTCTGCCAATAAACGCCCCTGTCGCCGGCTTGCTCCCCCGGAATACGCGCGCCTCCCATTTGTTACATTACATTATATTACTAGATACAACACCCTTTGATCCCACATGGCAACCTTACTCTTCTCCCAAAGGCATTAACCTCAACCTGGTATCTGGTGTCCATGTGGTGGCGTCGGGCTTTCTGGATTAGGTTCAGCTAGGCTTGTCCTAGATACAAATCCGCGTCTGTGCCATGCCCCGGACTCTAGACGGCTTTGTTTTACATGACTCTTGCGCTTCTATTCACCAAGTACGGGAGTTCATGTGTTGATCCAAGTCAGCAATTGAACCTGATATACGAATTGAAGGGGTCGCGGTTGAATCAGGCATGATAGAGGGTAAAGCTTGTCCAAAACTTGTCTTCATCAGGGTTCATGAGGCAGCAGTAGTTGTCCCCTGTAAACTCCCACGTTTTTCCACGCTTCGGGGACCCTGCGTGCCGCACAATTGCATGGCTTTGCCTTGCTGCTCAACCCTTGCCGTTATGCCCATTCCACATGCATCATAGAATCTCGCCTGGAACAAATACCTTCCACGACGTTATGATGCCATACCCATATTACACGCCCTGCTGTGCCGCTCCCAAAAACCTTCTCCCCTGCCCCTAGGCTCAACGACTTTCTAGACGACCAACATGGCTTGTCCCGGCCGTTTCAGCCATAGCCAGGAACAGGACATGTCTCCGATGATCCGTTCCACGCTTCGCTTCGTTGCATTGTGAGCCAGAGAGCCGGTAACCTAGACTGTTCTCGTCAATTAAACTTCTCGCTTGGGTTTCAGAATACGGACTGTCTCTGCTAAACTGGGGATTCTAGAAGGCGGCACAGGAGGTAAGCTGACTCGGTTTGAAGTTCAAGATCGTGACGTCTTTTTCTGCCCGAATGATCTTCGGGGTAGTTTTCTGGATGTTCTAGCAGATCGAAGCTTGTCTGTTTCCGGGAGGGAGCTAGGCGGCTGAAACAGTAAGATGTTTCTTGTGGCGACATACAATTGCGCTGAGATCTATCCGTAGTCTAGATGGTTCAACGATACGATTCTTACGTCAGAGTTGGATTCAGAATAGGCAGGACCCTTATTGTTCCAGGTTTGTCATTGAGTCTGCGTCACGTAGACGGAACTGGATGCTACGCGCAATGTATGAGATCAATCGGGAAGGGCATGACTCGGCGAAGGAAGAAGAACCAATTGCTGTAGCAAACAGCTATCGATAGAAACAATTAAACCTAAGCAACTGTCAAGTGACGTAGTTTGTCGGTCGTTGCTTGACAATAGGGTAGCACTCCTCGTCGCGAGAACCGCATTTGCAATATGGACATGACCTTCCAGTCCCTCAATGCATCCATATTGTTCAATGCCCTTTCTTTTGCGGAGGCACGATACTACTCAGACAGACCAAGCTCCTCTCACGACAGACTAAAGTATAAATACGGCAGGGCGGTATCCAAAACTTGTCTCCTACTCCAATAGCCACTATAATGGGCTTGAGGTCTTCATCTGAAGGCCAGTGATAGCCTCTTGCCAATGTTTTTGCCTCTCGCTCGTCGATTTCCGTAGATGAACACAGGACCGTCACGCGACCTTCCAGTACGTCAATATTTCTCTCATACTTGGAGAATTCGAGAGGGGTGACTCCTCTCGTACTGCTAAGTACGAGGCGGTGCTTGAAAAGGGGATCCTCAGCGACGAGTCGGGCAAGTTCAGCTTCGTTGTTGCGCGCCTCGTTGATTTGTCCTGGCCAGTCTAGGGACCAGGGGCAGGGTAGAAACGGGCAGACAATCCAGTCCTCTGGTTCTGGACCCTCGAAACGCTCTTTGACTTTCTGCAAGGGCAAAGGAAAAGAACGGTATTGATCATTTACAGCAATGAAGATCTTGGTTTCTGACTTCAGATCGTCCTCGGTCCATGATGCAATCAGCGATTTGATGTCCATTTTGATAGGAGTCTGAAGACGTTATCAGTAGTAGCCAAGGATCAAACGTACGTCAACTTACAGTTGACTTTGGATGCTGTGATCGATTCGGCTTATGCCATTGACTTGTCTGATGCCAACCGTAAAAGAAGAGACAAAAAGGTCACGGCAGAATATGGCAGGGTGTTCTAATACTTATACTTGACAGTCTCATACATGAGTGATCTATCCGAGTGTATCATCCGAATGTCCTCACTTTGCTTTTTGCAGATGTATGAAAGCGCTTCTTCATTACACCACAGTGTTTGATCTATCCGTTTGCTTGATTGTAGAAGCTTTCTTATTGGCAGCCGGATAGCTACTGCAAGCCACGTTTGATATCACATAGAAGATCATTCTCACTGTCATGCACTGCGCGGTACGGCAAATAATCGACATCTACCTGACCTTAGGTAAGAGGAGACAAAACAACTTAGGCATTTTAGCCTAAACTATGCCTAAGGTATGCCTCAAGTATGCCTCAATTATAACAGTGAACTATTCTAAAGCTTGGTAGAAGTCCGGATTAGTTATTGAGTCACTTGCCTTGATGTGATGAAGTGTAAAGGATACTTGCAGTTGTCTCACTTGGAAGTTCGGCACAACGCAGATAGGCTTTCCAATTCGAAACAGCCCCTGTCGCCAGTTTTTGAGTAGTCGCTAGATAGAAGAAAATTATGCTATTATAGTCGTATTCGCTACTTGAACTCTTTTGTTCAAGCCTAGATCGACCGCAGTGACTATGTTCGTGAATTGTTTCGGGTCTCGGCTAGGTTACATAACCCCGTGGCAAGTCGTGAGAAGACGATTCATTGGTAGCTCTTGAGATATTGACGCTTTCCAACGTTTGTTTTGGAGGGCAAGAGGCCCGGAGAGCTTTATGTCAAACTTGGGGGTGATTAAGAGCATTGATCAAGGGGACTCAGCAGTTGGTGTTAAAAAAAAAAACATGTAATGAATTTGCATAGCCTCGTTCCAGGTGTGCATTTCTGCCTTCTACGAATCAGGCTGTGTTGGGCGGTGCATATGCATGCAACCTTATGTTCCTCGACAGCGGTCCAAAAAGTGCTGGTAGAGCCTTGAATATGCCTAAGTAGCCCAGGAAATACCATACAGCATGGGTATCTGTCAACTTTACAGAGTAGAAGAGGTTGCTGGCTGTTTCGTTGTAGATGTTTTACGATGGTTGTAATCATCGTGCACTCAGCTGGACACAAAGAGAACATCTGATTATTGACCTCTCTGTTTTGACTCTTGACGTGACATGTTTCTTATTGGTTGGTGCTTCTTGCAGAGTGAGGCGTCCTAAATGTATGCATAAGACGTGTACGATCCAGCCCAACGAGGCTCTGAGAAATTATCCAGCGATCTGACTCTCTCCCGCACCTTCTTCTTTTTCTTCTCTTTTAACCCTAGCTCATGGCTACGCGCGAATCCATCTCGTTGAACTGACTGTACAAGCCATCTTCGCCATGTCAGGCCTTGAGATACTGGGAGGCATCGCGAGCTCCATCGCTTTGGCGCAGGCGGTTCAAAGGACCTTGAAAGCGGTGGACTTTCTACGAAAAAACTCTGATATCAGGAAAGAGTGCAATGCTCTCAAGAAAGAAGCGAGTCACTACCAATACAGTCTTGAAAAACTATACTAACGCGAAGACAGATCCTCATGATTGAATGCTTTATTCTACAAGCACGAGAGCAGACAGATCCGATGCGTCCAGCCCAACAACTTCTTGGGACGTTCACAGAGCACCCCCTTGTCTCCTTAACAACTCAAGAACTGGAAGAAATATTGGAGGAGCTCAACAGCATTGTGGAGAAATACTCGCACTCGCGCAAGCCTCACGATCCAAAACGTTATACGGACAAGGTGAAGTGGTTCTCCGAGGTGCGCAAGATCGAAGAGCTTCGGGAGAGAGCCAAGGCTACAAAACTCAATCTTCACATGGCTATCACGTTTCGGGTTTCTTCCATGGTGGACAGAGGAAACATGCGACAGGAAGTGTGAGTGGCAGCGGATGTTGTTCTACCAGACTATCAACTAACACCGGCGAAGGCTCTTCCACCGCGTCACGCAGCAATTGACGTGTTACACACGGGAAGCTCGTAATGAATCCCCAAACTTGCTTCAGTTACTTGAAGCTCCTCCTCTAGTCTCCGGAAGACTGGCAACAGCCCAACAAACGTGGGAAGAGGACTTCGCGATCCGTGGCATGCCCAGTACATCAATATCAGATGAGGAGAATGTAACCGAGATCATAAGCCCTTCCTTGACAAGTACCACTGAACAAGGCGTCGTCGCTATCAAGGAGGAGACACTTGTGAGCGTGACGACAATCCAACCCTTTGGTTCACGTACCTGCGGCCCAGGCTGTGAATGCCGTTGTCACCGGACTCGACGAGAGCACAACGGCGGTACATGGGCGAAGTTTTTGTTCGGATCATGGCTCGTCAGATATGAAGCTATTGGAGTTCCTTGTCAAGGCAAATGCGGATCCAACTCTGGGGTGGAGATCGAGTACCAGCTCCCAAAATGGCTTTGGGCTGGGATGATCACTTTAGAAGCGTATCAAGGTCCGAGAATAACCTGGTCACTACGTCTTTCAAGAACAATTTCAAAAACCGACTGCATCTGGGAAGTGATAAGAGATCCATCAGTGTTACGAAGGCATATCGCCAAGGGATTTGTATGTTTTCCTGACGATACCACCCTGGAGGGAAGACACTTGATGTGGGTGAGTAAATTGTGTAGATCGTTGTCATTGTGACTTGCTTAAGTAAGGTAGCTGACACATTCTACAGCAAGTAGTTGATAATTGTAACGTCGAATGTATAGAGATACTTCTCAAGTTGTGGGAGAATCTGCTGTCGCACCAGGGACTAGCAAGGTTCGGTCGTCCAAGGCAAAGCCGCGGCGAATTCTGCTGACTTTTTGTAGGGAAGTGGGCTACAACATCTCATACAATTATCTAATCAATGGCCAAATCGAGTATGGAGACCCTCTCGACACAATATTCAAGAAGATACTATCATTTGTGAGAGACTGGGATGACGTACGCACAACCAAGGTCCACAGGGCTGTAAAGGAAGGAAATGGGGGCTTGGCGCAGGCGCTACAGGAAGAACCTTGGGCAATCGATGAGCGGGACGAATATGGAAAAGTTCCAATCCAATATGCAGTGAGTGAAAGCAACTTAGAAGCACTCGATTACTTGATTATGGCCAAAGCAAACATCAATCGGCATGATTTACACGGCCAACTAAATCTCCTCGCGCTTGCTGCACTGCATGGAAAGGAGGCAATGATACGGAGACTTCTAGATCATGATGAGTGTCGACGAGACTTGAACGAAGGGACTAGATTCGGTAACACTGCGCTGCACATGGCTGCACATGGGCTATACGCGGAGTGCGCCCGCTTGCTACTTAGTGCAGGAGCTTCTACATCCGTGTCTGGCGAAGCAGGCCACACTTCGATGCACTCTATTGTATTGGCGAAGAATCCAGAGAAGCAGGCAGTTGACGAAGTAGTGCACCTCTTGAAAGATCATGGAGCTGATTTAGAAGCAAAAGATGAAGATGGCGACACCCCGGCAATGCTCGCCATACTCTCCAGAAACCAGACGGCCCTGCACGCTCTTGTTGGCGCAGGTGCCTCACTGGGAACCATCAATTTGTCTCAAAGAAACGTCCTTCACTTGGTGGCTAGGCGCCCTGAAGTCGATATCATTGAATATCTTGCCGACCAAGATCTTGACCATGTCGACTCACAACACCAAGATGTCCTCCGACTGACTCCCTTGGGCCTCTTGGATAACTTATTGGGAGCCAAAGAGTGGCAAACCGCCTACGATATCAATAGGACAGATCCTTCCGTGCAAGAAGTCTTCATCAAGTTCTATTTCAACTTGTTATCCCGCGACTTGATGCGTCACATGTCGACCCTTCGAGAGCTTCTTCGAGCGGTAACAGACAGGGACATGTCCACGTCAAGCAATATTATCGACCAACTCATCAAGAAAAAAACCGAAGGCAATGATCCAAACAAAGTGAAGTGGTATCGAGGGGTCCAGGGCTATGTTGTGGAACAAGCTTGGGACTGCCTATCAGAAATTGTTCAGGAGGAATATGAGGAGACATCTGAACAGCTCGAACGAGCATATATCGCGAAGGGAAAGGAAATTTCAGCCGACGAGATGAAGGAGTTCTTCTAATATGATCAAGGATGCATGCATAACGATCAATGAGTTGGATCATAGTCAAATCTAGGGCACGCTATAACTTTGGAAAAATCTTGTAACTATCACATCTATTTCCTGAGGTGATTTTATGCCTCACTTAGCTCTTTTCAGGGACCTCAGCTTCTCTCGGCTGGTCATCGTCTCCTTCCCCATAAAGAACATCATCAGACAAATCCTCAATCTTCAAGAAGGACTTGCGGCCCTTGACAACCCAGAATCCAAGAGAAATAACCAACATGATTCCAAACACAACAATGGCGAAATTCATATCCGAAATCACTGGGTCTGGTGTACCTGGAAAGAAGAAAAACACAGTGGTGATGACAGTGTAGATGATCGAAACGGTGTTGAGCGCTGGTCCAAATCTGCCCAAGCCAAATTCTCCCCCTGACGGCAGCTTGCCCCTACCCACAGCCATCAAAACAGCAATGGGAATCGCATATGAAATCGTCAAGGCAATAGTGCTGACACTCAGGATGGCCTCTAGAACAGTACTGGAGAAAAGATACAAGAGTCCGACGAGATTGATAATGACTCCTTGAAGAATCAAAGAACGTCCAGGGACTTGCCAGTAAGGGTCGACATAAGAGAAGTACTGTCCATAAGGAAGACCTCCATCACGAGCAAAACTCCAAGTAAGTCGGGAGGCCGAAGTCAAGATAGAAACACCCTGACCAAAGCCGTTGAAGATGAACAAAGCGATCAAGACCGCAGCCCCTTTGAGACCAACAATATTCTGGACGAGTTCGATAAAAGGGAAGCCGGATGGAGGATCCAAGGTGGTATCAAGGTCTTGAATGCAAAACAGGCAAGCAACCAAGAAGATGAAACCTGAGATAGCACCCATAACCACAGCCATGACCATTGTTCTCGGGGCGTTGCGTCGAGGAGCAGGGATTTCTTCAACCATATGAAGAACGGAATCATAAGCAGTCAAGGCATAAGCAGCCTGGACTAGTCCAAGAAACCAAACCACGCCATCAGTCCAACCAGTTTCGTTGATCCATGAGCCAAAGACGAATTCGGCTGACTGATATTCGAGGTCCGATTTCGTTCCGACACCGATGGGGAGGACGAGGCAAAAGGCGATGAACAGTCCGACGAAGCCAACGGCTACAAAGTTGTTGAACCAGGGGAGGAACTTTTCCGAGCGGCATCCAACGTAGTTGATAAACGTGAACAGGATGTTGATACCTGTGTAAACCAAGAACAGAACCCAGCCCTTACTCCCGACTGTCCAGTCAGGGTCGAACATGAGTTTCATAGACAAAACGAACTCGGACATGAATGCGATTTGTGATGCTGAGAGGCACCACCAACCGAAGACACTGATGAAGGCTGTCATATAACTCATGAATCGTCCGGTCGCTGTCTTCCATAATTTCCCAACCCAGAAGGCTTGCCCAAGAGCTGTTGGCATCGAAGAACATAGTTCTCCCAACGACATGGCAATGCATACGTTGCATAGGGTGACGAGGAGTAGTCCCCAGAGGCAAGTTACCGGTCCGCCGTTTTCAATACCGGTAGCAAGACTCTGTGCACACACGGCCCAGGTACCGAGGATACAGAAAGCAAGAGACAGCATGCTCATCATGCTGAACTTACGAGAGAGCGTCTCGGCATGGCCGAGGGCTGCAAGATCGAGGGCATCGCGTTCCGCTTGGTTCATTGGTGCGGCTTTCTCCATGGTACGCCAGAGCTTAAGTCGATGGTCGGATAAGTAGTATGAAAAGTTGTGCTCATTCTCTGGCAGGAGAAACAAGTATAACAAAAATTGATGAACGAATGATCTGTTTGGTTTTTCTCGATGTAGGGGATCTTCGCCTTCTTATAACTCTGACTAGGTTTGTTATCTTTACCCCAGATATCGAGTTGCACAAGGGTGCACCCGCAGCGCGCTAGCGAAACCTCCGCATTCTTTTTTCCTGCAAAGTATTCGCCGTTTTCAGTATAGCGCACGATTCGGAGACGTGCGGATGGTTTGCCAACTACAGGATAGATCCTCTTGGGGCGTGATGGGCACGGATCGGGCGGCGCATAGCAGGGTTTGCTATCTGGGGACTCATTACCTCACGGGTTGAATATGATAAGGATATCGTATTGTTGAAGACCTGTCACAAGTCGCATTCTGGTCCACAAGATAGTCGGGAGGTGATTCCGAGATCTCGGAGCGAGACTGAACTTATGTAACAGCTAAGTAATATATAGTCTAAAGATTTCCATACATGACCATAAAGTTATCATGAAATTATCATAAAGTAATAAGAATTCTCATTAAAGAATGACTCTACTTCTGGCTGGGCTAACAAGGTTATCACATGCTGTCGAAGAGCCCGTGGCAAATGCCTACTCAGATCGATAACACAGGCCAGTCAGACTGTAAAAGTACGATGGCCGCCAAGACAACCAGTTGATATAATACACTATTGGAACATGAGACGTAGATTGCTTCTTCATCCAGCCTCCAAAGCCAGTCGTGATATTCTTGCAATCTTATTACCCCGTGGGGAAGAGACCATGCTGATCAAAAAGAGCAATCCATCACGTAAAAAAATCAGGCCCTCGGAAAACGATCGTGATAACAGTTTCAAGGCACAAGGATGATGAAGTCAAATTGAAGTTGGGGAGTTTAATCAGATTTACCGGGGTGATCTGCATGGCGTTGCAACGGCTCCAATCAACAGCTGGCACATCCACACGTCAAAGAGGGTATCAAAGAGGGGACTTGGACTAATTGGGAAAGTTCGGGCGACAGTAGAGATAAGGCCGGATGACAACTGGTTCAAGTTTGGATTTTTGATTCTTTTGCTAAGTCCCTTGGATCCAGGGTCATGTTGATTCCCCCAACAAGTTCCATTCTTGACAATCTGCTGCACTTTTGAATATATTGGATTAGTCTTGGTCGAGTTCATACGAGAGATGCCAACTTACTAGGCATAGTACATGGCCCCCTTCCTCCACGTTCTTCCACCGACGTACCCTCGACGCGGCGTTCCTCTTACTATCATGACTGAAAAGATATCATAACGATTATCATCGACTCTCAGCTTATGCGATGAGGTCGGCAACATTCATGGGCATTTCATCAATCTGGGTAGAGTAGTACACTAAAAAGTCAGCTTCAGCTTCGTCACATCAGAAAGTTCAGGGAACTTACACTCAATATCTCTCAGAATGCGCACATCTTCGGTAGTAACAAAGTTGATAGCGACACCCTTGCGACCGAATCGACCGCTACGACCAATGCGGTGGATGTAGTTCTCACGATTGCTTGGCAGATCGTAGTTGATAACCAAACTGACCTGCTGCACATCGATACCACGAGCCCACACATCAGTCGAGATGAGCACTCGGCTATTACCCTGACGGAAATCCTGCATGATGCTGTCTCGCTCCTTCTGAGGCATGTCACCGTGCATGCTGCTGACGGTAAAGTTGGCCTCGCGCATCTTGTCGGTGAGCCAGTCAACCTTGCGGCGGGTGTTGCAGAAGATGACAGCTTGCGTAATGGTGAGGGTATCGTAGAGATCGCATAGGGTGTCAAACTTCCAGTCCTCCTTCTCGACGGCAATAAAGTACTGCTTGAGACCTTCGAGGGTCAACTCGTCACGCTTGACGAGAATGCGCACGGGGTCGGTCATGAACTTGGTCGTCATATCGAGTACATCGTAGGGGAGAGTAGCACTGACGACCACGACCTGGGTGGCAGGGGGGAGGTATCGGTAAACATCGTAGATCTGCTCTCGGAAACCCTTGTTGAGGAGCTCGTCGGCCTCATCCAGGACCAGCATCTTGATGTGTCTAGTACGCAAGTGTCGTCGTCGAATCATGTCTGCCACACGGCCTGGGGTGCCAGAAACGATGTGCTGGCCGTAGTCGAGCTTGCGAATATCCTCTCCCACGTTGGTACCACCAATACAAGCGTGACATTGCACGTTCATGTAGTCACCCAGCGCCATAACAACAGACTGAATCTGAGTCGCCAACTCTCGTGTCGGTGACAGGACCAGTGCCTGTGTCTCTCGCACCGCAGTGTCAATGACCTGCAGCATGCTGATGGAAAAGGTCGCGGTCTTTCCAGTACCGGATTGGGCCTGGGCGATGGTATCGCGGCCCTTGCAGACCTGGACGATGGCTCGAGATTGAACAGCCGAGGGGGACTCGTATCCGTAGGCGTAGATACCACGAAGGAGGTTTTCTGGGAATTGTTAGCTGGATCAATGGATACGTAGCTTGCGACATGACATACCCTTCAGCGACATGGACTCGAATGTCGGATGGACTGTAACCTCCTTGGAGGTGGAAAACTCCATCCGCTCATCGGCCTTGCGGTCAATTCCTCCTGCACCTTCAGCCATGATTGCGTCTGTTGTTGATGAAGTGATTTGCAGAGATCGAGAGTGACGCTTCTGCGATGAAGTTGGGGTGTTTTCTGGGGTCAAAGTTTTGGCCTTGCAACTTTTAGAGTTAGACGTACCTACGCGCAGCGCCGGATATACTTCGGTGCGACAAACCGCGCCTGAACGCCACTGAAACTCGCGACGAGGAGGCTCCGCAATTTTTCGACAGCATCAAGCTCATCTTCACATTTCATCTTTCACCAGTGGCTGGGGATTTTGTCGGTATACGCTTGTTAATAATCTCAAGAGCTTCTATATCCCCGAGTCGCCGAAATGCTCATCCTCGAAGAGCAGCGCTATATCCATGAGGATCTAGAGCGGCTCGAACAAGGTATCGCTGATCGCATTCGCGACGAGCCCAGACATGTGAGTACCTTCAATTGCCTAAGAATTCATCCACTGACTCTTCAGATCCGCGATCGCCTCAACAGAGACCATGAGGTTTCTCAATTATTAGATCAGATTCAAGTCCAGTCAAACAACCTCCTCGATATCTACAAGGACGGAAACGGTGTCCGATCACAAGAGATTCAGCAGATTGGTACAGGCGACCCATTCGAGGAGTTCTACAAGCAGCTTAAAGATGTCCGCGATCACCATGCAAGATACCCCAACGAGCAAGCAGAGAACTCGGAGCAGCGATACAAGGTCAGGAGACCAGATGGAGAGCCTATGCCATCCATTGTGGATTCCCTCTTCTCGGGAGAGGAAGCCTACGGACGATTCTTCGATCTAAACACCTGCCACGAAGCCTACCTGAACCTTCCCAACGTCAGACGACTCACATATCTGCAATATCTCGAGACATTTGACAACTTTGCCCCCGGTCACGGCGGCGTCACGCGACCAAACAAGCTGACGGATCAGTACTTCAAGTACGTCGGCCAACTAGCAGAATATCTTGAGAGCTTCATGCGACGAACACGGCCGCTGGAAAATGTGGACAAGGTCCTCACATCATTCGATCAGGAGTTCGAGACAGCGTGGGAAAAGGATGAGATTCAGGGTTGGGAGAAAGACGCAGCTTCGACGAATGCCACCGCCAAGGAGACCAGCACGGCAGACGCTGTGTGGTGCGACGACTGTCAAAAGGAGTTCAAGAACGAGAACGTCTACAAGAACCATCTTACAGGGCGAAAACATATCAAGGCGGCAGAGCAGAGGAAACAGCGTCAGGAGGAAGACTCGGCCCCCACTAACGGGGATTCAAATGGAACCGTATCAGCGACCCGACTAAAAGAGCGCGCGGTAGCAGAGCGAGAGTACAGAGTGAAGCGACTGGCAAGCGCCATGAGCACCGAGCGCAGCGATACTAGAGTCAACGTTGAGCGCAAGCAGGGTATGACAGAACGTGAGCGCGCGCAGGAGCTAGAGAACCTCTTCAACGCCGACGAAACACTCCAGGAGGCACCCGACGAGGGAGAAGGAGAGGACGAAGATGGCGAGGAGCGAATCTACAACCCCCTCAAGCTCCCTCTCGCCTGGGACGGCAAGCCAATTCCTTTCTGGCTGTACCGTCTTCACGGTCTAGGTGTCGAGTTTCCCTGCGAAATCTGCGGAAACTTCGTGTACATGGGTCGACGCGCATTTGACAAGCACTTCAACGAGGCGCGACACATCTACGGTCTGAAGTGTCTGGGCATCACCAACACAACACTGTTCCGAGATATCACTCGTATTGATGAGGCGCTCAACCTTTGGGACAAGATCCAGAGGGAAAAGAAGCGAACTAAGGTTGACGAGGGTAGCGTGGTACAGATGGAAGATGGAGAGGGCAATGTCATGCCCGAGAAGGTGTACTATGATTTGCAGAAGCAGGGTTTGTTGTAGGGTAGATGTGTACTTTATGGTGTAAACATTAGTAGAATGCAAGCAGAGGCTTTGGAGTCTCGGAAAAGAATCAATATGGGTTAATTACGATCATGATCGCATTCCGTCTTACCACCATCGTGAAAAGGGGCTACTCTAGGCATCATGACTTGATTAGTCATACATTCCATCGCCCCTCCAACTCAGCTCACACCAAGTAAACATCGTCAGAAAAAGATTTCGGTCTATAGCAGACATGTCGCAACTCGCAAGACCGATACCAGCTCTATATACCGTTTACGTACTCCGGTCAACAGTGCGCCATGCATCAATCTACATCGGATCTACGCCGAATCCCCCGAGACGCCTGAAACAGCACAATGGTGTAGCCCGTGGAGGTGCTGTACGAACGTCGCGAGACACATTACGACCATGGGAACCTATTATCGTGGTTACTGGATTCCCGAGTTCGATTGCTGCTCTCAAGTTTGAGTACGTTCGTGCGATAAAAAGGTGGTTCTTTGACTAATTTAACTCTGCAGATGGGCATTGACGAATCCCCATTTGACGTTGCACATTTCAACAGATGAACGCATAACAAAGGCAGCTCCAAAAGCCAAAGGAAAAAGAAAGGCTCGCAGGCCCATTCACAGCCTCAAGTCTGTTGTTTCCAACCTTCATTTGCTCATTGGTGTGCCAAGCTTTGCACGCTGGCCACTTACCCTGCACTTTTTCGCAAAAGAGTCCAAGAAAGCTTGGGATAAAAGGATCCAGTCTCCCGATGCACCACCGCGAGAAGACATAAAAATTGCTATGGATTTTGCACCAGAAGATACATCACATCCAGGCTCGACACCAGAAGCATGGGGCATTCACGCTCTGCCGCTCGATTATGCCCATCTGAAACCTTATGTCGAAAAGGCGCACAACGTCGTGTCCTTTGAACGAGAGGGAAACTGTGTCCATTGTCACGAATCACTGGAGTCAAACAAGGGTTTACAACCAATGTGTCCTCACGATGGATGCGAAGCTATGGGCCATCTCGACTGCTGGGGTAAACATGCTCTCAAAGATGAGGACCGAGGGACATTGCTGCCACGATCGTGCACGTGTCCCAGTTGTGGCGGCAAGATAAATTGGAGCGATATGATGAAAGAGTTAACTCTTCGCGTCAGGGGCCAGAAGGAGGTTCAGGCTTTGCTAAAGAAGCGACGGCGTACCAAGAAGGCGGCTACAGCGGAAGCAGAAGCGGAGGAGGAAATCTGAACGGTTCGAGGATTTGGCGGTGCGTTTGGCGTTGACTGAAAGATACCCGTTATTGTATTTTGCTTAAATGGTAGCTGTTATTAAGTCTCATCTCTGTCTAATGCTTCGGATGTTGGCGTTCCGCGGTGGGTAAACGAGGATGTTTTTAACATCCATGTCGACGCATCCCTTTACAAGGCCTCGGCAGGGGTCGTTCAAGCTAACTGTAGCCTCTAGACTCGGAAGAGTGCCCTAGAGTTTGATATCAGAATAATGCTGTTTAATTCTCGCGTGGGATCGAACCTAACATGCCGAACTTAGCCCTCATCACGTAGGCTCTGTTTACCTTGCCCCGGGTTCCCCACGCACAGAGTTGCTGACCAGGACCCCGGCGTTTGTGCTGAACGTCATCTCATCGTGATTGGCTCGGCAGCGGTCAATTATTAACTAACCCCTGCTCATTGAAAGTTCGATATCAGATTGGATTTTTTCTGGGCCCGCCTTTTGGAGCTGTGGCCGTCAGACTTTTAGGGGCCATGCCATGCCATGCCTTGAGCGGGACAAAGGGCAGCCACACACTGGACAAGGAATATGATGATGCCAGTCAGCGCGTGACTGGACTCAATGTCACCATGCTCTGCCGCATTCGGATACCTCCTTCTCCATGACGACGTGGCCGTAAGATAATCAATCGATCCGTCACTGTCAGACCGCGATGCTTGACGACGAGCTGAGCATGCAATTGTCGCTGGATGTGTCGGGTCGCTGTAATGATGGCTCAATGGCCGATGCCAGTATGTGCCTCACGGCGTCCTCCCTGGAAGGTTCCCTACAAGCATTGTCGCAAAGCTTGTGCGTGAACTTACGAGATCAGGCTGTAGATCCAGGCAACCATGGTTCTGAACCGCAATGCTTCAAATTGCATGTCGCCTACCCTCCCAGAATCGAATATCTCCCACAATTTGTCTCCAACACGTTACGTTTGTAAAAACGATGTGATTCTATCGAATAATGGGGTTGGAGCGCCGGCCGGATGTCGTCGCTAGTGGGTCCGCCACATGAGTCTTTCGGGTCCCTGTATCGGGACGGCGTTTTTCAGCGGTGCGACGACCAACCGAGTGCTAATCGGCTGTGAAAAACACGTCTGGAATTGTAGATAGTACAAATAGAAAAAGAAATAAGTCGATGGGCATCTCCAAGTTGTTGTCGACCTAGAAACCTCCTCTTGCTCTCATTTTCGCGGGTCCGAAGCACCGGGCCTTCCATGACCGAGGGCAGGCGGAGGCAAGTACTAGATACCTTGTATCTGGCGCCAGGCATGTGCTAAATGGAGGTACCAGTTGTCCACTATGGCAGCGCCTTTCCAGGAACCTCCTGCCGCACCCTTCCCTTCACACCCTCGTCCCTTGTCGTTCCCTTTGTGTGCTTAGGTACGGTAGCCGCAGCCGCAGGCGAAGCTGGACGCTCGCGCCTCCAAGATCTAGGATTCCCTCGACCCATTCCCACCTTCCCAAGTTCAGTTCAGTTCCCACTCACACCCTTCACCCTCCGCTCCTTCCTCGCTCTAGGTTCTTTCACTCTAACATCAACGTCCACGCCCCGGGTTGCATTACTCGTTATTTCAACCATCACCATCACCATAAGGAACATTGGATGCAAAAGTCTCTGAGTTTAGAGTGACGGTGCATTGACTGTGTCTTTCTGCACAGTCGGTTCTTTTATATTGACATTTGAATCGTGAGTATAATATTTCCCGTGTTAGTTGGTTATGGATCCTCGTGCTCTCCCTTCTTCGTAGTCTTTCAACCACGTACAACTTGACGTTAACATTGCAGTGTAGATTCGAATACCGACTTGACATCCTACCACTTTCTGCTCCTCTGGTCAATTCACACGTGGAATACAAGCCCGGTTTCTCGTCGCGATTGAAACCCGATAGCCTGCGATGCCGGTGGTTTACTGACGATAACGGTCTCCCCGAGTATGAAGTCGATACAGGCCGCGCAATCGTAACGCCCAACCGATACCCTCGATACGTTTCTCCTTAGCTGTCGCCTATTTTCTGTCTTCCGTCGTCCGATTCCACCATGGTATCAGTGCCAACCGTCGGCGCCGTGGCCCCCGCAGGCTCTCACAGCACGAATGCGAGTTCGCGAAGCTCGCCCTCTGCCACTACCGCTGGCCTCTCGTCGAAACCGAAGCCCAAGGTCAACTCCAACGGCTATCATCCCATCAATCCACAGACGCCTCTCAGTTCGCTTACAAGCCCCCCCCTGGATCTTACCTCGGTCGAACGTCGTGGTCAGCCTACAGCAGTCAGAGAACCCGTGGTCAAGCAGAGTCGCCCCCATGGCCTAGAAGAGGCTCCGACGTATTGTCCAACCGAGGAGGAATGGCGGGACCCTTTCGAATACCTACGGAAAATTACACCAGAAGCAAAGAACTTTGGCATTTGCAAAATTATTCCACCAGATTCTTGGAACCCAGATTTTGCCATCGATACCGAGGTACGACGGTCCGGCGCATTTTCAGCGCGTTCTTTAGGCTATCTGCAATGCGCGACAGCTTGTGTTGGTGGCTCGTGCTAATTGTTTAGAAATTCCATTTTAGGACCCGAAAACAAGAGTTGAACTCAGTGGAAGGGAGTACGTGTTTCACACTTGTCTTCCGACCACACCATTCGAACATCTAGCTCACATGTCGCAGGTACACGGGCTAATCTTACTTATCTTGATGGCCTTTCAAAATTTCACAAGCAACATGGCACCAATCTTCATCGTTTACCATATGTGGATAAGAAACCGCTTGATCTTTATCGACTGAAAAAGGCTGTTGAGTCACGAGGCGGCTTTGAAAAGGTTTGCAAGCAAAAAAAATGGGCGGAAATCGGCCGCGATTTGGGATATAGCGGCAAGATCATGTCCTCACTTTCAACGTCCCTCAAAAACTCTTACCAGCGATGGCTCTGCCCGTACGAGGAGTACTTGCGCCTAGCGAAGCCCGGTGTTCATCAGCAGCTAGAGCAGGAATATGGCGGGCCATTGACACCGAGCCCTGCGCAAACACCAGTCAAGCGATCGAATGTCAACACACCCATAAGTATTCGGGGCGACTCCCCAGCGCGCAATGCTTCCGATGCTCTACAAGCCAGCATCATTGGAGTGAAGAAAGAAATCGATCGCGACACTCCTATGGCCGACGCCCCGCCTGCTCCCTCACAAGCACCTACGTCTGGTGGATTTACTCCAGTCAACTCTGGGGGCTTCACTGCGGTAAATTCTGGCTTCACCAGTGTCAATCGCAGTGCGACTAGTGAGCCAAAGAGCTTTACACCCGATCCCAAGCGTTTCGACAGCCCTACTTCTTCAGCAAAGAACACCCCAGAGAACCGAGTTGCAAGCCTTGTCAAAGCTAACGCGCTGAAACGTCAGCTTAGCTGCGAAAGCTCGTCTGACTCGACAAAGAAAGACAACGACGCTGCTAAAGAAGACTTCGAGGCGGCTAGTAGTCGTCGCAGTAAGCGACTCAAAAAAGGCAAGTGATGGCCATTGCATTTATTTTCCTGGTCGCGAATCCCAGTTGTCGCATGGGTAGAGCATTTCCCTTCCTGACGTTGGTGGCCAAGCGCAGGGATTTTAGCTGCGATGACCGATCCCATTTTTCATTGGTTCCATGGCGTTTAAACTAACATTGAATGTAGATGCCGTACCCACTGTGGCTGGATCGCACATGACGCCATTCCGTCCTTCGGTGCCAAGGATTCCACGAGAAGAGCCAGCACTGACAGACGAGGTGAGTTCAGTTCCGCAATAAGAAATAGACTTATTGACTCGTATAGAAATGTGAAACTTGTGGACGCGGCGAAGACACTGGAGATCTACTGATCTGTGAATCATGCGATCATTCCTATCACCCAGCATGCCTCGACCCACCTCTGAAGCGAAAGCCTGATACAGCCGAATGGAACTGTCCAAGATGCCTTGTTGGCGATGGCCAATTCGGCTTCGAGGAGGGAGGATTGTACTCACTGAAGCAGTTCCAACAAAAGGCAAATGACTTCAAGCAAGGCTACTTTGAAAAGAAGATGCCCTTCGACCACGAGCTCAACTGTCACCGACCCGTAACGGAAGAGGATGTTGAGACAGAGTTTTGGAGATTGGTTGCCGACCTTGAAGAGACGGTCGAAGTCGAATACGGAGCCGATATTCACTGCACGACTCATGGCTCAGGATTTCCGACCGTTGAAAGACATCCCAGTAACCCGTATGCGACCGACCCTTGGAATCTCAATGTTCTCCCGTTCCACCCCGAGAGTTTGTTCCGACACATCAAGTCCGATATTTCTGGCATGACTGTCCCCTGGGTCTATGTTGGTATGATCTTTTCCACCTTCTGTTGGCACAACGAGGATCACTACGCGTACTCTGCCAACTACCAGCACCTCGGCGCAACTAAGACATGGTACGGTATTC
This sequence comes from Fusarium torreyae, assembly GCA_027945595.1. NCBI lineage: Eukaryota > Fungi > Ascomycota > Sordariomycetes > Hypocreales > Nectriaceae > Fusarium > Fusarium torreyae. The sequence continues at coordinate 371,252 of JAOQAZ010000018.1, forward strand.
CAGGCGAGGATGCCGAAAAATTCGAAAATGCTATGAAGGAAGCTGTACCCGAACTATTCGAGACGCAACCTGATCTTCTTTTCCAGCTGGTGACACTTTTAACTCCCGAGCAGTTGAAGAAGGCCGGTGTTCGTGTGTACGCTCTTGACCAAAGAGCCGGGCAGCTCGTCATTACGTTCCCTCAAGCTTACCATGCTGGATTCAACCACGGGTTCAACTTCAACGAAGCCGTAAACTTTGCGCCACACGAATGGGAACCATTTGGTCTTGCCGGCGTGGAGCGACTACAGCTATTCCGAAGACAACCATGCTTTTCTCACGATGAGCTTCTATGGACCGCCGCAGAGAGTACGGCAACCGGCCTTACGATACAAACCGCGAAATGGCTAGCACCTGCCCTCGACCGAATACACAAACGAGAGATCGCCCAAAGAGAACAACTTACTACGAAACATCTTGAATCCTCGTCGCATCGTTGTCAACTAGTGGGAGGTAGCAAAGATGCATGTTCATTAACAGTCAAGATAGAAGATGAGGATGTCCAAGACGAAGAAGAGCAATGCTGTAGCTATTGCAAGGCATTCTCTTACCTGTCACGCTTCAAGTGTTTACAGTCTGGCAAGGTGCTCTGCTTACTGCATGCAGGATATCACGCTTGCTGCGATATGCCTGAGCAAGCACGGTTCCAAGGTGATGGGCATATCCTCTTTTATCGAAAGGCAGATGATGACATGGATGCGATCTATCGCAAGGTGATGGAAAAGGCACAGACTCCTGAAGTATGGGAGGAAAAGTATGAGAAGATGCTAGAAGAAGAGTCAAGGCCATCGCTCAAAACACTCCGTGCGCTCCTTCATGAGGGCGAGCGCATTCCCCATGACCTTCCTTCACTGCCGATTCTCCAGGAGTTCGTCAATCGCTGCAACGATTGGGTCGAAGAGGCAACGAATTACACGGTCAGGAAGCAACAGAACCGGCGTAAAAACGAGAAGGCCTGGCAATCGGGCATGCGAAAGTCGATTGGTAGCTCTGAGCACGATCAAAAGGAGAGAGAATCGCGAAACGTCACCAATATCTATCGGCTCTTGGACGAAGCTGAACGCATTGGCTTTGACTGTCCAGAGATTCTGCAACTTCAAGAGCGCGCCGAGGCCATCAAGCAGTTCCAGACAAGTGCCGCACAGGCTCTGAAGAACACATCCGCTGTACCAACTGAAACGATCGAGGAGCTTCTCGAAGAAGGGCGCAGTTTCAATGTGGATACGCCCGAGGTCGATCAGTTGTCCAAAGTGTTGGAACAGTCGCGCTGGAACCAAAAGGCACGCGGCAATCGAGGAGTGTACATGACACTCAAAGAGGTGCAGGATCTTATTGAGGAGGGTAAACGACTCGAAATACCGCCTTACAACGACCACCTAACCTACTATACCGAACAGATGCTCGCTGGTCAGCAGTGGGAGAAGAAGGCCAAGGAACTCATCGTGGCTGAGTTTGTTCACTACCCACAGCTTGAAGCACTGTCACATCAAGTGCAGATTAACGCTCTCCCCGTGTCGCAGGAGACCTTGAACGCCGTCGACCAAATCCTCCACAAGCAGCGTGAGGCGCACCGTCAAATCCTCGATCTGACAGCACGATGCCGCAACCCCGATTACCGACAACGACCGAAGTACTCGGAAGTGGTGGAGATCCAAAAGAAGTTAGATGACCTCAACTCGAAGCCAAACGGAACTCTTGACCTCGAAAACGAACGCAAGCGCCACGAGGACTGGATGCGCAAGGGCAAGAAACTGTTTGGAAAGTCGAACGCACCACTCCACATTCTTAAGAGTCACTTGGAGTACGTGTTGGAGCGCAACCAAGATTGCTTCGACATTGAACACGATACACCTCGACTACCTGGGGAACCAGTTTCTAGGGAGGTCAGCCCTGAGCCAGGGGTAAGCAAGTGGGACGACAGTCGATCGCGGCAGGTTTTCTGCATCTGCAGAAAGGTCGAGGCGGGAATGATGATTGAATGCGAGATGTGTCATGAATGGTAAGCTGGATTGAGCCAAATGACATGCACTTCTAACCTTGCTAGGTATCACTACAAGTGCCTCAAGATTGCTCGTGGAAAGGTCAAGGAAGACGACAAGTATACGTGCCCGATTTGCGACTGGCGCATGAAGATCCCTCGAGATGCGTCGCGACCTAAACTGGAGGACCTGAAGGCAATTGCAGAAGAGATGACTACACTACCTTTCCAACCCGAGGAAGAGGAGGTTTTGACCAAGATCATCGATAATGCGCAGAATTTCCGAAACCATATCGCTCGTTACTGCAGCTCTCTGTTGTCTACGGAAGCCGAAGTAGAGACTCAACGATTCTATCTTCGCAAGATCGAAGGTGCAGAAGTTCTTTTGGCGTATGAGACCAATTTCTTCCGCCAGGAGCTTCATAAATGGTGTCGTGTGGCCCCTGAAGCTCCGCCGATTATGGACCATTCAGTGAGCACGAGAAAGCCTAGGCCAACAAAGCTGCAGAAGATGTTGGTCGAGTATGGAGTTGATAACCCCGATGACCTCCCTGAGCATGCGAAGGGAAAGGCGAATAGTCTGCGGCGTAAAGCAGCCAATGCCGAAGCAGCAGCGGCTGCCGCCGTACAATTGACACCAGGATCCGGGTTACCAGCAGCTGGGGGATATGGAGGTGCAGGATATTACTCACGATCAGGCGAAGCTGGGAGTCCTACGGGTCATGGACATCTGGATCGTCGAGAATCGCAATCCTCGAGCCATTCGAGGGACAACTCTGTCAACTTGGGTGGTGCGATACATCCCGGCCTACTCGGAGCTGGTGGTCCGCAGCTGGTGGTCGACAATTCCATGTCTCTTGAAGAAAAGCTTTTACAAGGACAAGACGACATTAGCTTCCATAACGAGGCCGAGAAAAGCAAAGCCCTTGAAATCCTCTCAAGAACTGAGTTGGGTAGACAACAGGCTGAAAGAATGTGGGGTCCCAACATTTGGAACACTGGACGTGGCTCCATGGATGATGCCGACAGACGCATGTCGAACCCCATGGATGACGACATGATGAAGCAAGAAGAGGGCAACGTTGATCAGATGTTCAAGGACATGACGAACCAAGACGAAGAGGACGAAAAAAGAAAAGACATTGGGGCGGATGTAAAGATGACCACAGCATCCCTGGAGAGTGAGAGGAATGGCATGGACGCCCTCCTAGACGGGGAGTAAGCTTTGTTGGAGGGTTGATTGCGGTAGAGGGCGTTCTCATTAGGCTACTAAAAATACCAAGACGGGAATGGAGTCATAGGTCGGTACAATGCAGAGCTGAGTGTTTGTCTCAGCCACATGCTTTTGGTTTTAGCTGTATGTATGAGGTGCATTAACGAGGCGTCTGACGGGCGGAACGTGTAAGCTAGAAGCACGCCAAGTCAAAATTTACAAATCCATTTCCAAGTATCACCCAATAGTATTATCGATATCAGTTCAGTTCAATTCAAGAGTACACAGCTCTAATCAAGTTCTTTTTTTCTCCAGGGCGTTGAGCCCGGACGTCTAATGGGACAATGGCTAATGATCGCTTCTACCCGCCTGTTTTTCCAAGATATTTAATGACAACTTAGACCTGAAAATGTTGAAGACATGGTCTCTCTTTCTGTGTCCCAAAACCGCCCTACGAAAGGAGAAATCCCGCCCCGAACCGTAAACGCCAAAAATGCAGATAAATCAAAAGGTGATGGTACTCTTTGGCTTTGCTCTCGTAGACAGTGGCCTCCTGTACATGGTGAATGTTTCTTCATAGTCATCCATCATAAGTGTGTTGAAGGATTGTTCGGTCCGTAGTGGACTGGAGCTTGTTGCGTGACCGATGGCATCTCATCGGTTGTTGATACCAATGAGGTTGAGGAACTCGTTGCGCGTCTTGGACTTGCGCTCGAAGCAGCCGAGGACACAGCTGGTGATTGTGCTGGTAGATGTCTTTTCGACACCGCGCATCACCATGCACAGATGGCTCGACTCCATGACAACGGCGACGCCCTGGGGCTTGAGGATCTCCATGATGGCGTGGGCGACCTCCTTGGTAAGGCGCTCCTGGATTTGAAGGCGGCGGGCAAACATCTCGGCGATTCGGGGGAGCTTGGAAAGACCGATGACGGTCTCGTTGGGGATATAGCCGATGTGCATCTGCGGGGGGAAAAGAGTCAGCTGTTGCTACGGAAAGATCGTGCGATGTCGGAGAAATATGTACCTTGCCTGTGAATGGAACGAGGTGATGCTCGCAAAGAGACTAGATGGTGTTAGCAGATTTTCCCCAGTTGGAGCTCAAAGTAGATACTTACGAAAACCTCAATGTCCTTGACAATAACCATTTCGCTGTGTCCCTCTCTGAACAGAGCATTGTTAACAATGTCCTCGACGTTCACCTGGTATCCCTTTGTTAGGAAAAGCAGCGCCTTTGCGTAGCGCGAAGGCGTATCGAGAAGACCCTCGCGATCGGGATCCTCGCCGATACATTCGAGCATGGTGCGCACAGCGCCCCGCATGCGATCCAGTCGCTCAACTTGCTGCTCCTGCGTCTCTTCTCGTCGCTCTCGAGTTCCGCGGCCTGAGCTATGTCAGCAAGCTTTGCGACGCAAAAGTACAGTAGATGAAAAGAACTTACTAGGTCGGCTAAGACCGTCAAAGTCAATAACGGGACTGGGCGACCTCGTCTTCACAACAGCATTCTCCTCCTCTGGAACAACAGTAGGCGCGCGACGCTTCTTGGGGACGGGCTCGTCGCGGGGATCTCGCGAAGCTTTAGCCAAGCTATTGCGACGCTGAGCAAAAGCGCTGGGCTTTGCGCCATTGACAGCTGCAGCTGCGCCGCTGGCCTCGCTGTTCTTCCTCTTCCTCTCCTTTCGCTCGCGACGCCTTTGACGACGGGCCGAGTCGTCGCTGCTGGTAGACGAGCCGCTCACACTCGCGACATCGTGAGATCTCTTCTTTGAGAGGACGCCGTCTTCGGAAGGTGCCATTGTTGCAGCTTGTGTTTTTTCTCGTGGAGTGTAGCTTACAAGGACGAGAAATTGATGAATGGAGATGATGAAGGGAGGAGAAGGGATCAAAAAGTATAAATAAAAAAGCAACGAAAAACGGACGATAATTGAGACGAGAACCAAGAAGGGAACTTGCTTTCGAGTCAGGGTCCTATATCCAATCGTCAACAAGGCCGGATCGGAGCGCCGAAAAATTATGAGGGGCCACGGGAACCGCGGGGGTGGGTGACTCTTTCCCTGGGAACTGTTTTTCCAGGCTTTATCTTATCGGCAGGAGGTTTGACGTCAATTGCGGCATGTCTCATTGATCAATGCGCGGGAAGTGGGTCAGAGAGAGACAAACGGGCGTGGCGCCGTGGATCCGATCATGTGCTGTATCATGTGACTGAAGTGAATCGTCACGTCTCCGTCCGGAATGAGAAACGCGTGCCGGGTCATCCTCCGAAAGCCGTGAATAGCACCTCCAAGTGCGACTGGGATTCAACGCCGACATCGAGAATACGCCTTTGCCGAGTAGCGCCCTCTGCATACAATCGATTCTTCGGCTCGATCGACTTCCGCACACTCTGCTTACCAATATCTCCTGACGTTTCTCCCATCAAGCTACCCCTTCGATTCATTAAGATACGAAACACCATCAGTTAACGCACCCGCTCATCTTCAATCCAAGCTATATCAGCATCTCACCACCGCAAACATGGCTTCTCCGCCTTACGCTACCTCCCCGTCGGGCATGTCGCCGCCCTACCCATCACCCGCTCAGATCCCCAACAAGAAACGTTCATCGAACCTCGACGTCAACGCACCCCCAAACAAGCGTCGCAAACCCTCCAACCTCTCTCAGGCTTCTGTAGCAGCTGCAGCCGCCAATCATCCTCTCCGCCAGACTTCCTTTCCTCCCGAAGCTCGATCTCCGTACCCGCGCTCTCCCTCCGTCGATGCCCAATCCCATGTGAGCGGCAGTGCAGTCAGCACAACTGCCAGCGGCGCGCCCAAGAAGAAGCGCGGCCGTAAGGCAAAGAACGCAAAGCAAGACGATGCTCGCGAGCAGACGCCTAGTCTTGTTGGAGGACGAGCCCCAACCGCCGTCAGTGGCCAAGGAGGCGAAAAGGAAGACGATGATGAGGACGACGAGAAGGCAGAGATGGCGCTGGAGGACGTGGTTGCGAGAACACAGGAACAAAAGCAGGAGGAGATTCGACTACGTGCCATGCTTGTCGAGGCATTCGATTCACAACAATACAACCGATACGAACTTTGGCGTGCAGCCAAGCTGGCCGACTCAGTCGTCAAACGAGTATGCGGTCTCTATGCATCACCAAGTCTTTATCATACTGACATTCTCCACAGGTCGTCAACGCAACCGTATCACAATCAGTTCCTCAGAACGTCAGCACAGCCGTCAAAGCCGTCGCCAAGCTCTTTGCTGGTGAGATCATTGAGGCCGCTCGTAACGTGCAAGGCGAGTGGATAGGTGCAGGAGAAAAGCAGAGCGAGTTGCCAACGCCTCCCCCTTCAACAAACGATGACCCAGCTGCAGCTGAGGAGGAGATTGACCTTAAACGCGGCCCCTTGCGTCCTGATCATCTACGCGAGGCCTGGCGCCGCTACAGGGTATCGGGTGAGAGCTGTGGTGTGGGCGTGCAGCAGCTTTGGCATGCACAGCAAAATGATGGTGTTGATCGCTTCTCAACTCGCACTGGAAAGCGGCTGTTCAAGTAAGGCTGGAAGGGTTGGAGGGGACGATTGACGCCAGGGGACCTGCCAAGACACGGCCAAGATCCTGTGGTGGCATGAAAATGAGAAGCGGGAGCGAGATGAAGTGAGGATTTTTTTCAAGCGCAATAATGATACCCAATACCTCAATCAGGAAGATAGAAATGTACAACATAATTACCCGAATCAGGAACACGAGAACAACACAATTCCTGAATCCGGAAATACAGATATTCAACATTAATACTGGACCTTGTAACTCACCGAGAATTGGTCAGGTGTGGTCTGACATCTACTGGCTGTAATTCCACGTGGCTAATCGGGACTTGTGAAAATCACGTACGAATTCAGTAAAGCCTTGCAAGGCCAGCATAAACTAATTAAATAAAATTTCAAACTTCACGAATGACATTCAAGGCATGCTCATCAACGTCTATACCCGGTTAAAAGCACTGCCGAGTTGACGTGTGGGGATAGCTTGTCATGTTGTCTATGAGGAGCATACCAAACTCAGACTGGAATCAGGCTGGCCATTGTCGGCGGTTGATTGTTCATAGGAAGCAATCTCCGTGGTACGCGCCAATTGATCAAGTGGAATCATGTTCGCTCGTTTTACGTTGCAGGCCGGCGGTAATGTCTTATGAGACTGCCAAGCGGATCGCGGGGCATATGGAAATTCGGCACGTACACAGCCACGCTGTGCAAGCAGTTGAATATCTTGTCAGTTGGAGCCAAGTCTTGGCTGCTGAGGTCTCGACTCTTGACCTTGACACTCCGATAGTGGGTTCCGCAGTCTGTGGAGGACCAAAAAGCACGAGCGGAATCTTCCAGTTACTCTGTACGAGCTTCTTGGCCAGGCTGATGGGTGATCTGCAAGTGATTCAATTCCGTCACAGGGTTGACAAACCTCGGTCCGCTCTCTCAACGGCCAAGACTTTTCGTGGTAATATGTAGTCAGCCAGGAAATTCAACAGACTCGTGTTGGCGAAAGGGAATCCATCAGTGACAACTCGATCAAGAAGCAAGCTGTAAGTATAGTCTTGGCAAAGTATCCAGAAGCCAGGTCCAGACTCAATTAATCGACATGTCTGTCCCTAAGCTCACCGACCCTAGACATAGTGGTCTCTGGTCCAAGCAGATTGGTCTCAAGCTTGTCCTTGAACCATCCACTATGACCCTTCATCACCCTTAACAGTTAACAATCGCAGCTTGACCGGCTATAAAGAGCCGAGAGGCTGGCTTGGCAGTCGGCTGGCCCGAGAGACCGTGGCGCAGCAGCTGCGAGCCCAGCAATGCGTTGAAAAATATGGGGCGCCTAGGCGTCTGGGCATCCCGCAATCAGAGACACATTTCCCTGTAAGCTTCGGATGTTATTCAGTCAAGGGAGCTTAGGGCGGAAAACTCGACGAATGTATCCACCAGCTGCTGGCCTGTAAGCAACGTTCCATAGCTGTCAATTTCGAGTCTGTTGCCGCCGTGTTGCTCGAGGTTTGTCGTCGACGGTTCGAAATCGTAGTGTGTTTTGAGTTGTTGTAGTTGCCAGTGTCTGTCTAAACCTTATTGTAAACAAAGACCCCAATGTAAGTAAGCGTAATGCACGAAGTCGTGATAGGGTTGTCATGGTTGAATGTATGTTTAAACATCGCTGGCGCTAGCGTTTCCTGACGTCGGTTGGATCTGCAGCGTCCAGGACATGGATCTTTGCCAAGAACTCGGAGCTCGGCCGTCAACGCGCGTCCTGCTTGGCAGGTCAAATGGTACCTACATCAAGAAGAGCTCAAGTCTCATATGGACTGGCTTTCGCCTACATTGACGTAGCGTAGACCTTGATCGGCATCCAGATGAACTGTATTTGCCATCATGACGGGAGGAAAGGTGAGTTTCTTACCTTGGAGTTGCCAATTCTTGTCGGCTCTTGCTTGTGCTGTTTTGCAATAAGTTACCATGTCTGACACATTCCCCTGCAGAAGGAGGGCTCAGCTAATCCATCCGCCGTCCGTATTCGTGACAACCAACGACGGTCCCGTGCACGTCACAAGGAGTATGTCGAAGGCCTGCAAAAGAAGCTCCAGGACTATGAGCGTCGAGGTGTAGAAGCCACTTTGGAGATGCAGCAGGCAGCTCGCAGTGTTGCTGTTGAGAACTCGCGCCTAAAGATCCTGTTGGGTTACCACGGCGTCACTAATGACGATGTTGAAAAGTTCTTGCAAAGCTTTCCAGATCAACCAGCTTCAGACGCCGCAAAGGCAACCATTTCGCAAGCGACCTCCGGCCAACCACCAGCCCTCGCACCCAAGATGCCTCTTCAGCCCCTGTCAAGGGCACCATCCGCAGACCCTCCGAGGTCAACGTTAACCACTCCGCAACTCGCACCAGAGAACAGCACAAGTACTCGAGATGTTGTGGACGCAGTCGTAGGGATCAAACGAGACTCCCGAAAAGCTGGATTATCCAGTGACCGGAAACTTCCTCCACCTATCGAGCAGCGGCAACCACTATTACAACCTCGACCTCAGCCGCCCATGTTGCCAGCACTACCAGCTCTTGTCCTCGGCCAGGGCAGGCCAGAGCCTAACCCCCTTGATAAACTGTCGGTTCTTGCAACGGCGAGCGTACACCAAGAACCGGGCGTAAACAAACATCAACGTTCGCATTCGAATGCCGATAGCCTTCGTGTTCCGAGTCCCTCGATTGGAGGGCAAAGTTCGCCAGCATCCTCACATACAACTCCAAGCCGATTGAGCTCAACGTCTCCGTGAATCCCAAAGTATGAACACAGTTCAATGTCGATCTTTCGAGCGCCAGCATACATGCGTAGCACAGTCCGTCAGGACACTGCAGCGGCCGGAGGGTCTGATAGAAACTGCGGCAACAGACCCTATAGAGGGAAGACCAGTATATCGGCAAGAGAATGGGGGCTCTGGGTGCGTGAAGGTGATCCAATCAACACCAATAAAGAGGCAACTTTGCCTTTGTCTCATGGTATGTATAAGCCAGATACTGTCTGGATCTGAGTTTGATAGGCTGACGAATGGCTATAATAGCCTGATGATATCCAAGATGCGAGCCACAACAGACGACGCATGGAGGTTTGTGTCGACAATATTCGACAGACGATGGAAAGGGAAACCGAAGAGAAAGAGAGTACCATCAGGGTCATCGATCTGCAAGTATTGACTACCAATACTTTTGCATACGGGCTGGACGATGTGGCCTTTCCAGTACCATAAGACACATTGTGAGCTGTGGAAACTGCTGGCGAAATAAGACGAAGTCTATACAGAGGTTGGGTGGGAGGTAGAATAGTAATGCTGCGCATCCAAGTTGGTCCAGGGTCGAGGAAGAATACAGTAATAGTCAACCTAGAACTAGTACATCGATCGCTTCCGGGCAGGTCGTGTTTCTTGGGTCTCGAGACTGGAATACTGCATGACTGGGGTATTCTGGGCGTGAGATACTGCGTTATAAGTACCTAGTAAGGACCTTAGGTCGATAGATGGGAGGCCGCCCGGTGGAGATGTGAGATTGCAAGGGCATGTAGGCTAGTTGGTCAAGAAGGCGGGGAACTTGCTCTTAGCCGCACAAGTCCGCGGTCGTCTCGAGGCGAGCGAGAAGAGCTGCTGCGGGAATGATCTTCGACTACTGGGATTACGATAGGATGAGATATACGCTGTAATGATTAGGCATAACGATAGCATGTTGAAAGCAATAGTACTCACATCACTATGAAATGAATGATACTGGATTGCGGTCAGTTTCCTTTCCAGAGGTAGTCCTCTCCTCGACCATTGACATCGGGGTCTTGGTGAAGGCCGAGAGAACCGGGATCCATTGTAGATCCACACCGGCGTCATATTGACCCATCCAACTGCAAGGTTCTCAGGTAGGGAATGAGATAAGATAGTTGATAATCTCTAGCCGATGGGATTCTGCTGTCCGTATTGGTTTTCTTGGGCGTTGCGGTGAAAGCTTGCAGGCGATATTCGGGCAAGATCGCGAGGTGGAACGTGGTTTCAGGCGCCCACGGTGGGCTGTAGTTAGGTATCGAAGGGTTCATGCAAGGCCGAAGCAGCAGAGCCTGGGCGAAGGTGACTTGAGGGGCCTCGAGATGAAAAAGACAAGTCTGAGTAAAGCAGATGGAGTCGTGAGAAACGTGGTTCACAACAACAATAGGAAGTGGGTACCTGGCCGAGTTCTTGCCATGGAAGGTTCGTAGCGAAAAAAGAAGGAGACCGTCTCTTTTCAGTTCTCAAGCAAGAGCGAATCAGAAAAGGTCAACAACACAGAAGTGGCAGTTGCGAGCCTAACAGTTTCCAAGAGCCGCACTTGCTTCATTTCCAAGGCGTTGAGAACGGAACCAATCCAAATCTTCCAGTGACAAACACCGTGGACCCCTAGCACTAGATTCAGGCCGACGTCAGGCAGCGGAAAGTGGGAACCGAAACTCCCTAACCACAGCAAGGATCGTCATCTCATGCGCTGACCAGGGTGAATAGCGACTGTGGGTGAGATCTCGAGGTGTGATTGGTGGATGGTGACGTTCAAATAAGCTTAAGTCTCTCAAGGTGTGGCTTCGGTTGAGCATCCGGGTACGAAACGGTTATTGTTGCTTGGAGGGCATGAGAGTTCCAGTTGCTGGGGAGGTGAGTCGATAGAGACCTAGGAGAATGGGCTGCAGGATCGAATATTCGGCTATGCTCCGAGGGTGGCAGTAACCCATCTGTGAGGTCGTGTATAAGTGGACAACACCATACAAGCGCTCACCTAAACCACGTGCAAATATCGTACCTATTGTAACGATCAAGAAGTCGACTCAACGCGGCTGGAAAGAGGACCAAATAATCCAGGACTTTCACCCGCAACGATTGCGCGGGACTACTGGAACTTTAAAAGCAACCTGGGGTACGAATGGCCGCGCGGCCTCGGCAACATATTGGTTCCATAATTGGTGGTGGCAGTGCACCCTATTCAACGTCACTCACCGGTCAAAACGTTAATTTTTACATGAATGATCCTCGGAACGGATCCGTGTAGTTGTCAATTAATAGTACAGAGGGCAAAACACGGTGCGGTAGATTGACCCGGCTTGTCGGGTTGGTGGTGTGCTGCAACCAAGTCTACAAATTGAGACACCAGAAAACCTACATCAATACGCACCATGAGAGATCACTTTGAGATTTAACAAAAATCAAGAAACCTACATCATAGCTGTAATGCATTTTTCAGAAACATAGGGCTCAACTTAGGTTATGAAGGACTTATGCTTGCTGTAAGTGTGGGTAAAGTTGAATGTCTAAGCTAAGCAGGTCTACACTGAGGCTTCACAGTTGCAGCTGTACGCCTGGGGACTCGTCCTCATTATCCTCAAACCATGGCGTGGGCCATATCGCAGTCAGGCTATCCCATCCTTGATAAGAATCTAGTCTAGCTTTCCATTTCCTCCATACAATGGAAGGGATCCACGTCCAGTCCATGATACCGTTGCGCCCGGTCAACCCCCGAATCATCCTGGTGTAGATACCAACCACTTGCTCGCCATTGGCCGTTTTTCGGATTCTTGACCAGTTGAGGGCAAAGGAAACCTGAGGACCGCACCGAATGGGCTGCTTTGATAAGAAGTCTTGCATTTCTGGAAGCCCTTCCTCTGTGAACCGAGTAACAACAGCCACTTGATGTCCATATGCTTGTAGCAGGTGCTCGCAAATCTTGACATATTGTTCTGCGGTCGTCTCTCCCAATTCACTCCCATTGTAGTCGTGCGCCAGTTCCTCCACGAATACACGGTTTATTCTCAGCGTAATGCATAGTTCCTCGAAAGGATCATGTGTCCGCTGCCAACTTGCTGGGAAGACTTGAATCGAGTCTTTGGCAAAAGATATGGTAGAACCAGGAGGCATATCTGTAGTGACCCTCCTCGCGGCAGACTTGGCCAGCGCAAGACCAGTCCAGATAGTTCCAAGCCCCGTCAAGGGACCAGTCACTCCAGTGTTGCATTCACTGGTCAAGCAAATGTGGATTTTACTGAGGCCGGTGGTCTTAGGATCAATCTTGAATAGGTCAGGAACACCTCGAGTCAATACTGAGGCAAACTGGGCCTTGACCATGGTAACAAAGGGACTGCTCGAAGGTATGCACAGGAAGGATGCGATGTGGTAGTCGTATTGAACTAGTGGTAGCATTGCGTAAAAGGCTTGTCGATTCTGAATCTTGAGCGACAGCCCGAAAGGTGCCCTGTCGAAGTAGGCGAGGTCCTGGTGAACTAGACGGCGGCGCATGTCGTCCATAATGCGGTACTTGTCTTTCCGTGCTTTGATAAAAATAGCCAATGCATCAAAAGACTTAGGCCAGTCGACAAACTCCGTCAGAGCAGCGATGAAGCCTCCGACTTGATCATCCAAGACCCTCATTCGACGTGGAGGACAGCCATCGTCGAGGAAACCAGGGCGTGTCAAAACAACGACATTTGAGCGAGGAGTCTCGGTCCTGTTAATCCATGACATCTGTTGTTTTCGCTCAGATAGTGAGCACCATAGAGGAACCTCAACAATCTGCCTCGTACGACGATCAAAAATCACCCGGCGACAAGTCTTGCTGGTGAGGACACTGAAGTGATCAGAACTCGCAAGCCGGTTCGGCGCTCGTGTGTTTTTCGCCAGGTTGAACATGCGGCGGGTTGATATTTCCGAAAAATGTCGTAGCGCATAACTATTCTCTGTACTGATGAATTTTGGCCACCAAAAGTCCAAGAATTCCCGCGTTTTGTCAAGTTTGGCATGCTCCGTATTCCAGGAGTTATCGTGCTCTCGGAATCGTAGGACAAAGTGGTCGGCGAAGAGATCCAGTGTGCGAGCGTATTCGTCTAATGCCTCGATGCCAGTTTGGGTGGCTGGAATGGTCATCATTTTGATCGGTTCTTGAGCGACTTGCGGAAGCATGAACAACTGAGGTTGTTCGGCCCAGTGTCTGAATAACGCCTGTGTAACATCATGGATAATTCCCCATGACATTGTTGCTACCCGGATTCTCACATCGGCACGAGTCTTTGTCATCGATCCGGCGAACGTAGTAATTGCAGCCAAGGTCAGCGCAAAGTCAGCAGCATAGTCGGGATCGGCTTCGATGATGAACATTGCTCGCTTGTCCATGTCAAGGAGTGGGAGCTCCTAGGTCCCTCCCTTGTAGGCTTGTTTGAGCATTGTTGTGATATCAACGTAGGTGAAGGTCCGCAATTGTGCGCATGTCGACGGCATCAACTCGGGGGGCGTTGGCGGCATCAAGTCGTAGCGTTCGATGACAACGGCTGATTTCTTGAATTTCGGCAGAATGTGGAAAATCACGATTCCCAAGTCGCAGATGAGAGGCGAAGTGCATATGGCCATGGGCACCTGAATGCCTTTGGCGGTCGCAGGAGGTCCTTTGATGTGACCAAAGCCTGCGCGTATGCTGTCATCAGTGATCCATTTGGCGATATCGCTTATAGTGTTTTTGGAAAGTTTTTCCATCTGTACGGCCGGCTTATCCATGTGTCGCTCTGTGAAGAATAATATCTGACTTGCCTTGGTGGTGTTGTGATGAAAAGAAATGAGTTTGGAGAGAGGAGAAATGAGAGTTGTGTGTGAATTACTCACAGCTGGCTGGCAGTTGGCAGCCAGTTATTGTCTGTAACTCACCGGCTGCAACATCCACAGTTGCATATCGGACCTCATGAAACCTAAACGTTTAGGTAGTACTCTTCAAAGATTTATTAATACTTGGGTCAAAGTTTTGCTTTGGATACTGTGCTACACCATAGACATTCTGATTCTAATTGGTTCCATTCTTCAAGTTTTCACCACTTGTATTGATCTCTATCACTTGCGACATGTTCATGTGCTTGATAACGTAGCTAAGGTACAGTTCCAACCACCAAATCACGATCCACTATAGCCTGGTACCTCAAAACGAAAGATCGACCAAATCTGAATAGACCTTAGGGGAGATTCTCTCACGTGGGACGACCTCGTCGGTAGGTTCAAGAGTTTCGGTGCTTTCGGGCGACCAAATGTGGGCAGGTTCTGCAGTCGCGTTGTCGACGGTTGGGCGCTTTCGACGAGATCCCGATTCAATGATCTTGCGTGTCATGAACTCCTTACAATACTCGATATCGCTCGCACCTTTGCGAGAACCGGGGTCGGGAGTAGTCGACAACCCCTGGGCGTCGTAGGTAGGTTCAACGGTGGCTTCGTTTTCGTCGGCCACGACTGTCGAGGTATCATCGATCATCTGTTCTTCATCGTCCCCAACGCCGTTTTCCTCATTCGTAGCAGATGGAGGAGACTGGGGATGGCCTTGTAAGATGCTCCAATCCAGCTCGGTAGTGGTCACATTGTTTCCCGCCACGGGGGTGACAGCGATGATGATGCTTAACTTGCCGCGGGGCATCATCTTGTAAATGTCGAGCAAGCTTTGTTGGTTGTCGATATTGGCAGCGTATGTGGTTTGAAGTCCTGGGACCTTGGCGATGATGTTGTCCTGTCTGCCGCCTCCCTTGCTGTTGCTGACTACCTTGAGGCTAGGCGGGTCAGGTTGGGAGTCTTGTCGGATACTTCTCAGACTCATGCTATCCACGAGGGTGATGCCACCTTGATGCGGCTTGTTCTGTTGTCTGAAAGATCCTGAAGCGTAGTTCCCGCGCCCTCTACCACCACCACGGGGTTGAGTGCTTCCGCCGCGTCCGCGATACATGCTTGAGCGATCGTAGGGGCTGAATTGGTAGAAGTTGCCGCGACTACCCGAGTGCTTGGGCATTCCGGTTGTTCCTGATCCGAAAATGCCTCTGAGGCGGAAGAAGTCGAGGTCTCCGTTGTTTTTGGGAAAGGTGAAGGTGCGTTTGCTCGGTGATGTGCAGGCATCAAGGTGAGTGAAGGTGAAGGTGCCACCTGCCAACAGCTGGCAGGCACTTCGCTGCAATTTGCAACGCCGCCGACAACTGCCGATAAGAACTTCTAATCCTGAGTCTCCAGCTCTTTGTTTCTTCATTCTTCAAAATCGCCGGCTGGGCTTTCTTTGAGTGATTCATCATTGTTTGCGAGTCACACAACACCCGCAAGCCAGGACCGCGACACTATCACAACCACCACATCATACCCATCATTGATAACGACAAAATGCCCAGATCTACGAGTGCTCGCCGTTTCTCCGCTCAAAAGCCGAGCCCTTACAGCCGTCCTACCACATCACACGAAGAAAGCGATGCCGCAGCACCCGAGAAAGCGACCAGAATCTGTGTTTTGAACAACATGAGACTCGACAGCGTCAAAACAAAGGCCGAACAAGACGCAACTGGCTGTACCATTCAAGTTTCTAGCAACAAAGATCAGAACAATGCCATGGCGCAAGTCCCTGGCCTGGACAACACCTGGGCTATCACGGTCGACAACCCGCAAAGCTGGAACACCATTTACAGCATGATGCCGGGCAAAAAGCTCAGTGTGATTGTCGCCGTCGCTCCGGACACCCCAATCCAGACCACCAAGATGGACTGGAGTGTCCTGAAGGGCCCAGCCCAATCCTCCGAGGCACCAGCCCGCTATCAACAATCGCCGTCCTGTTGACAGACGTCTTAAGCAAACGCCCGGCAATGAGTTTCTGCCATACCCGAGTATCATCGACTCTGACGACTCCCTCAAATAGACTGTCACTCTCCCGAAGACGAAGGCCCCCTCAAGGCTTTTATGAGAGGCCTCGGCGGCCCTTCATCGCTCCGCGAGCACAAGAGAAAGCGTCCTTCCCGATAAGAAGACTGCACCAACACTCCGCATCTGCACATTCTTCACGATACAAAAAGTTGTTCGGTGTTCGACATCTGTTTATGTTGGAGGGTTTGTGTAATGTACATTTGGGTTGATATCCAGTGGACAGTCATAGATTAAGTCAACTAATTGTTATGGTTCAATCAAGTGTCAATATTTGCCAATTTCCGGGACCGAAAAATGACTACGTGGACCCGTGGGGTAGAGTAGAACCCTGAAACTAAGATCATGACTCTCGCATGTCAAAATGTACCACAAGCCACTGTATAAGGATACTAGATAATCGTGCTAGTTAACATAATTTTCTGGTTTTCAGATAATTCATTGCTTAATCATAGCAAAATAGTCATTCCGTTTAATAACTGCAATAGTTTTGAGTCAGAATAAGATGGGAACGAGAGATTTGAGATAAGCCATACCTTGATAGCAACCAACTTGCGTAACCTCTATTTACACCGCGTGAGGCAAGACTAAGGGCAGCTTATACCAATAGATCATATAATAGCTTTAATAGGCATGCAGGATAATTTGTAAGAAAGAGGGGTTCTATTTAGGTACGCAATATAATCTATCTATTAAAAAGGCCGGAGGTGGCCGGAGTGGTTTGGTGCAAAAAATCGGTGCTTAGACCGATTGATCGGGATTAAGCGGGGCCAGCGGCTCCGGCGTGCCGGTTTCTTTACTGCAGCTTGGCTTGCCTTAGATAGCGTACTATCCGCTATGGGGAGTGTTCTTTTTATCTGATCCATACTCCAGAGTTACTCTCATGTGTTTTTATCTTGAAGCATCACTCAGACCATTTCAGCTCTTAGACGTGGGAGAAGGGAGGAGTTTTTGGTACGCGTTTGAAGGGCACAGCATGTTCGTTGATGTTGAATCAGCCAATAGGACGAATGAGGCGACAGAAGCCGGGGAGCCCAATCCATTTGGTGGTGTCGGTTCCCGGGCATGAAGCAACGTTCGAGCAAGGGCAAACCCGACAGACATCAGCCACGATGACGGGATTCTTTCACCAGTGCATTCCAGATTGAACACTATGATATTGAACCTACGAGAAACGATGACGTACAGAAAAAAGTGTCGCCTACCCTGAGATGGGCGTCACAACACGCAGTACGAGCAAAGCCTCCGAGGATTTGTGCTTCGCCGCTCTCCCATCGCTTAACCCTTGCCGGTCACTACCGATTGTCCATATCGTTCCTGAATTGATCCTCTTATACGATGACCTCTTTCACTTAAATGCTTATCTCCGAGTGATCATCCAACACTAGCTGCCTACACTTCAGGCTGCAGATCCAAGAGCTACAAGACGGTAGGGGGTATCGACAGACCTTTGTTTCTCGAAGGCGATCCACAGTTACAAATGACACAGACAAAGGTGCGACCTTCAACATCACGCAATGCGTAGTCACCTCTGTTGTGTGCAAATTACTGCACCTCATGTTATAAAATCTTGTCTTAAGACGTACTATAAATATGTCCATCGTGATCGATAAAACGAACAGAAAAAGGCACATTCTGGAGAACAATCCGGTTCTGTTCACTCAGTTCCGTGGTTGCGCGCACGTATTCGTCTTTGGTCCTCATCCTCTCTCCTGGCACGAACCGGAAGCTATGAAGCCAGACCCATACCACCTGTAATTGCTTAAAGGGCCTCAGGACCTCCAGCGTTAGCTGTAGTTCATGCCGCAGTCCAAACTCTTGTATTAAGACGTGCTTGATACCGTCTAGTTGGCCGCTGTACCATCTTCTTAAATCCCGGATATTATTAGGAGTAATATCGACATTAAGAAATAGAATATCAACATCTGGCAAAAACGTGATAGTTCTGAATTCTGGCGATTGGTGTCGAAGATAGATGCACACAGCGTTATCCTTGTCGCTTACATCTATACTCCCCTCAACAGGATGGGCAGTGTCATCTTGGAGAAGATGATCTGGGTTCAGTTGTAGGAATGTTGATAGCCCACAGGATCTCATGAGAGAAATGGGCCACGGCCTCGTTGATCGGGTTGAATGCGCCACTGCAGTGGTTTCGTATGGTGTGTCAGCGAGGGCAACATTTAACCCGCCGTTCTGATCATCGTTCAATTCGTCGTGTGGGTTCGGTCCTCGAGATGTTGTGCGAAAAACCTGAGGGTCCCTCAAAATTTGGTCTAGGGAAGCCGATCAATTGCTGTATCAATGCTGCCTTCAGTGTGGCGTCCCTACCTATCGGGGCCATGGCAATGCGTATCTCGCCAATACAATCGGCGCTCGTGCAGGAAATTCAGAGATCAACAACGGTGTAGTTTGCAGATATGAGAAAACTTCAAGTGATTCAGTCTCAGCGAAACACCTCCCGGATCCGAGTGGGCAATGCTTGAATCCCAAAAGAGAACTTGTCTAAAAGCTGGATAAACCACGACTCAACAGTGCAGTGGTGGCCTCCGGGGCCCTTAGGCTGGTAGAGTACTAAGGTAGAGATCATCGTTCAGGGGGTCTCTGTCAGCCATCGCCGAGGCTGCATCTCGCTATAGAATCACGCCACCTAGGGCGCAATGATAGGGGAATGGGGAGGTTCGTGGTAAGACAGCATGAGTGGCGCTCAACTGTGTCGTCTAGCAGTTCCGATAATTAATAGATATGGTTAAGTGATGAGCTCATATGTATAGACACAACGGCAATCTCGGACTTGAAGGCAATAGCTATACCTGCGAGACTGTACTAAGCCCCATCGACGTTGCTTGTGCGTTGTCGAATCAGTACTAGTCCAGGCGCGGACCCATCTTGGAATAAGGAACACAATTGGCTTCCAAGCTCAAGACTAGGCACCCAGTAGTCTCCGAATACAGTTGTTCCCGAGTATAGTGGTATTGTCAAGCTGAGCTGTGAGAGGTGGAATGAATGCTTCGCTCGTAAACTCGCCAATGACAGGTGTGGTAAGTCGATCGTCTTGTGTTTATTGCAAATGCAGAGCTCAAACAAAGCGTTGGCCGACTCGGCACCCCCTTTCATTTTTTATTTCTTTTTTTTCCCTTTCATTTCTTATTTCTTGGCATGGCACTACCGCCAAAGAACATGGTCTTTTCATCCCAGGCCGCGCGAACGACTCGATATCTGCTAGACTTGTGTCTGTGCGGACTGAGACGGCGTGTGATCCTCCATGGACGACTAAAAAGAGGTTTGCTGATCGAACCTTGGAGATAAGGATGGTATCCATCAAGATGGAGTATCTGCGAACTTTCATGAAGTGGTCAATCTTGGATATTGTGGCTTGCTTGCGGTGGCAAGGTATCGCGTCAAGTTGCAGCAGAAGCCATCGAGTCACGCACAAGCTCAAGGGATCGGTCCATGTTCTCTACCTGTATGACATATTAACCTCAAGTCAATTGTGATCGATAGTGCCCGAGTCGAAGCCGCCACACCGTAGTTGCAGCTCACTAAGCTGGTCTTTGCGGAGGAAGCCTCGAGTTTTGCCGTGCTATGTCCAACGCATCTGTGGCCCGCCTACTAAGACCGGACAATTTTGCCACGTTGAGGACTGAGTTTCTGTCGCATCTTCCGTAACATCCCTTATACTCAGATGGTGAAGACGGGCACGGCTCCGAGGGGGTCATCAAGGATATCGCAACCTCGCTCGGTCTAGTCTTATCCCGATCCTGAGGGTATTGCGGACGACTAACCGAGTTGTAAACGCGGCATACTTTGGTCTTCGTGCGCGTTTGCTATGGCTGAAACATGCTGAATAGCACCGCCCACTATGTATCCTTGGGTGCCCTGCGATTTTCGCCGTAGCCGACTATAATCGGCACAGTACTGGGCACTCCAAGCGAGGGGTGGGCCAGGAGTGTCTGATGGGAGGTTCGGCCCAATAGTATACAGGAACTTGGTGACCGAATGAATTGACTTCCTGATTATGTCATGACGTAAAGGCCGACGACGGGCATTTCTTCCTTTCTCGTACTCTCCCAGTCTTGATCGAATGCTTCGCTTCCTCTGACAGCTCAACAATTTATTGAACGTTGTCATGTTCGGGTTGTCTGGCTTGGCAGGAAGCTGATTTTTGTCGTAGGTTGCCATGCGGGTTTGATGGATTCTCCATTACTCATGTTCGACATCGTCCAACTCCGATCGTTGTTTTGCTTTCGACTTCCTCCTTTTCTTGCTCTCGCCTCCTCTTAGAGACACGAAATGCCTTCAATCTCATCGACTGTTCGCAGGTAAGCCATGGTCTTAAATCCCTTCTGTGGCAATTGAGTATTGGTTCGCAGTCCTCTTAAACAACTGGTCTGGAGACCAGCTGTGTACCCCAAAAGCCGGATAGTCAACAGCGATCCCCCATGGATACTCTTTCTCAATTTGACATCTATGGTGTAAACATTCCACTCGGACCCTCAATGGAGACCATAGCAGCAATGCCGTTGTAGGATTCCACGGTGACTTCTGCTCCCTTTTGTGCCGGAACATCTACACCAGCAACCCAAGGAGATAGGGAATGGCAGCCAGTCCTTGGCCGAGCGTCTGATTCATTCTTCTTTCTGGAAGCATCCAACGGTCAGATCGCGCCACAAATAGACGTTTTTGACAGCGTACGTGAACCGCATCAATGTGGTTTTGCCTTTAAGCCATGCTGTTCTCAAGCTTCCTCGCCGACCACAGTGGTCGACACCACGGCTGAACAGAGCCCTAGCCAGCAGATTTAGAATCGAATACGGTCGCCACGGAGAATAAATGTTTCCGAATAAGTGAGGAGCCCGAGGACTACGCCACGCTCTGGAAGGGAAAAACACAGGCGAAGGCCTAGAAACGATCTGACTCGTGGCTCACAGCATCGACTCTTCCTTGAACATAAAAGGATTGCTTCAACTGAATATCGTCTCCGGAAGCATGCTCAGATGTTAGCTCTTGTCTCTTAAGAACAAGCCATGGAAAACCAAAGTCGATATCTCGCTGCATGCGTGGACTCTCTGACTGCTGAGATATACCATCTCAAGGCTCAGCTATCACAGCACACAAATGGCAACTGCATCCTTATCCGGAAATACATCGCCAGTGAGGCCAAAAAGAAAGGCAACGATTGCTATCTTCTTCCTCAGTGTTCCGGCCACAGCTTGGAGAGGTTGTATCGTCGCAGCTAAGGCAACAGTGGTGCCAGCCCTTGTCGGTTGTTGAGTGTACGCACCTCTGGGTCCAAAATATCTCTCGGCATCGCAGCTCAGCCCAGCTCGTATATGAGACGTGTTGGAAGCCTCCAGAAGGGCTCTTGAAGTGGTGCAGTGCCTTTCCAACATTTCTCCATAATAGTATGAGTTCTTTGGTCGCGTAAATTGGAGCCTCGCGCGTTTCGTTCGACAAAGAGCCTGCTGGGGAGAACAACCATTCCACGCAGACTTGCAGCACTTATGCTGTGTTGGCCTCGGGCCGGTCAGAAGAATGGGAATGCGCAGCGTTGGTAGGCTGGATCGGCGAATGCAATACCGATCCGCAGTTTCTTATCGGTGATTAGTGCTGTTGTGTTACGGACATGATGCCCTCGAGGGCACGAACGAAGGTCGCTCGGGGAAAATTGAGTTCATAGCGTTCAGATACGATGGGAAAAAGGCGAGGAACCTGCTAACGCGTTTCCAGGAACGAGGGCTGGAGCCAGAAGACGTTTGAGACGAACACTTTCGCTCTTTGAGTTGACGGCAAGAACCTATTCATTCGAAGAACCGCGCCTGCATTTAACGAGCCGCGCGATGGCTCTCACCCTATCGTCGGCTCTCAATCGATTCGGTCGGTTCTCAGTTCGGCAACCTCGAGGAGGAGTTTTTCGGGATGTAGTGACGCGTGGGAAATCGGCAAATCAGTTGCATCCGGTAATGTGGTCTCAACCTCTTGACTAAGTGTATCACGAAGACAGACTGAGGGACAAATAAGTGCGACTCGCTTGACGGGTTAGGGAGAGAGGGGAGACAAAGTAGGGGAACGCGGAAGGGGGTTTACCAGCCGAGTAGGTGGTAGCAATGAAAGTCACCCAGTGGTAGGTCTATTCGCCCCTTGAAAGCTTCGATTGGTTGTCGACGAGTTGACCTAGCTCAGTGACCGCTCACCTGTGGAACCGTTCCATGGAATATACTTATCGATATGTGAACCGTACGCTGGATTGGCCTGAGTTGACGCTGAGATCCTAGTGTCAGAAGCACGTCACGATGGTCACATCGAGTCGAGAATCTATATCACATGCGTTTTATCTCGTCTTGTGTCAGGCATAAAACCTAGACTCGACCTTATTGTCTAGTTCAATCTGACAGGTGCACAGATTTTACAGTGGCACGCAGGTTCACGATGAATGTTTGTAGCTCGGTTTGCAGCTGCTGATAAATGCATTTGACCATGAGAGCCACTGATGGCCTTTATTGCGTCCTTACAAAGTGTCATCTTCGGGACGGAATGACGGTAGGTACTTTCAGCAAACCAACATCTACATATAGAACACTTCCACGAATGAACAGCAGCAGACCTCGCTCCGCCCGATCAGCGCTGCTGTCATTCGCAGAAAGCATATCCGCTGTTGCTCAGCACGGTACACACAGATACAAATAGAGTCTGACGCTAACGTAGCTACATCGCTTAAGAGCGTAGGAGCGGAAATTACTGTCACATCGCAGATCACACTCCGGCTCGGTTCCTTAGGGTCACGCGGCTGCTGTCGCTGCAGACGATCCTGCCGGTTTGTCCCTTTGCTGGTTGGCATTGATGAAGGGTATGTCCGCAGGAATAAGCAGACTAAGGCGTCGGCCAAATCGATGAATTATCATTGTTAGGGCGGTGATCACTTAACCTGCGATATGGGAGGTTTGACAACGTCGCGATACCAAGTAGCGGTAGCTTGGGGCAGCGTCTTATATCCCCACTTTACTGTATGGAATGAGGACTCACAAGCACAAATAGTTTCGGGGAGAGAGAGCGATGGTGAGCCATGGCCGATGACGATGTTCATGGCAGGGCCCCTCCAAGCAACGAATATGAAAGAGTATCTCAAGTCCAAACGGAGGGCTTCAGCCCGTTGGCAGCCCCAAGAATAAGTAATATGATGGGGATGCGTCTTTCATTTCCCAATCCGATCGATCGATTCGTAACATGCAAGCTCCTTGAGCCTTCTCGATTGGTCAGTAACCTCGCTGCGCAATGTCTTGTCTTTCATGCTGGAACGATAGCGTATGTGCAGTTCTCTAGCCGCTACAACTATCCTAACAAGCTTTACAAAATGTCTCACAAGCTTATGAGGAATATTCACGTGGCTCAGGACGACAGAACTTCGCTGTTCTTTTTTAACTATTACTTTTCCTTTCATACACGCTCGGGAACACGACTTACCTAGTCGAATTCGCGATGCGCATTCAGATCTCTACCATTTCGCCTATCGCTCATCGCATCCCCGCCGCTAGCGTAGTCCAAACTCATCCTTTCCGATGCACGCTTGTGGTCTAAATATGAGAGGATCATTCTCAGCAACGACAGATGTACCACTACGTCGTGAGGAAATAGTTGAGCAAATACAGCGCACGGAGACCGAAGAAGAGAGCAAGGCAAGGAAGCTGAGTTACATGCGTGCCTCGAGGGCTTGTAGTAAGTAGGAGACTCCCATATCTTCCATTCACTGGCGTATAACCTTCTAAACGTATCCCCTCCAGCTTTTTGCCGGTATCGGAAGATCAGGTGCATCAAGTCACTATCTAACGCGCAAGCTCACTGCATCAATTGCATTCGTTTAGGGAAGAAATGCAGTTTTCGCCCGGTAGACCAAAAACCTAGCGACAATCCGCAGGGCTTTCAAGCAAAGTCAGTGTCAAAAGCACTGGTAAAAAGAGGAGAAGCGACGTCCTCTCGAGTGACATTTCCTTGTAATCGGGTGGAGCAACTCACTAAACAGACACCGTCATTTGGCTCTTTAACGGAACACCTGACCCCGACACTAACGACAATCCCCATAAATGATAAAGTTGCTGAAACGAACGGATTCTTGCCTGAGATCAAAGGTTGTTAAGGAGCCGAGGTCACAGGCTATGCAAACTAACAGCAAATCACAGTATTGCCGACATCCCATATGCACCAGAACCATTCTGTATTGAACTTTCCCGACTGGGTTCATACAGATACCGATCAAAGCTTGACTTCGAGCATGGAAGAACTGAGCTCAAGATGGGAAAACAAATCTACAGAGTCACTTATAAGCACACAACCCTCGCCGCTTGTGATCCCATCACTACCGCTAGCTGAATGGATGCCTGGAAGTTCAAGACTCACTCTTAATGGGAACGTGCATTTTGCTCAGGATCACCACTTACCTCAGGTGCGATCTGTGTCATCAACGTCAGAGCTCTCAACCTTTGGTAGCAGTGCCTGTCAATATCCTGTGATCGACTCCAGTCAACTCGGGCAAGGGCTTCCTACATTTCCGGATCCTCATAACACATCTATTTGTGGTGTTGTTCCTGAATTCGAAGCAGGCAGTACCTACGAGATAATCCCAGACGTCCCTCTCTTAGCTGCGGCAGAGCTCCCGGAAAACTATATGACCTGGGCTCAACCACAACCAGATCCAAGTTCTCTGCTCATGGAGAACCACAACCGTTATGCTGCTGGTCGGCAATATGCAAATAGTAGGCAAGATCGCTTGTCACAGGCAGCCATTTCTAGCCAGCAGTTTAGCTACGATGCGGAGGCCTTATATTGCGTTTGATGATCAAATATCATTGTTCATAGGGGCCGGGATTCGATTCGTTGTCTGGAACGCGCCAGACGCCATTGCACATTTTGTAGCCATCGACAAGGCGAGGATATTGGGTGTCCCATCCCGCCAGTGCATTATATCGAAGTTTATGCGGTTGCCGACCGTTACGTGATCAAAAGTTCAGTAGATATCTCGAAAGTCTCGCTAGAGCTCAGTGAATCTTCTCATTGGTGCAAAGGGTGATGATGATTCGGGGAGAGAGGGGGGCTGGTGCGTTTTGTCTTCGAGGAACTGGTACCAAACCAGCTACGAGATTTGGTTGTATATTATGCTGCCTGTGTTGTTAGGCATTTATGGAAGGGGGAGGATGTTAAAGAGCTTGTATGAAGCTATGGTGCTTATCTCATGCTCTTGTAGGTGCCATGTTGCTTAGGCTTGTGTAGAATGCTATGTCTTGATCATCTCTTCACGGTACAATATGCCAAAATAATGAATCTCGAATTCTAAACCTCGACGTTATATATTCTGTGACTACAGTGATCTTCCGTTAAGGCGGACAGTACACGAGAAATCTTGTCCGACAAAATGTGTGCACCCCATCTCCAGCCCGAGCGGCTTCCTTCGGACTCACCGTACATATATAGAAGTACGTGCAGGAATTTATTTTTATCGCTGACCAGCTTTCTCGCGAGCACAATTAGATCCTTTTGAGATCCTTTTGAGTGGCCACCACTAAAGCACTGGTCGCAGAAGTAACTGGCTTTACCATTCATTGATGAACAAAAGAATTTCCGTCCCAGCCCGTGGTCATCCGAATATCCACAAACATTCTATCAATACGAGGCGAAAAGCGGCTACTTCAATAATCGAGCCACGGAAAAGAGTGTGACTAGCATCAAACCCAAAGCTAGTATAATAAGGTGAAAATGAGCATGACTTGGCAGTGGTTAAAAGTACGCGTCGAGCTGCCGTCCTTAAAGCTTATAGCCTAAAGTGATATAGCGTATGTAATATAAGATAAAGTCCTAATATAATTTAGGAAGAGTAACCTTAAGGTTATAAAGGTATAGAGGCGTGTCTTATGTGACAGGGCTTCCCTGAAACTATGGCAAGTTATAACAAATGCTCCCAAAGACTAACCGCGATCTTTCTCTCGCATGCTTGAACTAATCAATCCATCAATCAGACAGGCTCCGTGGAAGAAATCGAAAAGCTTCGCAAGCAGTTGGAGATCGCACAAAGCCTGTAGGAGGAAGAAAAGCGCCTGCGCGACGCCGTCGAGAAGCGCGCAAGCGCATCACAACCGTTCTCGCTCAATTTATACCTTAAGACATGCCATATGCTCCGCCTCGCTATCGAATCTATCGCCGATCGATCCCTACTATATGCGATATAACTAATCCGACCGGTCGTCTCTACCCTCATCGACTCGTTCCTTGGGATGCATTCCCAGCAGAGCAAGAAAAGGTTTGGGCTGATCTAGCTTTTAATCCCTCCTTCGCTACCTAGTCCACCTTTCCATCTCGGCATTAACTAGAGTATATGAAGTTGTTAACAGCAGCGAGATTGGCCTATGCAATAGTACTCTATCTGCGCACCAAGCCTAGATGTCAAAGATGGTAATGAGAACTGACTTCGCCGGACGGCTATAGCTTAAATCTACATATGCATTTATACTCCAAGCTATTTGATCACCGCTGCTGTCTTAGGCGTGGCAAGACGCTGCCGATGACCTCGATGTATAGGCTGTAGAGTACGAGGACATGCTTAAAAGCATCCCTGCGATAGACCGCAAAGCGAAACACGTAACACCATATAGAGCATAACGGTAGAAAGGCTTCGCGCGTTCGCCTATCCGAATGCGTTTGTGATGTTTGTCTCTTAAAGATAAGAAGTCTTAGTCTAGCGACGACGATAACGAAAATAATAACAGCCCTTTGCTAATACTAAACCTAACTGGTTGTTTATTAGGCGAATCTAGAGGTATGAATTCGAGAGAAGTGTAATTACCGGGGACATTACCGTATATATAAGGGCACGTAGATAAGCAATAAAATATATGAGACCGGTTAAAGGGTACCCACAAGTGTCTGCGCGGGCATGCTTTTGGTGGCCCTCTTGATAGAAAATGCCTTAATATTGTGTCTTTTGGCCAGGCGCATATTGACCGACCACGCTTTATTGCCCTTTTGCGCCGTTATTTGGTAACTGATTATGGGGACGATGCTGATTGTATGCTACTTGGCATCTCTGGATTACGAGGGTTTCTCTTTAAGCTATGCCTATTATTGCATGATTATATACTTGTTGCTAAAGGTGCGGAAGTAATGGACGGAAGGTATATATAACACGAGAACGAGATATGCGATTATGTTTGGCTACTTTAAGGCACTACTGTGTCGCTTTGCCTGGGTATAGTTGACCTTATAAAGCCCTATTAGTTCGATAGTGGTGTATATATAATCTTTTATTACTAAGTTATGGCGGTCGGCCTATTTTGCGAGAGATGGACGAGCTTAAGGTGAGTATTCTCGACCAGACTATTGTGGCGCTTAATCGACTTCACCAGGACCAAGTATTATACCACGACGCGGTGCCACGGGACGTTCTGTGTGATTGATTAAGCAGATGATGTATGTGAGTAGACTTGATGCTAGCGGAAGTCTATATTTATTAGCTTCTCGAGTCTATTAATTGTAACAGATAAAGCCGGAAGAGAAGTAGGCAGCGGGTAAGCATGTGCCAGATGCCTTTTCTGTCGAGGTGAAGTCTCTGCGAGAGGGCCATGACGATATTAAACGGGGTCATAATTACTAACTTGCAACCTTTACGCATTGACAAGACTAACTACAATGCCTTGAATTAATCATCCGGAGCCCTTCCAGAAGGTGTCTCTTGTCCACTTTTTCATCAGATCTGTACTCCAACAAGCTATTCTACATCATTAGGTTGGTTGAAATTAGCCATATATCCTTCTGGGACTCTAGTCTTAGCACCATCATCCGGCCCTTTTCTTTAGTTACAATGGTGTCTCTCATTCGTCTCATCTCGTCTACTTTCCTCTCTTGTCATCAGAACTACCCAGAGTTTATATTACAGAAGATTATGCGATTTTTCTCTTGATGGAGTTTATTTTAGCAATCGCATTTTCCACGTATTTTACGTATTTTCAAGTGCGCCTAATCTGTAGATCTGCTCTATATTAGGAAACAGATCTGCCTACAACTTAGGTTAGTGAATTGTATTAGTATGTGCCTTAACTCTTGGTCTATCGGCGCTATAACCGATAGCTCACCCACCAAATCGATAGTTCACGATTAGACTAATGATCTGCATAGTAAATCAAGTTAAGTTAAATGAAAACAAAAGAAAGGAGTTTTAACATGATAGCTATAAACTTGGACTTAAAATACTGCCCGCGGCCTTTCAAGCCCTTCCTGTTACACTTCATTCCCAGTCTATCACCTTGACTCCAGCAACACCATGAGACTTTCACACTTTCAGCTTCTGGCGCTCTGCCAATTTGCTTCAGCTTCGCCATGCAAACCCTCGTCTTCGTCGGGCTCCTCTGTCATACCTACAAGCGCTGATATCGAATCCTCCTTAACGCTATCAATGGAAACAATCTCATCTACCACTCAAGACTACACCGTGACTCTTTCAGAGACTACATCAGCCTCTGGCTCGTCTGAGTCCACCGCTATAGTGTCAACCGAAACTGCTGAGCCAACGACTACAACTGAAGCCACAGCAGGCTCATCAACGTCGACGGATCAAACGACGACCACCAGCACTGCCGCCCCTGACAGCCCTGATACTACTACCACTGTAGACACGACTGCTGCTGTAGATACTACTGCTGCGGATACGACTACTGCGGATACTACGACTGCGGACACTACTACTGCTGCTGCTGCGGATACCACTACGACTGCGGATACTACAACCACAGGTATGATTACTACGACTATCGCTTTTCCCATTGTTTCATTACTAAAGTAGCACCATAGACACCACGACTGCAGACCCAACAACCGCAGACACGACCTCAGATGCGCCAACGACTACCACCGCCACCCCAAAGCCAACCACCTGTGCCGATCTGGACAACCCATACACAGCCTCGGATGGCCAGAGTTATAGCATCTCCTGTAACACTGACGTTGCGACCTATGGTATAATTAACATTTCCTTCACAGAAGCCGACTTGATCGATTGTATAGAGACCTGCTCCCGGGATACCAGATGTGTTGCTGCGAACTGGGACCATCACGGTGTCTGTTACACGCTCTCACGAGCTGAAGACCCCGTTGGGAGCACTGATTTCGACACTGCATTTAAACAAGGTCAATAAGTCCATGGGAACAACTGACCGAAGCCGGGACTCTATCTCTATCCCCTTCCGACTTCCGTCCCGACAGTCAATCCGGTTCACCGAATCCACCCCATCTACCGCCGACTTCACCATGGGTTACGGACAATTTTTCGACCCATCATGGATCAAAGTCGATAAATACTGCAAATATCATCCTGACTCAAGCTCAAAAATATATAAACTGCGGCTATCAACTGCTAGCATTTTGTTTTGGTTCTGGAGCAAGGTTTATCGCGCAAACTGGTTCTTACTTCTTTGCGTCTGTGGCTTTTTCTTGGACGCACAGTCAATTAGGGGCTGTATCTAATATCCAGATCAAGGGGCACATGGTACGATGCAACTATCTTAGTATCTGAACGAAAATAAACACGAACAGACAGCGTGTGCTTTAACCAGTTCAACAAATAGAGGAGGTGTATTGAAAGTCTTTCATGGTTTGACACCTATATACAAGTTGTCCTAGTACTTAAGCAATTAAAGAATTGCACTGTTAATAAAACGCTTTAACATCAAGGCCAGCCTGTAGACTTTGGTTGAGGTCTCGGCCAACTCAGGTCTGATTGGTTGATTAACACGGAATCCATGCGTAAAGGGTCTATCTGCAAAGTTAATTTCGGGGTGCGTAAGTGGCTTTAGATATTCAAGTTGAATCTCAGCATCGTGAGGGGTTGTACTCCTCTGTACATCATCATTGGCTGAAGTGAAGATCGATCTTCGCTTTTGGAGTCTGGTGGCTTGACAATATGTTGAATTACATCATGCTAGCGATT
The DNA here is from genome assembly GCA_027945595.1 of Fusarium torreyae. Taxonomy (NCBI): domain Eukaryota; kingdom Fungi; phylum Ascomycota; class Sordariomycetes; order Hypocreales; family Nectriaceae; genus Fusarium; species Fusarium torreyae. The sequence continues at coordinate 401,649 of JAOQAZ010000018.1, forward strand.
GACAAGCAATCGGTTCCATATCCTTTAATACATCGGCTTAAGACGTCCGTGGTAGAAGTCTAGAATCCCCGAGACTTACTTGAACATACAGAACTGCAACCAACAGACGACAACCTTTGTCTGCCACAACATGTCTCAAAACATTCTCATCACTGGCGCGGCCGGATATATGTATGATTCCGTCAGGGTATTCATAGAGAAACGGCTAATGCGATCATAGAGGAGGTTCTATTATTGCCGATTTTCTAAACAAGCACTCTTCCGAAGTCAACGGAAACCAAATCTTTGCCACTGTTAGATCAGATGAACAGGCTGAAGCTCTTTTAAGGCTTGGTGTAAATATCTTGAAATTAGATCTGACAGACGAACAAGGTGTCACCGACAGCGTAACTTCCAACCAAAGTATGCCCTCCCATCGAAGTATTCAAGACACGAACAGCTGATTTTTCCAAGTTGGCATTGTTATACATACCGCCAGCTCGATCGATCCGAGCTTAGCATTCCCTTTGATTAATGCGTTGGGAAAACGAAAAGAGACCACCGGGAAGGTAACACATTTTGTCCATGTAAGATCCTCTGAAAGTATTTTGCATCACCCACATGAACTCACAACAGATAGACATCCGCACTGAGTGCATTCTACGAAAAGGCTGGCTGGCCACCTACGGTCAACCGAGATACAGACCCAGTTTTCGAGACGGAAAAGGGACTGGCAGACTCATACCCTGTTCGGAAGGTAACTATTGTATTTGCAGTTCTGAGGTATTCCAGCTGATGGTTTCAAGGCTGATGTGGCTATCATCGAGCATGCACAAACGCGTAGAGTCGGCGTATTCATTGTTGTACCTTCAATTGTCTGTGAGTCAAATATGGGACCTCAGCTTTCTCTCAATCCAGCTGATCCGAGAAACCAGACGGTCGAGGCAGTGGTCCATGGAATCAACTCTCTGTAGTCCTTCCTGGCCTGGTGAGAGCGAGCTTGAAGTTCAGCAGAGTTTACAAGTTCGACGAAAACATTGTCAGTACCCTATGCTCAAGTAGGGCAATATGATGCTAATGATTTACTTAGACGGTACAGGGTGTGCACATCTCGGATCTAACGGCCCTGTACTCGCAGATTGTTCAGGCAACCCTTCACAACGAAACAATCCCGAGCGGTACAGAAGGGTACTACTTTGCAGTCGCTCACGATATAGACGTTTGGGAATTCTTGGATCATCTAGCTACAGCGTTCAAAGCTCGGGGCCTCGCCACGGATGAACAGCCAAACATCTTCCCTAATGACGAGTTCGCAGCAGAAGCCATCGGGGTTCCCGTTCAATTCCTAGGACCACTTTGGAAAAATGGGTAAGTGACTATATCTGACGCGGAGGCGTTCTAACAAAATATGCAGGGGTAGTTTCACAGCCACGAGGCCACAGAGGATTGGCTGGAAGCCTGAGTGGGATAGCGCACGATTCTTAGAGAATGTGGATGATCAAATCCAGGATGTTCTAGAGCTAGGAGAAGCAAAGAGCAGTCTCATTGACTCTCTATTTGCTGCTGTCGGCAAGGGGAAGTAATCCAGTCTTTGCTTTTTCGTGAGTTTGCACTAGTCCATAGGCGAGATGAGTGTGAAAACGCCTGAGTCTCGTACTTTGACTTCGCTGAGGCCGAGAGAGTTCAACAGCCACGAAATAGTATCCAAAAGAAAAGCCGCTTACTTCATTCGACACAGTCAAAGTGATAAATCATCCGGCAGTTATGTATGTCTTGGTGAAGTGTTTCAAAGTGGTCCTCAAAGTTTATAAACGCGAGATCGGCAATGCACTAGAAATCCCACTTTAACCAAAATAGACAACGGAAGATATATTCGCCTGCCTCTTCCAGAAGAAATTCGGTGGCTCCGTAACTTGCTCAATCCAGCCTGACCATCATCCAATCGTGTCACCCTTGTATAGGGGAGATGGCCTCATAGGTCAATTTCCAGAACACGAGGACAACAGCTGCACGGCATTTCATTGCTGGGAGAAATGGTGCTCAGCTGTGATTGGTGGGCTTTCTGTCCATAGTGGCTCGGTATTGTCGGCACTTGTATGGGGCTAGAAACGGTCACTTACCAGATACGACAATCTTGGCCGAATAGGGAGTTTCAGGTTAAACACACTGGCCAATCTCCGGGAGCATGGATGCCAAGCTATATACTCGACACAAAGATGGATGTTTATATAAGGATTCGATCCTGCCAAGGTCTCAGCAGCTCTTCAGTCTCTCCCTAGTTCACTCTTTCAGCCCTATCAGTTTCGAATCTTTCTATCTAATCCTTCTATTCTCATTCACCATGAAGTTCCTTGGCGTCGCTTCTGCCTTCCTTGCCGCTGTGGCATCGGCTACTCCTACCACTCCTTCCAAGACCCTCGACAAGCGTGCCACCACCTGGTGTGATGCTTTCGGCTCCGTCCAGACTTCTGGATACACTGTCTACCACAACAACTGGGGCAAGGGTGATGCCACCTCTGGATCTCAGTGCACCACCTTCAACTCTGTGAAGAGCGGTTCTTTCTCCTGGTCTACCAGCTGGACCTGGGCTGGTGGTCCCACCCACGTCAAGTCTTACTCCAACGTTGCTCTTGAGAACATCAACAAGCAGGTTTCTGCCATCAAGTCCATCCCTACCAAGTGGACCTGGCGTTACACTGGCACCAACATGGTGTCTGACGTTTCTTACGATCTTTGGCTCGCTCCCTCCGTCGGTGCCAAGAACAAGTACGAGATCATGATCTGGGTTGGCAGCTACGGCGGTGCTGGTCCCATCTCTGACTCCGGCTCCACCCCTATCGCTACCCTCACCATTGCTGGTTCTCAGTGGAAGCTCTTCCGTGGCCCCAACGGCGACACCACTGTCTACTCCTTCGTTGCCACCAAGAACATTGGCAACTTCAACGCCGATCTTCTTCCCTTCCTTACCTACCTCACCAAGAACCAGGGTGTTCCCAGCAACTACGTTGCCACCAGCTTCCAGGCCGGTACCGAGCCTTTCGTTGGTAAGTTTTATCATAAGTGTGTGTTTGTTCTGAAGCTAACTTGTCAGGTTCCAACTGTGTCTTTGCCACCTCTGCCTACACCCTCACTGTCAACTAAACTGCCTGCAGCGCATGTTTGGCTTGGTAGTGTCTTACTACCATCTTTGTTGTAAATATTTGCATTGTATATAACTGAAATCTGTTTTACATATTATATAGCCTGTCAGGAACGGCGATGTAACAGAGAGTCCTGTGAACTTGGAGACTATTGATCGAAACTTGCGAACCGTGAAAGTGAAGATTGTCTGAGCTATGTGTCTATCACTTCAATGTTATCCACAGCTAACAGTCTCATATTTGCAAATCCAAAGTCAGATTCGGTATAAACTTGACACGATGTAGTATATCCACCACTCCCCGTGGGGTTGTGTCAACTTGGCTAGAAACTTGGCAGAACATATATCTAAATGACTAGATGCTACGTTCGAAACCGAAGAGGGCATACTCTCACCGACTCAAGCATTCATTGTTAATACCAGTATTCCTTTCTATTGTTTAGCGAACCATGAGTCTATCCCTCTCTCTAAGTACAAAGTATTGCCAATCTCCTTGTACGCCATATCCCAAGTGGCTATATCCGCAATTGCACCAGTCAAGTTCAGTTTCACTAAAGAAATCAGTCTATCTCAGCTGCATTCCAGAAACTACTTGATTTCAATGAGTTGAACCTCGGTGCGCCCTGACGCGAGAAGATCGGCCACTTCACCATCCATGAGGCCTAGCATGAAACAACACCCAACAAATAGGTAATGGTCATTCTCGGGGCGGAGAATTACAAGCAACCTGCAGCCTGCAAGGACGCACACCACATCACTAGGCAAGACATCCCCAGCTGCCAACCCGATGTAGCCATCTTCTGTGGTAAACAATCTACTTCCTTTTTGGTGCCGGCCTGCGATTAGCCACTCACCGGTTATTGAATCATGATGAGGCTGTTGAGACATCTGGATCGGGCCATGGACTTGCTTGGTTACAAGCAGCCAGTATGAAAGTCTCTGGGTATTATATCTGCCATCGGCATTGAGTAGAAATGTACAGCATAGTACCTCCAGAAAGGATTTGCCGTTGATATAGGTCTCTCCATGCACCTGCAAGAGATCATTGACGCAACAAGCAAGACGATTGCACATGAAATCTTCAGAGACAGGCTCTTGGTAGCATTCTATAATAGTTTGAGTTTTGATGGCTTTCGCCCACAAACTAGTACCAGAGATATCTACAGGGACATGGTTCCAAAGCTCAGGCACTGTCTGGTACACATTCCGGGGGGGCCTGAACCAGGTTTCATTAGCCAGACGCATTGGCTGTTCATCGGCAGTGAATACAGGAGCCCAGCTAGGAAGTTCATGAAGGCGCCGAGTACCAATAGCATGTGATTTCAAGAAGTGGAGACATCCTAAACCACGCAATTCTTCGCTGAATCTCGAGTTCTTCTGGAGTCTCTTCCATGTGGTTACAAATGCTTGCACAAACTCGGTGTATACTTCACGTATAGATTTGGTGTAGTCTGGAATGATGGGCAGCTTGGTCACAGCTAAAAGCCCATAGACATGATCCAACTTGTTGCTAGCAATCACTTCTCTCTGAAAGGAAAGATGAAGGTGTTTCCCGGTCCACTCCTCCGAAATTTTGGCCTCCAAACGAGCCCATCGTATCGCTTCAAAAAGGGTCAAAAGATTATGATATTCTGCAAGGAGATAACGAGCAGTTTCTTGCTCTAAGGGACCCTGAAGTCGACTGTCCATGTTTCCCAGGTGCCTGAGGTAGCATTTAAGTGCGTAAAATGCTACAGAACATTTTAAATGACTCAGTTTGTGAGAAGGAGAGAGATAGAATAGTCTTTTGGCAAGGACTAGTTCCTGTTGGATCCAGGCTCTATACCAAAATGAGAGACGGATAAATCTGACGATATAGTAGTGCGGCTCGTAGCTTCGAAAGTGATTGGACTCCCGATCGAAGAGCACACTCTTTTCTGGGAAGAGCCAAGAGAACCGGGGATTGTCTTTCGGGACTTTCATTGCGCGGATCTCAAACTTCAAGTCCGTAAGAGGTAGAGGTGTATGGTCGGACTCAGCGTCCCAGTCCTCCCTCACAGCTGCACCTATCCGTTCAAAAATATCAAATGCTCTTGAAATATCTCCGTCGTCTGAGGAAATCCAAGCGAGAACCATCTCAGCTGAAGAGTAGATATTCGCCATCATGCTGACTTGAGCTGATCGCTCAGCAATGTCATCTTGGTTGATACAGACGGCATCAGCCCAAAGACGGAACTTGGATGTATCGAGGTTTGAATCAGATTCAAGCTCGATTTCCATCCAGTGCTTCTTCAGATGCCGTAGAGCGGTGGCAAGGTTCACAGTGACTTGTCTAGGAAAGCCGTCCACAGTGATCTCCTCCGTGACGGACGGATCACCCCAGACATAGGACAGACAGACATAGTAGGTTTCGGGAGTAAGGGGAACGGTGTGGAGTTTGCATTCCACCTTATCGTTGGGGGATTCAGAAAGAATTTCAAGAAGACGAATCTCATGTCGGTTTGTGTTGAGAGGTTGGTACAAGGACTGAGCGTGCCCTACCTCCATGTTGATGGACGTCGTTCGACTAAGAACTGACTAGCAGTTGAAGACGATGGGCAAGCTTGATTTTGGCATCCATATCGGGCGCGAGACCAAACTAATATGCGGCTTCGCAAGCAGAACTGTTACTCTGCGATGAAACTATCTTTTTTGTCAAGATTATGGCCATTACCAAAGGGTAGATAAAACGAATCACGGCTGGGAGTCTTTCATATCTGAGGATATTGAAACTCATGAACAAACAACATGGAAAGATTTCAGACAAATCACTACCTCATGCAATTTCTTTTTACCCTCTCAAAACAAATTGGTCTCATTGTCTCCTAATACTGTGTGCTTCTTGGATGTTCTTCACATTGGCCTGTAACAAGAACAAAGGACACGATTTCTAGCATTTCAGCCACATCAATCCAGTGCCAACTTGACTTGCCGGTATTGTGATCAACGGTGTGCTTCTTTGCTTGGTTTTTTGTCAAAGCCCTAGCTCCAAAATTCTTCTCGTTATCAAGTTATTTATGCTATCAATAATACAACGCCAAGCATCTTTCTCAGGTTCCAAGAAAACATTGCAGCCTTGTAAGAGTTTGATGGTTCGTGAAAGCAATACTGTTTAGTTGGCTAAGGATCCAAGACAAATCTGTATGCTCCGAAATATGAGGCTTGCCTTACGGCAACCTCATAGCTTCTTGTGTACTTGATAGGAAACACAAACGTTGTAGAAGAATGCACAGGTGCGTTAAAACAACCACATATAGGTTGCAAGGGCCAGGAAGGGCAAATTCCGTGATTTTCATGTATCTTTCCGCACTTCCCCCTGGGGCGGAACAAGATCCTTGAATCTTATCTTGCCTGTTAAAGTACTGGGGTTATTGGGAGGAATTATGTATCAAAGAAAGGTAAAGTGCTTCAGAGACTAGCTCCACTACCCTTATTGCTCTATGCTATGTCTGATTACAGTTGTTTCAGTTTAGATATTGTGGTCGCACAAGGGCACAAAAGACTACCCTGCAATAGCGGAACTCAGAAAGAACTCATTTACTTCGCAACCGTCTAGAGGCATCTACGGCAAACAATTTCCGCTAGACCATTTACTATCGGGAGAAATTTTTTGTAGAATGCACCAAGTGAAACTAGATCAGTTTGCATTGCGCTGATTGTGAACAAAGTCAAATCGTGTCGTGCAACGGTGATTTGGTAGATCAAGATAAGATTAAACAGCAAACTCACGGTTGGAATGACAAAGAAGACTACTCAACTTGAAACTAAGCCTATCCAGGCTTTCATCTTAGTTGTGAAGGAATGCAATCCATGCACAGCTAGAAACTTGGACAATCTGGCTATTCACCTAGGCAGCCATGCATTCGTTCTTTGAGCGCCCGATATCGCGATCAAACAGGAGGTAAATCGAAGGGTCAACGTCAGTTAGACGATATATTAACCTTCTTGATGTCATGCAACAGCGATCGACCGCCAAGTGGGTTGATTGACACCGTGACATCAAGACGTTCTGTGATGGATGGTAACCATTGATGATCAAAGATTATCAGATCAATCTCGATATCTGATTGAACCTTGTTGTGCACGTCAAAAAGAAAACCTTGCCCTTGGTCTCTCAATCAACACACGCTTTACGTCTGGAAGTCCTCACCTCACCCGATAATCTCCTCTCGGCCGGGTGATGTGACATTTACCTAATCCGCGCCGCTACAAAGCTCAACTTGACCCACCAAACTACCTGTCAAGCCGGGCCTTAATCCCCTTTGGCTTTGGTGTCGCGTGCTTTTTCCCCGAGGTCAAGGGTTCAATGAAGCTCGCAGGGGTTATGAGGTGTTAATATCCGTGTAATCGCCAAAATAAGAAGGGCATGCCACTTGCTCCGACGAACTAATGGTATTCTAGACCATCTGTCGTACTCGGTGGTGGAGTTTTGACAGAATTTTAATGCCCAAGAGCGTTCATTATCGCCAAGATTTGCTCGCCAAGCTTTTCGGGACCCGACAATTCGGACGTGAAGTGGGATGATGTCCAGATTAAGAGTTGCCTCCGTGATACAGGAGATTTGCTATGGAACCGAAAGATGACGGAGCTAGACCGATTTTACCATCCTCGGATCCTCGCCAAGAGGCAGCCATCAAAGGATGGTTCGTTGACTAGTGAGTGGCCTGTTATCAATCAGTCCCTTTGCGGCTCGTCCGCGTCATCCGACGACACCATCAGACTTTTTCTAAGCGTGTCATGGCCCAAGAATGCCATTCTCAGAAAGATCTAAGTGGACCGCAGAGCGACGTTGCATTCGAGCTCAGCTTGATCGGGGCAGAAGCGAGTCTTTTCGGTGGAGAAGAATGTAAACGAGTTGAATGACCGGGAATTGAGCTGAATTTACAGCGATGTAACGGTTTATTCTGTCTTTTTGGTGCAACGTAGATACGGACAGCTCCGAGTCATCAGATGAGAATCATTGCCTGTTCTGGACGTGCATACATTTTACATGTCGACGATGAGATGCTGATTGCATCGGCGAGCCCGCTGCCGCTAGAGCTTCAGAGGCCTACAGGACAAGCTCTGCACATCAGCGTTCATAAAGGCGTCTAGCTTGTGGCCAGGCAGCTGTTTTAGATCCCTGTATCAAAAGTGCACAAGCTTAGCTGTACAAGGCAACATGTCTGACGATCCCCTTGTCCCCCGAGGGATTTCCCTGTCACTGAAGTGAAAGCTGAATCAATTGATCCTCGGCTCACATTGTGATTGATTGACTAACGCCAAGACGATGGATTTTAGCTAAGAATCCGCTGTGCTGATCCGTCCGAGCTCGGCGAGTTAATGAGTAAGGATATCGGGGGTTTTCGATACGAGAGTCTATTGTAGGACAAAGATACAAGTGTATACTGACAGCTTCACAGTATCTCTGTAACATTCTGTATGAGGTCGTAAATACTATTTGATCGTAGGATTCACTGCAATTCAGTACAGTTCTCTACGTCACTTGTAGGCGTTGATGGTTGTGATCTGATGATGAACCCCCATGCCGCCACCCTCATCACCACGTCTAATCCCAGTCCCTGGACACCAGTGGCTTGCGCTAAGCCAAACATTAGGCGATTTTACTCGTCAACGGCCGAAATGGTCGCATGGCAAGGGGAGAAAAAAAGTCTGCTTCCTCGGTACTTTAAGTTATCTAATCAATCTGGGAGTGGATCTTGCGGATGCAGTGGTAGGTATTAAGCTGCAAGCTCTCCCACTCTACTTTAATCCTTCCATGTAGCATTTTAAACTTTATCCTCTCTTTGCATGAGGTATACTCTTGTTCATCATGTCGTCTCCTGAATTCAACAAAGAGACTCAGGAGCCCAAAGCTCCTGGGGTTGAGAATGATCGCGGCCATGAGGTGCCCAACTCTGCGGCTGATGCTGTTCGCGACATCACGTCACCTGGTGTGCAGCGCATCAAGGCTATGTCCCAGGTCATCACCCGAACGGACCGTGTTTTCATCTTCTTTGGTGTCTTTCTGATCGCTTATGCCTACGGTCTTGACGGTACCGTTCGTTATGCTTATCAGCCCAATGCTTTGAACAGCTTCGAAGAGCACTCGCTGCAGTCCTCCGTCAACACCCTTCGAGCCGTCATCGCAGCCGCCGCTCAGCCCACAGCTGGTAAAATCGCCGATGTTTTCGGCCGTGTCGAACTTATCTGTATTTCCGTCTTCTTCTACACCATCGGTACGGTCATTGAGGCCGCCTCCACGAACCTCGATACCTATTCCGCCGGCGCCGTCATCTACCAGATCGGTTATACTATGATCCTCCTGCTCGTCGAGGTCATTATCGGAGATATTACTTCGGTGCGCTCGCGTCTGTTCTTCAGTTATATCCCTGCTCTGCCCTTTATCATCAACACTTGGGTCAGCGGTGATATTACAGAAGCTGTGCTGGGAGTTACAAGTTGGCGATGGGGAATTGGCATGTGGTGCATCATTTACCCTGTTTGCTCTCTGCCTCTTATCATCAGTCTGCTTGTTGTTGGACACCGCGCCAAGAAGCAGGGCCATCTCGTTGGCTACCGTTCGTCCTTCCAGCAATTGGGTTTCAAGAACTTCTCTGTTGAGCTCTTCTGGCTTCTCGACATTATCGGCGTCATTCTTATGATTGCCGTCTTTGCTCTCCTCTTGGTTCCTCTGACCATCGCCGGTGGTTTCGAAAGCAAGTGGTCAGCTCCTCAGGTCGTCGCTCCTTTGGTCATTGGCTTCGTCTGCATCCCCGTTTTCGTCATCTGGGAACTTCGAGCTCCTCACCCTCTTGTTCCCTTCCACCACATGAAGGACCGCTCTGTCTGGGCTCCCATGGGTATCGCGTGTATGCTCAACTTTGCCTGGACCATGCAGGGTGATTATCTCTTCACTGTCCTGCAGGTCTCGTTCAACTTCAGCGTCAAGGCTGCCACTCGAGTCCAGTCCCTCTACTCCTTCGCCAGTGTCATCACCGGTACCATCCTCGGTGTCATCGTCTACAAGGTTCGCCGTTTCAAGGTCTTCATTGTCTCTGGCACCGTTCTCTTTCTTGTTGCTTTCGGTCTGCTCATTCGATACCGAGGCGACCCCAGCGGCGACAATAAGTCTGGTGTCATTGGCGCCCAGATTCTTTTGGGTATCGCCGGTGGTATGTTCCCATACCCTGCGCAGGCATCCCTCCAGGCCTATGTCACCCACGAGCGACTCGCCGTCATGACCGGTATCTACCTCGCCCTCTACCAAGTCGGCTCCGCCTTCGGAAATGCTGTCTCTGGTGCCATCTGGACTCAAGTCCTCCCCGTTAGGCTTGCCGAGAACTTTGCAAGCTTTGGCAACGACACCCTCGCCATTTACACTTATTCGCAGCCTCTCTCCGCTATCATCGATCCCTCCGGTGATTTCGCGGTCGGCACTCCTTACCGTGAGGCCATGATCGACGCTTACAAGCATGTCCAGCGTCTTCTGACCATCACTGGTATCTGCCTTTGTATCCCTCTCATCGCGTTCTCTCTGTGCTTGCGTAACCCCAAGCTCACTGATCAGCAGAATTTGGTGGAGGATGAGAAGCCCGGTGAGGCTGTTGAGCGCACTTCTGCATAAAAAAGTACATATTGCTATAATACTGTAATTGAACTAGCCTAGGGCTACATATCTGTTGAACATATAATCTCAAGTTTTGATGTGATCGTTGGCAATTTAGACTGGGTTTCTCAAGGCTGTGCAGGACTCTGAACAACAGTTTACAACATCAATGCTATTTTGAGAAAAGTCTTTAATATTGACTACTTTGGTGTAATACTGTTAGAGTTGAGTCTGAATTGACTGACGAATCGTTGCAGAACATAAGTGTCTGACGCGAATATACAATGATGATGAGGAGCGCCTTGAGGATGTAACCAACAACTCGATTCCGGTGTCGACAGAACAAAGCACACTTCATCCGCATATGTTAAGAAGCTAACAAGAGCTTGTTTACCTCCGCCCAACCCCGTGTGCTGTTCCCGCTCAATCCGACTCTGCAAGGCACAAGCTTATCTCAAATTAACTCCCGTGCAACACAATCTCTATCAACGGGAACTAAGAAACAATTCAGCCTATAAACTCATACCAAATAGTCAATCTTCGGATGTATTGTCCTGACTTAACCCTCCTCTGGTTAGCCCTTCACCGCTCATTATCGTGCAGTATGTCATCAGAGATTGAGGGCATACACGAGACCCTAGATGCTTGTAACTCGCAGCCAATCTGTGACGAGCGTTGAGACGGGTTGCAGAAACGGTTGCCTCGTATTCCGATGAGAGTCTGCATGGGAAATACTCCGAAGAAACCACATTAACGTTGTTGTGCGCACAGCATGGTCAGTGGGTGCATCAAGTAAGCCGTTGTGCAACGTCGAGATAGAATGTTCCTTTGATAGTACGAGTTTCATTTCCAGGGACCATATAATTGGCAAAAGTGCCAGGATAAAGAATAAAGCTGAAATGATCTGCGATATTAGAGACATCTTTAGCGATGTGGCTTACATTTATATTGAGGGCCTCAGAACATCTGCGAATATAATCGTCTCATTACCGACCGCGACTCATATTACAACGCCATTTCTGCTGTGGTACACAAAACCTTACAATGGCTGACGCCCGAAACACTTGATGATGCTGAGAATCAGAATGTGATGGCTTCTTGACGAAGATAAACTTTTGGAAATGAGGTATATAAGTAACAGTCACGACAGCAGAAAGTCTAACTCAATCATCTCATCTGCCGTTAGGCATCCGTTCGTTATTAGTCATTCGTTTATCCTTTCATTATGAAGGTCTTTGGAGCATTTATCGTGGCCGTCTTGGCTAGTTCCGTTGCTGCAACTCCAAACTGGAGTGGTCTCTTTGGTCGTTCTCAAGGCATTGAGAAACGTCAGGCTGGTCGATGCGGAACAGGTTTTGGAACTGTTTGTGCACGAAACGAGTGTTGTTCCAGCGCTGGGTGAGTTATCTCATACCTGTTATGAAGTTTAAGACTAATCCTCAAAGATGGTGCGGAACTGGATACCTCTACTGCTCGGCTCCATCGTGTCAGATTGAGTATGGTCCTGGCTGTGACGCGAATGTTCGTCCCAGTGGACCCGATACTACCAACATTGCTCGGCCTAGAGTCGGAAACATTCCGTATGGTCAGGCCATCTATCGCTGTAACCACAATGGTGATATTGCCTTGACGTATGATGATGGTCCGTACACTTACACGGAAGACCTCCTCGATCTACTTCGGGTAAGTCACATCTCTGACTACGTATCATGCTCTAACACTCGCAGCGATACAACGCCAGAGCAACATTCTACATCACTGGTCGAAACCTCGGCAAAGGCGCCATCAACGATCCAGCTACACCATGGCCAGGTCTCATCAGACGCATGGTCAGAGAAGGCCACCAGATTGCCAGTCACACATGGTCTCACCAACGTCTGACAACTCTAAGTCGGTCCAAGTTCTGGAACCAGATAATCTACAACGAGATCGCCTTTGCCGACATCCTCGGCTACTTTCCCACTTACATGCGTCCCCCATACTCAGCCAGCAATACCACCACAGACGCTTGGCTAGGTGAGCTAGGCTATCACATTACCTACTTCAACCTCGACACAGAAGGTTATTTGCACGACAGTCCCAACATGATTAGCACATCCAAAGCTATCTGGGACAACACCGTCGAAGGCCGGTCTCCCAGAACTAACACCTGGCTTCACATCGAGCACGACCCCGTGTACCAAAGCGTCTACAACCTCACCGAATACATGCTCCGCTCCCTCAACCGGAACAACTTCTCCGCCGTCACCGTAGGTGAATGTCTCTAGGACCCAAGGGCAAACTGGTACCGTCAGGTAGGTACACGCGTCCTGCCATCGGGCACAAGCTCATCCTCCAGCTCGGCGACGTTTCCGGCGACGACTAACGGACGGTGCGGCTCGAGACATGGCGGAGCGACATGTCGCGGTGAACCAAACGGTGAGACATGCTGTTCGCAGAATGGATGGTGCGGTGCGACAGAGGGACACTGCGGGAGAGGATGTCAGCCGGTTTTCGGGACTTGTAATGGTGTTTCGGAGCCGGGGCCGGAGCCGACGGCGAGTGTGAACGGGCGGTGCGGGCCGGATCACGGAGGGGCGAGTTGTGCTCGGGAGCCTGGGGCGACGTGTTGTTCGAGGGCGGGATGGTGTGGAAGTTCGACGGATCATTGTGGCACAGGGTGTCAGAGGGGATTTGGAACGTGCTCTTAGTAGTTCATGCTCGAAGGATCTATGATGGAAGAGGATTCAGTAGTTATCGTAATAACGTAATATTATTCCCGAGTAACCTCCGTTCTCCATCAAAGGATGGTGATCTTCATTCACCACTTCATCTTGGCATAGGGCTTGGGACACTTTCACCATCTAAATTCTTGAGATCAGACGTTGAGGTACGAGAATCGGGAGTAATCATGCCGATTTTACGCATGAACCTGGTTTCTAGTCGGCGCAGTTAATCTCAGTAGTGTTAATTTCAGGAGTAAGCCATTCCAGCCACGGTCGTAGTGCTTGTTTTTTAGCGTGTGCTTTGTCTGGCTGGTCAGTTTGACAAGCCTTCAACCGTTTTCTGTGCTTTTGGGTTCGATCTTGGTTTCTTCTGAAGGATAAAAGACTCCCATACAATAGATAGACAGGGTAAACTCCAGTTAACGTCGATCCCAGTATCATTGCTTCCTATTACCTTGATGAATCGTCGATCATACCTCATTTTCGCCTCAAGCGACCTCCACATCACAGCACGCCAAGAAATCGCCCCAGGGATCGTTCCAGACTACCGGCACTCTGTGAATGAAATGACATCTCTCAAGTCTCTTGATTGGTCCATCACAAGCCATCTAGGCTGATGAGCGTCTAAACAACAAGGCACATTCAACAACAGGAAACAACCGTTCAAGTTAAAGCCTTTGATTGAACGCCATTCACAAAATAGGGTGTTACCCCTGAACGGTGCCTGAATGCCACGGTAGGGCTGATTCTGTATTGTTGCCTTAATTCGGTATAGTAGCATTGGATCCTATCAAACGGCTCACGGCATCTCTAGCGGATGAGCCCCTGACATAAAACTTCAGTCCAGGCAGTGCTTTTAGTTGATCCATCTTGGGAAAAGTGCTAGCGGTGAGTGGAAATTGATGCCGTGGGTTCCTAGCGAGCCAGGCTGAGAAAGAGACCATGATTCTCAGCCAAGGCGATCTAATATTCTGGGGAAGTTGTGGCAATCTCTCTGTGTACTATTAAAGACCGTCTTATCCCCTTGGTCTCACACAGTTCCCATCTACTCATCCTCACCTGTCTGTCTCTACCAGTCTCTACAGTCTTTCCTGTTCATCATCAAAATGCAGTCCATCATCCTCGCCACCCTTCTGGCTTCCGCCGTTTCGGCCAACAGCTTCATGGCCCATCCTCTCATGCAGCGCGACCTCCTCCAGCCTCGCGCAACCGACGCCGCCTCCGCCGCCGGTCTCAGCGGCGAGTGCCAGAGCGCCTTGCTCGACATCTACAAGACGATCCCTACTCCTGCCCCCAAGATCGTCAAGGACCTCACCGACAACCCCCAGACCGACCCCTGCTCGTTCAGCGTCCCTGCTTCTCTGTCCAAGGACTACTCCAGCTACAGCTCCGAGATCGTGTCCTGGTACAGCAAGAACGAGGGCGAGATCTCCTCTGCCCTTAAGGAGTGCCCTGAGCTGAGCCAGTATGCTACCGCTGTGCCTGTCTGCTCTACTGCTGCTGAGGCTGGTGCTAAGAAGGCTGGTGGTGATGCTACCACTACTGCCGACAAGCCTGAGAAGACTTCTACTGGCAGCGACAGCGAGAGCACCGGTGCTGCTTCTACTCCAACTCCTACCGATTCTAGCTCTCCTGCTGTCAACACCAACGGCGCTGCTCGTGAGGGTGGTATGATCTACGCCGCTGCTGCTGTTGCCGGTATTGTTGTTGCTGCTCTGTAAAAGATGTTTCATGGGGAGAATTGGACTGTTACATCAGCATTTAATCGGATATAATACCTTTTAATACAACCAACATCATCTATCTTTCTGTAAATCCTCGAATAAGTCAAGTCAAGCGTAGTTCCAGCCCTATGGTTCATCATCTGTTGGTTCACGACCAACACAACGCCACCGATCCACTCAAATCATCTTTATTCCAAGCTGTGTCGTGAATGCGGTCCAAGCGCGCGTGTGTTTCCTAATGATTGTCATTCTTTGTTTGTCGAGTCGTCCAAACACTCGTTACTCAGTGCATGCCGAAAGACTTGTGCTCGAACAAACGAGCGTTTGTTCCATAGGCTTTCTTTGTGTTACTTACACTTTAAGAAGTGGTGATTGCAGTGAATCACGCCAAGGGAACAGCAACGGCTATGACCAACAGCCTTGACACCTTGGCCGTACTCGGGTTCACCAAGTATCCCTAGTTAGACAAAGGGCTTCGGTGTTTGTATTGTCACATGGAGGAAGGCTAAACCACCCTTCCACCTTCCACAACCATGGTAGTCACCCGCCGTAGTTGCATTTATATAAAGGGCGCCTTGTTCTCGACACCACTTACAACTCCAGCATCATTCAACCTACAATCATCATCATCATCATCAGCACCATGGACAACAGAAATATCGGTTTCGCTGACAAGGTCGGCCGCGGTCTTACCAACGGCATCTTATTCTTGACTCGAAGATGGAAGTTACTCATGCTCAGCTACGTCTTTGTCGCTACCCTCGGCAGCGCACTTCTCTACCTCCACAACGGTCCGTCCACCTCATCCTTTCCACTTCTATACTAACACCGTCCAGAACAAGAAGCCGCTCATCTCGTCACCCGAAGCTGGGGAGGTTTCGACCAACGCCCTCTGACCGAGAAATGCTACCGCCAAGAACGTACCGCGATGCTCCTCTCTCTGTTCTTTGGATGCCTGGGTATCGACCAGTACTACGCTCATCACTGGCCGTTGGCTATCTTCAAGATGTTGACTTTCGGTGGACTAGGGCTTTGGGCTATGATCGATATGATCTTGTGGATTGTGGGTGGTGTGTATGGTACTCCTGGATGTCCTGGGGGAAGCTCCAAGGGATGGCAGTATTAGTTGGGTGTAGCTGTACGGCATTTCACTATGGGATTCATGTTGGTATGAGGCAGCTGGTGACATGGGACAGCTACTGGTGAAGCATCGTGCTGGTCTAGATCGGTCATAGTATAACCCAGGCGTCGATCATGCATTGCGAAACAGCAATTAATATGTTCAGCAATCAGTCCCACATCCGTCCCTCCATGATAGCATCCCGCTCAAGCATTGTCCAAATACAAGCCTGTCTGCGTTATCAGATCACTTACACCAATACAAAAGCAGAATAATGTTGTTCAGTGATGCTGTAACTCTGCGGCACAGCAACACTGTTCCAGGTATCCTCTGCGAAACCCCAATCATCGAACATCGGGAGATTACAAATCTACAAGTAACGCGTGAATTAGCGGATTGCAGGGAGATTAGTGTCAAAACGCCAATGCTCGAGCTAAACGCCAGGTAATTCAAGGGTCCAAGCTGAAGCTGTTGGTCAAATGAAGCTAACTTCACCTCGTACAATTAGCTGCGCAGAACATGTCAATCAGGACAGAGCTTCACCTCAAGAGCATAGTTGTAGCAAGCAGCGTGGCACATGAGACTAGGTCGCGCTATAGTTGGCTCACGAGGCTATTCAGACCTCACCTCACATGACTCCCCCAACAAGCGGTCATGCTCAGAGCAAGCCACTTCACGTCACAAGCACAATACAACAAACTGCCAATG
Organism: Fusarium torreyae; assembly: GCA_027945595.1. NCBI lineage: Eukaryota > Fungi > Ascomycota > Sordariomycetes > Hypocreales > Nectriaceae > Fusarium > Fusarium torreyae. Next base: position 418,630 of record JAOQAZ010000018.1, read on the forward strand.
TTTCTTTTCATTATACTCATTGATGCCATGGCAACCCTGACGAAAAATGACCAAACCTTTTCTACACCAGCCATCTAAGCACCATTGCTCGGTAAAACACATGTCCGCATCTACTCGTCGTCCTCCTCCGACTCCTCAGCCTCAGCTTCTTCGGTCTCGGCCTCGACCTCTTCAGCCTTCTGTCCATTAACGGCTTCTGTTGCGCCACCCTCCTTCTCAAGCTTCAGCCACTCGTCCCACTCGGGGAAGAGGTCGTCATCCTCACCGGGTACACCGATCAGCTTGGCTACCCGACCCTTCTTGTTCTTCTCCAGACTCTCCTTCCACTCCTTCACTACTGGTACGGTCAAGCTAGGCTGGTAAGTTTGAGAGAAGAGAACAGCTTCGGCAAGTCGGCCGGTCTCGGTAAGGATCTTTGTGCAGGCCTCGATGTTGCCGAGGAGCCATTGGCATGAGAAGGCAACGTTGTGAGCACCAGCCTCCTGCGCCTGGGTAGCCAGAGCAGTCAGGCCATCACGGTCACCTGTTGATGAGTGCAGAAGCAGCAGAGATCCAAGATCCTTGGCGTGGGTGAAGCACTCAGCGGCAAGGGCAACGTCCCATGCTGATAGGGCAGCATCACCAACGGTCTTCCACTTGTGGTCAGCATCAGCCTCACGAGCGAGGTCTAGAGCAATGGCAAGCTCATTCAATGCGAGAGCAAGCTCAAACTTATGCTCAGGATCTGTAGCAACCTCCAACGCAAGCTCCTTATGGCCCTGGCCTTCGAGGAATCGGGCAATCTTGTTCAGCTGGTCTTGAGGGATCGTTGGTAGCAGCTCAGCAGCAGTCTCCATATCCTCTCGGAGGACAAGAGTCTGGTACTCGAGCACGGGGAGAGACAATCCAAAGGACGTAACGTTGACATCCTTGTCGGCAAGGTAAATTCGGGAGTCGCGCTGGATGTAGCCCAGGATGTACTGGGCCTTGTCGAAGTGAGAGACGGTGTAGGTCTGATCGCCAACAAGGTAGTTGAGTCGGTTGGTGCTGTTGGTGTAGATGAAGCAGTCGCCAATCCACTCACCGGTTCGAACACTATCTGGTCAGCAGGATACAGCCATCTAAAGGGGAAAACATACGCTTCGCTAATGTCAGTGATGACCTCGAAGGCAGCCTCGACACCATCCTCCTCGACTTGGCCAGATTGGACGGCCTCGACGTAGTTCTCGCGAGAGAAGCGCAGCACGTAATAGGTATCTTCACAAGCAATTGTCACCAGCTCTCCGCTATCGGACCAGTAGACCTGCTTGGGCTCAACCTCGATTCTTCGGACAAGGCCACCAGTAGCCCAGTCAAAGAAGGAAACACCACCTTGACCGGTAACACCGAGAAGAACACCACCGTGGAGTCTCTCGGCTTGGAAGCCAACATCAAGACCGCCGCTCTTCTCGACAAAGTTCTTGAAGATCTTGACGCTCATAGCAGACTCCCGGATAGCAAAGTCGTTGCTGTTATCCTTGGAGGCCCAAGCAAAGTCAAGTGCTGAGCCGAAAGCCTTGTTACGCCAGGCAAGGGCGGTATAGATGATGTACTCGCCATCACCGCAGACAGCGACGAATCGACCGTTGGGGGAGTGGATGAGAGTCTGGGGGTACACTTCGCAAGTGCCGAGATCCTTGGTGGGGAGCGAGATCGGTTCGTTGTCCTTGATAGAGGCATCTATAACCGTTAGCGTAATTCGACACATGTTGAACCATACGTACCTCCTCCCTTGATGATAGAAGAGACCACCTCGTTGTGACGAGCCCAGATGAGCTTGCCAGAAGCATCCATCGACACAGCAGGCTCCTCACGACCAAGCTTAACAACAACAGCACCATCGTCGAAACCCACAGCAACGCCCTGCTTGCCCTTTTGATAAGATACACACCAAGCTCGCTCTAGACTATAGTTGAGAGATTGCTCAAATCGGTAGGTGTTGGCGTGCCATATCCTTATCGTGCCGTCCTCAGAACCAGAGATGATGACGGGCAATTCGGGGTGGTAGCAGGCAAAGGAGACGTTGTTGGTGTGGCCCTCGAGAGTGGCAATCAGGGACTTTGTGGTGTAATCCCAGATCTTAACGGTTCGGTCGTCAGAGGTGGTAAGGAGGTAGGGCTTATCGGAGTGAGGGTAGTAGTCGACGTGGTTAACACCCTTGGTCTCATGGGCCTCGAGGGTGAAGTTGGGGGTAGAAGATCCGAGACTCCAAATCTTGACAGTTCGGTCAAGACAGGCTGAAGCAAAGGTGTTTGTGTCCTTGGGGTTAATGGCCAAGCCCATGACATAGTGACCATGGCCCTCGAAGACCTGCACACACTTCCATCCCTTCTCCCAATCCCAAAGCTTGATGGTCATGTCATCGGAGGCAGTCAGCACAAAGGGCTGCGTGGGGTGGACGGCAATCGCTCGAATGTAATCGGGGTGCGCCTCGAACGAGGTGATCTTCTCGGAAGTGTTGTAGTTGTAAACTCGTAGTTGGAAGTCATCGGAACCGCAGACAATCCAGTTTTTCCTGGCGATGAATCGACCAGCACGAACGGGGACATCAGTGAGCTCGAAGGTCTTGACGATCTGCTGGGTTTCGTGGGACCAGATGTAGACGTGGCCTATACTGTTAGCTAGCGACGGCAAAGAACAGAGCACAACAACATACCGCTGTAGAGGGTTGTGAGAATCCATGGCTCGTGAGGATGAAAGTCAATGCCCTTGACTCGCTCACTGCGAGCATAGAGCTGGCGCTGTATTGCGAAACGTGTCAGCTCAAATCGCAAGCTGAAGGTTTAAGATGCGGCAAAGGTTCGGGGAATGTTTATTCCAGCAGACGCTGGAACGATATTCGAGGACGGGCGCATCTTGGGCGGAATATTAGACTGACCTTGACGTCTAACTTCATCTTGTCGTATGTCGCTGTCGCTGTCGCGTTGCGCAGAGTTGAAGTTGCAAGCTGTCCAGCAAGGGCGGTGATATCCAAGTAGTGGGGTCAATGGCAGGAATCCCTGGAGGAGGCTACCATGCGGCACGACAGTGGTCGCAGCAGTAGGAGAGGTGTCAAGAAAATAGGGGATAAAATTGAAAATATAGAGTCAACCGCTAATCGTCAATCATGAAGCTGAAGTTGACAATAGCTCAAACTCATGTATACCTATTTCGAGCTATCCAAAATGTGTCCTGCGGCTCTTGCCAGGCTGGCCATGTGGTTTTGGCCTGAAGTGTCAGGCCCCCACCTCCTTGCGCAGGGGTGATCCAGAAAAGGGGGATTATAGGGTAGGTGGTGGATGAGAGGACAGACAACGATGTTATGATAATTCATGATGAACTCAGGTATGTCTGTCTCGATGATGTGCTGTCCTTTCTCCTTTGTTATTTTGTCCGAGTCATATTTTGAAGTAGCCCTTTGCTAGCATCTGCATATGGTATCTTGACTGCCAGTTCTTCAACATCGACATCATGAAGACCTTGTCCAAATTGTTTCAGCTCCCAAGTGGATCTGCTCAATATAGATCTCGGCCCCTATGCAGCAATTAACATAGACAATACTATACGGTCTTCTATTTACAGTAACCTGCATCCTCCACCATTGCTTGTTCAGCCAAGCCAAGAAAGTAACCACCGACACGCGTCGTCCATTCGTATCATGAAAAGGTGTGGCTGTACATCAAGTTAGTCGTCTGCAACGATAAACAAGCATTGTACACCCAGATTTAGGCTCTAGAATTGGGCAGCGCAAGCCCAAAGACAGTGCAAGTTATATTGTTACGACTAGCCTCGCTTGTGAGTCTCATTTGCCCCTGACATTATTGAATGGACCTCAGATCAACATAGCTAGAGCCATAGTCGTGGCTTGAAGGTCGAGCTGATGCTCCAGACCCTCTCCACAGTTTGAGCTCCTGTGTCGCAGACTAAGACACTGTGTTTTCGATTCCATTACCACTTTAACAGGGCTACACAGAAGCCCCCGTCACAGTGCAGACTATCAAGCCCCACACTGCCACTGGCACCCAATGGGCCTTCTAGCTGGGATGTCATACTGTACTAGCACTAACCTAACGGGCAGTAATCCCCTTCTTCCACTCCATCCCCCGTCCACCGTCCACTATCTGGGCTCGGCTCGTCTCGTCTCGGGCTCTTGTGCTTCGCCTCCTCCTCATACTTTTTGACTTCTCCCAACTTGTTCGATTTGAACCCCTTCTCACTCCCTTTCTATTTGGTCGGCTCACAATCTCATTTTCGCCTCCTTCGATCTGCGATTCTCCGACTCAAAAAGCGGCCGGCCCACGCTCTTTCCACGCTCATATGCGGGGTTACAAATCATCCACTTGTTGAATCCTCGTCTGCCACGCCATCAGCCTCTTTGCTTGATCAGGAGTTTGTCAGCGAGCGCAGTGAACTGCTCATTGCTTGATTCTCTTTGCGACCTGCGCAAATTTGTCGGCTTTGTCGACCCCCAACACGCTTCTAACCTGCAAATATCTCGTTGACGGTCGCAACAATGTCGTGGAAGCTTACCAAGAGTATGTTTACCGGTCTACCCTCTAGCGTCTTGTCGCACAGCGACTAACATCTATCAGAGTTGAAGGAAACCCATCTGGGCCAATCCCTTAGCCCCTTTTCCCGATCACCATCTACTTCAACCATCACCGACAAGGAAAAGGATGGACAGGCCAGCGGCGCTGTTACGCCCACGACCGAAAATGCTATAGGTGAGCACATCAGATTGGGCTGATAGTCGGTGACTGACTTGAGCAGCTGCTTCTGAGGCCATGACGCAGGCTCCTGTTGTCAAGCCCCCCAAGCCCGGTATCCTCGTTGTCACCCTCCATGAAGGTCAAGGATTTTCTCTTCCCGAGCAGCACCGAAGTGCATTTGCTTCATCACACCAAGGATCGATGTCCTCTGGAAACGCCCTTGCCGGTTCCGTTCGACCAGGCTCCTCACAACGTGTCGCCGGATCCTTTGTTAACGGTAGCAACCGACCACACTCATCCGCTGGCGGCTTCAACGGTATCCCGACCAACCACGGCCGAATTTCCGGAAAGTATATGCCATATGCTCTTATCGATTTCGATAAGGTCCAGGTTTTTGTCAACTCAGTTGACGGAAACCCCGAGAACCCTCTGTGGGCCGGCGGCAACACCCAGTACAAGTTCGATGTTTCAAGAGTGACAGAGCTCGTCATTCACCTGTACATGCGCAACCCCTCAGCTCCACCTGGATCTGGACGAAGCCAGGATATCTTCCTGGGTGTAGTTCGTATCAACCCCCGATTCGAAGAGAGACAGCAGCATGCGGAGGATCCTAAGGCCAGCAAGAAGGATCGCGAGAAGGCTGCCGCCGAGCAGGCATCGCGTGGTCACCAGGGTGCTGAATGGGTTGATGTGCAATACGGAACCGGTAAGATCAAGATTGGCGTTGAGTACGTAGAGACTCGAGCTGGTAAGCTCAAGATTGAAGACTTTGAGCTTCTCAAGGTCGTTGGTAAGGGCAGTTTCGGCAAGGTCATGCAGGTACGCAAGAAGGACACGAACCGAATCTACGCTCTCAAGACAATCCGCAAGGCGCATATCATCTCACGTTCCGAAGTCGCCCATACACTCGCCGAACGGTCTGTGCTGGCACAGATCAACAATCCCTTCATTGTACCTCTCAAGTTTAGTTTCCAGTCCCCAGAGAAGCTGTACTTTGTCCTCGCCTTTGTCAACGGAGGTGAGCTGTTCCACCATTTGCAAAAGGAGCACCGATTCGACGTCAACCGATCCCGTTTCTACACCGCCGAGCTGCTTTGCGCCCTGGAGTGTCTGCATGGCTTCAGTGTCATCTACCGCGATCTCAAGCCCGAGAACATTCTCCTGGATTACCAAGGTCACATTGCCCTGTGCGACTTCGGTCTCTGCAAGCTAGATATGAAGGACGAGGACCGAACCAACACTTTCTGTGGTACTCCCGAATATCTGGCGCCTGAGCTGCTGATGGGACAGGGTTACAACAAGACAGTTGATTGGTGGACCCTTGGTGTCTTGCTCTACGAGATGTTGACAGGTCTGCCACCTTTCTACGACGAGAACACCAACGAGATGTACCGCAAGATTCTATCAGAGCCCCTGCACTTCTCCGACGTTGTTCCTCCTGCTGCCAAGGATCTCTTGACCAAGCTTCTGAACCGCAACCCCGAGGAGCGACTGGGAGCTAATGGCTCGGCTGAGATCAAGGCGCACCCCTTCTTCCACGCTATTGACTGGCGGAAGTTGCTGCAACGCAAGTATGAACCTACATTCAAGCCCAGTGTGGTATGTATCCCATCTCCTCTTTAATTCAACCCAGCTGACAATTCTAGGCCGACGCTCTGGACACTGCCAACTTTGACCCCGAATTCACATCCGAGGCGCCTCAAGATTCGTACGTCGAGGGCCCGATGCTGTCGCAAACCATGCAGAACCAGTTCCAAGGATTCAGCTACAACCGTCCGATTGCCGGTCTTGGAGATGCTGGCGGCAGTGTTAAGGATCCATCGTTCGTTGGAAGCTTGACGGATAACCGATAAATCTACCATAGATTAGCGGTATAGGGCGGAGGAACATAGACAGCGAGCGGGCTCGAGTCTGGACTGGCTCATTATGGAGCATCAGTCTTGTTGTCAAGACGAGCCAGGTAGCTGAGACTGACAGTCAGTGGGAGGTGTTTGGGAAACACGTGTAAGCCATGATTAGCAAACTAGGAGAACCTAGAGGATGACTGTAGATAAGAAGCCTTGCTTTGGCGTGTCGGAGTTTGATACACTCGTTTTGTGGACCTGATGTTGTCGCAGTCAATGTCTCATGTTACGGATAAGAAGATGAGTCTAGACAATATGAGGCTTTTTGTTGAATGCTCGTGAGATATTAAAGACGAGGGAAATCCGATATCATGACAGCCACCGGGCCCATGTCAAAGAGTATAACCCACCCAATCAGTGAAGCCAAATGCAAAGGTTTTTCTCGGTGATGTACTAGGAATACCGGCGAGATTGCCGAAGACATGGATATTGAGCGGAAAAGCAGGTGTAGAGTAGTCACCGCGGTGTGTCAGACTAAATCCTCGGGACGCTATGGTAGCGCGGTGGATTATTCTGGATTTATTGCCGACGTTCGTGATTGTTGACGGGGGGCTCGGTGGTGAGGCCGGAGGTGATGCGGGACAATTACGGCGAGTGTCCGGCTTAACCGGAACCCTGGATCAATGCGATGCGATGACGCAGGCTGGTGATTATGGAGACATGACGAAAGGATATGAAAAGTTCAGTCAGCCAACCTTGATGATTTATAAATGATACTGAACCAAAAGTGAAGCTATAGCATTGCTACAGTGGGGCGGAAAAAGTACTAACACATTCCGTATCAACCTGATATAACTTTACCTCCACTAAATAAAGGATATATTTTTGAATTATAATTATATAATAAAATAATTATTAATTTAAAAGTTATATATATATATTTATAGCATTTTAAAAGGAGATTATTATAATATAGCTAATACTTAGTATATTAATTATAATTTTAAATAATAATTTATATTTTATTTCTTATTATAAAAATTAAGTTTTATATTAACTTAGGTTTAATTTTATTTTATAAGTTAAAAGCGGCTTTAATTAAATACTATTTTAATTACTTATTTTTAAGTATATATATAAGTTTAAAATATTATTTATAAATCCTAGCTTTAAAAATTACTTATAAATTCTTAATAGGGTTAAGATTAGGGCTATAAGGCAGCTACTTTATTATTTCTACTCTTTAGTTCTTATATTATTTTTTAATCTAGCTTTATATAAAGTAATTATTAAAAAAGCTTAAATTATTATATTAAAAATAGCTATTTTTAGTAATTATATAAAATAGGGCTTATTTTAGGTTTTTAAGTAAAGTTTAGGCTAAAACTCTATTATATTTAGCTTTTAGATTTTTATATAAGAGATATAATTAAGTCTTTTTATAATAGCTAAGAGTAATATAAAATATTTATAAATAATAAATAAGAATAACTTAAGTTTTTATATTTTATAATAACCCCTATTAAAACTATTATTTATACTATTACTAGTTAGTATTAGCTGCTGTGATATAGTTATATAACTTTATAGTAAATCTTATATCGGATAGGCAACCTTCTAATTAATTAAACCTAACTGCTCTTAATACTAAAAGCTTTATCTTAACTTTAGGCGCTAACTCTTTCTTAAATATATATATCCTCTTAATAGAATCCTAACCTTAATAGACTTTTCCATAGAACTTAACTAGATAATCCCTCTAAAGTGCTTATAGCTCCTCCGCGACCGCAAACATAGTCACGACTAAGTCTATTAGCCACTCTTTACACCCTCCTATCTCTAAGTTCTTTTTATCCTCTTTTAAGGCATTTAAAAAATCCTTCTTCGCATTATTAAGCCGCTAATTGCGGGCTAACTTCTTTACTAGCCTTATAAGTAATAATTGCTTCTTATTAACCTACTTAATATAATTATTATAATTATTATTATAAGTAAAGAGGTTAATAAGAAGAAAGATCTTATATTTAAAAATTATAAGCTTAATTTTAGTTTTTTTATTTTTAGGTTTAAGACCTAATCTTAGCTGCCTTAACCTCTTTAATCTAGTTATAATATATAGCTTATAGCGGGTTTTTTTATTAGTCTCTGCAAGTTAGTTACAAAGGGTTTTAAGTATATACTAAAATTCGGTCTTATAAGCCCTAGCTATATCGCCTAGGTTAGTTAGTTAAAAGTCTTTGCGGTAGGGACTATAGGCAGGTATTAGATTATAGCTGCTTAAGGTTAATATCTTAGCTATAACTATAATTAGCTTATTAATTAAATACTTACTCAGAGGTTAACTTATAAGTGCTTAGCTAGTTAATTAATAATTAAGATAATCTAATTAGAGACTTAAAAGGTTATAAAGTAAAAGTTAGAAAAAGACTTATTAAATAGGCAATTAAAGGGACTTTATACCCTTTAGCTAGTTATATAAGCTATTTATTTAAAATAAAGTTAGTTAAGGTAGCTATAAGGTTATATAATATAGCTAAAAAGTAATCTTATTAATATAATATATTAATAACTTAACCTAGGCTTAAAGTTACTATTATTTATATTATTAAAAGATATTATTAGCTTATTTAAATCCCTCTTAAAGGTTATTATTAGGTTTTAAAAAAAAAAAAATCAGCTATTTTTTTTTCTTTATTAAGGCTAAATAAATAGCTAGACTTAAATAGGTTTTTAGTATTTTATTAAATTAGATATTAATATATTATATTATAAATTAAGTGCTAACTTATTTCTTTCTTATATATAATTTTAATAGCTAATATACTTAAGTTATACCTCTAAAAAATCTCTGTTCTTAAATAAGAAGACTATTTTTTATCTGATGCTATTTAGATAATAATTAATTATTTAATTAATAATTAAAGATAGTATATCTTTTAGTGGTGTAGATATAAGAGCGGGGTACGGAAAAATATGTCGGAACTTTTTGAGACCTATTGTACTACTGTAGGTCAGGGCGGGGCTGCAAGCTTTAGAGCTCTGTGCTTTAGCTTTAGGAACATGTTTTTAGAGGGACGTCGTCATTGGAGGGGTTAAAATTGAAGTTTGAGCTGAGCTTGATATGAGGGCCTGAGGGGTTTGATGCTTGCAGCGATTTGCATCAATTATTGTAGAAATAATTAGAGATGACCAGGTCAATAACTAAAATACCATCATGTCATATCATAACTAGTGCTAATCTTTCCAAAAACTCGTATCATGACAGCATGAGCACAGCAATTGGATACCTCTCGAGTCTGCCATGACCGTAGCGTAGCTGGTGGCAGGTGGGATGATGCCCCCACCCCGCCCATGCCGCTCTGTGCACCTTCCCCTCCCCCTCTATACCCATAGGTGGTGCTGTGCTGTGCGGTTCTACGTGGTGCTGTTGAGGAAAGACAACAGAAAGACATAACCTCATTTCCCCTCCACTCCCACATTCTCTCTTATTTTCTCCCTTTTCCTCTTTGTTATCCTCCATCTCACCCAGGCTTCATATCTTGGGTAGATTATATCTTGCTTCAACATCTTTAACCCTCCCTCAGCTTCAACCCCCCACCTTCGAAAATGGCCCCCGCCAACACTCTTCCCGCCTGGTCTGACCTCCAGTCTCACCGAGACAGCGTTGGAAAGTCCTTCGTTCTCAAGGAGGCCTTTGCTTCTGATCCTCAGCGATTCGACCGATTCACCCGCACCTTCAAGTCCGATGTCAGCTCCGAGATCCTCTTCGACTTCTCCAAGAACTTCCTCACAGATGAGACCCTCGATCTCCTCGTCAAGCTCGCCGAGCAGGCTGGCGTTGAGAAGAAGCGCGATGCCATGTTTGCTGGCGAGAAGATCAACTTCACCGAGGACCGTGCTGTTTACCACACTGCGCTGCGAAATGTTAGCGGTTGGGACATGAAGGTTGATGGCGTTGATGTCATGAACGCACAGGGTGGTGTCAACGATGTTCTTAAGCACATGAAGGAGTTCTCCGAGCAAATTCGCAGCGGCGAGTGGAAGGGATACACTGGAAAGAAGCTCACCACCATTATCAACATTGGTATTGGTGGTTCTGATCTGTAAGTTGCACGTTTCGAGTCAAATGATTCAACTGACATCTTGTAGCGGCCCTGTCATGGTTACCGAGGCTCTCAAGCACTACGGTGCCGACGACATGACCCTTCACTTCGTCTCCAACATTGACGGTACTCACATCGCCGAGGCCCTCAAGAACTCTGACCCCGAGACCACCCTGTTCCTGATTGCCTCCAAGACTTTCACCACCGCCGAGACCACCACCAACGCCAACACGGCCAAGAAGTGGTTCCTCGAGAAGTCCGACAACAAGGGAGAGATTGCCAAGCACTTTGTTGCTCTCTCCACCAACGAGGAGGAGGTTACCAAGTTCGGTATTGACAGCAAGAACATGTTTGGCTTTGAGAGCTGGGTCGGTGGCCGTTACTCTGTCTGGAGTGCCATCGGTCTCAGCATTGCTCTCTATGTTGGCTTCGACAACTTCCACAAGTTCCTCAGCGGTGCCCATGCCATGGACAAGCACTTCCGCGAGACTCCCCTCAAGGAGAACATTCCCCTGCTCGGTGGTCTTTTGAGCGTGTGGTACTCTGACTTCTTCCAGGCCCAGACTCACCTGGTTGCTCCGTAAGTATAACAGTAGAGATGGAGAACATGCAGTTACTAAGAATCACCAGCTTCGACCAATACCTCCACCGATTCCCTGCCTACCTCCAGCAGCTTTCTATGGAGTCTAACGGCAAGACCATCACTTCTGATGGCTCCTCCGCCAAGTACACCACTGGTAAGCACAGCGTACTCTACAAGAATAAGGCCAAGCTAACTCGTCAGGCCCCATCCTCTTCGGAGAGCCCTGCACCAACGCTCAGCACTCCTTCTTCCAGCTTGTTCACCAGGGCACCAAGCTGATCCCCACCGACTTCATCCTCGCTGCCAAGTCTCACAACCCCGTCAGCGACAACCTCCACCAGAAGATGCTTGCCTCCAACTACTTTGCCCAGGCTGAGGCTCTTATGGTTGGCAAGACTGACGAGCAGGTCCGCGCCGAGGGTGCTCCTGAGGAGCTTGTTCCCCACAAGCGATTCTTGGGTAACCGACCTACAACTTCCATTCTCGTTGGTGGTGCTATTGGCCCTGCTGAGCTGGGTGCTCTGATCGTCTACTACGAGCACCTTACCTTCACTGAGGGTGCTATCTGGGACATCAACAGCTTCGACCAGTGGGGTGTCGAGCTTGGCAAGGTCCTGGCCAAGAAGATTCTTAAGGAGCTTGATGAGGCGGGTAACGGTGAGGGTCACGACGCCTCGACCGGTGGCCTCATTGGCGCTTTCAAGAAGTACGGAAACTAAAAGGGTATAAGTGATAAGTAATGGCTAGCGAGTGGCACGGTGTTGATAATGAGTTAAAAAGATAACATGAACAAATTTGATACTGTCATCTGAGTCTCTTTCATGAACGTTAAGCCAATGGCTTTTATAGTCGTTGATATAGCAGGTCTAGATGCCGTTCTTAATGCAAGTGTGGTATGTACGGTGCTGAGTGGCTTGTGAATTGGTCTTTGAGGTTGCAGTCGTCGACTCCTGCTCTCAGGTAGGTCTACAATGTGAAAGTATAGGTACTCTGCGACTGTACACTCTGTCAATGTTCCTCGTGAACGTCTTCTGTAAACGGTTGTCTTAGATTACCTTGTTTGCAGATGCTCGCCGCATAACATCCAACGAGAACCACCGAAGTTATCTTGCGCGATTTCCTCCACAAACATCTTTCCGATAATCGCAACACCTTGGCGATCTCATGTTTACGATCATAGTGACACGTGGGACAAGCGGCACCGAGGCAGAAGAAGTAATAATCGCTGTCCCATGCATCCATGGCAAATCGTAGTCTCTACTTCTGGTGTCTCATGTGTCCGTGGCGTTTCCCATGTCCCCGGAACAAGTCGGCACAAGAGGGCATTGCCGTTTTGGGAGTGAGACATGCTTGGTGGTGAGACGATGCGGCAGAGTGAGGTGAGGTGAGCATGTGGAGTTGCGGAGGTGAGAAGCTGGGGAAATGCTGGGGAAGAGAGTGAGGAGAGCATGGATGCTAGGGTTTAATGGGAACTCATGTCTGAGCCGTGTTATGTGTTGTGATGTGTTATGCGGGTGTAGTTGATTGAGTGAAAGTGGCATGTTTATGAGTTATATCACGCACGGCATAGACATAGAGTAGCATCTTGAAGGGCTACCTTGGTGAGTATGGATATAGAGAGCCTGTGAGACATGTCACATTCACGGAGTTTGTACAACGGTGGCTTCGCGGGGAAATGAGAGTGATCCCCAGACTTGATGGTGAAGACGTGGGGGCTGAAGAATTGAAGGGTCTGATATAGCGGGGAAAGAAGTGAGGGCTTGCAGTAGTTGTTGGAGTGCGGCTGAGAACCTGAACAGATGGAGATTGCATGTGAATTAGGATTGAAGATTGACTGTAGTTGATGGTTGAGAGAGGATGTTATCACGACTGTTGAGAGTGTTGTTGACAAAGGGGATAATTCGGTTCAAGTCGGAATGACATTGTTTGTCTTTCTCACTTTGGTCTAAAAAGCGACGATCAATTCGAGCAAAAGATCGTCATCAACAGTCACCCAAGCGAGAACAGCAATGCAGCGTCAACAGCCGCAGTCTGGTTTCGTCAGTTGAACTCCACTCACACCAGGAACCCACTCACTCGACTCGCTTCTGCACCATAATTCTTCCGTGTCTTGTTGCATCGCATTGGGACAAACTGGTGTGAGTGGGGTTGACCTCTGACGTCTTGAGGCTTTTCACGATGCTTTGGTCTTGTGTAAAGACGTAGGGATCGATGACGAGCTTGGAGTCGTCTTTTTGGTTTTTCTTGCTTGGGTGTATGCTATGCTACATCGGTCAGGGAAGAGTGTCACGATCGGTCGGCTGGTGGCTTGGACCCTTAGGACCCTTGAGAATTTGTATTGATCATTGAGACAATGTCACGGTAATAGACTGTGCTTGTCTCGCCTCGGAGATATATTGGCTTGTGTTTCCGAATCTGTTGGGTTGCGGGTTGTGTTGTACAGAGATTCCAAATTCAGGCTGAATGAAATCACTGACATTATCGCGATACCGTTCCCAGATCAACAGGGACCTGTAACTTCAGAGCGAGTAGGAGAACTTGTTTGGCGCGGTAACCGACCGAGCAAAAAACTCTCACGCACAACGATACTGAGGTTATCACCAATCAGACGGCAGCGCTAGTATTGTTCGCCTGTGCCAAGGACAGTTCTTGACCGTCTCCACTGAAAGCGTCAGCTGGGATTCGTCGAGCGTTATCTACGGTGGTTTCGGGAAAAGGAGGAGGCTATGCTAATGCGATGCTGTCTTTTACGGAAACGGGCACGAGAAGAAGACGGCGAGAGGCACGTTCGGGGTTCAGGGCCGAGATGGGAAATACGGTCTTTGTTCCGATGGTAGATGCAGATTGCCTCTTACTCTCCCTAGCTAAAACAAAACGAGGCGAGATTGGAATCTTGCGGGAATTTGGACCGATAGATGCTCTGATTCTGATATCTTGATCATGGCAGGCATGGCATGACAGTCTGGCTCATACTCGGCCATTCGGTGGTTCTGCGGCTTTTGCAACCCATCATCAACAAGACGATTACGGTGGCAGAAACGATCCGTTTCCCCTGGAACAGTCGAGACTTGAGACTGGAGGCTGAGCGGGTGTTTGAACAAGGGTGATACCCCTGTGCTAGGATATGACGTAGCGTGCATGCAGTTGATGCTTCTTTGAGTAAGACGGCGCCCGTATCTTTTCTTATGGTAGAGGAACGATAAGATTCGTTACGTTAGAGGGATTAATTACTAGCCAAGGAGTGCTAACCTATACTTGTGCGGCACATGAGACGGATAGATACACCATGCTTTATGTCAAAGCATAGGCTATCACTTGGTCAACGGTGAACGCCTATCATCCGCTCGATAATTACACGTGCTGCATGCGGTATATGGGGTAATCTGCATCTGCAGTGAGGCTTGGAGATCATCAACGTCTTTAGTGCCGTATACTTCGTGTCATACGGGCCTTGCGCCGGAGGTTTTAGTACGTGATACTGTTTATGAATTGCCGAAAATCTTCACATGCATAGAGCTGACAGTCTGGACTTCTCTCCACTTTACGCGCCGAGCCTGTCTCAAGTGTCGGTTTCAACATCAGTCATTTTTTACACGGGCCTCGAAATGCCCTCAAACATGCCGCCGTGAGCGCCGGTGCTTGTTGGTAATAATGTCTCCACTTGTTACTCACGATTCGTTGGGTGACTCTGGCCCCTGCATTCTGCGCCACCACGATCATTATCGTGAGAAACATCAACCCAAGCCCAGGGGTCCAAGGGCTCAATCAAAAATTTTGCGAGCAAGTGGCGGAGGAGAATGGCCGAGATAACGACATGGGGAAGTTTACGTGTCGTCACGATAGTCATGTCGAAAAGCACATGATAGATAGCAAGTCATAATTATGGGAAAAGGGGGCTGTTAATATGGACCATGAAATCATATGAAGCCCGAAATCGATGGGATCGTGAAATTGAAACATTCGACGAGAGTGAATAAGCAGAATGCCCAACACGTGTGATGTCAACTGCCCCAGACAAAGGAACCACATATCAGAATTGTGGAAAACCTGGAGAATGATGCGGGATACTCCAAGGTCCATTTGTTGCGTTGCAGTGCAGTCGTCTTTGACGAGAAAGCGTTAGTCTAAGAAGAGGAGCAAAGGAAAAAAAGGCCCACGATGCTAATCGACGTCAGAGGGTGGGAAGCACGAAAACGGTATTCTTATCCACTTGACGGAGAGGGTAGCGTGCCTGGAGATCGAGCAACATCTGGATGTTTCTTTTGGGCCTGTGTGTGTTACTCAAAGATACTACCCGATGAGTACACGTATTACCGCTTCGTTATCTCCTGAATTACATCTCAAATCATCCAACGTTTGATGAAACAAATATCTCAGCCCTTGACAACAACTAATACCCTGAAATCTAATGATGGAGGTGGCGTGAGAAAAGGGCCCTTTCATTGATGCTGGGCCAGCGGCTTCAGGTAAAGCGGCCCAGCGGACTCACTCGACGGGCTCAACTCTGACTCTTTTTCTGAGGTGAGGTTACAGTGGGGCTCTGGCTCTGCCCGACTCACCCCTGCAATGGCTCGCGAACTGCCCGTAAACCCCCTGTAGTGCCGGATATCCTCCGTTAAGCAGCCGTCTAGGCTCTGGCATTGCATAGCGGTATCTGCCCAGTTACCGTCCGTTAAACGGTAGCACCTGTATCCACTTTACGAGCAGAAAAACCCCTCTTGTTATTTGTTTGTCAGCCTATTGGAGGCCTATTCTCGTTTCATTGTCATCATTGACTGAGCCCCTTGCTCAGCAACGTAGTCCAATCCAAATCCTTGATGATAACTGTACGGTTCTGTTTAAGCGGCGGCTGGCGGGGCCTGACAAGTGTCTACCGTATCCAATGGATCACGCCCGGGGTAGGCACGGGCCATTCGGAGTTGGAGTTGGGTTGGGTTACGCTTGCCCTTTCCCTTTGAACCAAGCCCCGCTGAGACGGGAGACTGGAGTCACTGAGGTCACTGAACTTGAGCCTTGGAGCAGGAGCGATGATGGCATGGTACAGCTACGTACTGCGCACTTTGTATTTTGTCATTGGCCCCACTTGACTGCCTTCCCACCAACTCAAACTTGACTCGGGTTCCACCTGCCTCCGGCCGTCAAAGATACGTACCATGGTGGCATCCATGGATCCCCGTCGTCGTCACTCTGATCCTCACTCCCGTCCCCTCCAAGTAAGAAGAGGGTGGCTTGCTTCGGTTTGACATATAAACTCATCTCTCCCCCCTCAATACGTTCACCGTTTCCCTCATCTCATCCATTCCATCCATCAACACTTTCCTGCTTCTTCACTCGAGGCTTCTCTAATTACAACGACACATTTACATCAAAGTCGACGACTTACACCAAACACTCTATTCCCATCTTATATCTGACACAACTCTCAAAATGGCCAAGACAGCTGTTCACTTTGGCGCCGGCAACATCGGTAGGTCCACTATTCGATCGTCGTCTAGTCTCTAAATGCTAATTCATCCAGGCCGTGGCTTCGTTGCTTGCTTCCTTCACAACTCTGGCTACGATGTCGTCTTTGCCGATGTCAACGATACCATTGTCAACCTCATCAACGACACTCCCTCATACCGAGTCATTGAGGTCGGCTCTGAAGGAACCACCGAGAACACCATCACAAATTACAAGGCTATCAACTCCCGAACCCACGAGGAGGACTTGATTGAGCAGATCCGAACAGCAGACGTTGTTACTTGCTCAGTCGGCCCCAACATCCTCAAGTTCATCGCTCCTGTCATCGCCAAGGGTATCGACCGCCGATCAAACGACATCGCTCCCCTGCATGTTATTGCTTGCGAGAACGCCATTGGTGCCACTGATACCCTGGCCGAGCACATCAAGGACCCCCGCAACACTGACCCCTCTCGTCTTGAGGACCACCACCTCCGAGCTCGATATGCCAACTCTGCTATCGACAGAATCGTTCCTGCCCAGGACCCCGATGCCGGTCTTGATGTGACACTTGAGAAGTTCTTCGAGTGGGTTGTTGACCGTACTCCTTTCGAGGATGTCGGCATTCCCGAGATCGAGGGCATTAACTGGGTCGACAACCTTGCTCCCTTCATTGAGCGCAAGCTCTTCACTGTCAACACTGGCCACGCCACCGCTGCTTACCACGGATACAACCGAAGAAAGCGCACTGTCTACGATGCTCTCCAGGACAAGGAGATTATGGCTGAGGTCCGAGGTGCTCTCATGGAGACCAAGAGCCTGATTGTCGCCAAGCACGAGATTGACGAGGAGGCCCAGGCTGCCTACGTTGAGAAGATTATCAAGCGAATTGGCAACCCCCATCTTGAGGATGCTGTTGAGCGTGTTGGCCGTGCCCCTCTCCGAAAGCTCTCTCGCAAGGAGCGATTTGTTGGCCCCGCTGCCGAGCTTGCTGAGAACGGCCAGTCTATCAAGTATCTCCTCGACGCTATCGAGATGGCCTTCCGTTTCCAGGAGGTCACTGATGACGAGGAGTCCAAGGAGCTCGCCAAGATTATGTCCGAGAACGGCCCTGAGGACGTTGTCAAGCAGATCTGCGGCATCCAGTCCACTGAGAAGATCTTCCCTCAATTGGTCAACGTTGTCCAGCGTGTCCAGGCCGACAGTGCTGAAGAATAAGCGACTTTTTGCAATCATTTGAATTAGAAGAGGCGGAAGAGCCATTGACTCGGCGTTTACGAGATATGACCACATTTTTTATTTATTTACTGGCAGCATGGCGCAGGATGGGTTGGGATTATTACGCATTCAATTCGAGTTGGTCTTACGAGGCTTGATGATAGATTGAGATAGCACTGAATGTATAAATCGGTTGCTCAACATGGTTTCCATTGAAGTGACTTGTTTCGTGATTGTGAATGGTGGCGCAGATGAGGCATTTGTCATCGGGCCTTTACACGGAGTTGGCGATATCACGGTCAAATGGCGGTATTGATTCAGATCAACGACATTGACCTTGTTTCAATTGCATGTTTCTATATCAGGGATTGGGATCAGGAATGAATCTTGATGCATTCCCCTGCAGCAAACTGGGATGTGTTACCTAGATGAGGTGATAGCGGAGATTTTGGCCGTCGCTAACGGAATGGCCGAACCGAACAATAAATAGAACCACCTCAGTGAATGATAATTATACCTCAAAGGTGAATGAAGTATCATTAACATAACAATGGGGATTGAGAAGACTTGATTCGACTCAGTACAGTCACTAACAATAACCACAACGTTCAGCCCAGACAAGATGGAGCCGCTAACAAAGCAGGGATCTTGCACATCAACCGTTCGATCGGGAGTCCCGTAATCTTAAACTATCATCCCAGACCAAGTCATGGCATGATTGTCCAAACTTGATCCTGAAAGGCTGCGTAGCGACCGCCGAATATTGCTCCGACACCGCCTCAGCGTCACCCCATCATGGCCAAATGGCTTTTGTGGCTCGCAGGCTTGGCCACAGCCTCAATCACCGTCCAAGTCTCGAACGTCGAACCACTGCCGCTGAGAAACGAAGGTATCGCCGTATCGGCTGGAGATCTCTTCCGGAGGAGTTGTCCTGAGGAGGTAGATCCCTTACCAGTTCTTTTGGCGTCTTCGTTTGATGATGAGGCTTTTACGAGGGGGAGTGTATATCCTTCGTCGGATGGGTTTGTTCGTGGGGCTGTGGAGGCGTGGGCGCAGCATCAACATCTTGTTCTAAGGCCTGATGAAGTCTGGTTTGAGATTCTTGCGCAGATGAATTTTTGGATGGGTGCGCATGCGGAGGATGTTAGGGGGTTGTTTGTGGACCACGGGGGGAGGGAGAAGATTGTCGTGGAGGGGTTTTCGTGGGAGGATGTTGTTGCGGCATTTGGAGGGGAGATTCAGAAGCGTGTTAGGACAGAGTGGTTGTTGGATTGGATTATGCCTGGTTTTAGTACTTCGACGGAGAAGGATGGTGTTACGGCTACGGTGTTGATGATGGGACTCATGCAGCATTTCTTTGAGTTTGAGGGGATGTTGGTCTGTGGGATTCCGAGTGTTACGCTCCTGGGGCAACGAGATGACTGGTTTAAGTTACTTGGGAAGTTGGATCGTCTTGAAGAATTTGGGGATGAGCCGAGGAGGTTTGCGGATAAGTTACGGCCGATATTGAAGAGATTTGTTGCAACCTGGGATGAACCTGGGAGTGAGCAGATTAAGAGCTTCTGGGAGCAGATTGTGAGGGCAAAGAAGAAGTGGTCTTGTGGTGAGGGGGCGAATGAGTGGGTTGTTTCGGGGTGGATTACGGGATTTATGCACTTTGATCAGAGGGGGAAGATTAGAGGGGTTGATGTGTATGCTGACGATGATGACGAGGAAGAGGAAGAAGAAGAGATTGTCGAAGAAGAGCCTCAGATGGGCATCTTTCCCAACGACTGGAGCCTCACGATTGATGGAGTTGAGTATATTCCCGAGTCTCTAGAAGATATCGCCATCGGATATGCTAAGGCGCCGCTTAAGATGGTGAACTATCCAGTTCCGGGTGTTGATACACAGGCGTATGTCCTTGCTGGGAATATTGGTGTTGAGAGGGAGGTTGTTGAGGGGAGAGTCACGGCGCAGCCAGTTAGTGGATGGTTCATTTATGCACCCGTGGACGCGAATCATACAGTAGGACCAGACTTTGGAAGTAGAGTTGAGTTGGAGGATATTGCGGTTGGTATTAAGGCTTGTAAGGAAGCGAAAGAGAAAGACGACGAAGTAAAGGATCTCTAAATAGAAGGGGTGGCCACTAGGACTGGGCATCAAAAGACCTCGAGATCAGCGCCAAAAGAATCGAACAAAGAACACCAGACCACTAAGTTGAGGCTTGGACTTCTAATCCTGGCAGCAATATCCCTCAATATCCTCCACTTTCTTCCCCATGAACATCCACGGAGGATCACAACCGTTCATCGTCGTCTTCCACTTCTCAGTGTTGAAGAGGTAGAAGTGCCCTACTAAAGTCAGCCTTGCTCGTGTACTTGAGAGGGTGACTTACCATCCCTGCATTTGCAGAGACGTGGGAGACAGCAGTTTTCTTTACCACGTCTGACTGGGCTCGGATTTGTTAGTGATAGTTGTACGAGAAGGAAGAGAGGCCGTACTAATGCCAACAGCCGGCTGAGCCATCGCCTTCAATGGGTATGAGAACGACTTTGTTGGGGGGTGGACTGGCAGAGGCTAGGCTGCTGAGGGCGATGAGGGAGAAGATGGTGAACTTCATGGTGAGGATGCTATCTGGAGCGAGGTGGTGTTTCTGAATAAGACAGAGAGTTGTTGAAGGTTATATACGACTCGCAGCATCTTTTAATCGTCCCTGACATGTAATTGCATCGCCTCGCTGATATTGTTCTCACTACGAGTCCATCAAAGACGCACGGCCAGAACAATTCTCTTTGACAACTCGCTCACACAGACACAAACTTATCCTCCCTGCTCACAGACTCTAAGAATGGAAACGCCTCCGCAGCTGCTTTGTCCACGGACCAATTTTCAGGCGTGCAGATATGTCGCTCAAACGTGTCACTCAAACGATAACTTTTGCCATCATCACCAATTTGAAGAATTGATCGTGGGTCGCTGTGAGGCCAGTTGACAGACAAAGAGCGGGATACTATCTGGCGATATTCTTCGAAGCGAGACCAGTCCATCTTCTGGATTATAGCATCGCGAACCTCGGGCCTGGGTTTTTAGCTTAGAAGTAGACTTGAGTGGGAGACGTACCATATTATCACGTCGATCCACGCCGGATGCGGTATGCTTAGTTGCATCTTTGTAGGTCTGATAAAAGCCGGTAACTGCTCATAGCTCTCCTCCGTACGACATATGTACCACCTCAGAAGGTGCGAGAGAACAAAAAGAAAGCCCACGCGCGAAAGCACGTCCTGTAGGGGTGACCGTCTGACCTGTGCGGCTGCGGCGTCGGAGATGGAGCAGCTTTCTGAGGATGGGGGACCCGGGGGATTGAGAAGGGAGGATATACTGGGGAAGGGGTTTGTGGTGTTGCGAAGGCCGTGGCGGCGGAGGGTGTCGGTTGTGGTGAGGATTACGAGGTCGAGTTGGGTTGTTGCGGAGAGGAGAAGGGGGATGGATTTCCAGGGTGGTGATGGGTTGGGAGAGGGGATGGTGAAGTGGGAGGACCAGGGGAGTGGTGCGGAGGGCGAGAGGAGGGTGTATGGTGGTGTTGAGGGTATGTCGAGATCCCATGATGTGTCCGAGAGACTTGAGTCGAGGGGAGGGATGTCGAAGGTTGAGTCTGTGTATGAGGCCAAGCTGGTGTTGTAGTCGACTGAAGCTAAGTTATATGATGTATCTTTGCTCGACCTCTCTGAGTTCTCAACGTATTTACTCTCAGTTCCTTGATCGTTTGGCAACCGTAGGGTAGCAAACGTCTCAGACCATGACTTCTCTCTCGTTTGAGATGCTTGTAACTCTTTCCTCGTATCCTCAAGCTGTTTCGTTAGCGCATCAACTTGCTGCTGTAGTTGATCAAGCTTTGACTTGCGCTTCGCCCGACAATATCGTTGATTCTCACGATCAATAGATCGTTTGGACTCGATTTGTGAGGGCGTCATGTTTGCGACGCGACGATTGGCGTTGATCAGTTGTCGCTTGGAATCTGACATCCCGATGAGATGGTCAACTGCCGGCTTGTGGAGTTTTGATGGAATAGACCAGGTTAATTGATTTGGCTACTTAGTAAAAGAATTCACGGAGAGGAGATGGGAATAATGAGTAGCCATTCAGTTTTGAGGTAATTGTCATGGTTGAGGCGAATACTGGGTTGGTTAGTTAATGGAGCTGATTGCGAGAGAGGGGATGGGGATTGCGTCAGTTTGGGGATAATTGTGTAGTCAAAGGTTTACCTCGGACAACATTACTAATATCTGAGATTTAATAAATCAAGTCAAGGCTGTTCATTTTATGAAGGACTTATCTGATTGCGACATTAGGGATTTATTCGTAATACTTGATGGGTTTTGAGTAGTTGTTGGTCTTGGCGTTGTCTTGGTGTTTCGCACTAGACTTCGACTAACATTCCGGTTATAAGAGCGACTTTTTGTCCACCATGTTTCGATCCGATACTTGATACTGGTCAATTTTATTGAAGTGACTATGGAGCCTTGCTTGAATCGATTTCGGCCTGCTTCTAGTTTCTTCTGCCTGACTGTTCCATGTCTGAGACGAGCAAGTTGAGACAGTGCCAGTACCTCCCAAGTATCCATAACCAAGTGCAAACAGCTCACCTAGTAGGACGCACAAGCCATACCATTACGTCTTCAATCATCTAGATAGTCACCCGAACCGGTGCCTACCACAAAGTTTGAGTAATCATCCTTTCCAGCACATCAAAGGCAGACTCGGATGTAATGTAAAAGCTGAAGTATCGCTGTAGATCCTCTTGCGTCCGGTTGCGCCATCCTGTTACTTCTCTGCCGTCGGGGGCCTGTGGGCGGAGTGTGAGGCAGATATGGCTTTCTTCATAAAGACGCCCTTCGACGAGAAGAGGGGATCGTAAGATAATATCCTGCTCGGGATCGCTGGGCATGATGGAGTGTCTGTAGCTTTGCCGTGAGTTGATTGTGGTGGTGGGAGATGAGAATGTGGTAAATGGATGACTGGAAGCAAACAGATTGGTCGACCTAGCGATGCTGAATGAGCTAGTCTCAATGGATGGGTTTAAATTGATGTATAGCGATCTTCATGGATTTGGTTGAAAGAGAGAAGTCGGTCATGTGATGGCTTGGGCAGGGAACATTTGTGAGTGTTGGTGTCTGGGTTGACCTTCCCTTGCCTGACTTGATGCCGGTATTCGGGCTGTCGCGACTCTGCTGTTCAACCAGGCTCGACCATTAGAGTCCGTTTAGCCTAAAATTATACTCGCTTTTTCTGTTGGAAGTGAAGTATTCTATTATGAATGATCTGTGGCTGAAGCACTGAGTGTTCAAGCATAGCATGGATATCAAGACCATCCGTGGCCACAGGACGGCTTCACAGCTACACGAGCAATTGAGTCTCCAGGGCCATAGAGGAAGATGTATGAGGAAACCGAACCTACTCAGTACCATGGAGATAAATAGTTCGACCTTTGATATCGATGACCTTGCTTGGAGCGGCAAGCTGGGCTGCTCTGTCGAGCATGGGAGACTGGTAACAGGTCTGATGAAACATCACCAGATCAGTATTCGATGAATCTTACTTTCAAATACTCTTGCTTTTTACAAGCCTGTATTAATGGAACGGGAATGGTGAGAATGAGACGTCAACACTCAAGCACATTGAGACGACCGTTCACACCAACTAGTGTATTCTTTGAACATCTGTACATGCCGCATACTTCCACTTCAATCACACTATTACAACATAGAAACTGTTGTTTTATAGCATTGCATCCCCAAACGTATGGTTCCGACAGCCCTAGCGAGCAACAATCCGTCAGCCACATCGACAGAGCCCTTCTCCATATGCGCAAGCTAACCCACGGTCGGGTTTTCGAGCTTCGGACTATTGAGGCTCATGATGGCTCGGAGTATATCCTTAGCTGAGTAAGCAACGCCAATAGGTATTGTGCGGTGTGATTGTGCTGTGTTCTGGTCGGCTGGCGGTGTCACATTGTTGGTCATCTTCTGGCTTTGCTCTCATTTGAGCTGTATCATGATCAGTCGGCTGGCCGCGCTCTTTTAAACATTAATGAACTCACGATAACAGCTTGCAGCTGTATTTTTGGTCGCAATAGAATAGCTCTAGCTGTAATGCTGCAAGCTCGGGTCCTGCTAATGATGAGCTTCGGGTCAGATCCCACATACAACTGCACAACTCGCTGTTGGGCATCACTCATCACTCAGTGCTGTCTGGATCAAGCACAGCGAGCGTAAACTAAGTGCGATTGTGAGCCACTCGCTGGCGAAACTGATTTGAATGTAGAGGTAGACTGGTCGTGGTTTCTTTGTTGTGTAGCAAAGTCGTCCGTGAGTAATCGAACCAACTTGGACAAAGACACCTGTGATTGTTTAGCCTCAACCGGAAGATCGTATTCTCGTACTCTAGAAAGGGCATTACTCACTTTTCGTTGTGCCGAAATTCACCAAAAATCCCTCCCTTGAAGTTCCCTCAAGGCCCATGTAGTGGCCTTCGGGACTCCGTCGTGACCTCAAGCTGTTCTCAAATAACGTCGCATCACTCGGCTATCCCGAGTTCCATCATCGTAGATAGACGCCCCTCTCCCGTGAGCTGATAGATGCCATCCGGTTCATCGATCGCTTCGGTTCATCGATTCTAAGCCTCGTGTCGGCCACTCTGTCGCAGTGCATGTAGTGTCGGAGTCGAGTAAATCGAAGGACCTATTACATGAGACATTAGAATGGCTCATGGCTCTTTTGTTCTCATTCACCTACGTTAATCTAAGGCAAAGACTCATAAATCTCTGAGTCCTCCAAAGTCGCTCAGTTTCACGTGAAGAACTTGCATTCGACGTCAGAAGAAGACTTGACAAATCGTCAACGGCGCGTCTGAATGTGGCCATCTCGATCAGAAGGCCCCGAAACTTTGTATAGCCTTGTTCGAGTATGAAAGACGTAATGAGCTCGGGATGGTTTGTACCGTCGCTGCGTTCGCATGGATCGCTCTCTTTCATCGCTCGGTCGGCAATCGCATCGCCAGAAAAGAGCCCATTGCTTGGGAGCTGAAAATCGTGAAGCGTTGAAATACCTCGCTGATGAAAGACCAAAAAGCTCTCTACCCTGACTGGACTTCCTGTGATCCTGTTAGGGCTGTCTCATCTCATCGCTTGATGCTGTTTGCTTACCACACATCTTGAGTAGCTCCTTGCCTGCCCACCAGGAGCAAATGTGATCTCTCTGTCGATGGAGACGCTCACCTGGGCATCTCATCAACCTCATTCAAGGCGAATGTGTTCCAAAATCGCGGTCGGTCACTGCCTCTCCCCTTCTTCCCACCCAGTGCTGGCATCGCGACAACGTGCTCATGACGTCGCCATCGTTTGGACTAATGCTTTGCAGCCCTCTTCACCCAGTACTGTCAGTAAGATAGGCCAGAATGGTTCGTCTACCTGTTCATCGGATTCTTTATCCAAAAGATCATCCGCTAGTTCGTCAGACTGCTCATCAGACTGCTCGTCAGATCGCCTGTGAGGTTGCTCATCAGATTGCTCCGGGTACAAATCCGGCAAACCAGTCCACACGACGATGCTCTTCGGTATCCCACTGCCATTCGCGCTCAGGTTGTTTGCTTCTTCAAAGAGTTGTGTAATACAACAATATGATGAGATCCAGAACTTCGCATCTTTGACTAAATCGATTAGTGCATCCAGGGCGTCTATTGAGCTGACTCTCGCGACCCAGGTGTTGGGGCGTCCAGGAACGCGAGCGCAGAAATCTGTTTCGGGTCCTGTTTCGCGGGGACTGCTCATAGCGAAACCGCCTTCCGGAGTAGGGGAAACTATGACTCTCTTGAGAATTCGTATCGCTCCGCTGGACCTGGGCTTGGTCGCTATCAGCTGGCGTCGATGGCCTGGTTGAGAAGGCGTCGCATTGGACTCGCTCTGTCGACCACGACGAGGCCAATTGATGTCAAGCTTATGGCGAGACTTTCGACGACGAAACGGGCGACGGGGGCTTCTAACACGAGACATCTTGCACTCTTTTCGGTGTTTCGTATAGTGACGATGACTTCGATAGGGTTGATGGTGGGCTATCTGTTCTTCGCGTGATGCGGCCGAATGATGCGGATCGTGGTGCTCAGGCAGAAGACAAAACAATAAAGACGACATAGCGAATAATTGTGCATCGCGTTTGTGCGTGTTGATATTGTTGCCGACCGTTTGCACTGGCAAACCCGTAATGAGGTGCCATCTCCCATTTCTCACATCTGAAACACTGCACGCGAGCACTGTACGTTCAAGCCGAGTCAACCCTACTTAGGTGATAGCCGAATGTCCCTCTCAGATTTCTCTACCAGTGAAGGCTTGACTTTTATGGCTTTTGTGCTCAACGTGGTGTTGTACATCCGGTGGTTTGGAGGACCGAGATCTGCGAAGCCCGCACGAACTAGCATTTTCCCATAAAAGAAGAACATGTCAATAAATATTAATCTACCAGTATATTAATCACCTTTATTGAAACCTATATCGATGTATTGTCTCAACACCAAATGTTTGTTGTGGTCGTAAACCGACTGTAGATCACCAGACATCGCGATTGAGTGGCAAATTTCCCCATTCTCCATCAGTTAACCTCACAGCGAGTGGCCCTCTCAACGTCGCTTTAAACTCCCCCAGACCTCCGCGTCTCGTCAAGCTTAAGATTTGGAGCAAGTCCCTTTTTTCTCGGTGCAAAACTCGGCGAGATTCATCCCACAATGGAGAAACAAAGGGTCCGTGGAGTTAAACGAGCATGACACTTGGGAATAAATAACGGGGCGCATCACACTCAGACCCAGAATAAAGATTAGAGTAATCAACGGACGGTATAACGTCTTCCGTTATGATAACGGCTCCTGCAAACCAGATTATGACAACCAGTCGGGTACAAACGATTTGAGCAAATACGACATATGGAGAGCCTCAATGTAACGGAGCAGGGATTGTATCTAAGGGTCCTGGCCAACATTATTAATTGTCCCACTGGCGGTGACGGATAAGACATCTGTGCGCGTCAAGATCGTATGAGATATACTCCCAATGCGCAACGTTGAGCTTACCATGAAAAACTCGCGTCTCTTGGCGAAATCCACTTGGTTTCTCGCTCAAGAGATGCAGCTTTAACTAACCAGTCATTGCGTGGCATGGTAAACCCTCACTATTCCCCTAGACGCTCGGTTAATGACCGTCTTATCCCGGATCCGCTCCGCCAAGAGACAAATGGCAAGGTTTAGGATGCGAGATGTGTTTTATTCTGGAGGGATAAAGCGCACAGATTGTGGAGCGGATTAAGAGGCAGCCGAGCCAAGCACGGGAAAAACGGAATAAAAGTGTCTTGGAAGTTGGACGTCGGAGTAATGGCCGACTCCCAGTGCTTACGGATTAGAAATATTGGAGAAAAGGATCTCGTTGCGGCTCATCAGCAAATCTCATTGCCAAGATGGCGGCTGCACCAAGGGACCGTAAGGCCCAAAAAAGCAAACCGAAGGAGATGCACATGATATCGGGGTCTTTAATTGCGCAAGGATCGGCGGGTAATGGTGTGTACTGTACGCGTGCGTAGAGGTAGCGTGTGGGAAGGAATTGATGATCAAAAATCCTTTGAGAAGCTTGGAGCAAGTGAGTGAGACAAGCCGATGTCGGGTGCCAAGCGATGGGTGAAGGGAGAGAAGACTTGTTGGTTCTGGTGTCGGATCATGAATAAGACGAGTCTCGTGGTAGTGGCGATGTTGGGTATCGTGAGTAAACAGGTATTGAGTCAGTTATTTCCAAATAAAGTGCAGCAGAGTTGTGTCTGGATGCAGTCTGCAATCGATATCTGTGTAAATGGTTCGGTAGTGATGAGTGCCAATGTTTCTAGGATCGCCAAGTCAATAGCCAGGTCCAAGTGCCATACAATCCTTACAGTGGCTGAAGATCTCCCGCTGGCCAAGACACGTGCGTGAACGACAGTTAAACTGCATGCAGACATCACTTACAATATCATTCAACCATTTAATTGCATTGTTTTGAGGTGTAAAGTGACAGATATCTTGACTGTTTGCGTAACTTTAGGGTATCTTTTGACATCTGGACCCTTCACCCATCGTCACTGTTCCCCAGACAAAGCCAAAATCCCCAAGATCTTTCGGAGATACCACAAAAGGCCCAATAACTTGCGCGCCAATTAAATCCCCCAGCGACGGTCCACCGAGAGAAATTCCTGTGATTGGCGGTACACCTTGCCAGAAGAGGAAAACCTGCAAAATTCTTGATCTTTCGTTTTCGTTTCCTCCAAGAGAAAACTCTTAAAGTTTCTCCCCGCCTCCCCCACGCCCAAATTAAACTTGATTCAAAAAGCGTGGCAATAGCAATTGCTCGCGTGAGGATCCAATCCCGTGTATTTGTCACTGCTTTCCAGCATCGGTTATAGCCCGAACCACATTTAATACCAAGTCTTTCCCCCCGTGTTCAACTGTTCTCCATCGCGACCCAACTTTTTGGCCCGCTGTTTATTAAACGTCACTGTTACCTGGAGTTTTATGCTTGCTGATAATTGGAACCTCGCGCCGGTGGCACGCTCCCTTTGAGGAGAGGATCATCAATGAATAGTGGTTCTGCTGCACCCCCGACCCAAAGTTTATGGTGTTGGTCCATGAGCGCTCCCCGCGCGGGCTGCTTTTTTTTTTCTGGAGTGCTGGAGTGCAAAGTCCTGACACGCGAGGCAGAATCTGCGGAGGTCACCCCGTAAAAACTGAGATTACCTCGTAGAGATCGTCCGGCCGTGCACAGATTGGTTCACGTGTGTATGTGTATACTGTATACTGTACGCTTACACCGAGGCCGAGGCTCACCACATCACAAGCTTATTCGTACAGTACTGAGATCCATTATCTTCAACTACTGCACCTAAAACCAAGAAACACCGGTCCCTGAACCAATGACACCTCTGCCGCTCTAGATTGATCGTCGCTGCTGTAAAACTTTACAGGGGTTCTCTTCCCTCCTACAGGCCCAACTCGTTTCATCCCGACCCTCCATCACCAACAAGAATGCTTCCAAATCTCTTCCCCTTGCCTTCTTCAGGCGCCTTTGCCGCTCCCTTTAACCGCTCGTGAAAAACACTGACGTCACATCTAGAGAGAAAGAGGTAACGCCGAGCAAAGCCGTTCAGGCACCCCGGTCTCGTTGGTGGGGCCGCCATGTGGAGACAGCTCCGGCCTTGGCAGATCCCGGAGGACCAACACTCTGCTGTCTGCAATAACATGATTCGGGTGCCGGCACGGAATGACGACACGGATGAGCCCTGTAAGGCCACTCTCTTGGCGAGTCTTACTGTGGGAGCCGCACGACGAGGGTGTCTCCAAAAATCCTTCAGTCTACAGTTTACCCCGGCTCGGCTCCGCTTTGCTTGCACATGCGGAGATGGGTCATGGTTTCAGTATACACTCTACTCTACGCACTACCATCTTGGGCAACTTTGTCCCAGGTTGATCGTCTCCTCGACCCTTGGGGATAGTGGACCGGCGTGGACGTGGAGGTGGAGAGGTGTATAGAATTTTCGCAATCTAGGGACTTACATCTGATCTGTCTCGCATATAAAGACATGTCTTCTTCCACCCCGAAGATCACCTCTCTCTTGTCTTGTCTCACACACACGCTTGTGCTTTATAAGGCTCCTGGGTGAGCTGCATTCTTGTTTGTTTTGTTGTCAGGCATAGCTGGTCTTGCATCCCTCTCCCAAATCACACTTCGCCCATCATGCCTCCTCACTTCGCCGGCCTCACGGGCAAGAAATTGTCCCTGGCCATCTCGACCGTCGCTACCACTGGTTTCCTCCTCTTTGGTTACGATCAGGGTGTCATGTCGGGTATCATCGATGCCGACCCTTTCCATGACTACTTCCCCCAGACTAAGGACAGTACCATGCAGGGTTTCGTCACTGCTATCTACGAGATCGGTTGTCTGCTCGGTGCCATGTTCATCCTCTGGATTGGTGATCTCCTCGGTCGACGTAGGGCTATGATTCTTGGTGGTTGGATCATGATTATCGGTGTCGTTATCCAGATCACTGCCATGAAGGGTCACTCTGCTCTCGCTCAGTTCATCGTCGGTCGTACTGTCACTGGTGTCGGTAACGGTATCAACACCTCGACTATCCCTACATACCAGGCTGAGTGCTCTACCACTACCAACCGTGGTCTCCTCATCTGCATTGAGGGTGGTATCATTGCTTTCGGTACCCTCATCGCCTACTGGATCGACTATGGTTGCTCTTACGGCTCTCAGGACCTTACCTGGCGATTCCCCATTGCCTTCCAGGTCATCTTCGGTCTGGTTCTTTGCGTCGCCATGGTCTGGCTTCCTGAGTCCCCTCGATGGCTGCTCACCCACGACCGTCACGAAGAGGCCGAGAAGGTCATTGCTGCTATCCGTGGCTTCGAGATTGACAGCGACGAGACCCGCGCCGAGCGAGACCGTGTCGTCGACTCTATCCGTGCCTCTGGTTTCGCTGCTCAGAAGAGCACTCCCATCAAGGCTCTCTTCACCGGCGGCAAGACCCAGCACTTCCGTCGTATGCTTCTCGGCTCTGGCTCCCAGTTCATGCAACAGGTCGGTGGCTGCAACGCTGTCATCTACTACTTCCCTATTCTCTGCACCGACATCTTTGGCGACAAGAACCTTGCTATGTTGCTCGGTGGTGTCAACATGATTGTCTACTCCATCTTTGCTACCTCCTCTTGGTTCCTCATTGAGCGTGTCGGTCGTCGCAAGCTGCTGCTCATCGGAACTGCTGGTCAGATGCTTTCCATGTTCTTGACCATGGGTTTCCTTATCCCCGGTGGCAGCGACCCTGGTAACAATGCTCCTCAGATCTCGAAGGGTGCTATTGCTGGTCTCTTCACTTACATTGCTTCTTTCGGTGCTACTTGGCTGCCTCTTCCTTGGCTCTACCCTGCCGAGGTCAACCCCCTCAAGACCCGTGGCAAGGCCAACGCTACCTCCACCTGCACCAACTGGCTCTTCAACTTTGTCATTGTCATGATTGTTCCCATCATGATCACCAACATTCACTGGGGTACCTACCTCTTCTTCGGTCTGGCTAACGCCACCTTCTTCCCCATCCTCTACTGGTTCTACCCCGAGGTAAGCTCAATCACTCCACCCCCATTTGAACTCCTTCTAACAGAAAACAGACTGCCAACCGATCTCTCGAGGAAATCGACATTATCTTCGCCAAGGGTTACGTCGAGAAAATCTCCTACGTCAAGGCCGCCAAGGAGCTTCCCTTCCTTACTCACGAGGAGATCGAGCGCGAGGCTATTCGTCTTGGCCTCGTCGACGAGATTGGCGGTGGTGGCATGATGGAGAAGCCCAACCAGGAGGAGAACGGCACTGTCCGCGACGACTCTGGCTTCAACTCTGAGAAGTCCTAAATCAGGACTTGAATAAGATATGGGGTTTCTGCGAAGGAAACAATTTTTTATTGTGTCAGACACATACTTAGGATACCCTTGTTTAGAATGCGTCTTACTAGCTATTACAGTAGAAGACCAGCGTTAGAGTGCTCATTGAGCATGATAGAGTTATAGACTCAATAGAAATTATAATAAACATCCCACTTGCAAGTATGTGACTCGATGTTGGGTGTCGAGATCATCTTCAATGTTGATCGCGAACCAGTTTTCCACAATACAAGCATACTGTCAAGATCTCATCTCCGCATCCCTTCTCCAAATTTCAAGCATGGCGAAAATTCTCATCCCCATTTCTTTCCCCGGCTTATTCCCCAATTTTTCTCTTTCCAATTTATGCAAAGACTTTGGAGATTACAATTACATAAACCGTGGGGTCCGAATAGTTATCGTGAGACAACGACTGTGTTGATCCCTTCCCTGCAGCCAGGCAACAGTAGATTTAAATTGGAGAACAACCAACACACACGGAGTGGTCCTCCGTAGTGCGTCAACTAGTCTCTCTCACACTTATGGGGCGTCGTCTCCATTACCCCGAGGGGATAGAGCATTATCCACTTGTTGGTTGGGGTGGGTAATTGGATCAGCTTGGACATATACTCCTTCTAGAGTGAATCTAGTCATGTTTTTTGATCCCCTGGAATAGGTCACATTCTTAATCTTGACGCGCACTATAATTACTAGTGATTATTCGTAACGGCGGTTAATTAATAGCGGATGTCCCAATCTAGTAATCCGAGTACAAAGTTCATTACTCGAGTCTCAAGGTGAGCTATTTACTCCAGTTGAGGGACTATCGTTCGAACAGTTGTCGGCATGGTGTACCGACACGAGGGATTTGAAGTGGACTTTGTCCCACGCATATCAGCGGGTTTCTTCTCCGCCTGATCTGATGCGTTGTTAATCTTATGGTTACGACTTGCCCCGTGGGGATATGCGTTGTTGTCGTGATTGTGGGAATGTGAAAGTGGAAATGAGAGTGGAATTATTATCGTGCGTTTAGTGCATCCGCAACGGTTGAGATAAGCTTATTAACTGACGGTTGCTAGCGAGAGTCTTAAACGGACTCCCGAATAGGAAGGTTTCAGGACTTGATCGTTTTTGACGTCCATGCAAAAGAAACAGAGGCGTTTATCATGTGATTGAATGCCGAAAGTGCTCGGACCTTTCTTTCGGCAAAAGAAATGTGATCGAAGTGCGAAATCGGAGGGAATGCATAATGGATAAGTATCTTGATTACTCGGCTCTACACCGCTGTTCATACTTTAGAGGTGCACTGTTCGCCATTTCAACCAGGGCTCAGGATACAGCAACCCTCCAGATCATGCTCAACAAGAAGAGGTTTTACTGAGCCATATTCTCGGCGATATATCAGACCTGCGTATGGTTTGTGGTCATGTGTTGTATATCGCAAAATATCACGGCTGGAAACGACTTATATGCTGCAGACTGACAATAGAGAGACGGGTCGAGAGGGACATACTCGATGAGTTTCATGTTGAAGCAGCACTCGTTGTGCCCAGGCTGGAGTATCACATAGGTTTGCACAATATAGTAGTTACGCCAAGTACCAAGGAGCTAGAGGAGACTTAACTACGGGACAAGCCGCACTGAATTCTTCGCTCTTACGCATAAGGGCAGCTAATCAATTTTAAAACACTGTTCCTCATATAACTCCACGAATATGAGAACGCTCTAGCATGGAATCTCATGTACCGGTAGGACATGTGTCTGTAAGCAAAGTGAATAACGAACTCGGCTTTTTTTGTCAATTGCCCACCGAATTAAACCATCATTAAAATGGGAACATGAAACAAAACCCTTAATAGCAAAATATTCGGTTTCAATGCGAGAAACCTTCATGCATGCACTTAGAGGCCAAGAGGTGTATCCACCAGATCATCTTGCGGCTCCAGATATGATCGACGCCAAGCGATGTCAGACATCATTCTTCACACAGACATAGTGTGGAGAGGACTATATCTGAAAGGCTTGGCACCGGGGTATAAAAGATCCTATTCCCGGATTTAAGTATTCGGGCCTCAGTGACTGGTCGAACGGGAGTTGTTGAGCGGAATGGGTTAGATCGGCCTGGACCCTTGCAACATATGTTTAAGGTCGAGCAATATTAGGCTATTATCGAAAGCGAAGTAAGGGCTGCAGGAGTGCTTTGCATCTGAGCCGGTAAAGGGTATGCAGCGTACGCATATACTCAAGTTTGCCCGTTTGCAATCTCCCCCTAAGTTAATACGCAGCCTTGAGACTGAGCAGCTGAAGTGAGTGACAGATTGAATGGCCACGCACCGTCATGACCGAGAAGAAGACCGTAGCACTGACTCAATACTCTCAGGCGTGGACGAAGATGAGGTATTCCGAAAACACAGTGCACACTTATCATCACAACTTGAACGCCTGGAGGATCACAAAGAAGACGCAAAAAATACCACATATTTGCAATGATTAGAATTTCTCTCACAGTTTCGTAAAACGTTAACAGCAAGGAAGAGAATATAATGTGTCAAGTCCATTTTTAATCCAGGAACTCCCACTCACAACGTCGCACATCATCTTTACGCACATCACAGACTTATGGACTTGTCGTCAACGCCCCGGACTCGGTCAGACCGTTTTAGAGAGAACATCCCGGAGATTTCAAGGAAGAAGTACTTTTTGACACCCCAAGCCGCATTCATGTTTAGTCTTACATTGCCCCCAATGACTACTGTGAAATATCATTTAGGCTCACTCATCCACGACTGACCTTCAGTCAATCAAAATAACAGATCAGGCTTATATGGCGATACAAATGCAAGAGTAAGATTGCTGACGCGATCCACGTAACGTAAGAGTGGCATTACAAGTAATGCTGACAATCATACCTGACCGAGGTCAGATGTAGCGCTCGCCAAGCCATGAGTATGGCAGTGGGATAAAGCGATAGGACTACAATTAATGTGACCAGTAGGACTAAGTTATTTGAAAGGCTCGTGTTTCGCTCGTCTCGCTTTTCGCGACGCGGCATAACTCAGCTAGCACGATGGAATGTAACTTTCAGATGGTGGCCTAGCCCTTGAGGATTATATAAAGCGATGACTTGAGACTCTCAATCAAGTGAGATACTCATTGACACCAATATAGTTTGTTCTAGACAAGCGGTATCCTACGGTAAGCAACGTCTACTCAACATGCGTATGAAGTTTGCTTCGCTTGTCGTAATTCTAGGGACAGCTCTGGTTTCAACCGCAGCCCAACCCCAAAATGAAACGACAGCCCCAGCCTTTGTACCTGGAACCGACAAACCTTCAGATCCTGCAACTACCGGATACTTCCTGAACAAAGTTGGAATAAGCGTTAGCAACCTGACTCGCAGCGTGGACTTTTATACCAAAGTCTTTGGGTTCCGGCATATGTTCACCTTCCAGGCGACGCCTCACTTCTCAGTTACATACCTTGGTCACAGCAGTGGCGGTCGGAACGGCACGGGATATCAAACAGCAGAGGAGATGATTCGAAATAAGAACAACATGGCTGGTCAGCTTTCGCTGATTCACCTGAAGGCTCCCGACGAGCCTCAGCTCCAGGGTACGAATACATTCAGACACATCATTGGTATTATCGTGCCGGATATCACAGAAGCACAGGCGCGACTCGAGAAGTATGGGGCAGAGATCTTCAGGAAGATTGAAGAACCAATGCCGACGACAGGACCTTTGGGAAACCCATATGGGTTTGGAGACGCTGCTGATTTGAGTACGAAAGATTGGGAAGCAATTCAGAATGTTATGACTAAGATTAATCTTGAAGGAGTGTTTGCAGCTGACCCTGATGGAAATTTGCTGAAGGTTTTACCTGCGGAGGAGAAGGCTTTGATCATTGATGGAGGGTTGAGTTGAAGAACTCTGTTTGTTTAGGATCTCTTGGTTGATGGTTGGTATTTAGACGTGTTCAAGGCAGCCACGCTGTGTTCATAGTACTATTTGGTTGATTCCTAGAAAAAGAGGTGCAAAGTGCATCGATAAGCGACGTTCCTTGAGTTAGTCAGGAAGGAATTAGACAGTACACCCGAATCTCGCAATGGCATATAAACGGGGCTGAGAATGATGAACTAAGACCATGAGTATTGAGTATGCTGGCAAATTGGGGCCATGGGAAATTAGATATATCTAGGTAAAGTCGACTGAGATCGCATGATATGATGATAATGTTAGATGACTCTGGAACCAACAGCCAAAAACTGGAGAAGAAGCGAGGCGTTTTGAAAGAATACGAAGGGCTAGTAAGATGAGCATTCAGTTCTACGACACACACTGCTAATTCATCTATTGTCTATTCTAGTTGCACTAAATGTTAGAAGGTCGGGTCCTATCAGAAACCTCCTGCTGCAGCCACTTCTTCCACTCTGTGTCCTTAAGAATATGTCTAACTCTTGCCTCGAGCCATTCAGTGTTACCCCAGAATCCCCAAGATGCCTGGAAGCGACACCAGTCGACAAGAGCACATTCCCAGTGTCGAACAAACGTATCCCATTCGTAGTCAAGAGGCTCCTTATCAGACGGTCGACGGCTCAGTAAGATCTCGTGGTATAGATACAGTAAAGTCCTCTCGCCTCTGTCCATAGACATTTCGTTTGGTAGCGATGGGCAGTCTGTGAGCATATCGAGGGGAACAGAGCACGTGAAGAGCTTGGCTAGATCACAAACTCCTAGACCGAGACCAACG
Organism: Fusarium torreyae; assembly: GCA_027945595.1. NCBI lineage: Eukaryota > Fungi > Ascomycota > Sordariomycetes > Hypocreales > Nectriaceae > Fusarium > Fusarium torreyae. Next base: position 454,736 of record JAOQAZ010000018.1, read on the forward strand.
TATTGAAAGTCAAAGAAGCAGACGTCTTCTTCTGACTCGGTAGTAAAGAGATTTTCTGACTTGACGTCGCCGTGGATGTACGTCTCGAATGGGCGACCACTGGGCGTCAGGAAGTCGGCTACCACTTCCGCTGTTGACTCTTCTGATCCTTGGAAGGGAGTGCAGAAAGCTTCAGACCACTCTGAGTACGTATCACCAGCGAGTGAGTTATACTCTTTGCGTCGTGTAGCCAAGTAAGTGTATCCTCCATTCAACCACAACTTGTTTCCCGCAGACTTTGACGATTCCCGCCGTTTTGATTCTTCGAGCGGCGGTAAGAGATAATCGTCGAGGTTCGCAGGTAGTGATTTCCAAGAGCTACCGTGGAACTTTGCCAGCCACTCAAGAGCAGATTGAACTTGACGAGGACTGAGCACAGATCTCTTCTCGCCCTCAACAGGGAATTTGACCCTCAGATCGGTGAGAATAGTCGCAGTAAGGCCCCGTAATTCACCATCTTGCTCTTTTGTTTTCCAGCTCGATGCCAGGCAATGCGCTACCGCGACGTCATCATCCAGCTGAGGGGCAATTTGCTCGTAAAAGTACTGCTCAACGTCATAGCTGAGGATCTTGCGCAAGTGTCCTTCGTCTGTAGGTCCCGAAGGAGGAGATATGACCTTGAGAACTAGATGGAATGTATTGTTGGCGCCCTTTGAATGGACAAGGCGGCGGACTGAAGCAGCTGTTTTGGCGTCGCTTGCTCTTGCGGTGAGGGCACAGATGTGGCCGTAGCCTGCCCATAGGGTTTGTAATTCACGGAATGATGTGACTTCGAGACCAAGAGGCTCTAGAAGAATCTCGGCAACGCGACTCGATTGCGTTTGTGCCATTTTTGTCGATAAATACAAGCTTATCTTGAAGTGGTCACCAGAAAAGTCAAGTTACGTCAATGGCCAAGGTCAGGAAGTTGACGGATCGGAAAATCACTCGGATGTGGGGCATAGACTAAGGCTCGTCATAATTCTTTGATCGTCTGGGGGCCTCTGCACTCGATGAATAAGAGTAAGACCTGAATTATTACAATTCGAATATTAAGCAATGAAAAATTGTTTTGATTGACGCCTCCGCGACGGAGATCTCTTTGTCGATTTCGGTTGATCCTCGTGCTACGCCGCAAGGATTTGACAAAAGTGCTGTTTGAGACAAACACAGCCTCGGTGACCATTTTTTCCTCTTACGGGCGATCAGGCCATCCAAAAAATAGCGGTAACTCAGACAATCCCACGCTGAGTGGGTATTGTTGTAAAACTTAGGGCTGAAAGAACCTGTCAGGCCCGTTCCGGTATGCTTCTTGCGCTGTGGTACGGGTGAGCCTTACTGCTTACATTTTTGGGTCCGTATCAAGTGATTCAAGTCTCTACCCATGCCCTGGGCTGAGAACTTGGGTACAAGGCTGTGACGTAGGGTCTCACCTTAATCGAATGTCATTTGCTCTAAAAGATCCGATGTCGATCTCTTCACAAAAAAAAAAAAAAAACCGGCGGCCTCTCAAACCTGAATATTACTAGAGGATCAATTGCCCTTTCAAGACACGTAGAAAGAACAACAACAAAGAATTAAGCATCTTGATGTCACAGCTTTTTAGCATTGACCAACCCGTGTCATAACATTACAGTCAGCATAGCCTAGCCGTGTGTGGAGAAACAAGCACCATTGTCAAAACAAGGGAAGAAGGTCCGCCAGTAAGAGTGTCTAAAGAGATGAATGATTCGCTTATAAGCTTTAACCCCTGCGATTAAGGCTGAGTCCATCAGCAAGGGTCATCAGTGGCACTCAAGGCATTATGCTTCTTTATTGGCTTAAATAAGTATCAAGGATTAAAATGGTATGAAGATAAAACAAAGGTAATTTCCCGCCTTTTGGCTCCTGTAGACTTCCATCCCAAGCATCTAACACAATACACACAAACGTTATGCGGTCCTCTATCACTCTTGGTCTACTTGCCTTAGCTCCCTACTTGGCAGATGCGGCAAAAAGTAAAACAGAATACACTACTTCAACCCTCTTCCTGCCCTCACGAACAACCGGAAGTGCCAGCAATATCTACGCATCCATCATCACAGAAGATGAGTCCAAGACAGAATACCTTCTCGCTTGCCAAACCAACTTCGGCGCCTCTTATACCTGCGGCGGCGAATTCACAGGCGTCACAGTGACTTACCAAAAGTCAGACGTCGACGTTGCTTTCGGCGCAACAACCTACGACTGCGAATTGGGCACAAGTGCTGTTTGCGCGACGAAGACCAAGTCATCAGGTGATGAGAAGACGACCACTCTTGCTGCCTCGGAGAGTTCTTCTTGGATGACGGCTATTACTATTGTCGACGTTAAGAAGAGAAAGACAAAAGCGAAGGCGGCTGTGCCAAAGGAAACTGGAAGCTCGAAAATCTGTAAACGCAGAGTCCGTGATCACGATTCGGACTCTAGTGGCAGTAGCGGCAGTAGCAGCGATAGTAGTAGTGATAGCAGCAAGGACACCACTAAGGATAGTGACACCGACAGCGACAGCAGCAGTGGAAGCAGCAGCAGCAGCAGCAAGAAGAACAAGAATGACGATTGCTCAGCGGGGTCTACTATTTCTTGGAATTGGGGCATCGTGGTTATGGGTCTGGGAGGTTACCTGGTCTTAAACTTAGGATAAGAAGAGATATACTCTTAGTTTTACTAGTAGCTTTAACTTTTCTTGTCTCTAGCTACTCAAATGTGAATCTCAAATCGATATATAGCTCAAACTGACCAAACTCCTTTTTCACTTAGCCTACTTGTCGCCCTACCAGCGAATCCCTCATCTGGAACGGTTTACACGCAAAACCCTTTAGTCAAAGACTGGGGATAAACCGCGTCGCATGGATCCCAAACTGATCTAAGCTCTTTATTAGCGAGGCTATCTAATTTATCTCTGACAAATAGAAATAATTTCTGGGTTATTTCGATATCTATAATTCACAACTTCATTATATATCACAAGCATTGTACCAAAACATCTCCTTGCTGCATAATTCGACACAATATTACCGTGTTTAAGTGTTAATATACCCTCCCAGACGAGTCGTAAGATAATAAGGGCTTCAAGAGTACTTAATAGAAATATGACTAGTCTTAGACTAAAACCCCCCAAGACTGATCTAAGACTTATGTCACTATCCAGTGAGAGTTCCGGTTATTTTGTGACCTGCATGCCTGCCAGGTCACTGTTTACCCAACAGCCGCGCTTCCAAAGCAAGATTCGTTGAACGTGAAAGCGGCGTTGATGAATTTGACTCCATTGGGGCTTGAAGTCGTGATCACTAGGTTAAAGTCCACGACAGTCGCTGTTGACAGCCCCGGACTTTCCGGTGTGCTAAGGAAGCGAATATGTGTTTGTAGCGTGAACAGAAACCCATGTTTACCTGCGTAATCGTTCCTTAACTCATGGGTGGTGATAGCTAAGAGGGATCGCCTATGATGATCTTAAGAAGGGTGTATAGCCTCGTTATCTTATTGGAAGTCCCGAAGACCGATGCTCAAGTTCGCTGTCGGGCAAATACGATAGTGAATAAAATGTCTTTGAGTGGACCGATCTGGAGAACTGAGAGAGCCTAGAGCAGTATATCTCCGACGAGATGTCGTTCTATCCTTCATATATTTCCACATCTTATTCTATTATAAGTATTTCGCATGGAAATTTAAAAGTTTTATATTAACAGATACCCTCGCACTTCATCTATAAGAAGCTACTCCGCCTATACTAAATAGATTACTAGCACTATAGCAGTTACTTTCAGATTAGCTATAATTATAATTACCGCCATTTTGTTCTCCTACCTTCAAATTAATCTCGACTAAATTCCCGCAAAGTAGTTTAAGATTTAAACACTAGAAATCTTAGATTACTATAAGCTATAAGAACTATCTACACAGTAGGACCTTAATACCCTTTAGAATAACCAGACTAAGTTTAGCATTTTATACTCTAAACATATTTACTAAAGGCGAATTCTCTAATAATATAGCTTACATATAGGTATTAAAATCCCTAACAATTTCTTATCGTCGGATAATAGCTCGCTGACCTTGCCACTATTTTTTACCGGGACTTGACTAGAGTATGCCTGATGAAGTATCTGCTTCTCTAGCGACCGACTCATTCGCCTTGAGTGGATTCTACTAAAGGTTTTGATGTTCATATTCGATGTCAGTACCAGACTGTTTTCCGTGGTGGTTCTGTTGACCTGATACCTTGTACTCTAATACTGCCAGACGAGGCAATCACTCAACTTTGGACCATCTTCACTGACCACAATACATAAGCACTATTCAGCTCTCTTAGATAGGATATAAGGCTATCTTTTAGCCACGAACCTGCTAGCAATTAGTCTATAACCATATTATAAGCTTATAAGACTCTGTGGCCGAGGTAAGGAAATGTAGGACAAAATCACAAAGCACATCGTCCAAGGCTTTTAGTTCTTCATTAGTTACACCAGGAATATGGATAGAAGCAAAAGGTCTTCTGTCGATCACGGTGAGATACCGTATATGTTGTCCTCCGCCACACCTGATTATGGCCAAGAGAAGCAACAGTGAGCACGCAGAACCTTGATATCGGCCTTCTGAGCTCTCTATTAGATCTAACTATGCATAGGAAGGCGGCAGAAAAAAATCCAGATACCTAAAGCTATCAACAGTTCCAGTGGAACCAAGACTCTGAAAACTTGTATCCCTCGGATTTCCGATAGAACTCCGAGTCCAAGTGCCATCAATGCGCCTCCGAACTGGCCTATCACCATGACAAAAGAGACGGCCGGTAAATGTAGTTGCCGAGGAAGTAGTGAGGTCATTTGAATCATGCTCGAAGGTAACAAAGGCCCACAGAAAAAGCCGAGAAGTGAGATTACCAAAATGGAACAGATCGGCCCATCAGTACCAGCCAAAAGGACACTGGCCAACAAAGCACCGAGAATATATGAGGTGTTACTGCACGCGATGCCTGTCTTCTCTGTTGCAATGCTCAGTACCACTCTCCCGACAGACATGCCCAGCCAAAACCCTGATGAAGCTACTGTCGATACTAAGGTTGAGGAGTGGAGGGTCCTCTCCATGAAAACAACAACCCAGCCGGATATTGACGTCTCAATACCGACATAGACTAGGAGAAAAGCGGCGCACATCCATACAGCCCACCTGCTGAAGAAATTCGTACCATGATGTGAGACAAACTCATTGGTCGCATGGATTTGTTCACGGTTTCGTTCAGCAGTTTCGGTGCCAAAGGCGAAGGCCGACGCAACAAGCACAAGTGCAGAGAGACCAGACTAATTCCAGGCATCAGTCAGGTACAAGGATGAGTGACACCCATGTGTTGACTCACCAAAACGCGGTACCAAGTATACCATCGTCGTTCCAAGATAGTAACAACTGTACCCACAAGAGGTGCTCCAATAGCCGCCCCAGTTGAGAAACATCCATGAAGCAAGCCTGAGATGAAGTTTGAGTTTTTCGAGCCTGCTGCCCAGGAACACAAAGAAGCGTCGGTAAGTGCTGCTCCCAAGCCTCCTAGAATGGCAGAAGATACAAACACGGGGAACTGGGGATGGAGTGAACAGCCAAGAGCTGAGATGGTTTGTAGAAAAGGGCCAAGAAAAGTGACTCCTCGCTGACCAAACCTTGTTTGTATGCGATTAGTGAGCCACGAAGCCAATGCGTAACCAATAGGTGTGGTCATGAATATCACAGAGACTTGGCCGTCTGTCAAGCTGTAATGTTCCTCTAAATGAGGTATCAGAGCCCCAGTCGTGGAGGTGCAAACTCCTTGTACCATAAAACACAACATTGCTGCGGCGACTTTAGGAACAAGCCTGCTCTGAGGTGCCGATTCTTCGTCGGGGACGGAATTCGATAAAAGAGGCTCGTTCGTCGACATGGTGCGTGATGCTAAGGGGTCAGGAAAGGTGAAAGACGATGATGCAGAAAATTGATATTTAGATCGCGAGCGAAGAGACAGTAACGCGCTTAGGAAAGCGGAGTCACAACACGCTGGAAGTTCTTGCATTCTTTGCTTGAAAGCGTAGAACGAATGGGGAATTAATTGTCATGGTATTGTTGCTGGTGTAAGCGGGATGGGGATGTCTGGCTAAACTTCCTTTTCGAGCTAGGGCGGTCCACCCTGAAACCAGGTCATCAAAGCACTTCCAGGTTGAATCTATTGCCTAAAAAGGATATAATGACAGCTGGACACGGTTTGCTTACTTGCTTTGGCGGCCGCACTTTTTTGTTCAATCTTTCGTGCTAAGCCCGCCGGAGCGCGAAGTGCTAACATTTTTTAACTCTGCTGATTTGTACTGCATTCTCATATGCATCGTAAACACCATGGATTGGGTGATGTTCCCGGGAGGATCATATCCCAACGAGCACCGCATTCAAGCTTGCAGACCAACCCCAGCACTTACTCCTGATACGTCGGCCCATCAACGTTGAGTTTCAACATTGTGTAGTTTTACTCTAATACTGGATATCTTGCCTCCTACGTCTGGACCTCTTCTAGGGGTGTTTCGGTATAAGCGTTGACCAGAGAACAACGAGGCGAAGCTCGATAAGCTGCCACCTGATGCTAGTATGCAAGGATGAGAATAATTTATAGCACCACAAGCGGAACGTGACAGTTCCATCAGGCCATCAAGGTCCATGCAGCCCGAAGACCTGAATCGTAGTTGGCTAAAAGTCACTGTCCCTCGATGGGGATCCTGAACCAGAGTTCCGGGTTCATCATGTAAGCGATCGATTCTAAACCTGGACTAGGGATAATCGTGATCAAGACTCAGTAAAGTGAGTAAAATGGACATCAATCAACTTGAACAATATCACTAAATACTTCAAGCGGCAAGCTATCAAGACGGGACGCCTGAGGTACCCATGATGAGCAACGCCGTCCTTGACTTCAATTCCACAGATCTGCCGCTCACGCGAACCACGATGAATAATCGATAAGTTCATATTGAACTTCTATCTTCTGGATCGTCTAGCTTGGAAAGTACTGGTAAGGTAGAGCGCCGAGCTTTTAGGCGTGCGCACAAGAGTCTCATAGTCCACATGGGTAATCCCAAATCGAACCCCGTATCCCAAAGACCACTCTATACCCTTGTGTTAGCAAAACATCCAAGAATCAAGAAGGAGTAAAATTTACCATAGTTATCCATCAAACTCCAAGCGTAGTAGCCGGACACCTTGACACCATCTTCATAGACTGCACGAGAGATTGCGTCTAGATAGAGCCCGAAATAGCGGACCCGGAATTGGTCGTTGACTGCTTCGTCGACAGTCATGTCACTCTCGCCTGGACAAGGACAGCCATTTTCCGTGACGAAGATTTGTCTCTCGTATCGTTTCCAAATCCAATTCAACAGTTTGCGAAACTGATCCTCGGTCACTCGGAGCCAAGAAATGCCAGACAATGGCCCTATCTCCACGCCTTCGCTGTTATAGGGTGATTCGTCGACATTGCCCGTGACATCGGCTTCGTCAGGAGCCTCCATGCCACGCTCTCGTGCGTACTGCGATGTGTAGTGGTTCATGCCGTAGAAGGTGTTCATTCTGGCGGTACGTTGGAGCAAGGTCCTTTCATCGGCTGCGAATTGTGGCAGCCGGTCTCCGAGGCGAGTGCGCATCGAAGCTGGATAGTCTGTTCCTAGGTAAACCGGGTCGGCGAACCAGCCTATGTAGAACTCCATCCGACGCTGGGCAGCATTTTTATCTTGCTCAGATGCTGCATCGTACGGCTCATAATAGTCTCCGTTCAGTACAATTGAGATTTCACCTCCTTGCGATGGTCGGAACTCATCATGGTATATCTCCACGGTGGCCGCATGTGAGACGATAATGGTATGTCCCACGCGCCACGGCTCTGTACGGGAGTCGTTCCCATTCTCTGTGCTATGTCCTGGCGCTAGGACACCACTGTGATAGCCATACGCAGCGATAACATAGGGTTCGTTAAATGTGACCCACTGCTTTACTCGGTCGCCGAAGCGAGAGAAGCATAATCGTGCATAATTTTCAAAATCGGCTCGAAACTCGCTCCCATTTAGCATTCCACCATAGCGGTCGTACAAACCCTGTGGGAGATCCCAGTGATACAGCGAAATGGAAGGCCGGATGCCTTTAGCGAGTAGAGCGTCGATGAGCCTATTATAGAATGCTATGCCGTTTTCGTTGACTGGATCATTACGCCCACCAAGTGGTATAATGCGAGACCAGCTGATAGAGAAGCGGTAGACCTCAACACCATAAGAGGAGAGAAGAGACACGTCGTCCGAAAATCGATGATAATGATCACAGGCAATATCGCCATGTTCATTCGCAGTTCGGCTGGGTTTCAAGTGGGAAAAGGTGTCCCAAATAGAAGGCCCTTTGCCGTCAGCATCAGCAGCGCCCTCGATCTGGTACGCAGCGGTAGCGACACCCCAGGTGAAATCTGGCGGAAGAGGAAGTTCTTGAACGGGGTTTTCAGGAAGCGACTGTTGCCGGCTCTTCTGGCGAGCAACTGTTGATTCCTCTGCTGTAAACATGATGGTGGTGAGAGACTGACGTACGGAGGAACTGGCTGGGAAAACAACTAATCTAATGCCACTGAGTGTGGGAGGTTTTAGGTCTACAAATCGTTCGGGGATCACAAAACGACCTACGCCCCGTCCTTGTCTAAAAGCCGACATTCGTCCTGGTACGGCAGGATCCTGTTGAATTTTCCGCGAAAATGAAACCATGATGCATTCGGATAATTCAATGGGTAGCCACATTCATCTCCGGCCTTCGTTCTCTTCACTAGCGCCGTGTTCGGCCCACTCGGATACCTTGCTGTTGAGCAGGGCGAGGACGTGTGGGTACAATTTACTGTACCTCTCAGCTGTGCTCATCAACGGACTTGAGGGGTTGCGCGCTATAAGTTCAAGAATCGAAGCACCCACCAACCGTATCTTCTCGGTGCATGACTCGCCATTTATCCGAATCAGGTCCAGTCCGGATGTGTGCGCAACATAAAGCATATCCCCGGCCACACGTAAAGCTTCTAGAATGTATAGTGGCGAGTCAACGAGCTGAGCATCATGCTGGTCCTGCCTAGCACGAGTCCTTCCCAGGAAATGACCAAGGAAGTAATCATGCGGGTCCATGTAACGATGCGCCCAGACCGTCGACAAATTTCGCAGGATGACCATCTTCAGGCACTGATACGATGCTTGGAGATTGGTCCTCTGAATAGCCAGCGCTCGAGGAGACTCCAGCCGCGCATATCTGTCGGCGAAGGCGAAGTCATCCGGGCTCGAAGCGAGACTCTGATGAAATCCAAGCATCGGCGGAAGATTGTCAAGACACGTGCTGAAGTGTACGTACTGATCTGTCAATTTTTCCAACATGGGCGTTGATTCCGAAAGAACGGAATGGGACCCGCCGCGCTGTATCGCCAAAATTTCGTCGGCAGTCAACAAGAGAAGAGGCTCGGCGGCGCGCCACAAGTCCTGGTTCGCATTGAACCCTGTCATTATGCTCACTCGTTGCTCATGATTCGACCGAGCAGAGATGTGTATTACATCCTGGTCTGGAAAGTCGTCCGCATACGCGACCGTGATGCCTTCTTTGAAGATCGAGCTCGCCAAGCATTGAGGGTGACCTCCCAAGATGGCGGCCGACTTATCACTCGTGTATAGCGTCCAGAACACTCGGCGACAGAGCTGCGCTTCGAGAGGATCCATTCTCTCGTACGTCGCTTCGTCGTGCAGACGCATCGACTGCACAAGGCGAACCGCCTCGCCTAGGATGTACCACGAGGCTTTTGTCTTGCCTGCAGCATGGGCCCAGCCTGAGTGGAACATCCGGATGGCTATAGATGAGTGATCCGGACTCTCAACATCTTGCTCAGCGTATGAATCCAGAACATCTTTCGACACCTTGTAGAACGCCTCAGCAACTGCCCATGATGCTGTGGTTAAATGGTCCGGTACTAGGGCCAACGTGTAGCAGCATGCTGCCGTTACCAGTGCGAATGACCTGGCATCCCACCTGGCGCTAGCGACGTCCACCCTGACCATTGTTTCGTTGATTGTGGAGCGATGGAGGACAGGCAGCGTAGGGTAAACATAAGTAAAATACAAATCGATGCACTTGCTCAAGTACGCCATAGTGTCCTGAGTTACACCGACCTCGGATAAGGATTTTGTGAGGGACACCACCAAAGCGTCATTGTACCTCCCGGATACAACGTTAGGGATGCACGTTTGGTTTTGCGCAAAACTCGAGCCGTATGATAACGGAGAACCGATATCCCCAGAAAGACCAGAGTGTGCTATGTCTGAGGCGGTTGGAGAGTGCGTACAAGGGTTCGCTTGGATCGGGCTGGTCAACGGTTCTAGTTGGCTTCCCGACACGGCTGATTGAGATGATTTGGGCGAATGTCTACTGTTGGAGTCTCCACGAGTGACTTGAGTGTTCAGTGCGATGTCCATGGACCGGCTGTTATCGACTCGATCTGGATCTTGTGACTCTGCTCTTCCCCCTGTATTCACAGGTCTTCTCCCTCTTTTCCGAGTGGTCATAGAGGTCTGGCAGGGTAGACCAACGCTCTCGCAACTGGAACATGACGGCTGTTTAGAATCACACTATCACTTGTCAGCGTATTCTAACACGGCTAGTAGAAATCTCCCAACTGACTCGGACTTTTCGTCGGCGGCAGGAGTCGCAGCTTTGCGTCATTCGCTGAGCGCCGATGCGGACTTGTCGACCGGACATTGGATCTGGAGATTGACAATGAGGAAAAAAAGCGGTTCCTTAATAAAAGAGAAACAGAAGCAATCCAGATTGCCATGGGCGGATAATTGCCAAAACTGGGCTTACGGATAAATACTAGCTCCATCGACTGCTAAATTTGTCCCGTAGTCGAGTATTAATCCGATGACCTGATGGCGCCGCAAGTAAGGATCCCCAGACTGACAGCCAATCAAATGGTGTTCCAGCTGGTATGTGCGTGAGGAAGTATCTGAGCATCAGAGCAGCTCAAGGTTAGCTTAACCGTGAGCCCGGTAGGAGTTTAGAGGAACCCGTTAGCGGTCGTATCACGCGGGCAAAGGTTTTACTCCTTTTTTCCGCGGAAAATTATGAGTTTTCCCCGCCATGTCGGATCCACAGGTCGCACTTGCCCCCAGATTTTCCCCAGAAATCAGCACATGCGCTGTGCCAAACTTCTCAGCATCCAATGGAACATTGTCCTTGAAGCAACTGGCACGAGCACGACCTGATTCTGGCGGTGGTCTAGGTTGGTCTGGATCCTTTCTCATGATCAGACAACGCGACTTTTGTTGTGTAAGACCTCTCCACTCGCCAACATATATATATGCCTGCCTCCCGTCAGTCATAAGAGCAAGATACACCACTTCCTAACTCCCTTTCATACTGATCAAGTACCACACATACATTTCCACGGCATAACGATTATCATGGGAGATTCGGAAATAGGTAGTGTCACTGCTGACAAGCACGACATTGCGCACGATGAAGCAGCTGTCGACATGACCCCTATTACATCCGCCTTTGCGCACTTGACGCGTGCGGAATGCATCAGAAAGTTCTGGAGACTATATCTGTCGGTCCTGATGGTATCCGTCGGTGCCATGTAAGTGTTTCTCTCCTGCTGCCAGATTCAGGCTGTAGCTCTGTTTGTTATGGGAGGTTATAAGCCTAATAGATGTTTGATAGGTATGCCGGCTATGCATCTTCGGTTATTGGAAGTATTATTGCAAACGAAGGATTCATCAAGCAGTTCGCTACCGTCACCGATCCTGCCACCGGAGAACCCGCCCTCGCGTCGACACACGTCTCACTTTGGCAGGCCATGAACTTCGTCTCCCAGATCGTTATCCAGCTGATCGCTCCAATCACGGCCGATCGATATGGACGAAAATTTAACATGTGGGCTTTGACAGTCTTCCTCCTTGGCGTAAGTATTGGTTATAAGGCGCTGATGTCGAGGCTTTTACTGATACCTGCCGAAAGTCAATTGTTTTTGCATGTGTTGCCAAGTCCTGGCAACTGATTCTTGTTTCTCGCTTGATCAGCGGCTTGGCGGGCGGTCTTCTTGGTTCTTCGATTATGATCTACATGTCAGAAACCGCCATGCCTCAGTTTCGTGGTGCTCTTCTCAGCAGCTTTTCGCTTTTCTTCGCCATCGGCCAATTATTCCTTGCTGTTGGACTCAAAGTGCTAGACGAGACAACACCTCTCAAGTTTCGCCATATGTTCTACTCGGAATTTATCTTCGCTGGTCTTTGGTCAATTCCCATGATTTATCTGCCAGAATCTCCCGGTTAGAACTTTATCCTTGTAAACCTATCCCCTATGGATATAAGCTAACGGATCCATATAGTATGGTACGCCATCAAGAACAGGCCAGAAGACGCCAAGAGGTCTTTGAGGAGACTAATTGGTAATGTCGAAGGCTACGATTTCGATCACGAATATGAAGTCATCAAATACGAGGCCGAAGAGTCATCAAGGATTCAACACGGCCATGGCAAGAACGAATGGCGAGCGTTCTTCACACCCGTCAACCTGAAGAGAACTGTCATTGCTACTCTGCCTTTCACTATGCAGAACTTTGTTGGCTCACCTCTTTTCTTCAACTATTCCACCTATTTCTTCTCTCTTGCGAAGCTTGACGACCCATTCCTTGGTAACCTGATCATTCAGCTTGTTCTTGTGGCTGGCATTATCACTTCCTTTTACCTCGTGGATAAAGCTGGTCGCCGAACCCTTGTTATCTATGGCGGATGCGTGATGTGCGTTCTGTGTTTCATTGTTGGTGGTCTGGGGTTCTTGGCGCCTGACACCGCCACTGGTGCTGCTCTGGTTACTCTGTGCTCTCTCTGGGCCTTCACCTATGCCATCTCCGTTGCTCCGATTGGTAGGTGGTATTTTGACGTAACTTAGGTGGTGTTCTCGGCTGACGGTTTTTTAGGTTGGCTCAGTCTGGTGGAAGTCTCCAGTCCTCTCTTCCGCGCCAAATCTACCGCTGTGGCGTCTATCATCCAGTCGGCTAGTGGTGTTCTGTTCGTAAGTCAATAGCTAACCTGGTCAATATTTGCAGACTTTTGGCTAATTCTATTGCCAGAATTACACTGTTCCTCTGATGCTCTCAGATCAGAACGCTGGCTGGGGACAAAAGATTGGACTGTTCTTCGGGGGTATCAGTGTTGTGTATCTCATACCGGTCGTACTACTCTTTCCGGAAACTAAGGGCCGGACTTATCAGGAACTTGATGAGCTATTTGAAAGTGGCGTTCCCGCTTGGAAATTCGCCGCGACTGAAACCTCTCACCAGCGGAGCGTTAAGGCTCGACTAGCTAATTAGGAGCAAGATGGGCCAGCGAATAGTCGATCAGTGTCTACGAGCTAGTCTAATGAGCGATAGTGGCAGGAGATCTTACACAGAGTCTTATTCAATTCAGTCGTTCTATAGTAAATTTCCACGTGATTTTGACTCCTCAGTCGGAGCCTCATGCCGAGCGGAACCATGGAATCATGAAGAGGAATTCTTTTCAACACAGCCTTTGCCGAGAAAACCTTCAGAAGTTCGGTTCGAGATCGAGGGACTTTGGGGCCCTCTGGCTTTACAGCATATGCCGCCGTCGACGCATCGGGTGCTTTGACCAGACAACAAGCGGATACCGGAGTGATGAGGATGGTGCAGGCCAGTGTAGTCCCTGTCTGCTACTCAAATGTCATCGTTGAGATTCTTGCGGATAACGCGACTCCTGACGCTAATGCTGTATATGCTGCGTTGGACATGCCATTTGCAGGGCTTGTAACTGGTCTGAACCATCACTTTTCACGCAACAACTAGAGCCACAAGCACTGTGTTGCAACAAAATGCGGTCTAGTTCAGTAGGAATGGTCCGGTACATGGTTTTGGTACAATCTATCCTCGAATTAACACTCTCGAACATACCGAAAAGCTCAAGAACGTATTCACGCCTTTTTGTTAGATATTGGTCGTAGTGTAGACCCGACATCCCACATCTTTGCCATACTGAGATCACCAAGTCCATGCAGCATTGCCAGGTTACCAAGAACATCCATCACGTATAACGCGACCCGTTCCTGTCAGTCTGGCTTAACACACCTTGAGATTATAGTCCGAGTTCCATATTAGTATTCTACTTGTCCATTCATGAGTAGAACCATCAGTCATCTCCACCTAAGGTAAGGTGGCTTTACAAGTACTAAGTAGTGAAGTATACTAGTTGACACCCTGGGTAACGAACCCATTCCACTGCATTGTTCCAACGTCATGATCCAGTCTTGGAAGATTCTCACAGAAGCCATTAGCGGCAGATGTCTGAACCATCATTCTTCCATGGCATCGCAAAGATGGACTGGCTCGTATCGAGATCGAGGTCAATGGATTCCCAGTTTGGGAATCCAAGCCCTTGTGTAGCTGAGAACGGCCCAGAAGGTGTACCATCTGTCGATACGTTTGTGCTTCTTTCCATAGTCTCATCATTCTGAACGTCGATCGCCCCCAGATGTTTGACTCTAGCTGAGCGAGCTCTTTTCAAAAGCCTGCTCAGGGGCTTGTAAAGACCGCAGCAAGATCCATTCAGGTTTGGTTGGGGACAATTGTCCAAGTTCCCCTGACAAAAACTAGAACAGATCCGATGACCAAGCCGAAGAGCTCCATCGACTGCATCCCATGCTCTGTCTACCGGTCTGCCGGAGGTCTGCTCGCATAGTTCCGAGAGCAGAAAGGTTAGAGCATACCATTGAAAGTAAGTTTCACATAGGAGCCAGACCAGAAACCCACGAATTGAATTGGCCTGGCTCAATTGCACCACATAGTTGCCAGTTGCTGATGCTGAAGTCTAATACGAGGACTTAAAGGTAGCTATTATTAGTACACATCTCGCATGAACATGAGACAGCCATGAATTGGCTATTATTCCTTCACAAAACATATGTCCTCTGTCATGGATTCGTACTTTCTTCCATGACATTAACTACAACAGTAATTAGATACCATCATATGTACAAATTAAACTACTTTCCACCACTTACTTCTTGACTTGGCTAATATACCTTTCATAGCTAACTAGCACCTCCCCAAACAGACCCATAGTACTCTTTTCAAAGCAAGCAAAGAATTCGAGGTCGCCATTCAACCGACGGGGCAAGATGACAGGATATCTCTTTTTCTTAAGTGTCGATACTCTCACAGCCTCACACTGTCCAATTTCTTTACCCCAATCCAACTCATAGACATTCTCGTCAGCCCATGAGACAATTGAAAGATCAGTCGCTTGTTGTCCGAGCTTGATGCCAGTGAGATCGTTCTGTGCTGCCAGAAATGTGAGGACGTCTTTCATGGCTCTGCTGTCGACTGTCAAGATAGACTTGCGGATGGCCACCGCTACGCGTGCCAATGCTGCGATAGATCCCTCTCCAGACTTTGTAATGTCATCAAGATCGGCCTTCTCGACAGTCGCTAGAGAAACAGCAAATGCAGACCCAATGTAGTTCTGCGGCAGAGATGGTCTCAATCGACTGCGAACATTAACAGGAATGCGCATTCGTCGCACTTCTTTGTGGTGTAAGGTCCCTCGCTCTGCTACATGAAGCGACGTAGCTCCCATCCGTTCGTGGTCCTCTGCATATGTCACAGCGCCCCAAAGGAGGCCGTACAAAACATCACTGGTTGAGATCCAAGGCACCTCATCAGTGTCAACGTGTTTGATAACTTCGTCTTTCAGACTTCGAAGGAAATCGCCGGAATACTTGAAGATCATGGTCTCAAGATGATCAAGGTTCTCATCCGCTCCAGCAGCTTCAGATTTCTCGACACCTTCAACATTTTCTCTGCGCAGTAATGTTGGTAAATTAATCAGCGTTGGATTTGGCGTTCCGTCGCTCATTGGGAACAGCGCCCTGCGGTCTAGCCAGTCTGAAGAGAAGCCAATGGGCTGAGAGGAATGTGAGTTGCAATGCGATGCCCAGATTTTGAGTAACACTCCAAAACCGGTGATATCGGTCGTCGAGTGGTGCACGCTGACAGAAAGCACGAAGCCATCATTTAGCAGCAACAACATGGCCCGAAATACAGGCGCGCGATTCCCGCTAAAGACAGAGTCCCTAAGAACCCTGTCCAAGCCTTTGAAGCTTGAAGGGTGGAAATCTTGTGCGCGAAGGTCTTTATAGTCGGCGACTGGACAAAGATCTTTGACGCAAAAAAGATCATCCACAGAGGCACGATTTTCGCTGAGTGCCACCGAGCCTCCGGGGTATTTCTGACCGACAATCTCGCTGGTGAGATACGGAACATCTACCAGAGTACTGGCGAGACCTTGGCGCAAGGTTTGCGACACGGATGGGCTTGAGGATGGGAAGCAAATGATATGGTTGATATAAGATCGTGGCATCAGCCAGTCGAGAGGCGATAAATCGCGTGTTGCAGCTCCCGACATGACTTTTTGTATCCGACTTGTTATCGTTTTATATAACCAGCTTAATTTTAGGGGTTATCAGCCTTTTTTATAAGTTTGTTTTTGCGGGTCGTGTTAAAATAAATGACAAGCTAGCTATTAACATTATTATATATTTATTGCGTTATAAGCAACTCTTTTTATTGGATAGTTATTACTGGTAGCGGGATATAAAAGCATCGTGGTTAAAGTTGTGATTTCTAAGCTAACTATGTTTAAAGCGCTGATTGGTACGATTTATTTGGGGCAAATCACAACTGGTTAGAGGGTTAAAGTGACGCGGGTGTTCTTGCATAAGTGTTAGATAAAGAGGGGTTAGACAGTCTTCTATAAAGATTTGATTGGGGTTGACGCTGTGCTTGAGCATGAATCGAACTAGGGAAGTCATAGGTGCACCGCCGGCGGTGCAAATAAGATCTGTTATGTAAGCCTTACCTATTAGGCCTAAGATGCGCTATAATTATAGGTCTTTTAACGCTATCAGGGTTTTTAATTCAGCGCAGCCAGGGCTTTTAATTCAGCGCAGCCAGGGCTTTTAATTCAGCAGAGTTAAAGCTCTTTCAGCGCAGTCAGGGCTCTTTCAGCGCAGTCAGGGCTCTTTCAGCGCAATCAGGGCTCTTTCAGCGCAATCAGGGCTCTTTCAGCGCAATAAGGACCTATAATTATAGTGCATTTTGGGCCTAGTAGGTAAGGCTTACATAACAGATCTTATTTGCACCGCCGGCGGTGCACCTATGGCTCCCCATCGAACTATAGCTGCTGACCAACCCTCCTGTTATTATATTCCCCGCCTGAATTAACCTCTTAACTAAGATCAGTTGATCTTTCGCGATGGCTTTATGCAGAGGCAACTCACAGTATTCATCGAATCTATTGTTATCTCTAAAAGATTCGAATAAGTGCGCTTTATTTATATTAAAACTAGCTCCGATTAAACGATTAAGAGCGTATAGCTAACATAAGTTGCAATTGCTTCCTCATTCACAAATATATCGCTGTAGAAACCAAGGGGACCTCCGACAACTTACTCTTCCATTCTTCGACGTGACAATTAAATCCCGAATCGACAAGCATACATCATCGAAGCTAAAGCGGTCGTAGTATTAGTGTCAGTTCGTGGGTTGAAATAATGCCTTCAGCTTTGGCACATTGCTTTCAAGAAGACTTTACAGCGTCAGGAACAGGAGAAGGCGTGTATGGCGGAATGATAGTGCCACATAACGATTGACTAATCCACATACCCAGTCGGCCTAAAGCAGCTCTTATATCCTTTTATTATCCTAGGACTAATGTATCTGTCGATGATAGAATTAGTTGGATACCTTCCGAGGAAATTGTTTTAGCGGACAAGATTGCCAGTTCACAGACACATAATTAGTGAAGCATAATTCCAAAGATCGCATATGTTATCGGAGTCCCAAAAGTCTTTCGACATAATATACTAGAGCTGGAGAACTAGTTAGCACACTTTGATTGGCGATGGCTAAATCCAGATCAAGTTTAAGACGAATACCCGTTAATTAAGTTGACGGTGACAACCAGAAGAATCGAGGAGTAATGCAGGTATATCACGAGAACAAGATTATTTATTTGTATTATTGATCACGGTCCGCTGACTACTCATCCCGATCTGTGCCAATACCATATAGTCATACCAGTAAAAGCATTGAGCTTCACCTTTATAAGCGCATTCCCTTAACGTAGCATGTTTAGCACTTTCTTTATTATTAATGATCTTTATCTGTGGGCCTCGTCCTATAAACTTGGGCTATCCAGAACCCTAGTGGTAGTTACAGGTGGGCTGGTGGGCTGATAACATATCGTCTTCTCAAAGACTGACTTTCCCTCACCAAACCATCGCGAGCTGTCTAAGTTCGCTGACCCATCAATGACAGCAAAAAGACCAGCGGTATCAGCGGCGGCTTCTGCGAGGCCAAGAGCACTTTTGCTGTGAGTGGCGAATTCGTCGGCGCGGCGGCAAGCTTATTTGATACGAAGTATCCTGTAAAAGGCAAAAAGTGATGCCCAAGTACTAAATCTAGGGTATGTTCGAGGCGTTCTTGCTGAATGATGGCGCTAGCCTCGGGTTAAGGACCGATGGTTCGGTTTGAGCTCTTCTGACCGAAGAAGCTGGCGATCATGCTGACAGGGGATTATTAATCGCGGCCAAGAAAGAAATGGATACTAAAAATGGAATCAAGTGCGAGCGAGACAAGTCCATTGAGTCAAGTCGGGTGGGGTGGGGGGGTTTGGGTTTCGGCCACCCTTTGGTTTTGGTCAGTTACTTGGTCCTCGTAGGCAAGCAGGGAATATTTTTCTGTGACCATTTATAGAAGTTTTTAGATCTGCTAATTGGGATTTAAATACTAGGTCAAGGACCAGGATGCGTCCAAAACCAATGGGTGGCCGAAACCCCCCCCGACTTGACTTTTAACTTCGCGGGTCGGGTTTCTTGGCAAAGGCCGATACATGCATGAGATCTGATCAGAGGGTGAGGGAAGTTCTTGTTGGTCGATTTTCCAAATGCTTCTCCCGTCTTAGCTAAGATTGAAGACCCTTGTTTGTGCCGGCCGAGAGCCCTGTCGGAGGATATGTTCGTGAAGCCGTAAGTTGGCCAATCAGTGGAGACGAACAACACTGCGGCCAATACCTAATCTTGGAATGGCAGTGTTTCACACTCCCACTTCCGGCTCCAAACTATAGATGTCCTTGCCATTTGTGTAAGAACGTTTGTAACGGCTACGACCACTATTGGTGCAGCTGTGGCCGACACAAAAGCCATGATATCCACGTGCACGAGCTTCTTATTGAAAATTGCGGGAGACACAAAAGACGAAGACCAAAGGAGCAGACAAGAAGTAGCAGAGTAGTCCAAGTGGATGATAGAGCTCCTGAATAAAAGACAGTAAGGTAAGACCTAAGGGGGCTAACAGGATAGCTACGTTGTCGGCTCCACTAGCTCTACCTTTGTTGCCTTCCATTCAGACGTCAATCGACTTTCGATATAAGGATACCTACAGAATCGTCCACGGCCGACGAATCATTTATATTTTGTTGAATGATCCGTTTCTAGGTCGGTGTGCTTGAAAGAGTGTCGTCTCAGTTATGCAGTGATGTCACTTTACGACTTGGCCATCAGCAAGGCCTCGCCGCGCCGCCTAATCAATACCTGGAACCGTCTTGGCCTTATTCATCACGGAACAGATCGGTGCCCTGACTCTAGCAATACTCGCATGTTCAATTTGAAACCTCAAACTAGCAATTCGATATCCTCCACTACTCTTCGGCAACATATCCTCAATAAATCGTAATAATGACTAAATGACCGAACCCGTAAATTGTATCACCGTACCCCTGAGGCTAGGCATTTCGATCTGCGTGTTCAACTCGGGGATTTCTCCAACCATCATCAGCGTTAAGTGGCCTATCACGGTGTTCCTTTGCTCATTCAAGACCGAGGCAGTCATTATGTTTGGGGGCCCAAGGTGATTTCGTCCAATTCGATTGCGCAGGGTAAAAAAGGAGTCAATGATCGGCTGCCTATCCAAGATTGGGCTACTATTTAGGTTACTGCCAGCCGAGGTGTGAAAGGTTAGCGTCCATGTGTGTCCTTCGGAATCGCTGGCACGTCCTATAGCTGATCGTCGTGTGGTGGTGTGGCCTAAGTCACTAATCCAGTCACCGTACAGCCGTCCAGTTAGGGTGGCTAAGAAAAGAAAGAGATTAGAATTTAGACAGATGATGGGGAAGCCCATAACTTACACTGAACTGATCTTGTCAAGTCCGCATCAGTTGCTGAATCCCAGCTTGCCCACTGCTCCTTCACCACAAACTGTGTGTGTCTAACCCACTCCTCGTCTCTTCTGGTAAGAGCTCTTTTTTTCTTGGTCTTGGTGTTTTTGGTGTCAGGCGTAGTTTCGAGTCGAAGCTTATTGCTGGCGGTAATAGGGGCGGATGCAAGTTGAAGATTTCGGCGGTTGTGGGGTCCGTTCTTCCTTGTCAATGATGACGTTGCAAGGTGAACCTCTGCATATGTGTGCTCTTCGCCCTTTTGCTCGAACCCCTCTAAAGCAGTTATGCCGCCGGTGGCACCATCCCCGGTCCTGCAAATCGCCTCCTGAACCTGGGCTGCAGCAAGAATTGCACCTAAAGACAAGTGTGTCCCGCTGGGTCTCTGGTTGCAAATCTCGATGCCGCAATCACCCACCCGAAAGATCTCCTCGCACCCGTTATGCGGTCCATTTGCGACCTCTCCAAAGTTAACGTTATTTTCAATCATACCAAGAGCCTTAGAGCAATCTCCTGAGTTCGCCCGAGTTGTCTTGTCAGGCCAGCATTCTGTTTGCCATACGGCTTTTGGTTGCTTGGCAGCAGTAACTGGACCAAGAAAAGCACAAAGTGCTATTAAGAGGCCAAAAGTGGTTTGAGGTGCGAGTTTCATTCTTTCAGGCGTCAAGTGTTGTAACTAGGTTCACCTGAATGTAGGGCGGGAAACAAAGTCGAATGAGAAAAGAGGAGGTACAAAGCGATGAGAATAACAACTTAGCGATACTACTGGCAGTTGTTTATAAGTTCAGTACACTCTTGGTGGGTTTACCTCACGTATTTATACAACATATCTCTGAAACTAATAATAGCCTTATTGCAGATAAAATAAATTTTCGTTATACACCCAGGTGGTAAAATCTGACAGTCGGCTCTTTCCAACTTGGGATGCTAGCCTTAGTAAGACCAAGGGATAGTTGTTTCGTATCGGAGGTATTCGTGTAAGCATTTAGGGCAGTGATAGAAGTCAACAGTTGTTAGAATGGGCCTTGAGGTTATTTAGGCAATTCATTGAGGCGTAGGGGTGTCTCTAATTTTGGTTGTTTTCTACAATGTTACCACAAGTTTACGTCCTATACGGAGCACTCTCTATTGATAAGACAGGCGTACAGGAAGCACAGCCCATTCTGTAAGCATCCTTCTCATAGCAGAGTAAGAATCTCGCAATATTTCCACATTAGACAGGCAAATAATTTGCACAACGCAGAGATTAGTCCAATCATGCTCGACCTCTTTCTTTAGCAAGCTACTACCGACTACGACCTACATGACCGTCCAGAGGCTTATTGACACAACCCGCTTGCAGGGCTAGGCCATCTGACAAGGTGAAGACGATTGGCCGTAGTAGTTCCAGATTTGTGCTATTTGAGTAAAAGGAAAACGTTACCCATAATCGGAATAAGAGCCAATGAGAATAGTCCGGTGCTAATCTTATTTGTAGGCAAGCCAAATTGGACAGGTGAACTAACAGCTTGTTTCCCGCAGCTCGTCAAGCATCCTACCGCGAGTGATAAGTACGCTCGTTTCATCTTTTTCCCTAAATGCGCTAAAAATGGCAATGAGGGAGTCCCGCATGGTAAATCAATAGCATTGAAGCGCTCGATCTTGCCAAGCGGACTCTGGAGCGTCTATATCCGTAGATAACATTAGGTACCCGCCAGAGGTGGAAAATAGGTACACCAGACCCATGCTTTACAGAGGTCTTACTTAGCCTCATAAGTAAAAAGTCTGATTGCAAGCTCTATTTACTCATCAATTTGGCCGCGTGCAGGTTCAGACTGACTTCTGTAACAACTACTACTTAATATGCTTTCGGCCATGTTTTAGAATAAAGTCTTTGTCTTCAACCACTATAAAAAACTTGAGTATTTATTTATCTATTTCGCAGTCTGAAGCATAAGAACCTCCAACAACTACACTCGGGTGGAGTATTCCCATAGCTAAATAAAACTTCATTTAGATTTTATTAAATGTCATTTCTTTCATGAGCTCCTATGAACTCCTTCACCAGTTGTAAGAACAATCCATCCCCATCTTAGATACCGCAACCATCATTTGACATTGTACATACAGTCTTCATACAACTCCAAGCCCAGAGAGTTTCCGCAATCACTACATGTCCCTCACGCGCAGCGTACTCGGCAGCATCGCAGCAACGCTCCTCAATCAAGTCTACCTCATCATCATTCTCGAGAAGTAGGTGTACTATATCAAGCCTCCCGTTTTCTGCGGCTCCCTGGAGTGCAGTTCGGCCATCGACCTTTGCACCAGGGGCGTGAATGTCAGCCCCATTCTTAAGCAGAAGGGCGACTATATTAAAATGACCATGCATAGCGGCATATTGCAACGCGGTTGCCCCCTTGTACTCGATCGCTGGTTGATTGACTTCCTCGCAATTTGAAATAAGAAGCCTGACTCTTTCTATGTCTCCTTCGCGGGCCGCCAACTGCAGGGCGCTTGGGAGCTGCACGGGATCGGCCCCAGCTTCAAGAAGCAGGTCTTTTACCTGATGCCATAGTCGAGCGCCCGGCGAAAGGACGTCTTCTTTGCAGTAACTGAAATACCAACCGTGGTCGAAGAATCTTTTCCAAATAATTTGCAATGGATATCCCACCTGGGAAGAGTAAGCGTTAACATCTGCCTTATGTTCGATCAGTGCCCTGACAATATCGACGTTAAGATACAGACGATCCACGTGTCTAACCACAAGTGATAGATGGAGAGGGGTTAGAGAAGTGCCCGCAAAGACATGATTAGGATTGACGCCGTGCTCGAGTAAGAGGCGGACAATGTCTGCACTCTGTAGCTCTATAGCGATTCGAACACATTCCAAGCCTCTCGTTTTGATATCTGCTCCAGCATGAAGCAGCCTCTCAACCAAGGTTATTTGGCGACTGGCAATGGCTTTATGCAGCGGTAACTCATTGTATTTGCCCGATTCGTTGTCACTTCCAAAGACTTGCGATTTGTTGACGTCAACGCCAGCTCCGATCAAACGATCAACAGCGTGTAGCCACCTCTGGTCGATAGCAGCCACTAGAAGACCCGAAAGCTGCGCTGAAATGTGTGGGTCGGCACCGTGAGCAAAAATGAAGTCGAACGACTCTTTGCAGCGTGATTCGATCGCCATGTAGAGGAGCTTAGACTCAACGGCCTTGATGTCGATATTCGCTCCCGTTTCAATCAAGAGTTGAGCGACCGGAGTATAGCCCTTCTCCACGGCAAGCTCCAAGGCTGCTGTAAGGGACTGTCGGTTTATAGGGACATACGACTTGATCAATAGACTGACAAGTTCGATACTCCCCGAAGATGCAGCTATCTCCAGAGGAGTTTCTTGATATGTGTGAGTGCTCTCATTTATATTAGCACCGCTTCCAATCACCATCTGGACAAGGTCAGTGTCTCCTGACAATAGTGCGGCTTGCAGATCAGTCATTCCTGACGACGAGGGCTCAGCATTGACAACGGCACCTGCACTCAAAAGTAGACCAACCAGTTTGGTATTCCCCATTGACAAGGCGGTTTGCAAAGCAGTCCTA
Organism: Fusarium torreyae; assembly: GCA_027945595.1. Taxonomy (NCBI): domain Eukaryota; kingdom Fungi; phylum Ascomycota; class Sordariomycetes; order Hypocreales; family Nectriaceae; genus Fusarium; species Fusarium torreyae. The sequence continues at coordinate 478,632 of JAOQAZ010000018.1, forward strand.
GTGCCTCCACATAAGTCTGGATGAGATTGAGAGTTTGCATCAGACCCAATATCTAGGAGAAATTCAACGAGACTGATGTTGTCCATAGAGGTTGCAACTTGCAGGCAGGACGGAGAGTCGATGTTGCCACCATGGGAGATGAGAGAAGTGATGAGATCGCGATTGCCAGATCGGGTAGCAATCTGTAGTGCAGTTCCCTCCTCACTAAATACGGGAGGGTCGGCATTAACATCTGCGCCTGATTCCAGTAGTAGGTCAATGATATTTCTTTGACGAGGATCTTGTGAAAACAATTCACACGCCTGCTGCAAGGCAGTCAGAGTGGTAGCATATCGAATACTTTGGCTAGCTCCTTCATGGAGGAGAAGTTCCGTCATAGCAAAGTCACACCTCTTAACAGATGTCTGAAGTGCTGTATCATGATTTAAACGCTGAATGCCCGAAACACGCGAAGACATGAAGCCGTCGATGTCCGCTCCACAATCAAGTAGATACTGGGCAATCTTGATGTCGCTACCATGGTAAGCTGCCAGTGTGAGTGGAAGGAGAGAGTCGTCGGAAGAAATTGATGAAAAGAGTGTTGGGCCATCCCCAGAGGTAATTCGGAGGTTAGGGTCGGCTCCGTTGTCAAGTAATAATACGACCATATCGAAATTATTGCCTGCGATGGCTCTGTGGAGGGCCGATCGACAGTAAAGTGAGGCAGTGTTGATCTCTGAGCCCCTTTCGATCAGGAGTTTGGCGGATCTGACATCTCCATTTTCCGCAGCCAACATAAGAGGTGTTTCTGCACTATAACGCGGTTGTGTGTTGAGAATTGCTCCAGCGCCGACCAGCTGTTTAACAGCCTCATATCCTCCGGGTCTCTCTAGAGCCAGCACCGGAGAGCTTGTTTGGCGCCACGCTGAAGGCGGGGAACTCTTCATGTACTTGTTGGGGTCAGCTCCTCGTTGCAGAAACAGCTTAACGATCTTAGAATTTTGCAGTTTTGCCGCTATACTAAGGGCAGTTTCCCAAAGCCTGCCCCTGCTGATTCGTTTGGCGTCTGGAGGAGCCCCAAGCTCAAGAAGTGATTCAATGAACGGTACGTCTTCTATCTCGACGGCACCGAAAAGAATCTCTGACAATAAAATCCGAAAGGTTGATCCGCCCTCGGAACATATCTTTTCTATGTCCTTACTAGCAATGTTGCTTTTGAAGAAGAGACTTAAAACATCGTAGAAGTAGCAAGGGGCCGAGATGTTGTCGATGTTATTGGTTACACGATAAATTAACCATTCCAAGACTTGAAGCTTGGAATCGTATGTAGATTCATGGCATTGTGTGATTGTGTCAAGGCTGAAACGGTTGGGAAGCTGAGCTTGGACGACTGACATAATCCGAGCCGAGGACTCTTCATCATCTGAAGCTGCCCAAAGCATGCCTACGACGTGATGGACGAAGCTCACTAAATCACTTGGGTTTGACTGCCACTTTGATAGTAGCGCGCTGTATATAGGACTTGCTGACTGCGCAGTAGGTCGAAGAACTCAAAGCCGTTAGGAAGGCGATAAGAATTTTGTCTTTTGTGATCGTACCTAGAGAATGCCAAAGGTCCTGGAATTGAACCCAAGGAATTGTGTATCCTCTGACAAGAATGTCTACTGGAGATGATGGCGTGAGGGCTATGATTTCCGACAGCGTTATGGCTTTGGATTTCTTCGACAAGGCTACTCGCGAGACATTAGACGTGACCTATCATACTGCGAGCGCAGCCAAATAGCTCACCTGATGGTCCATACCGGTCGTAGGCATGTCTCGCTAGTTCCTTCTTCAATTTCTCCACCGGCACGATTTGGCCCCTGATGAAGATTTCGGTCTCTTTTCCGTCACTCTTTCGCTCGCCGAGCACCCTTTTGATATGTTCCCATTCGCACTGGGAGGAGTATTTTTTCATTTTCCAGCGATGGAGTCTCCGTATGTATTGAGCTTTTCTACCCATGGATCAGCAATCTGGGGTTACAAAGGCAGGTCTTGCTGCATAGAGGGACCTACGAGGCAACAAAGTCATGTTGTTGGGACATGTAAGAAATAAGGTCATCAAGACTTCGGTTCTGGGTCAAGTAGAAGGCACGAATGTGCTCTTTGTTCTTGTCCCATTCCTTCTTTGGAATCATTATGGCCCGGGGCATCTTGAAAAATATTGCCAGAAAAGTGATGAGCGTAGATGAGTTTTGCTATATCCAAAGCCAGACTCTAGGGGAGAATGATCGTATTATATATTTTGTCGGAAATGGCTGCATACTCGAAGACGCGGAGAGGATGAGAATCAGGCTCTGGCAATGCATGGTACGGTGTGGCTTGGGTAAGGCGTCTGCAGCGATGATGCTGGCACACTGTGAAGTTTGTTGTGGCTTTTGACTTGTATTCACAATTGGGTAATATCAGTTATAGTGTGACACAAGTTCTTGTTCATTGGCTTCATCCGAAATTTGCAGGCTTGGCATCCATGTCATGACACTTCGCCACGACTTCACACATTAGCCTCCGACCTCTGATTGGCTGGGGCCAGAATGAGTTTCTGCATCCATCCCTACTTCGACAGTTAACTCCACTTACGAGTGCCCATTGGCTGTTGTACCATCCATGAGTATCAGACACATGCATCATACTAAGCCCCAACATGATTGGAGAGATCCAAATTTGTGATTCTTAATAATCGCGAAGGCGGGCTCAGGCTTCTAAAATGCGAAGTGGCTTTTTGTTGATTAGCTCCACCATAAGCAAGCTCTCCTGAAATAGCCTGTTCATTGGACGAAACCAAAACTTGTGTTTGGCATATTACAGGTCACACTGGGCTACAGCCCCGGGGACGTCTCACCCATCAACTCATATCGTCTTGTATAAAGTGCCGAGTCAATACTAAAATGGAACAAAGCCTGAGATTTCAACCAAGAAACCTAATATCCGTGGACTTCTTGATTTGCAACTGCCGGCTCGAATATCCGTCATGGCTATATCTAAAGAAGCAGTCGTCTCGATCGTCGGTGTACTCGTCAATCTGCCCACGGCTGCCATCGTTCTCTGGCACCTTTATAAACGGTGTAGAGCAAGCCCAGGCTCACAACCCAGGCTAGGTTGGTGTCACGTCAGACAAAGTCAACAGTCTACGTTTGAACGTACTGACTGTTCTGTTGACTTGGTAGAAGAAGAACGTCCGGATGATGTTCGGTAAACTGAAAGAAATTCATCACTCTAGGGGGTGGGACACGGGTGATCCGTCGAGCCGAGAGACTTTTAACTACCTCGCCTTTGAGACTCGTCCTCATGCAAGGTCTTTGAGCGTTCCTTGGTAATGCTACTCGATCTAAATTTCATAATCATTGATGCATTCGACTTAAAGTCATGCGGTTCTCGATTGCCATGTCTATCATGCGAGTCTACGTCTATTGTCTACCGTGAAGTATGCCTTTCCTCCATTCATATCCTGCATTATCGGTGTCCTTCATCTGTCATGTCCTTTATATGCGTCTGTCCCTTTCTATGCCCAACCAATTCTAAAAAGTTCATAATGACTCTCATCTCCACGTCCAACACCACTACGCTTGTCCAGCTTCTGCCGCCCCAGAATGTCAAGCCGTTGGCCTGACTTGCCTTGAGGTCGATCCGGGGCAGTAAAAGCGGCCTCGACAGTATCGCCAATACCAGCAAACTTTCCATTAGGTCGTATCGTGACGAGTAACCAGAAAACTCCATCGTCTGAAAGTAGCTGTGTCGCGCAGTCGCGTAGCCATCGGGCGTGCTCGGGCGCATATACTACGTCTGTTGCGAATAGCATCGTGGCGGGGACATCGAACGGCGCATCTTTCGAAAAGTCCGCCCAGTCTAGGGGACATGTTTCAACGACCGGAGAGGCTCCTGAGTAATTGATTGCAATGTTGGATTGCAAGTTCTCAAGAACAGCGGGATGATAGTCTGTGGCGATGATCTTGGAGTCTTTGATGCCCAAAGCGGGGATCAGCTTTCCAAGAACAAGGCTCACAAGTCCTGTGCCGGCGCCGAGTTCTATTATTCGAGTGTGTGAAGTGGGTGAGAGTTTTGTGAGTTCAAAACGTTCGGGTGTTGTACACATAAGGTCTGAGAAAACGATGGAGGCGCCCCAACTTTGGAGGCCGACATCTTCGAAGTCTGTGTCATTTGTTCCTGCCAGTCCATCATTGAGTTGGACTTGAATCTGCTGCTTTTCCTGTCCTGGGATGAGCGTCTCAAAGGAAAACTGTCTCATAAATGGGGAGTTTTGATCATCTTCGTCCAAGGCGCTTGCGAAAAGAGACTCGAAGATGTATGCAGCTTGATCAAGAGCGCGCTGGCTTGTCTCTTCAGAAGTAAATATCGGAAGACTCTCGGCGCGTGAGATAAAGCCTGTCAACCAGCGCTCGGTGAAGGACTTTTCGTAGGGATCAGCGCGGATGCTTGCAGGGGTCTGCTCAGCATCATCATCTTCATTTCCAGAGGTATAACCGGAATCCACAACGGGTTCAACAAGTGAATGCTTGGCATCAAGGCCGTGCTCCAGAGAAAAAGGAAATGAAAGAGGGCAGTAAATAGTGGCCAGGTGGTGCAGGGCGCTGAAGACGTCTGTTTCGGCGAGCTTAGTCAGGGTGTACAGGGGCGGTAAGCTGCTCGAAGGCAGCGAGAGGGTACGAGGTGTGCTCATCTTGTCAAGATTAAATGTCGCAAAAAGAAGTGGTTGATCGTGGAGTCGAGATAAAGACGAATATGCGGAGAAGAAATGGAAAAGGAGAAAATTATTCTAGAGCGCCGAAAGTGGGTGGCGCGCCTGTCTTGAATAGGTCTAACCCCCGAGACCCTAAATGAAGCTATCATGAAAATTTTGCTGCAATCTTGCTGACTTGACTTGGGCCTGATCCACGTGGCCCACTGTTAGGCTAGAAACAATTAATCCCGAGACATTTCTTCCGATTGATCGAGGGAGTCATTTATGCGCTAAAATTTAGTTTGTGCGCTGCCATTCAAAGGTAGACGGCGCTATAGATACGTACTTGGGTTGAGATAAAAACACCGGATTAAGTTGGTGGGGCTGTCGCACAAAAATGTCCGGTATTTTCTTCCGGCCCGATGTTGTGCAGGGTTACAATGCGGTCGATAAGGTCGGGACGATTATAAGGTTAAGTTATCTAGACAATAGTATATATAATTCTTTTTTTCTAAACACATCTGGTATCTTAGTAAAAAATCTCTGGGTATGATGCAAGCGCACAGGAGTCCATTGTCTTCCCTCCAAGTATCATGCAGTTCTTAATGCAGTATTAAAGGATGTACACTAATTAATACTACTCTACTTGCTATCATGATCTGGCAACAAGCTCTCCTACAATCTTGTTCGACGTAAGTTACTACTCAGGTGTTTACTAGGATGATACATCAGGCATTATATCATGAGAGACTCAGTATGTATACCTTCCCGCCTGCAGAACGTATACACTCTATCCAACCTCGGTGCAGGAGAACCACTGTGAATCCTTGCCCAAGACAAAGCCTTCATCCTTTTTCGCACGGCAATTTGGTTCGTGCTCTGTGGCATTATTCACTCCCCAGACCCGCCGTCTTCAATCTGATTGACCTGTTCCGCCTGTTCCAGTACGCTGAGAGTCCAGGTACTATTCAACACCACCTCTCGTGTCGACTGCTGTCGTGACATATCCAGCACCTCACGGCAGACAAGAAAATGACGGCATTTTACCCAATGATGTAAGGTATGGGGGGAATTCTAATTTCTGGCGTAAAAGTACGCTTCAATGAACCGGAGTACCGCTCGTGCCATGGGCACTCAGTACTGGAATTCAAGCAGAAAATTGTCATATTTCATTTCCCTGCCGGGCCATAGCTGCCGAGAAGATCCGTGCGATCTTACGTTGTAAGCATAGCATAATTATGAGAGTCCGACTTTCAGAATCTATTTCGTATAAACTACCTTGCAGCTGCCGCATGTTCTTGAAAGACTCGACCATGTTTCCAACTGGTTAAGAAGGCTATCTTGGAGTGACAAAGGTGAAGGCGATCGAGGCATTTTCCCCGTCGGATACGCCTGAACCTCCGTATTGCATAGTCTCACAACGTAAGCGATCAACATCTGAATATAATTAGCGGCTTGGATAAAGAATTATAGAACAAGGTTTTATGTATGAAGCTGACATATTTAATTAGGCTTGAGATTTTTCTTTCTCGCGTAATATACGATTGGCTCCAAGCATCAACATAGTGAAGAAACCAAGCACCATCAAAACCATATAGGATAGCAATCTTAGTAGACCCTTCCATAAGAACGTGAACCAGCTGGTAGGTGGTGAAAACTCCAGCCTGGCGCGGGGTGACCCTACAATGCGTCGCTTAGCCCGTCTCCACATCGTGTGCAGATTCCGTTTAAGTCGTGGCAAGCCATGTTGTTTGCTGATGGCTATAGCTTCGTCCCATTGGCTTTGGACTCTTTGTGCTCCCAACTTCTCCTGGTCTGGAAATCTCTCCAAGGCCTCGCGGGCTTTCGAAAACTGTTCCCAAGCTTCATCATAGCGGCCTTGGTCTGCAAGACATTGCGCCAGATCCACAGTGGTATTCAAGGTGTCGATGTGATCCTGGCCTAAAAGACGGTTCTTTCCATCGATGGCTTGCCGAAAAAGGGTCTCGGCCTGTTCTGGCTCTCCCTGGAGGTTTATGGCCTTGGCCAATGTCCACTTTGCATCGAAGCTGAGTGTCTCTAGCATGCTGTACCGGGGCAATAACATCGATAGAACCCACTGAGAGAGTAGTTCAGCTGTCTTTGGATCTCCAGAATCCAGAACAACTCTGGCCAGTTTCTCCAGAAGACCACAGCAATAGTCGGCTCTAATCTGGCCAGGGTCTCGGTTTATGAGGTTGTTGAGTAACATGACGGCAGACTTCTTCGCCAGTTCGGACTCTCCTAGCTTCGACAGCAGTTGGATGATCCAAGTATCGATTGAGAATGACTCTTCGACATAGTCGACGAATTCATTGTCTATGCTTTTCGCCTGGTCGAAATATGTCAAGGCCGAGTCGTATCTGCCCCTGTTGTAATCATAGATTCCCATGTTATGCAACATCTTTCTCTGCTCCATCATTCGATCAGGGTCTCTTAGTCCAGTATCCAGGCTTAGAATCTCCTCAGCGTGTGGCAATAGGGCCAGACACCTTTGCCAGTGTATGAATCCCGCCGACATATCAGGAAAAGCAGTCGCGACAAGGCGTTGAACTTCACGAGCTACTTGATGCAGTTCATTTTTGGATTCAAGCCAGTTCCTCATTGCCACTTGGACTAGCCCATGCATATCGAATGACTCACCGTCAAGTGTTATCAAAGAAAACCGCAGTAATGGTGCAATGTCTTTCTCGAACAAGGATCTGTGGGCTTCATACTTAGCGATGCACTCCTTGAAGATAAAGTCAGGTATGTCGTCGTTGTATAATAGACTCATCCACGAAAGCAATTTCAAGGAGTCAGGATGATGTTTGCCAAGTTCCTCCAATAACAGAAGCTCAGTTATGCCTACGCCTTGCGGCATCAGCTTATCTTTCTACAGATCTTGCAGACGCTTTCGATATGCGGCATTGTACCTAGTAATGCTAGAGGCGCTACTAGATATAAACGCCGCTGCTTGGGTTATAACAAGAGGCATCTTGTCCAAGGATCTGATGAGGAATAAGGCGTCATCGTCTGGTGAGTCTTTGTCACCGGATCGCTCTCTTAAAAGCTGGAGAGAATTGAGTTCATCGAGTGAGGAGACAGTGATGATAGATGATCCAAGACCAATGAGCTCTGAGGCGACTCCACGATCTCGAGAGGTCGTAAGAATAGAGCCATGTTGGCCACGAGGGATGAAGCTGGAGGGTGTCGGAGACTGACGGATGTGACCGTTCTTTACCGTGTCAGTTGTCGATACCACCTTACCATCCGCATTATCGAGAATCATGAGCCATTTCCCATTGTTCTCATTTGACAAGTAATCATAGACGAGTCTGTTAATGTTGACTTCTGGCTCGTCGCGCCCCTCGATCCTAAGGAGATCGGCGATCTCTATGTAGCTTTGATCAAAGCTAGTAGCCGTCGAAGCATCTACCCAGAACATGGAGGTGCTTGGGTTCTGCTTACGGAGCCGCGCTGCGTAGTTGATCGCGATAGTGGATTTCCTGCATATGAAGAGATAAGTAAAGCTTTACCTTGACTGATGAATCAAGTCGTCACTCACCCCATTCCACCCATGCCAATGAGTGCAGCACGACGGTGATGCTGTGCCGAGTTAAAGATATCCTCTAGGCGATCAAGAATATCTTCCCGTCCCAAGAAGTTGGCTGACCGGTAGAAGGGGATATTAATTGCTGCTTTAGTAGCCGTATTGGGTGGATCTATATCGTTGGTGAGATTAAAGATGTGCGGTAAACGACTGGAAAACTAGAGGCTCTTTACATACTGTATCGGCTTTCCACAACCCTTGGGGCATCTCTTACGAACTCTCGAAGAATTTTCAGAGCCGAAGTATAAGTCACATCGGCGGGGGACGAGAATTTGACCATGTCGGAATGGTTTGCGTTGACTGGTATTTTCCTTTCTCTGAATGTTGGTAGCTGGAGTGTGGCTGACGCTTCGGCCACCTTCAGGACAGGGCTGCCTGTTCTCCGCCATCGTCCATCTTCCATCTGGAAATATTGAGTAATGGCCTCTCGTACAAGGGTTCACTTGCGTAGGGGCACACAGCCTACCTGTACTGGAGTTGGGGTAGGTTCCATCTCATAGAAACTCCCAATCTGCCGATCATGAACGATATCAACGAACCTTTGAAGCTGCTCTTCGAGATAACTAGACTCGGGTCCGGTTTGCATTAAAGCAGGGATTCGGTTTGGATAGTTCTGTTCCACCATCTTTAGAACATCATCTTTCGGGGATCCTCTATGAGGTGTGCCAAAAAAGAGCATGCCACAAGTGGACTTGCACAACGACTTTTGACTTTCAACCGTCGCAAGGCGCGATTGGACTAGACAATGAGAGAGCAAAATTCCACCGTAGCTATGGCAGATGACAATCAAGGGCCTTCTTTGGAGCTGAGCTGAGATATCAATTTCCGATTAAACTTGAGACAATGGCAGAACAGACAGACCTCTTTCGTGCTTCGGATCTTCTCGATTTCTTCCATGAACAGCCGCCCATACTCCTTGAGCTGACTCAAATTCAAAGCGAGAAGTTTAGAGTGGTAGCCATAGATCATCGTTCGACAATGAGGCATGTCACGAGACAAAAAGTCCCGGAGCCACATCACACCATTACCTTCTCGACTCATCCACGAGCCATAGGCATGTCCATCCATACCTGTGATAGCAACGATGCTGGGGATTTTGTCAGATCTTAGAGATGCATGAAATGAGAGACATTATAGCTTACTCCGCGGCTACAGGTCGGTCGTCTCTTGTGCTGTAGAGCTGGGTGAATCCATGGAAATGTCGGTCTAAAGTGATTTGTGTCTGAGTACCATCGTCGTATGTGCATTGCAACGAAACATCTTTCAAGGGATTACGGTTCAGGTCAGCCAGGAAAGAGGGTTGCTGTTCAGCCGAGAGCTTGATGATTGAAATCATTGATGTGTTTTTGTTAAAATCACTGCATGCTGGCAGTACTTCAATCTCGGCCTGAACGCTGTTGTCATCTCGCCCTTGATGTTGACTAATGAATGCCAAAACATCCTTCTTGGATGTGCCTTTACGAAGACCAGAGAGTCTGTAGAACACGCTCTTCTTCGTGGCAATGTTTGTTTGATGACGAACAAAGCTGCCTCCAAGGTACGACTGTTCAAGAGAAGTGCATTTTGGCCTGGAACCAGGCAGCTGAGCGCCTAGAAGGAGCCGTGGTAGTCGCATATGGCATTCACCAACCTAACCTGCTGACGCAGGGTTAAAGAGTGACTTGCATCAAAGGAGAAGGACAGCAGAGGCTTATCACTTATGTGAGGATTGATTCTGAAGCCTGGTGTCGCTGACGTGGCATCGGGTTGGAGCCCTGCAAAAAGTGGACAATACGACAATCGTAACTGGCGAAAAGTGATGGCTCATATATCTTTGCATTTGACCCATGTTTATCTGTCAAGGGGGACTCAGCCGCACCTTGGCATTACTAATTTGGGTTAGCGTGCAGATGGAGCTACAGTTTATATGGCCGGCAGTAGAACCATTCATTGCTTTCAACTACTACAATGCCCGAGTCCTTCCAAAGCTATCAGATGAGTGACAGACCCCCGAGGCTGGAACCTCCTTTCACGTCTTCTGAATCTTGCACGCTTCCGTTCTTTCATCCCGCGGTAGTGGAAGATGAGGGTAAATCAATCAGACCCCAGGACGAACTGGAGAGGTACCTGGAACTAGATCTGATCCCATCACGATTGGATCTGGCTTACAATCATCTCCACTACGCTGGACCGCCCCGGCGAGCTCGACCTCTGCACCGACAAAGACTCATAGGCCGCGAAATCATCATCACCGAAAATATCAGCGAGCATATGGTTTGGCATCAAACAAAAATATTTCTTAAGCCCTTGAGGCTTTACCTGCTTCACCATAACTTTTGGAATAACTACCTCTGCTCTGACAGCGAGCTGTACTCGTCCGCATGTGGATTTCTTTTGTCGTACACATGGTTAGTACGATGGGAAAGCGACTTGCAGCTAGCACATGATACAAATCTCTTACCCAAAGAGCTGAACTGGGAGGCGTGGACAAAATTCGTGATTAGTTTCACGGGACATGTCGACACGATACATCTGCGCCAAATCGCCCAGAGATATCAATATGGTGAATTGAGGCTCTCGCGCCTCAACCGAATCTACCGGTTCACACCAGCATTGTTCTCCCTCCGCAACTTATTTCGCGGATTTCTATCACCATCAACCTGGTATCAGGAGTTTTTTCGGCAACACTTTGGGTGGTTTTTGGCTGTTTTCGCCGTGTTGTCGGTTGTTCTGTCAGGGATGCAAGTTGCGCTTGCGACAGACCAGCTTAGTCGAGATGCGAACTTCCACCTCGTTTCATATGGTTTCTCTGTGTTCTCTCTTGTTGCAGTTGCTGGGTTTCTAGCCGCTATCGTTCTGACATGGTTTATCTTTACGCTGTATTTCTACATATCTGCAAAGTTCTATCATCATAAAATTCAGTCGGTCAGGAGAAAGAAAGTCGACCAATGTCATCTGTAGTTAGAACTGCTAGAACGCGTTAGTAACCTATAACTTTACTGTGTTATCATAGATAGAGGGGAAGCTGGTAGTTATAGACGCACTTTAGGCCCTTTTACCGGTTTTTCCTGGTTCGTTTCTGATCAATAGGCCATTAGACTTGTTTGCTATAAATTCTCGACAAACCGGATAGCGAAGGTGTGTAGCTAATGCAAGCCTGAGTTTATTTTTGCACGACTGACTGGATAAGACTGCCGAGAGACGCTGTATCAGCGCGTAATTATATTTCGGCAAATTGCGCTATTCGCTAAGATAAGAACTCACGAAACTCATATCTTCATTGCCACACGCCGTCGCTGTCCAATTTATCGAGAATTTACGACACATATTAAGCCGTCCCTCTAGCTGGTGGTGATCACACTAATGACAACAACGCTTAGAGTGTCAAACAATGCCCACCCTCCACAAGCCGCGATTTTACCGACACTTTTATCAGGTTTATTACCTGGTTACCAGCTGAAGGAATGGGTCGACAACTTCTAGTAGCTTAGACGACATAATCCAGGGATGGCTGTAAGTCTCAACTATGTTGCTCGTACAGTCGCGGCTTACCGCTTTTGCCCTAGCGGAACACTGTCAGAGCACTGCCACCCTTTTCAACTATCCCGGAGTGGTTAGTATTATACGAGCCATTGATAAAACGTGAGATAGTGATATATTCAAACCTCAATGAGGGACTAATTAAGCTAGGTACCTTGCTTGACATTGCGCGACCGCTAATAATACCAATAGTTAGGTCCTGAGGTGGGAAAATCAACGTCTGAAGCGGTTAGTATTGTACGAGGCATTCGTAAGACAGCCGTTGAACTGAAAGACGAGGTTTGTTTGGAAGCCACTTCATATAAACCGATAAACTTGGTTGGGAAGTCTTTTTCAGACCTCACAATCAGCATAAATAGTTCGCCGACACCGCGAAGTGAGCAACTGAAATAAGAAGTGTCCATGGTTTTCTTTCTTCAAAGCAATACAGCAGACAAGCACAACGAGAAATCTTATGGCGCTAACAATGAAACGACTTATATATGCCCTTATTCTCTTCACAAGCTTCAGCTTGGGACGCAAGACTGCCGGCTATCAAACTCGGGATATGGTCTATGGGTTCGACGATGTGAGTCTTGACCCCTGCTTACTCTCGGCAAACCTTCTGACTAGCCGTACCCAGATTGAACCATCTGTCAACCTCACATGGAAAACATGTTTCGACGACTTTGCATGCTCTAAGCTGCAGGTTCCCTTGGATTACTCCAATAGAAGCCTTGGTACGACGTCAATCGCGTTTATAAAGGCGGCTGGCGAGAATGCCACTACCGACTCTCCAAGCATTGTGCTCATTCCAGGTAAGACTCTGATCGCGATGTACTCATTCTAAGCGTACAAAACACAATTTGACACGAGGACTGAAACATTTTAGGCGGCCCAGGCGGTTCTGGTGTCGACCTACTCCTTACAAGCGCCACCGTCGCTAAAGGCATGTTTGGAGGGCAGTACAATATTGTCTCTTTTGATCCTCGAGGCGTAAATAATAGCGTTCTGACCTTCGACTGTTTCTCCGGGAAACCTGAAGCAAGACTGGCCTTTAATCGACTGCACAATACAGGCGTTACCAATATCTCATCGATATCGCTTGAGGAACAATATTATTCGAGTTCCATCTACGGAGACTGGTGTAACCATGTTGTTGAGACTGAGTCTCCTCATGGATATTACGTTACTACGCCGGCAGTTGCTCGAGACTTGCTCACATTCATAGAAGCCGAAGCTAGGTTGGCCGACCAAGAACCGTCGGATGCTAAGCTATGGGCTTACGGCATCAGTTACGGCACCGTCATCGGCTCTACTTTCGCCTCTATGTTCCCAGATCGAGTGGAGAGAATGATTCTTGATGGTATTGTGGATGCAGAGCGATACTATCACAATGACTATAGCGCCAATGTCGATCAAACTGATGAGACCATGGAAAAATTCTCAACTTTGTGCCATTCTGCAGGCCCTAAGAATTGTTCCTTCTGGGGACCTACGCCAGAGAACATCACGGCCAGATTAGACATCATCATCCATCAACTCCAGAGCCATCCGGTCCCAATCAGCTCTCCCGAGAGTCAAGGTCTTCCAACACTGGTCACCTATTCAGACCTAAAGGCCCTTTTCCTTACAACCGTCTACAACCCGATAGCCAAGTTTCCAATCATGGCCGAAATTCTACACCAAGTTGAATATGGAAACATGTCTGCTCTCGCGGGGACGTTTGAAGGCTCGATCGTTACGCTCGATGCCAACCACATTATCCAATGCGTCGATGCATCCCGCACAAACAGCCTTACTACCCTTGAAGACTTCAAGAAATACGTTGAGTACACGACTCACAGGAGTAAGTATATCGGCGATGTCTACCCTATCTATGTGGATAGTATCCTTTGCCGATCATTCCGACCGCAGTTGCCTGATAGCATGTTGGTACAAGGTACGCAGTTGTTTTATCTCTTTCTAGCGCAGAACTAATTGTCCTCTTATACAGACCCAACGATTGGACTCGACAAGCCTACGGCCTTCCCGATTGTTTTTGCGAGTAACACCATTGACCCTATAACGCCATTGATATCGTAAGTTCGCCGAAAATACCTCGTCATCTCATTACTAATTGGCCCTAATTCTCAGGGCGCAGAAGAGTTCTGCTCGATTTCCTGGATCGGTGCTTCTCTTACAAGAAGGTATTGGTGTAAGTAACTCGAATGTTGATTGCCTTGCCACTGACAGGAACTCAAGCTAACGGTCGAGATCTCTGTTTCTCAAATACAGCATACCATCGTCAATCAAGGACCGTCAGACTGTTATATTGAACATGTTCAAGCATATTTCCAAGGGGTGGTTCCGAAATCCAACACTACCTGCTCGCAGCAATATGTGCCTTTTATAGACAACCCTCTTCAAGGTAGCTAGAGACGTCAAAGGGGCGGGGGGCTTGTTGAACAGGGCGCGCGGAAAGACTGGTTGGACCGGAGAAATGTCGCATCATTAACGTGAGATATCCTTCCTGATCATCAACGCCTTCTGGCTTTCTTGCTTTCGGAACAAGAGATTCGTTGTCCACTTACCTAGTTAGCCTTGCACCAGCTAGGCGACGATACTAATAAGTCTCTGCCTATCAACCAATGATGCATCTCTAACCAATCTCTTCTGTGATTTTGTTGACCGTTTATTTTATGTTCTTGGAGTGTTAATCAACGGTAGACGAGTTCTCCCGCGCCCGGACCAAGCATATAACAACCCCTGTCCCGCGTGACTACGTAGGATCGCTTCCAAAAGAACGAACAGTACAAACGACATTTCGCATAATCAGCGAGAAACCGTTGGCCTCATAACTACACAAAGATATAGCGGCGAGCCTTGTAAGATCAGTACCCCGGTTGTGGTGGGCACCCGCAGTGGTCTCCTAACCATTCTTTGGGTCATGTACGGATAGAAAAGCTGCCAAGCAAGACGGATGACACTAGACTCAGGGACGCAGGTTCGTCGTCCGATGTCCCCGACTCTAGGACTCATCGGCTTTAGCCGTTGATATGGCTGCCTGTTGACCGGAGCAAACCTGTCACAAATTCCCTTGTTCATGAATTATGAACCGTTCCATACACAAAACAAAGGCGCTACGTAATCAGAATGATTATCCCCAAGGTTAATTAGGTAGGCCTGGACGCACCGTTTTTGTTTCATACTTTCCGGTATGCCTTTCTCACTTCTTATCTCACTGCTCTGAGCATTTCCCCCTCCACTTTGTTCATTCGTTTCTTTGTGGCAATATGATCCCAAGACTTGATTGTCAGTGTTATCCTTCTGTTTAGTCTTTGTTTCTTCAAACTTTACTATCGTACTATGCTTGAGTTGATGTGACTTGAAGGAAAAATGTTGCTCGCAAAATCTGAGGAGGAGATGAAAGCTATTTTTATGATTCTCACATCAAACATACATGTGGTATTCTTTCTAAGCTTATAATTTATGTCTATAGTCCTGCTCAACCTCATATCTATATAAAACAGGGACTTAAGTTGACTGATAGCAGCAAAATAAAAAGAGAAAAGTGCTGATGAGCAGCTATAGAACACCCGGGTCACCAACTATGCTCAGACCAAGACGGTGTGAATGTAAAGTAGATGTTTCACGGCGTGGAGCGCTCATCGCGAACATCCTGTTCGCTTAGAACTAAGACAAATCTTGCGGTGTCCACGGTTCTCTGGCGAAGAGCCTGAGACCTTTACCACATTGTCACAACACGGAACTCTACCGCAATGCTCAACGATTAACCGACCGATGAGATGAGCCGTGTGCCATGACACGTCAGAAGTTCTAGCGATAGGGCCAACCCTGAGATTGCACGACCCAAAGGTAGCAAGTGCTCTTCTTTCACCCCCAACATCATCATATGACAGTGACATTCTTGATAGGAGCTCGTTGCAGCTGGAACGATAGGCAAGGTAGTCGCCACTGCATTTGATACCATATGTGGGGGCGCGCTGTTCAAGATGGGAGATCTTTTCGGCACTGACTCGCGAGATCGTATCAAGCACATCAGTGTGAGCGTCATTTTCGGATGTACCAGCATATAGATCCAACGCCTTGGCGAAATCCTCAGGCGTGTTCACTTTATAATCTATGGCATCTTCCTTAATACTCGCAAGAACAGTAATATTTGTGCCATCGAGGATATGGTTTGTGACGCCTCCCATCATATGATATCGCGCCCATATAGCATCGCCGAATCTATTGTCTCGGATGGCGGCAACATAATCACTCGCCCATGGCTCGATGGTTGGTATGCCCTCGGTGTCATGGATTACGTCGTATATGGTAACATCCAGAAATAGTGGTTCGATGAGGACAGCTTCATCCGTGATGGAAGCGAGTGTAACGGCGTTCCTCAAAGTGAGAAGATAAGCCAAAATGCAGTAGTAAAACATGATGAGTATTTTTTTAGAAAGCTTGGTCGAGAAGCTGTTGTATGTGGATAAAATAACCTCCCGCTTTATACTCCATCCTGTTCATGGGCCTCGGGTGATGATGGTTCTTTAAGCGCTGATAAAACCACAATCTCTGAGTCTTTCAGGGATTCTACTGCCCATGTTAGTTGTGTTGGCGATGATAGTTCTGTTGGTTCTACAATTCGGCACACTGAAACCGAGTTTCTGTAGGTTGATTGGGCTGAAAAGCCCTTTCAAGGATTCTACTGTCCGTGTTAGCTGCGTTGGTAATAATAATTCTGTTGGTTCTACAATTCGGCACACTGAAGCCGGGTTTCTGTAGGCTGGCCGGGCTGAAAGGGCTAGTCGGATGTCGGTAGTTCATTTTGACAAGGATCGTCGTGGGATAACTTTGGCGTCGGTCCGATTACCGTATACCGTATACCTTGGTATCTTACGATGCTGGTCCGGACTATCCGGTGACGCTGCCATGTTTGTGGTCTCAGCCATAGGAGTCACGCAGGGTTAGAAGAACCAGGAGGTCTTGCGAATCACGGCGATAGTCCCTGGAGAGTCCAGTGGGCTTGGGCCTGCAAAGTGCAACAGTTTGCCGGCCATAAAATCTCGACGCTGCATTGTAAGGGCGAAAACGACACATGTCGAGATAAATGGGCAACCTACAAGGTACACAAAGCTCTTGGTGCCTGGGCTGTCTCAGCCTTGATGATGGTGATAATAGTTGCAAGTAACAAGAGTACTGCAAGCTAGTAGTGATCTGCAAAGAGTCCTTTTCTCTGTAAGATCTAGCATACCATATACCTATACAGACTCGGGAACTCGGATACCACTGACGTCCTCGCGGCCGATGCGAAAGACAATCTCAAGTATATCAAGATGTCCGTCTGACTGACTCAAATATTCCTGAAAGAGTGATACAGCCTTCGCATAGTCCTCTGGATAACCCTGCTTATATGCCACAGCATCCTCGGTGATGCTTTCAGTCACAGTTATATCTGCTCCTTCAAGCTTGCCGTCCGACTTAACACCCCCCATCATGTGATAGCGAGCCCATATCGCATCGCCAAATCTCCCCTCATGGATAGCGTCAACATACTGAGTTGCCCACGGTTCAAATACTTGTATATAATCAGCTCGCTGAACCACATCTGACACAGGGATATCCAGGAAGAGTATCTCCACAGGCCGAGCATCGCTCAGGCTGATCGATGCATTCGTCATCTGAACAAACTCAGCAACACAACAGAGGAAGATTAAATGAATGCTAAGCGGGATACATACCTGTATGGGCTCTTCTCACAATAGAGTTTAATATCGTGGCTGACAATATTGGTAAAATCTGGAAATGATAAGGAACAAATACGAAGCGGGACTTCTTGTTGGCTTTAATAACAGCTCACGAGGATGATGACTGTCGCTGTACGAGTTTTGATTGGATGCTAACAGGGCCTTAAGAGGGTATAATTCCGTGCAAAAGTCACGGACAATTCCGGATCTACCCCAACCACCTCAATTACAACCACCTTTTTAACACAGTAATTAAATAATCAATTAGAATCTAATAAAGATATATAATATACCATTTTATAGAGAATTACTTATAGATTTCAAAAATATATATTAATATTTCATATAATAGCCTCTAGCTAAGTAGCAAGCTTTAAGCTAGTCCTTTATTAAATTTATTATATTCTTAATAATATTTTCTTTAATTTTAAGCTAAATCTCCTGCGCAGCTTTAATTAAGATATTTATAGCTTTATTAGAAACCAAATATATTACTAATTTAGGATATTTTTCTAATATCTATTTTTTTAGGATTTTCTATAGGTTTTCTATGAGATTTAAATTAGGATTATAAAAAAGCTAATCGCAAAGGAAAACCCCTTCTTATTAAGCCTATTTTTTTAACTAATTTTATATAATCTTAGCTTTAAAGGTTAGACTATTATTATATTAAAATATTATTCCCTCCCGGATTATTACTAAAAGCTATTCCTATAAATACTAAAAAATATAGCGGCCTATAACGCTATAATATTTTATAAGGGGATCCCTATTAAGGGGGATAAAATTAGTTATTCCTTATAAGGAAATTACGGCAAAGAATATCTTAGAATATCTTAAAGGTTATCTCCGAGGCTAGACTTTATTTTTATATAACTATTCTCCCTATAATATAATTAAAATAGCTTTTTAAATAAAAAGGCTATTAACTTATAACCTAATAAAATAACTACTTAATATAATTGATATTTATATAATTAATTAAGATTTTATTAGAAAACTACTATATATACTAAAATAAGATATCCTTTTTATAATAATATCCCAAAAAAACATAATATTTTATAATAGCTTTAAGGGGAAAAAATAGGTATTAAAGTATATACTTATATTATATCCCCTTATTAAAAAGCCAGTAATAAATTATACTTTTATAGTAAATTAAACTATATTTTTCCTTAATATATTAATATATATAAAAAATATCGCGATTAATAATTATATTAATATAATTTTTATTGCGGTTTATTAATATAAATAGACGGCTAGAGCGCTTTTTATTTTTATTTAACTCTTATTAATAATGCCGTTTAGTATGACAGGGTGAGTTCCCAAGGGATAAACTAGTCCGTACTAGGTTTATATTAATAGGATTATAGGGCATAATCTAAGCGTAGCGAAGATTATTACGTCTCTTAATAGTTAATAATGCGGGTAAGGCTTATTAAGGTAAAGAAGTTTTATTAATAGCTGGTGAGCTAAGTTCTATAGAAGTGCTAATAAATGTGATTTATATACTTAAGTATCTTAGGTAAGGCCGATAATATTTAGGAGCGATGGTGGTCCTGGAGCGATGCGGTCCTAGAGCGATGTCGGTCCTTATAAGTATCGGTCCTGATATGGTTGGTGAGAAAAATGGTAAAAAGGTGGGGTACATATGATATAGCCGCGGGGGTCGTAATATAATCTCTCCCCTCCGCTGGGTCTTATCCTCGAGACCTATATACTCTGGCTAGGCTGAATTTTTCTATGTGTATACTAACTCAAACCTTTTAATATTATGCCGCGTAATAGCTAACTGTGTTTCTAAATAGTCTTCCCGTAAGGATTATAAAGTTAATATGCTTGCTCTATCCGTAGCTTTTTCTAACGAAGAGGCCGATATGCCATATACTTAATGTTTTCGCGCTGGCAAGAGGTATTTAATATTAGCGGATTCCGCTCGTTATAGCGAGTATATTAGAAGCAAGAAGTCCTATGACGGTACTTAGGTTGTTGCTTCCTGTGCGCGTTCTTTTTCTGGTTTAGAGGTGCCTTCTGCTAACGGAAGAGTAGTAACGAGTCTGATAAAGTAAGAAAAGAAATTAGAGGTGGATAAAGATAAAGCTAGTGACGATTTATTGAGGCTTTACGAGGAGATAGCTGTGTTATAGTCTTGTCTTTCCGAGGCTGCGGGTCGTTTATCGCGGATTCGCAAAATATAGGCGCGGGTTAAGAAGCGTCGTTCCGAAGCTACTCGTTGGGGGCTTTAGGAAGTGGAAAAATAGGACGAGATCTTGTCTATGTTGGATGCTCACGAAGGTGCTGTGGTTTGTGACCTTTAGACTGATTATATTCCTAACGAAGTTAACTAGGCGTTATTGGGTTTGGGCGATAAGTTTTTAGATGCTTCGCCTTTGTTTGATTTTAGTAAAAATTCTTTAGGAGTCATTAGGCGTTAATAAGGTGTTTAGGTGGTTCCTATGTATTTTCACTCTCTAGAAAGTCTTTCTATTTTACCAAGTATTATTGTTATCTGTTCTTAACTTGTATCTCCCTAATTGCCTCTGCTTTGTAGGTTTTTAGGCCGTTGATTTCTTCTGGTTTATTGCCGATTCTGACTTATATTGTGTCGGCTGCTGATTTGAGTAATGAAATATGAAAGATTGGATGAAGCCTAACCTTTGGTGGTAGGTCTAGTTTGTAGTTATTTTCTGAGATTTTTCGTAGTATCTTGTAGGGTCTAATATATTTGAAGTCTAATTTGTGTGTTGGTTGCTTTGTTGTAATATTTTTGGTGGATAGGTAAACTATATCTCTCTCCGAAAAGGTAGGTCCTTCTAACCTTTTAGGGTTATAGTATTATTGCATTTGTTTTCTAACGAATTTGAGTTTTGTTTTTAGTTTGTTATGTAAATTCTTTAAGTCTTTATTTTTAAGTATCGCGGCCGGATTAATTATTTTTATTTCTCGTGCTTAGTAATAAGCGTTTAGTGTGAATCCGAAATTAGTATAGGCAGGTATGGTTTTTATATTTTTGTTATAGGCAGTATTATATGCGAGTTAGGCGATTAGTAGCTTTTTGACCTAATTATTCTGTTTGTAGTTAATATAACACTGTAAGTAGGTTTCTAGTACCTGGTTTATTCGTTCTGTTTGCCTGTCTACTGATGGTCTGAATGTAGTTGTAAGGCGGTGATTTAGTCTTAGGTATGCCATAAGTGCTTGCCAGAACTTAGCTGCGAATGTTGGTCCTCTATCCGAAAGGATTTCTAAGGGTAATTTATGTATGCAAATAATATGTCGGTAGAAAATATAAGCAAGTTATTCCGCTGTGGTGTTTTTTTTGTATGGTATATAATATAAAAATTTCGTAAGTCGATCTATGATTACTATAATATTATTATAGAAGATTCCGGTTAAGGGGTCTTCTAACAGGGGTAGCTTAGTAATATAGTTTATTGTGATTAAGTCCTAAGGTTGTTATGCAACTGGTAGTGCTTATAAGTTGCTATAAGGCTTGTGGCGTCGCGCTTTTATTTGTGCGCAAATATTGCATTCTCTAATTACTTCTTTAACTATTTCCTTAAGGTTTCTAAAGTTATATTGTTATTGGATTCTTTTTAGGGTTTTAGTAATGCCTTAGTGGCTATATAGGGGGTGTTAATGTGATTTCTATATGTATTCCTTTTGTAAGCTATGGGGTATTTATAACTTGTCGCTGTAGGTCGGTACTGTATAATTTTTCTAATTGACTTCTGGCCTAAACTCTTATATGTGGTATTTTGCTGTGGTTTGTGCGATTTGCTAAGTCTAGTTGTTTGTGTCGGGTGTCTGTATTACTCCTAGGGTATAGGTTTATTGTGTGAATTGGTATTCTTCTTTGTTGTTTTTTTCTAGTAGTTATTCTTTTGTCTTTATGGTGCCAGTATTGAAATCTGGTCTTTTGCTAATTGCATCGGCTCTGCTATTATCCGATCCTTTGCGGTAAATAATTATAAAATTGAATTTATATAGGTATTCGGCGTAGCGTAGTTGTCGTTGGTTTAGTTCTTGGGTGGTAGCGAAGTGTGCTATATTCTGGTAGTTGGTATAGACTTTGATTTGGTATATACTTCCCATAAGATAGTATCTAAATTCCTTAAAATAGTTGATGATAGCTAAGAATTCTTTATCGTAGATGGGGTAATTAAGTTCTGCTCTGTGTAGTTTATGTAAATAGAAAGCGATAGGGTGCAATTTGCTTTAGTCGTCGCATTATCTGATTTGTCCTCTAAGTGTGAAATCTAATAAGTCTATTTTTAGTTTGATTTCCTTATTAGGGTTGAATATGATTAGTATAGGTTCGCTAAGGATGGCTTATCGTAGTTGTTTGAATGCTTCTTATGCTGCTATATTTCATTAGAAAGTCTTATTCTTCTTAGTAAGTTCGGTAAGTAGGTTAGCGATTTTACTAAAATCTCTGATGAATTATTGGTAATAGTTGGTAAATCCTAGGAAGCTTTGTATTTCTTTGATGGTTCTGGGTGCTGGCTATTTTAATACTGCCGAGATTTTCTTTCGTTTTATTCTGATTTCTCTAGGCGTGATAGTATATCCAAGGAAGTCTACTTCTTTGATGTGGAAGTGACTCTTTTCTGGTTTTACTAGTAGGTTGGCGTCTTATAGTATTTTTAAAACCTTATGGATATATTCCTAGTATTGCTTTTCTATGTCAAAGAAGATTAGGATATTATCTAGGTAGTAAACTATAAAGACGTCGAGATACTATCGGAGTATGTTATTAATTATCCGCTGAAATGTTGCGGGTGTGTTAATAAGTCTAAACGGCATAACTAAATATTCGAAAAGCCCAAACTTGGTTCTAAAAGCGGTTTTCTATTCGTTGCCTTTCTTAATGCGGATTAGGTTGTAGGCTCCCTTAAGGTTTAATGCAGTAAAGAATTGTTTTCCTTATAGGCAGTCCTTAAGTTCCGTGATAAGTAGAAGTGGGGTTCTATCCTTAATCGTAAGATTATTCAGTTTTCTATAATCCACTATAAGTCGTAATTTGCTGTTTTTCTTAGGTATGAATATCACTGGAAATCCTACCAATAAATTAGATATCCTAATATTGCCTTTTCGTAGTTTTATTTCTAGGTATTCTTTAAGAGTAAATAACTCTTTCTCGTTAAGGTTATAAATCTTCTGGAATAATAGGTTATTTAATTTGAGCCAGATCTTATGGTCCTATTTAGTATGCTATAGTACCTTAGTGTCAAGTTCTTCACTAAACAATTTCTCGTAGATCCTATATTATAATAATACGTTCTAAAGTCTATTTAGTAGCTCTAGTAGTGTTTCTTATTATATTTTTAGCCATCTAGATTCAGCCATACCTGCCCAGTCTAGTCCTTCTGGGGGCTTTTTGTTATTATATTATTTTAGTGTTTCATCTAGACTGTATAGCTAGTATTAGAGGAGTCCTAGAATTTATTATGTTTGTCGTTTTCTGCCTTTTGTGTACTTTTGTTGTGCTCCTTTTGGAGGTGGCGAAGTGTCTTGTGTTCCTTCGCGCTTACCTATGCCGTCCTTAACTTCGGTCAGGGTTTAAAATCTCTCGTTGTCCGTCGTAATTAATTCTCTATCGCTATTAGAGTCACCGGGGAATATGACTTAGCCTGTCTTTTAGTTGATATATGGGTTTTATTGTTTTAGCTATAGCATACCTAAGAGGATATTTACTTTCTTTCCCAGAGGGACGATATTAAAGTTAACTCTTTGGTTCTTTCCCTCGATAAAGACTTTAAGGTGATTGATCTCTTGGTTTATGATACCGTTGTTATATGCAAAGAGTTATTCTTCCGCGTTTATAAGCGGGTATAGGATATACTTTTTTTTCTATGGTATTCCTAGCTTTGTTATTACTTCAGGGCTTATAAAGTTCTTTTTGGCTCCGCAATTAATCTATGCGTTTAGCTATATACCTTTAATCCGGACTTATAATACTAGGCGGTCGGGGTTAGTATCCTGTGTTACCCCTAGAGCGCTTAGTGGTCTAATTTGTTATTAGTCTTACTTATTGCTTATCCGTGGCTTTATTACAGATGGCATTTATCGTTTTTTGTCGTAGCGATATAGAGTCTGTCTTCTTTCTATTCGTATTATATTTCTTCTGTTATGCTAGAATTGTTAATATCTACATATTCGAATATGTCGGCGAGGTCTGGTATTTATTTCCTGAGGTATTTATATTTTCCTTTGGTTATCTCTCGAAATTTTTGTTCCTAGTAATTAAGCGTCTCGATTATTTGTTATATACTATCTTGTGTTTTCTTATTCTTATTAATGCGTCGGTAATAAGGTATACTAAACCTTAGCTCCGCTACTCTAATATTTTCGTACTAGATAAAAACCTTATATCCTTCTGTTTCTTCGGCGAGGTAGGGTTTATTATTTGGTGTGCTAGGTATGGTTACTAGAAAGCAGTTATTGTCTGTTTTATCCTGCAGGTGGTGTTTATACTAATAGTATTTATAAGATAACCATAAAATTTCCGCGTATTATTTGCTTATTAGGAAAGTTCTAATATCATCGCTGATTTCGAACTTTAGTTCTTTATTGTGGGGGTTTATAGTATTATTAGTGTGATAGGCTTTGACGTTAAGGTTTTTAATATTATCTATATTTTTATGTTCCCTAGCTCCTTAAATATATCTGTCTTCTGCTAAGATAAATATCCGGTTTCCTTATTCGTCGTATAGTGGGTCATAAGCTTATTTCTACTTCTATTCAAGTTGCTTATCTTCTTTGCATAGGTATCTAGCGGTTTGTTATGCTATTCCTCCTCTATGTCTTATGCTTTGGGCGCGTCATTAGTGATAATTTCTAAGGTTATTTCTAGCTTCTCGTTCTCTATTTATAAGTTCTTCCTTATATTAGATTATGGTTTTAGTAGGGATGTTATTAATTTCCGTGTCAGGGTTTAATAAGAGTTCTCCTGGTTTTATAATTCCTAATGTTTCGGGTTATCCAAATCCTTCAGGTATTTTAAGTATAATTATTTTTTGCTTTGCCGCCTTTTTTTATGCCTAGTGCTTTTAGTTATACTAGCGTTATCGTTTCTTAAACTATTACTCGTTCTTATGTTTATGGTGCTATTCTCTCGCTCTTCGATTTTATTATTCCAGGGGTGTCTCATTAAGGTCTAATTCTTCGTTAATTATATAGATTTATTTCTTATATTCCTCCTGTATTTTATCTAGTATTTGGAACCTTTCCTATATTTCCCGTGGGGGTAATTCCACGCGGGTGTCCATTCGGTTAAGGTCGGTAAAATCATATCCCAACCTTATTATTCTAAGCATTTAGGTTAGTCCGAGGGTTTACTTACCTTAATTTAGGTTTCTAGGCTTTAGTAGTTCTAAACAGTTTTATTTTATATATCCAAACTAGTTGCAGTTATAATATTTGTATTTAGATATATTGCGCTTTGGCTATCCCTGCTGGATTAATCTAAGATCTATTTATCCTGGGTGCGTCCTATATGACGTATTGCCATTCTATCCATTATTCTGGCGGCGTCTTTGATTTTGAGAGTTTCCTTATTGGTTGCGGTTGTAGTTATTGGGGTAATACGGGTTATAATTAGTACCCTTTCTTCCAGCGGTATTCTTCTCTCTTCTGCGTTTATACTATCGTTCATCGATCTTAACTGCCATAGTGATGAAGGATGTAAGGTCGTCAGGGCGGTTAGCTTTATAGATCTCGTCCTTAACTTCTTCCTTAAGTCCTCTATAGTAGATTTCCATAAGGGCTTCGTTATCCTATTCAGTTTTTGCGGCAAGCTATCTAAACTTAGCTAAGTATACTGCGCATAATTTGAACTGCTTAAGCGCCAGTAGTTC
Source organism: Fusarium torreyae (assembly GCA_027945595.1). Taxonomy (NCBI): domain Eukaryota; kingdom Fungi; phylum Ascomycota; class Sordariomycetes; order Hypocreales; family Nectriaceae; genus Fusarium; species Fusarium torreyae. Next base: position 504,036 of record JAOQAZ010000018.1, read on the forward strand.
AGCTGCTACCTATTGTTCTTTGTTAACTACTCCGAAATTGTCTTTAAGTAGGGTCTCGAAGTTATCCTAATTTGCGAAGATGTTTTAAGTTTTCTGGTCCTAAATATTAGTTTTGTTTTCTAAGTAATCTCGCATATAGGGCTCAAACTAGTCTTTAGCGTCTCCTTAGATAAGAGGTGCGGTAAAAAATAGCTTAGATTCGTCGCTAATAAGTCTTATAGGATATAAGCGAAAATGAGCCTTTATTTGGGTTAGGAATAGGATTATATTTGCCGCTCGTTCTTTAAAAGGTTCCGGCTTAGGAGGCTTTAGCGCTTCGCCTGGGTCATATTGATTAACCTAGGGTGCTAATATAGGCGGAGCGGGTGGTGGCGCAGGTGGATTATTAACCTGCTGCTGCAGGTTGCAAATAGTATTACGCAACTATATAAGTTCTGCCATTATCTCGGCTAAACTAGGAGGCTCCCCAGTATAAGGAGATACTAGGCCGGTACTTACGGTATTCAATATTTTGATAGTATAATATTACTTAGATTATGCAGTATAATACTAAATAAGAGCTATCAATATATAATAGGGTAAATTCCTAAGGGATAAATTAGTCCGTATTAGGTTTATATTAGTAGGATTATAGGGCGTAATCTAAGCATAGCAAAGATTATTATATCTCTTAATAGTCAATAATACGGGTAAGGCTTATTAAGGTAAAGAAGTTTTATTAATAGCTGGTAAGCTAAGTTCTATGGAAGTGCTAATAAATGTGATTTATATACTTAAGTATCTTAGGTAAGGCCGATAATATTTGGGAGCGACGGTGGTCCTAGAGCGACGCGGTCCTAAAGCGACGTCGGTCCTTATAAGTATTGGTCCTAATATGGTTAGTGAGAAAAATAGTAAAAAGGTGGGGTATACGTGACGTAGCCGCGGGGGTCGTAACATTTAGTAACCCTATAAATCACACTTATAATTATCCCCTTAATCTCACCGATCTATATAGCTAAATACCCCAAATTATATATTACTATAATCCTTGTTCTTTTCTCTATAGAATAATATATCTTTTAATAAGATTAAGACATTTTAAATATATTAAATAGGTCGTTAAAGTTATTATATTATTATAGTATTAAAATCAAAAGCAGGGTTAGGTCCGGAATTATCCGTGACTTTTACACCCCCACTGTATTTACCACGTCACTAATAGGCCCTGTAACATACCCAACCACCTTTCTGGCCACCCCCACCATTTAGCTACTGTTCGGTTCTTGATCATGGTTCTGGAGATGTGTGGCCTTGAATCTCGCAGAAATTAGCTCAAAGAACAATAGAGAAAAAACTGTTCTACGATATAGCTTTTCTTTACCTAATTGCCCAACAATTAGCCCTTGGTACGGTTCCCAGCGGTCTGCGGTTATCTTCGTTCAGCTGCGCTGACTACTGTACGCCTGGCGGCGTACCGCACTCGTCGGCTTGGCGTGAATGCCAGTTGGTTAAAAAAGCCAACACGCTAATTCCTACAATTCTCATTGGACGTCTCTCCTTCCTGAGCTTTCTTCTTGTACGCCACTTCAGCCGCAGATGCAAGGTATGGCTGGCCGTTGATATGACGTTGAAAGCGTATTTCTTGACAACACACTTGGTAGCTGCAGGCCTCCTAAGCTTATATGCAACGGGGGTAATGCACACCACCGAGTGCGCTGGGTTATGGATCTTCCCGTCCAAGCAAATCATACAGCAGGGATGAGTATGAGTCCGGCGCTGATTAACGGCTCTCTGTAGTCTTGGCTAGTAATTGTGATAGAAATAGATTCACGCTTATATTAGTCCCACTCTAACCATGGCCAATTTCATGAAACTTTACGGCAGACCCCTACCACGACTTTTCTCATGCTTTAAGCTAGTACGCATCAGTTTCTACGCTTGGATTTCGCAATGCGATACGAGATCTTACTACTGTCGCTATTCGCATGTTTGTTGTTGAAAGGCCATTACTTGTATAGTAGTGCTTGCATCAGAGTTCTCGCTCTGTGTTCCTGGTAGGTTGCCCTTCGTCTCGATCGACATGTGTTATTCTCAGTCGGAATGCAGCGTCGAGTCATTGTGAAGGCGGTATCAAGTGGCAGTATTCAATTGCCAGGTGTAGTGATGCAACCAAGAATATTGATTACAACCATTGTTTATCATTTCTTTGCTTTACCTGGAGGCTTTGCGCAAGCGAATAGAACCCTTTCAACAGAACAAAGGCATCAGTGCAATAGCTCGAGCTTCTTCGATCACATTGGATGTGCCAGTATCAATCAGTTGGTGGCTGTTGAAAGTTATAGTGTAATGCGCATGAAATGTCAGACCATATGCCTCGTTCACCACCGCCGGCTCCTCCGCTGCCGCCTTCTGTCAATAAAAATCAGGCAAGAGAATCTCCCTTTACGTTGAAGGTGAGAAGAGCGCCAGAAGACTGGTTCTACCAGCCACCCAAGCCGCCGGCCCAAGTCGACCTCTTTGAGCCACCTACCGGGCCTTACTTCGTGTATGGAACATTGATGGATCCAATAATGCTAGCCGATGTCCTTGGCTTGGAAAGTCAGCCTAAGCTACGACCCGCCAAAATCGAAGGCTACTCTCGTAAGCTCTGGGGACAGTATCCTGCCATGCAAGACGGCCCGCTGGGTGCACAAGTCAGTGGTAGTGTCTATTGTGTGCGGTCTGTTGCCCATGCGAAGAGGTTGGCGGAATATGAGACAGACAGCTACGAAGCCAAGCCATGCCTTATTCAGTATACAGATGGAAAGGAGCCTGTCGAGGATTTTGGTCATGTTTTCATGTTCGTCGGTAACCCCCGGGATATACAAGACGGGGAATTTGATCTGGAGAAATGGCTTAAGCGGATGGGCCGACAGCCGGCCTCATAGATTAGTGTACGACAAGGAGAAGCGGCAATTTGTATTTTAATACGAAGCTTACCATATCTGACAATAAACCCTTCTTATATTACCGAGTAATAGAATCTACAAGAGCCGCCTTTATAAGCCGCTCAATGGTACTTCTAAGTCCATTTATTACCCGGCCCGAGATTCGAAGACGTCTGGTGCTGTTCGACCATCGAGATCTTTTGCATCAACATCTAGATCCCGAAGTCCATCCTTCGCAAGAATATCTAGCATTGTATCATCTCCATCTTCAGCAGCGGCATGTAGAGTATTGACACCATCAGAATCCACAGACTTGAGATTAGCTCCTCGCCTCAGAAGCTCACAGAGGTATTCGGGCGCACCAACCCAAACCCCGACGTTTAATGCTGTACCCCCATCCTCATCCACAACTCCTATGTCAGCCCCCCGGTCCAGTAGGAGTTTTAGGTTTGATTTCTCACTAAACTTAAACTCAGCCACGAGAAACAAAGGGGTCTGCCCTGTCTTGTTTAAATCTTGCATAGGCACAGTGATCTAGAAGAGATTTAACCGTCTCTACTATACCTTCTGACCAAGCGGCGTTTCCATATATATCTCGATCAAGCACCACTCCCGCCTTGAAGAGAATCTTGACACATTCTGAAAACTTCTTACTCATTCCTGCTTCGTAAAGCGGTGTGTAACCATTTGACCTAGTGAAGCAGGTCGTCGAGAAAGGAAGAAGCAGCCACCAATCAGAGCACTGTGCATGGACTACATGGCATTCCGCTTTCGCGGAACGAACTACTGTGGCGGGTGAAGCATCCATTGTGGCTAGTTTTGATCGCTTTCCTAAAATCGAACAGGCCCAGAACGGCGCAATAGATTCCTTGTTCACTGGAAAGACGGAACATGGTTGCAGCCATGCATCTGTTAAGGAATCACTGAGCTAACTCCTAAACATTGGCGATGCTTAGATACTCCTCAATGCGGCATGCTCCCCAAGAGCCATTTGCATCTGTCTAGCCTCAATTAGCGGGCGGGGTTCATCGTGGCTGGCTGTGGATATGGGACTATCCGCCCGAGATCGATCTGGGCCAAAGGCTAGTTAAAGAGGCTGAGGGGCTATTGAACGGTGTACGCCATTTCTCTCAGTGCGTTCAGAAATCCTGCAGCCATAAGCTCTTGAAGTTCGCTAGCTACAGTACATTGCCTATAGTCAACCGCCCGCGTATGTATGTTTCTTTGGAAGTGGTTTGATGGGCTGCATTAATGTGACCAGCTGAGCTCGCGTCGAAGGCCTAATACTGTTGAGGAGTCAAGCTAGCTCTTTAGGACACAGGCTATAGGCTATAAATAGTCTTTATATCCCCTCATTGAGGCCTTCGTATCACAGAAAACAACAAATACCTTTTCACCGCAGCTCCTCATCAACCCCCATTATAACTCCTTGTCAAGATGACCAACTATTCTTTGACAGTCGAGGTTCCAGGGCGCATGGCCTTACAACAATTCTCGCAGCAGGGTTACAAGCTCTGCTTTGCTTCCGGGGTGGAACGCGAGGGATACAGGGTCATAGCATCGAGCACGAGTACGGCTTCATGTTTCTCTACTTAGCATGCACTAACGATTATAATTTAGACGTTGCGCCCAATATCCAATTCGAGTGGAATGATGAGTTTGGTATCGCTGCCAGTCAGTCCAACTTCATGAACGGAGGTATGCAAGGCATCGACATCACAAATCAAAAGTCAACACTAATCAGCTCTTCAGCCCGGTTCAGTTCGACGACTGATATAGATTCTATCAGGCTCGGCCAAACCTACACCTTGACCCCCGACTGGCAAGGCAGTATCAATGACGGTGGACCTCAGGGCGGTATTCGCTTCAATAACCAGGCTGATAGAGCCTCCCCCATTGTCTACAGGACCATCAACGGCCGCAAGACTCCCATCTACTTTGGTTCCATGCAGCTCCCAAGAGGCGGCAGTCAAGAGATTAAGCCTAATAACAAGGTTGCGGTCTGGTTCCAACGTGATGGCCAAAGTGGCACTATGATCGATGGAATCCATGGTCAGAGCATTGAAATTGACATGTCGGGAAGGACTGACGCCACGGTAGTCTTTAATGACGACTTTACGTGGTCGCTGCAGCAGTAAGTACGATCATGGGCTGGGGCCGTCAATCGCTCGTTGATTAAGATAGTCAGCGTCTTGTTATAGCAAATTTTGAGGCATTATGATAATGGATGACCGAGGCCGTTATGATATGACTGCTTGTTTTAAGTGAAGAATAAAAGTACAGAGTAGTGGCGAGTTTCTATATCAATTCGTAGATAAGTAAGTAAAGTTAAAAAAATACCCTGGTTTGCTTGCTTCTTAGTACTAAATAGGCTGATGACGGAGGAGCTTCATGAGATGTTTTAAAGCACTACCGTTTGAACTTCAGAAGAAAAGAATAGATTGTTATACTAAATGACAATTACCGGAGAAGTGACGTTATTGTTGCATCGAGACAGTAGATGCCACATTCTCGGTGAAACTCGAGGCACTAGACACCCCGAGCGGACAAACAACCACTTCAGGCGCATGAAAAAGACAGGGATGTGGTACCGTTCAATAGCTGGGGTACTTAACATTATCACCAGTCTTACTTGTCCATAAAGAACAGTGTAAATCTTGAAAAGACCAGGGCTCAGAGTTGCGCACGCACTGTGATCTTGTGAATTCCAATCTCGATTCTGCACGTTTTCGATAAATATATATATATACATCCCCTATTTATCATCTCGAAGCAATAGACCAAGTTCACACATTCAAAGAAAACACAATTGTTTGTTTACACAATAACCATCACGCCCTTTTCGTTGAATAGACTGCATTTTCGCTCAAGTCTCGTATCGCGCTTCGCCACCCCCACTCTCAACGAACTCGGACCTTTTCCGACATAGGATCGTAAACCTTGCCATGCATCCATTGGAGAGCGCAGGATGATAAGGTTAATATTCCTGCTGACCCGACAAAGACTAGAAGACGTTGAGTAGCAGGGATTTGATCCATCAACGGATAAGGATACCTAGTTGCGGGTTAGCGCGTGGTAAGATGCTGGCAAAGCCATAGACTAATAAACCTACCACCCATTCTGGGAAAAGCATAACTCGCACCAGCACCAGTATGCCAGAGCGGCAACAATACTAAGAGATATGATGCCGCGTGTAGTAAGGGTGGCATGTGGGCTCAGTAGCAAAAAGTCCAGTGCCAAAAATGCCGCCGGCGCAATATGGAACCCAATATCCGGCCATGGAGTCAAGCCCTCGAAGAGCTCCAGCGACATAAGTAAGGCAGGGTCGTGTGACCTTATAGACCAATACAATAAGGTCACAAGAACCTCTAGAGGCGTGGCGAGGGTCGAAACAACGTTCTTGGCCTTGAAAAATGTATTTTGGAGCGTAAGGTCGGCAGCGAGTCCAAGGATAAATGTGATTAGAGCCGTGGCAATGCCTACGACAGTAAGGAACTGGAAGTACCACCCGAAGGATCGCGCGTAGATCGAATCCCAAGTGGTAAGGAGGTAAAAGCTGTAACTGAAGGACAAAGACCCCGCAGCATGGAAGATAGTGATCAAAGAGTGGTTGCGCGAAGTCGCGCTTTTGCTCGAAGTGTACGCCATGTCGTGTGCGACTTGAATCAAGATGTTCTAAGTGCAGCCATAGACTCTTATATGTATCAACTCCTTGTATATATGTTCATTGATAGCCGTGAAAAAGGAAGGTACTCTGCATCGAATGGTATCATCCCTGTGCACTACATGCGCACTAGTCGCCCTTAGGCAGGAGAAGTCAACACTATCTTAGTCGCTCCCGCAGCCAAGCATCTTCCGTGATTTTAAAGTATATGTTCTAACCTGGAGCAAGGATTAGATCTTATGTCAGATGACGAAATTGCTAGAAAGTGGTCGTACATGTCTGCGTGTAAGTGTAAATAGCTCTCTATAAGTCTTATCTAGAGCGTGGGGAAGCATCCTCCCATATCGACTGCACGCTGACCAAATGGGACTTCGAATGCCGATTGGCTGAGCGCTGAGACCTACACAAGGTAATCCATCCCAGTCTTGCCTTGTTTGGACTTTTTCGGAAATGTATAGATACGTAACCTTCCCTTTTGTTCTTTCAGAAGTGCAGAGGAATCCGGGATGGGAATTTGGTCTCGAATATATCGCTAGAAGTTATATCGTCAAATTTAATAACGTTTGGGAACCTTGAGTGGCTCGACTGACTCATTGGTGACTTTACTGGGACACGACTGCAGCTCTGAAAGCAACCATTCTTTGGATGCGTTGAGAGCTAGGAAGCCCATTAAGCATGTGTGAGTTAGGTTCTTCATGGGGTCGATTTGGCCAAACGAATTCAATTTGAATTGTTCGCTGAAGACGCAGAAGAGCTTTCACTCGTGAAATGTTCTTATTTAGAAAGCGTTTTGTGTCAGCTAGGGCGGAGAAGCTCAATCTGAAATTACAAAGTCACGGACTCATCCATTACTAAATCACGCGTATCAGAGCCCGAGTCCGTTTAAGTGTGATAGACCAAATCGGAGCCAGCAAATTTTGAATTCTTAAGCATGACTCAGCTCATACGTTATGGAGGATAGGCAGGGGCAAGGATGTGGGCATGTCCGGCTCTTACCTCTCCTAACACCTGTTGAGTGCAATCCCGGATGTAGATAAAGAAGATTTACGTTACCGAACGAATATGCCAGTACGACAGAAGAGTAGCAGATGATGTTTTCCTCCTATTGCCCTACCTGGATAAGACAACTGAAGGTTCTTAACCTTGTCTATAATGCCTTCAGCCTTATGCAAAGAATAGGGCCCTGCCCTCAACCCTTATAAAGCAGTCTTGTTTCAATACAGTGACTTACTTCTTTCGTTATCCTATCGGTCGAAACACTGTGCACCGAGGTGACTTGTTGAAAACCCCATTTTGTAACATTGCCCTCTGATTTATGACTCTTTCAAATCTTTTGCTTTAGTTTGCGAGCCAGTGATTGCGGATATACATCAGTTTCAGTCAACATTTAGCTGCGGTAACGGCGACTAAAACTTTTGGCTTAAGAGTACCGATAGTTTATACCTGCGAATTGTGGTAAAAATAGCCCTTTATATATACGATTGACGGCCTGGGAATGGGAAGAAGACTTGTTAACAAATTAAGGTGGAATGCCAAATATTATACCAAATGTGTCATTTCGCTCTTAGAGGTATTTGTCCCCTTACATAGTTAAATGTTCTTTGGATATTCGTGACTAATATGGCCATTCCGAGACGCAGAAAAGCTTCTTCGATAGCTAAGAAAAGGTAGCCGTAGGAGGCCTCCATAACAAGTCTGCGAAACAGGCGGTGTGGGCTTCTATGAAACTGCGCTGTTACACTTTTGTTCAGCTGCGGCTGACTACTGTAGGCTTCGCCACGCTGATGAGCACTCCATGAATGCCTTGCTATCTTGATTCGTGCTCGTTCTGAAAATGCAGGACGCTGAAACAGCCAACATGGCTAGTTCCTGGAATTCCTATTGGACATCTCAAGCCACCAACACCCTTGTCCTCCTCCAATTTCGGTATGCAAGTCTCAGGACTGCCAGTGCATGAGTTTTGACTGGATGTCGATAGGACCTTGGAAGGCATTTACCACTCACGAGCCCTGCATAAAAGCCCGTCGTTTGATAAACACCTTTCTAAATGCATCCCACTATGGGAGAAACCAGTTTACGGTCTCGTTGCAATGGGCCTCTATTGTCTGCTGGCCAGTTGGTGGGAAGAACTGAGTCCCTCGGATGAAAATCATATCGGACAAGATCTGCTCGAAGTCGCCATCAGCTTTGGCCAAGAAGAAGTCTATCAGCACCTCATCAATCGTGGTGTCGCTATCAACAGCATCGGATTCGGTTTTGGCGACCATATGACCCCGGTGGGCAAAGCTATTGACTGCAGAAATCTTAAAATCACAAGGCTTTTGTTGGAGAGGGGCGCGGACCCTAATCTTGTCCGGAATGAATGCACCTTTCTTTGTAGAGCCGTACAGTCTGGGACTGCTTATATCCAACTTCTGTTAGAATTCGGGGCCGACCCTTACGTTCACTGTCGAAGTGGCTGTGGCGGCGCATTGTTCCAGGCCTTACGTCAAGGCAATATCGAATGTACGGGCCTCCTCTTGAAGTCAATTCTCCGTTACTAACCTATGACAATAAGTTCAAATGGAAGCTTCTAATTCAAGTGATGGGTATGATGAGCTTGTGTCAAGGTGGGCTCTGGAAATCGTGTATCAGAGGGACTAAATCCTTAACCTGTGATGAACGAGATTTTGAATAGTTCACAATAGGAATACACTTAGTGAATGTCGTATGCTCAGATCTCTTTTCCTTTTCATAATTATTTTCTCAAGCCTGTTTGCTTTTGCGACATCCATTCTCATCCCTGCGCGCAATGAGTAGCATATTCACCCTTGTATCGGGTCCGTATGTCTAGTCCAGTTGATAAAGCGGCTCAAGCTTGGCTGACTTTCGGAAGAATATATGTCGATTGACAAACCAAGGTAACCAGTGTCGTACTTGGTACGCGGCGTGACGTCTCGTAGGAACACCAAATATGTAATCCAACTCTTCCAGTGTTCGTTGCCTATGCCAAAACTGTCAGTCATAAAATTCTAGAATTTGCTCATCATCACTTACTTGGTTTCCGGGATGAGGAAGAAGATGACCACAAAGGCCACAACGTTCAGGCCAGCGTAGAAACTGAAAGCCCCAGTCGGCCCCAGCTTGTCAAGGAGAGAAGGGAACGTCAAGGTCAATGCGCTGCCGACGGCGTTGTTGACGCAAATCGTAAAAGCGGAACCAATTTCTCGATGGGACAAAGGGAATGCTTCAGAGAAGTAGATGGACGGTAACGGTCCGATGCCTACTGCAGTTAGTTTCCGGTTATTCCAGAAATTTGGGAGTTCACTTACCAGGACCATACATGGCTGTAAACAGATAGATAAAGAAAGCTATCAGCGGTACCCTGGCGCTGGAGTCTTTATCGATCAAAAAGCTGAATCCCGCTGCCAACAGACACCACGCCATATTGGGAAAAGTAATGAGTAGCAAGTTTCGACGACCAAACGTGTCCATCATGTACACAGCCGGAAAAGCAAAGATGAACATAATTAGCCCGAAGCCCATTGAAGCCAGAAGACAGTCCTTAGTCGAGTAGTTTGCCGCAGCAAAAATGGTAGACGAATAGAACGACATGATGTTGATGCCGCTAAATTGCTGAGAAATGACGATCCAAGATGAAGCTACTGTTGCTCGACGGAGCCGAGGGACGCTGACTAGTTCCCACATTCGATGCATGAGAGTTTTTCCGCCGAATGCATCCTTTTCTTCGATGATTTGGCGATGGGCGTAGTATAGATCGCGAGCGGCCATCATTTCTGTGTTACGGATACGGCAGAAAGACTTGAATGATTCTTGATAGCGGCCCTTTTTGATCAACCAGCGAGGAGATTCTAAAATTCTGTCAGCTATTACCTAACCCAACCTTAAGAGCAAGAGATCTTACCTGGGCAGAACCAGACACAGATCACCACCGGGATGGCCGGAGCAAACGCAGCCGCCAGCTGGAAGCGCCAAGCAAGGTCCCCAATCCTATACCAGATGAGATTCGAGCAAAAGCCGATAAAAATGCCAAAAGCAACCCATAGCTGGAAGCTGGTAACTATACCACCTCGGATGGACGCGGGTGCAACTTCAGCAGAATAGACAGGGATTGTCGAGATCTTGATGCCCATTCCCAGGCCCATAAATAGACGACAGATCAGAAGTCCCCACCAATTCTGCGTAAACGCTTGCGCAAGTACAGGGAAGATGCAAAACAAGCCAGTGAGAAAGATGGCGCCTCGACGACCAATCCAGTTGTTAATAGGGTCGGCTGCCCATGCACTGAGAAGGCCGAAGAGAGTAGGACCAGAGTTAATGACCCCGACTAAAGTTGTATTGTGCTCTATGCCAAACTCTTGAGGGAAGGAGAGGTTTGCTCCATTTGCTCCCGTGTTGTCCCAGCCTTGTACAGCAGAACCAAGAGAGCAGAGGGCGATACTGTAGTAAAGACTACGTGGGAGATGCCACTTGTGAGTAATCTCTCGACCGAGGTAATATTTGTCGTCTTCTGTCAATTCTTCGATTGTATCGTAAGCGTCTGGATTTTGGGCTGCCAGTGCCCCTCGGAAGAAGGTCTCTATCTTGTCTTGGAAGCCATAGTCTTGACAAAAGGCGACAACTTGTGTTCGTAGGTCGGCTCGGGAGATACCGGCAAGAGGATTGCGAATTCTGTGATGGAATTCTTAGTAGTTGTCTTCGTATTATATAGGAGGCATACTTGGCGTCCACGTTCCGAGCAAAGTCTTCGGGAGTAACGTGGTCAATGTGTGCAACATCGTGCTTCAAATCTTCAATGTCAGACTTGCGGTCCATAGCGGCGTCCTGGTGTCCCCAGTTTCAATGGTAATATGGTGATAACTCTCAACAAAATTGACTGATAATGCATATCGTTAATGAGAACATGCGAGCCACTTTTATAGTTGTCGATCAAAGCATGAGTTTGCGGGGAAACCAGGTTCCCCAGAACTTGGTCAAAGACGTCCCAAACTCATCTGGGAAAGATGCGATACCCAACCCCGGATGGCATCAGCCGATAATCGGATCCAGTCGCCCGCATGGGATTAAGCGTCATGTGATGAGGAAGTTTGTCAAGGATTACCCCAGATTGTTTGCTTTTCCGCAACTTATTCCCGGGGCACCTTTGATGTAATTGGCTGGAAATCTTGATTGTCGGGTTTGTTGTTGGCACTGGCACACACAGGGCAAATGAGGGGAATGGTACACACAGGGCGATGGCACACGCAGGGCCTTGTCGCACGCAGGGACATGCCGCACGCAGGGCAGGTTGGAACACGCAGGGAATTCTGGTGCTGTCAGATTGGGACGGCAAGGGAATCGGTAGGAGCATCATTATAAGGCTATGTCCAGTCCACCCTGGATCATGGGCAGAAGCTAGCAGGTTAGCTACAAACAGGCATCTCAACACCAAGAAGCATACTAAGCAAACTTTATCCAAAATGGGAAGCGTCGGAACCCAGTCTTGGCTTGACAAGCTCGAAGAGCAGTGTGAGTCACATTTCCTGCGGCGAATTGAGACATTGCAGTTTTGACATTATTAGTGAACGTCGATGTCGATTGGATGGCTCCAGAATGGATCAAGGGCATGCCATTCAAGTTCCATGATCAGACCAGCAACCAGTTGTGGGTTGACATTCAACTTGGCGACGATTCGAACAAGGATCTGTTTGTGCAAACGACCAAAGAGCTCAAGGATAAAGGGTGGCTCGCCATCTACACCCGCATGGTAAACATGTTCCATTCTCTGACCCTGAGGTGATCTTGCTGACAAACGTTTGTAGGCCGTTCTCATGTGCAAGAAAAACATTGACTCGATCCAAGGTCGTGTACTTCTCCAAACTCTTCCCTCCAAGGCCTATGACACCCAATTCACACTTGACCATGCTCGCCTCTACGACAGCGAGTTTGCACGAGCTGGAATATCTCGAGACCGATTCTGCATTAAAATTCCTTCCACCGGCCCGGCCCTCAACGCCGCTAAGATTCTTTCCGCGGAAGGCATTCCTACGCTTGGAACGGCTTTGTTCAGTCTAGCTCAGGCGATTGCTTGCAGTCAAGCTGGAATGCTTTATATCAGTCCCTATTACAATGGTTTGTTGCACCGGAAGGGAGATTAAATAATTTGGCTAATGCAATAGTATAGAAACACGAGCTCATGATGAGCTAAACCTCTGGCCAGATGTCGCTGACCCTGCTTTGGATCACCCGAACTCTCCTCGAGTTCTTCAAATTCTCGAGACATACAAGCGATTGTACAAAGAAACCGGTAAAGAACAACCTCTGCTGAAGAACGCCAGGTAAGAAATACAACCAAAAAATACCATCATACATGCTAAGCACGACTCTAGCTTCATCTCCCCTCAAGAGGCCATGGCTGCTGGAGAAATGGGATGCCACTCAGCTACAATCTCACACACAGTCCTCGAGAAGCTATCCAAGCTTCCATATGACGCTTCCAAACAGCCAGGCGAGGGCCTTCCCAAGCCCGCTCACGTTTACAAGAACGCCAATCCGACCCCCGAGCGTCTCAAAAAGCTCCTGACTATTGATCCCTTGGCTGGACCTGACTGGGACGGCAAGTTGGCCAGCACTGACGTTGATTATCTTGCCAACGGAGGAGCCGCGCTTGATAAGGCGAATAAAGCGGATAAGGCGACAAAGACTCGTTTGGCGGATGCGCTGACTTTGTTTATTGGTGGTGAGGAGCGAAGCAAGGCGAAGGTGGAAGCCATGCTGGCCCAGGTTTAGATCAATTTTGGATAGATTCAGATTTTGACGACGGAAGAAACATTCCTCAGATTGCCTAAAAGGAATATTCTTGAAGTAATGGATTTGCACCAAAGTCGATTGTTGAAGTCATGGGGATAGTGAAGTCGGTACCGTCCGGCCAGGCGGGCAGAGATATGAAACTCCCGGTATCTGGCATCGAGTTGTATGGGATAATCTCGTCCAAAGCGGAGTCTGTAATCTGATTTCCTAGTTGAAATCCTGTAATTTGGCTGCCGTCGACCTCGTTTAATGGATTCTGCGGTGGTATGATCGTGGTCTGATCATCTTGGGTTGTCTGCATGAACTCAACTGCCTCCATCTGCGGGTCATGGAGGACGCTCGAATGAGGTAGTTGATCTGTTGGTGCAATTGTGGTAACCAGTGGTTGAGGAGGTTTTGGATGTTCGTTTCTATCCGGTGCATCCCAAGCAGCTACCTGGACAGCAACACTGGAATCGATCGGAGGAGAGTAAGATGGCAGGTCTTGCTGCTGTCCAACGGTCAAGTCTTGATTCATGGTCGCCAATCCCAAGTCCGGGCTACAGCTCGTATCGCCCGAGAAGGTCTCTGATTGATCACCACGAATCTTGCTCTCCAGTCTATCCAGCTCTTCAAGATCCAGTTGGGTGGCTGTAGGCTGGCGTTCAGCGATACCCGATGTAGCTCGCCATGTATTGACCTCAGCAAGAAGTTCATCTCGCTCTTGAATGATATCCCTAAAGCTATCGATTAAGTCGAGGCATGTGGCATGTTCTAGCTTATGACGTGATATGCTCTCATCCAAGACGTCGTGTTTGGAGAGCCTTGAGGGGTTCTTCCCAGCCAGAGCGGGTAGCTCTCGCGCCAAATCCTACAGTAACGCGTTAGTTAAAGGACGGAATCTGCGAAGTCTGACTAACATTGAGTCTTTCTCTAAAGAGCTCTCGGCGCTTCTTTTCGAATATCCGGTGTGCCGCCCGGTCATCTGCCGTGAAATTCCGAATGCGTTTCTTGTGTGGTGGTTTGGTAGAGGCACCCTTGGCGGCGTCTGATTGACCAGACGCAAGTTCCGCTCGTGCAGCCGCCAGCATTTGTTTTTAAGCGTTACTCAGTCAGATAAGGTGTATTTGCCTTCTTAGTGAGGACTTGTTTATGATAATTGATGATTTGGAGAGGGAACGCGTTGAATTGAAGCCGTAATCGGATGTCGGGTTCAAGATGAAGCGAGCAAACAAGGTTCCCCACACATGATCGATCCATCCCCCTCACTCTGATGGTGGTGCGAGCCAATCACGGCGTTCATTGGAACTGCCAAGGAATGACCTGTGCAGGGCACGTCAGACGTCAGTGAGATTACTTTATCCTTGTGCGTTGGTCACGTCTACGATCGTCAAGTCTTATGCTTGGTGTCTCAGATAACCATCATGACGAAGAACCGGGTGCAACTACTAATGGTTCAAGATAGCGACAATAATAATACATCACGCACAATTAGCTCAGGTCCTTCTTGATAATCCATGAATCATATGTCATGCAGGACTCAACATTTCTTGCAAGGGGTGGAAGTGTTGTTTAGTACATTTAAGATCTTGACGATAAAAATTCCAGATATAATAGAGTCTAGAAGAATTGCACTTGATATGCTTTGCGATGCCCAGTCGAAACGTTTGAGATACGATTCTCTTAAGCGCATACATGGCTCGCTATAGTGAACGATTTTGCTGACTAAAGGCGTTCTGCGACAGACGGACAAATTGATCATGCCGAGCCGAGATTGGACAATCCTTTCGGAAATCCTCCAATGCCGACGTCTATTGTGGGTGACTAATTGCCAATCAGGCTACATAGATTCCAGTTGATGGAAAAGCCACGGACTTTCACAGCGGAACATCATTGGATTGTGGGTGTTATCGATGACAACTACGGACTTTCACGGCGGACGAACATACAGAATGATTCGTGATTACAGACCAATTCTTTAAGTTTCTCAATTTAACAATACAATGTCAGAAGTATAAAAGATACACCTTTTCACCTCGACGAACACACTCAAATAATAATTCATGCCTTAACGCATACCATCACCAGCATAAAAAAAAACTACCAAACCATGTCAAAGACTATCGCCATTGTCGGGGCTACTGGAGCTCAGGTACGAAGATTATCGAAGTAGACGAGAGATTTCTAACATGCACAGGGAGGGTCTGTGGCTCGAACATTCTTACAGATCCCGGAGTGGAATGTCCGCGGCATCACACGAAACCCTGATGGAGAGGCTGCGAAGCGTCTCAAGTCCGAGGGTGCTGACATGGTCCAAGGCGACTTGGATGATAAGGAATCGTTGGTTCGAGCATTCGAGGGTGCTCACGTTGTCTTCTCCAACACGGATTTCTTTATCCATTTGCAACAGGCGATGGCTCAACCAGACATAACAAAAGAGCGTACGACACTAGAGTATGCTTATGATCGAGAAGTCGCCCAAGGCATCAACATTGCAGAAGCAGCAGCAGCCCCTTCGGTCATCAAGACTTTGGAGCGCTTCGTCATGTCGACACTTAGCCACGCCAGCAAATGGAGTGGTGGCAAGTACACAAAGATCTATCATTTCGATAGCAAAGCCGCAATGATCAAGGCCACCGAGCAGCGTTTCCCAGAGGTAGCAGCTAAAATGAGTACTGTCACCATTGGGCATTACGTCACAGTTTGGAAGCTCTTTGACAAGCTAGGCCCCAAGCGCCAGCCCGATGGCAGTTATCTAGTCTCCAGAAACACGCCGTCGGATTTCAAGATGCCATTCATCGTTACAGAGCGGGATACGGGCACTTTTGTTAAGGCCTTGGTTGACCTGCCGCTCAACACACATATTTTGGGCGTCTCTGAGGAGATGACACTTCCCAAGTGGGTAGAGACGTGGGGACGTGTTAATGGCGTCAAGGCGTCATACAAAGAGATCTCGCGAGAAGAGTTATTTGAGGGCGTTCCGGAGGCTTTCACCAACGAGATTGGGGATGGTTTTGATTATTTCCATGAGTTTGGCTTGACTGGTGGGGATCCAGCAGTGTTGCGTCCGGACCAGCTTGGGGTCAAGATCCCGCTTACTTCGATGGAGGAGTATATCAGGAGTGAGGACTGGTCTACGATTATTCAGTAATGACCTTAGCAGTTCATTGTTAGTTATAGATACATCTGGTCACAAAGTAGCAAAGAGAGATGATTGTTATTGCCTAAAGAATCTGTATCCTCTGCCCAAGATAACGAACAAAGCTGTCCATAACAATAAGTCTAGCAGATGGCATTTGAAGCTGAGTATATAGCTACTTAGCTACTAGTGAATCTTGTTCATTATCTTCACAGTTCTTATCGCAAGCGATCTAGTGATAGCAGCGTTCCAGGCAAAGAAAAATGGGAACCATGACATATGCCGCAACGAAGCCCACGAAAGCAAAAACGACTGCTGATCCAACCAGTTAAATCCAGATTTTAGAAACATTACTAATAGAAAAGGCTGGAGCAGTCCGTAAGTTGTTCGCAAGATGATTGTCAAAATACTTGTTCAAGGGGCTGAATTATGATTCGACATCAACAAAATGTCGTGTTTTGTCAGATTTCGAGACGGACATTGTGTTTTTCCAGGGCTCTGCGGTGGTTTTGAGTGAAAATATGGAACAACCCTACGGGTGCAAATGCAAGAGCGAAAGCAGGTGTGACATATTCATCTTATTTCAAGATCTTTGATGTCTCGACGTGTGTATCGGAGATGTTGAAACCTCCGCTTACACAAAGAAGAGCGATAGCGGCGAGATATGCAAAACGGGTGTCTCTCAAAAGACCACGAGAAGGCTAGTCGGAACAATTGCCGTAAGTCTGGGTGTTCATGTGCCAGTTACCAGAGAAAGGAAGCTTTTATCCTATCGCACTGCACAAAATTATCCATCACTAAATCAGCGCTACATGGTACTCTTGAAACAGCTTTCAGAGTGGGAAAGGAGCCTTTGTCCTTATCGTGATACCAATCAATCAATCCTTTCCCGTGGAAAGTATCATCGAGCTATTCAAATAACACGGATTCCCATGTTTGTGTCCACCTACAACATTATAAGAGATCGGTTTTCAGCTCTCCTCAATGATGGCTATCTCCCATCATTTATTCTTACTTAAAGACAGCTCAATAACCACCGCAAGTGGCTCCTTTGCTTACACGAAGCCCTGCTGCTGACTCCGACTCTAGAGCCTGCCATCAATATAGATGATCTAGGATCCCTATGTATTACTTTCATTTGGTTTGAACCACTGCATTATGACACTACAATTCAGACACTCTTCACTCTAAGGCTGAAACAGTTACTCTATTACTCTATCAAATTTCTATCTAACCACAATAAACTCTAACTGTAGATGCATTTAGTCAATGCTTCAAGGAATGTCTGTATACGCTAAAAATCATGGATTCCCCCAGCGCTCACGTCAACACTCGTCGTATATCTCATATTAGTAAGAATAAACCTGATTGGGGCCAATGTTGCCGTAGTCTGCGGAACCAAAGGGGTTGGAAGCAGTGACCTTCTCATCGTTGATACGAGGAACACTAAACCAAGCAATCTGCTTATCCTTCACAACGCTGATGACGGCAGAAGCAGGGCTAGGCTCAGCAACGTAGCCCCACGAGACGACATACTTAGAGCCATCGGTACACGGCTGGTTAAGCCAGCTCTCAGTGGCAGCCGAGGAGCCGGGCTTCTGGATGACAGTGCATCGTTCAGTCTTTCCGTTAGCTTTAATTACGAAGTTGTAATCGCAGCCGGAATTATCGTCAGCACAGTATCGGGTCAGGTTGCCAATAGTCCAGGTCTCGTCGTTGACGGGCTTGGGAGCAGGGAAAGGGTTGCCGCTACTGCAGCCGGAACCACCACTTGGGGCAGGGCAAGAGCCTGGATGGGCGGGATTGCAGCCGCCTGGGATGGCAGTTGGCTTAGGGTCGCGGTATAAAGGGTCATCGACCTTAACAGTCTGAGACTGGTAGAGCGGCTTGTCTACCTTGACGGTCTGGGTAGGCTTGGGCTGGCGATACAGGGGATCATCAACCTTGACAGTGGTCGGGCAAGATCCGGGGTGGGCAGGGTTGCAGCCACCAGGGATAGCAGTAGGCTTGGGGTCGCGGTATAGAGGGTCATCGACCTTAACAGTCTGGGAGTGATAGAGCGGTTTGTCGACCTTCACAGTCGTCGAGCAAGAGCCTGGGTGGGCTGGGTTACAGCCACCGGGAATAGCTGTAGGCTTGGGGTCCCGGTATAAGGGATCGTCAACCTTCACAGTCTGAGATTGGTAGACTGGCTCGTCGACTTCAACGGTAGTCAGGCAGGATCCAGGATGCGCGGGGTTGCAACCGCCGGGTATAGCTGTAGGCTTAGGGTCGCGGTACAGAGGATCGTCGACTTTGACAGTTGGGGACTGATAAAGTGGCTCGTCAACCTTGATAGTCGTCGGGCAGGATCCCGGGTGAGCAGGGTTGCAGCCACCGGGAATAGCTGTAGGCTTAGGGTCGCGATAAAGAGGACTGTCAACCTTCACAGACTGAGACTGATAAAGCGGCTCTCCGATATCCACAGTCTGAGTAGGCTCTGGCTGACGATACACAGGATCATCAACCTCGACAGTCTGGGACTGGTAAAGCGGTTCGTCAACCTTGACAGTTGTTGGGCAGGATCCGGGGTGAGCTGGATTACAGCCACCAGGAATAGCAGGAGCAGCAGTGGCGACAGAGGCCAAGGCTAGAGCGAAAATGAGCTTGTGCATCATGGCAAAGTTGCTTAAGAGGTGTTTGTATGTTGAAGCGAATGTTTGTAGGAGTATTGGGTTGCTAATGCAGTGAGTGCTGTTTCGTTTCGAGGCCGATATTCCTCTCTTATATGTGCGTTTTCGTTGCTTGCTTTCAAACCCGAGACTCCTCGCAGCGTCGGAGCTCTGTCGTTCCCCACCTCATGTTCGTAAAGTCAATGCCTCGTATCAATGTAGCTAGCAGCAGCTAGCCCGAACGAATTGGCTCTCGACCTAAAAAAACTCTTGACGAACGAATTAAGCATGAGCCCGATGCTTAAAATGGATTCAGCCACGTCTAAATCGGGCGAAGATCAGTAAATTTTGACCAACCGTAAATGTTGCTAAGTCAAATCGCTAACCTCTGGACTGCCGTTCTGGGCTCCGCTAAATACGAGCCACTTTCTTGACCAACCTGGGGCCGAGGCAGAACACTTTAGATGGTACGAGGTAACCTTAACTAGAGTCTACCGTCTACCACCGACCTTGTTGGCTAAAATTAACACGATCTAAACCTCAGTCGGGAACAGTAATTGTGTCATAGTTTGGTAGAGCGGAACATTTCCAATTGCATATCGTCTGCAAGGTCCGTAAGGCAGATACTCACTTGGCTCTAGACCACTCAAGATCGTATACGTCGTCATTTCATCCATGACATCGAGATTTTTGACGCGACGCAAGCTGATCGTTCGAAAAGAAAACTGTTTTTGGAAAAGATTGTATCTCATTGTTCCACCGAGTCTAGAGTCAGCACTCAAATTGTCATAAGCTCGTCATGATAAGCTAGTTACGGTATTTTTGACCTCTTCCCCCTAATCATCGCTGTAGCTCGATTGACCGAAAAATGGACATCACTGCTTGCCGATCATGATACTGGTAACTGATCTATTTAACGAGCTCGTATAGTGAGGTATGGCATATGACGCAATAAAACTCACTAAGGGCTGTGTATTTCAAGAAAACAACCTGGTATTTGGCCAGTGACGTGGTAGTCTCTCTACGAAGTACGAATAGAGACTCAAATAGGCAGAACTAAATAGGGGGCTCATGAGTGAGGACTGGTCCATACGATCGAATGAGACAAAAATAGATTCGTCTGGTGGCGACGCCGCGAGAAAGATCATGCTATTGCTAACTAACAGTTTTCGTGGTGATTCTGAAAAGACTGCAAGAGTGTCTGTTGCAGCATAGGAAGTATGTCAATAATTCTCCTGCCGTCCAGTTCACTAAGCCCAAGCTCCCGATTGATAGTTGCCTGCAATTTGTTTTGAACCTCCGAGTGTATACCTCCATCTATGAACTTGCTGTAATCGGCAATTATCTCTGAGGAGCCTACTCCTATGTAAGCTCCGTAGTTTTAATCATTATCTTTTTATCGTCTAGTCAGATGCCAGTGTCATATCTCGTTGTTTTGACGCTACTCACATGGGGAAATTGTCTGTGGATCAGTGTCTGGGAAGATTATCCCGTATATCTCGCGCCACCGTTGCGTATCGCGATCTACATCATCTGAGTCGACCTGGGTTCTAGTTCGTTTCTTTGAACGAAGACGACGTTCCTGTTCAGCGTTGATACCCTCAACTTCTGTGGATTTCCGCAATGGGCAAGGTATCACGGAGCGGACGTGTTCCTCAAGCGTAGAACTGTTGTCAAAACTTGACAGACAGCGGGAGCATCTGTACGGCGGAATACAGTGCTTTCGAAATATATGCTCCCTTAAAATAGTCAGCAAACTATCCGTACAAGCTACAACAAGGAAGGAGACCAACTTCAATCTGTGAAACAGGGGCCAGTCCCTGGAACAAGTTTTTCCATACTTGCCCGGATCTCGTTTAAAGAAGAGACAAGCAAAAGGTGGGTTGTTGTCTTTCGTGTCCCCAATTGTTGAATCCTGAGTCGTCTGTGTTGTACTAATGAGGCGGTGGCTTCGATCGCTAGAAGATGACGCTAGACCACGAGAACCTTGACTGAAGGAAATGGACCCAAGTCTTTTGCGAACTAATGATGCTGTCTCGTGTCTGCCATCAGTGGTGCTTCTTCGGCTGATATGATGAGTTTCGACTTTTCTGTCTGACACAATCGAAGTCTGGTCCCAGGACTTATGAATTGGCCGTATATCCCATCTGAACCTAGTCTTGGAGTTCGAAGAAGCCATAGTGCTTGGTCGTCTCTGGTTCTCACGGCGTATGGGGTTCCCGTTGTCCGATCCTCGGATAAACCTTGTGTCGATAGGGAGATTCAGCGGATTTTTCCAATAAAGGTATGTTGCGTCTGATCCTGAGCGGTTGTAGAACCTGACCATACTCTGCTTCACTTCGGCTGCCGTCGCTCTGCGAACGGGAACTGCATCATCCGTTTCGACAACCAGCATGCTGTTTTTGATAAGGACAAGGAAATCGTGAAAAAATGGTGAACGAGCCCAATGTTGATGCAGCAACGCCACCCACTGCTATAAGTTAGAGAAGACAGACTGTTCAGAGGGAAGAATTTAGTGATGTCAACAAAATACTCACACGGATTACCTCAGGTTTCACTTTGCTGCATATATTGCCTGTCTCTGGAGCTCCGGTCAGCTCCAAGCAAGAATCATCAGCCGAGAGGTTATTTCGTTTGTATTCTCTCAAGGTGGAAAACTCCACGACCCCTTCCCATCCCATGAAATACCACGTGAGAAACTCGAGGTAAACGCAGCCTAACGCCCATATATCATAAGACCGCGATAAGAGCCCATCAGGCATATCGAACTCTGGAGCGCGATAGGTTGGAGAGTTTCCCATGCCAACAGGTGAAATATTAGACCGGGATCTTCTGTTGTGGAAGCGTGTAAGTCCAAAATCAGCAATCTTCAAGGTTCCAATGTCAGTGTTGGGCGCGTTTTGGAACCAAAGAATGTTCTCTGGTTTGAGATTACCATGCCTACCATAAGATTGTGACGATTGTGATTGCCGGTGGCTTGGCTGCAAGACAGTTTCGTAGGCGTAATTATCGCTTTGGTCAGGAGGAGGCTCATGAATGATGCTCAACCCTTCGGCCATGCCTTTGCACTGCTTGGCCACCCAAAGTCCGTAACGGCGATCGATGGATGGGTTGGGGAACATGGCCCAGTATCTTCGTAGGTTCGCATTCGCCCAAGGAAACAGGAGATGATAGCTGTTCTTATACTCAAATGTAGCAAGAAGCGGAACTATATGTTTTTGACCACTCAATCGCTTGAGAGCATCTACTTCTCTTGCAAACATATCACGACTGCGAGAGTGGAGGCGCTTAACCGCAAAAGTAGAATCGGAGTCATGGGTTTCCTCAAAGCCACTGGTTAGCAAAGATGTGTGAGCATAATCGAGTTTTCATACATACGGCAATATGATGGAAGTTGTGGTGCGCTGGGTGGATCTTGACCTTGAAAATAGATCCATGACCACCTTGAAAATCCTCATCATCCTCCATCTCAACGTCACGAGAGGAATCTTCAATGAAAGGCAGGATAGTCTGGTCCGCGAGGAAATAAGTGCGCACAGCGCGCTTGTTCTCCCACGAGAAAAGGGCGACATCATCATCCACTGGCATCCCTCAAATGAGTCTATCAAGAAGGGCGACCACTTGTCAAGACATTTCAAAGGTCTATGAGGCTGGAACTTTCGTCGTAATTCATACCGACCTCTCTTTTCTCCCCGAATCTTGACAAGAGGCAGTTCATGGTCTGTAATATTATCATCCATGAAAGTAAAGACCTCCTGTGGTTGCTGGATCATTGCTAATATCGCAAAAATACGTCGAAACGATGGTTCCATATAATTCCGCTGAGATTCTGGGCAGATCGTCTTTGCATGGACTCGTGCATCATCGTGCGACAAAGGCGGCATGCATTCTTTGAGGGCAACAGATACAGAGTCTTCGATAACGATTTCATTGAATTTATCCAGGGGAAGAAATGCTTTTGACTCTTTGTGGGCATGCTGACATAGGGCGCCTCTGAGCTGTTGTTCAAGCGACTCGCTTTCCGGTAGCACTGATAATGACTCCGGTACTTCTATAGGAAAGAAAGAACCGCCGACTGCATCCAGTTGCTCAATTTTGTCTAGAGTAAAGTCTAAAGGCCACGTTGGGTCATTTAGGCTCAATTCATCATTGACGGATTCATCTAATAGGCCTGCTGACCCCAGATATGAAGTCTCGCCAAGAGGTAAGGGGGTATTTGGTCGGCTAGGTAAGATAAAATTGAAAGAAGGTATGGATAGAGGACCTCTGCCATTGCTGTCGTCTTCGAGCCCAGACAATGGGAAATTTGTTGGATTTTCCATCCTCTGGTGGAAGGTGTTGCAACAGGTAGAAGAACTATGCGAGGGGGCTACCTTTGAAGGTATGCGTTCAACTCTGATAAAAAACACAGTGGAAAGGTAGAAGAACAAAGCGGCCATCAGAGGACTTTTATGCATGCTAGTACTGCTTGATTCGGTGTGGCGTATTACAACCCGAGTAATGCGAAACTGCGCAATACGCAAGCCAAGACGTACTTCAAATAGTTCAGCCAGCTGAGAGCAAGGCAGCTGGTTCGCCTCACAGGCCGCACAAGACAGCATGTTCTTACCCCGCTTTGAGGCCTACAATCCAGCAGAAGATTGTCTTTCTTGTTCTTACTGCCTTGCTCTTTGCACTCTTAGCTCAAAATAGCAACGCACAGTTAAGTGATACAGGCCATTCGGTTAGAGCTCAGCGATCTCCACAGAACAGCTAAGTCTGCCCAGCGACCAGTTTGGCTTTGTTGCATCTGTACTTGGTGACCATAATAGCGTGGCTATTGCCTAGTACTCGAGGAGCTATGTCCCTGGTCTTCAAATTGGAGAATACAATAATTTAACTGTACATATTAATGGCCCAGCTTAATTAATAATGAGAAAGGCTATCACTTAACGCGAGTGTGATACGTGATAATCGGGTTGCGTGAGTTGTACCTAACGGGGATGATGTGTTCCACTACTTAAATATGTCAAGCGGGCAGCCTCACTTTGCAGATCTCTCACCTTCATCTTCCACTTACAGCCAGTCACAAGGAGCTGTCTGCGTACTATAGCCCTGAAGCAAGTTATATACCATGGCAACTCCGAAGGAGGTGAGATAAATTGCAGTTCCTATGACCTGCGCTGACTTGGCCAGTATGAAACGACCACCGGTACTGCCCGGCACGCTTTGCAATTGCTAGACGCTGGTTCTGATGATCTCACCGTCGGAGTAACCCTGATGGATGCAAATTTTCCACATAAAACTGCCAAGATCGGACAGCTCATCCGAAGGGAGAGGCATGCCGACGTCTATTCTGTCCTTGACCCAGAGAATGATTCCGCATATAGTGGCCATGAAGCTCGCGCATTTGTCCTGGACGGCATACCTAGGAAGCTGAAACGGTACCGGAAACGATGTGTCAAGCGTTTTCATGGCCGTAGTCTTCTAGAGGCACCATTTCGTGGAGCTATGGTGATCGTTTACGCAACCGACCTAATGATCAGATATGATGATGTCGACAAAGATGAGGTTCTCGGTAGTTATGCTTCAGATGAGACCAATTATTCCACTTCCAAGAGTCTGATTCTCAAGGATTCTGTCGTTGTGAAGGGTTTCGC
Organism: Fusarium torreyae; assembly: GCA_027945595.1. Taxonomy (NCBI): domain Eukaryota; kingdom Fungi; phylum Ascomycota; class Sordariomycetes; order Hypocreales; family Nectriaceae; genus Fusarium; species Fusarium torreyae. Next base: position 528,806 of record JAOQAZ010000018.1, read on the forward strand.
AACGCTCTCCCTTCATGATCCACGCCACGTTAATTGTCCCGACAGAACCGGGATAGTCGATCGCATTCTCCCTCAAGACATGAAGAACGAGTCTGCGAAGGTTGAAGACCTTCCAAAACTCCCCGGTCAGTATGACAATAAGTTCGAATCGCACATGGAACTAAACGAATATATAGATCTGGCAGATACGACAAGATACAAGCAGGAAGTGTCGCGCATTCGACAGCTGGAAAGGCGCCGAGCGAAAAGAAAGCGCAAAGCATCAGTAAGAATGCATGATATCTCTCCACCTTCAGACGATCAACAAGCTGGCAGAACAGAAGCTGTACTGAAATTTGACAATGTTTCAGAAAATGACATCTTCATTCTTGCTCTTCATTTGTGGACCACTTATGACGATGAAGGCAACTTCAAATCACTGAAAAGAACACATCTACTTGACACCTGTTACAAAGAGCACAGGCTGCGAAAGTTGATCGTTGCAGAAGAGTCTCATCGTCGCTGGTTGATAGGAGACATAAAAGATGTCTCGGATACATACACGGCATGGAAAGAAAATAAGACAAAACAAAGTCTCCTCATAGAGGTCCAGAAAGAGTTATCAGCAATGGATTATCGACAGCTGTTCTCCAGCATTCACTTCACGCTCAGACAGCTAGATGGCTCGATGCGATGCCGGCTATATGTATCTCAGCATATCAACTTGGTCCTTCCGCGCCTCATCGAGGGTACCTATGATATTGAAGGCCAGATTTTGCGGAAGTATAGGAGCCTTACTAAGCAGAACTCGCATTGTTAATCCTCTTAGAAAGGTGGGCTGAAGATGGAAAGGTCACTCAGTTAAACTCTGTTTTTTTTTTCTAATACAATAAAGCATTATATTTCTCAGACCTGTTTATTTGAGATAGGCTTCCTTTTTTTTAGTTCTTCGATAGTTATATAGAGGAGTAGAATTAAACATCTTTAAAAGAGAAATAAAGGGTTTAGAAATATACTAACTTATAAAGTGTTTTACTTTATTTAGGCCTAATGAATATTGGATAGTAATAATCTTATTAGACTATATTATAACTTTAGTTGCTTTTATTATTTCCTTATTGTTTCTCCCTTATTTAATATTTTTTGTTGAAAAGAAAAAAGAAAAGAAACAGGAAAAAAAAAGTTTCTACTAAAGTCATTATACAAACACAGACAACAGGCAACACCGCTGATACAAATACAAGGCAACTTGGGTAGCATCTGAACACAGAGTGAATACCCTAAAATCATAGCAGTCTCTGTTTCTACTGCCTCCGATATAGCCCCATCCCAACATATCAACCCAAATCATCGATCAAAGTTCGCAAAGATTTGTCGGTCATCCGCTCAACATGCAAGTGCTTGAGACATGTAAGGCTCTCGTCCTGACTCCAGGGGCTCCTCTAGCCGATCAGATTGATACTCTATTCGTCATTTGTTTCTTTGGTCGTCCCTTATTCCGTCTACCACATTCGTCGATATGATGGTTGTGCACCTTTATTTGATGAACTTGGCGGCCACAGTTACATCGATACGGACCGTAGCCACTACATTTACCTCTCCGTAAATGCTCGCGATGTTTATACTTTCGCCCGGAAGAGTGTCCACACCGACAGACATACAGAGCTCGGATATGAATGCTGTTTAAATGTCGCTTGAGAGATCTGGGGTCTTTGATAGTCTCACAAGTTGCTCTGCCGCAATGGAACAATCCGGATTGAGCATGATATGAGATCAGATGTTGGCTATTACGTATTAGGATGGCTTGACTAGATGCAGCGGCTTTACACGTACCAGAGAGAATCTACGTCGTCAAAAGACCCCCCGCAGGAGGCAAAGTCGCAGCGAAGCTGGAGAGCTTCGGATGCAGGGCTTGACGTAGATGATTGTGAGGTTCTTTTGGTGCACCCACTGGGTGTAATAGAACTGAGCGTAGGAAGATCGCTATTTGGAGAGGTGGTGCATATAGACGGGGATGGTGCTGGCTGTTGCCAGGGAACAAAATGATGAACAGACAAAAAACCTGGGTCGTACATAGATAAGCTCAAGCCTTCTTGAGTGGCGTTAAGATCGAGAACACGGGGATCGATGACTAGCGGAGTTTCATAGCAAGATGGTTCCCCACGGAATGCACGGGGTCGGCATTCCAAGTTTGGGTCGACACAATCAAGATGATCACTGCTAGAGCCATAAAAGCCTCCGAGCTCATCTTTCCCAACATCACCCAAGGACACAGGACTTGCGTCCCCTTGCCACAAGTCAACCAGCCATTGCGGGTCGGCGATGCCGCTCATCGATGGTTCTAAGTGATGATCATTGTGGCCCTCTCGAATATTAAGCGCGCCGAGACGATGCTCGACGCTGACTTTCAAACGATATGGGCCTCAAAGGCAAGGTTTCTGACGGTAAAAGAACAGTGAAGAGATTGCTGTAGTGATGCTTCGATGTGGAGCGACACCGACTCGGCGGAAGTCGAGTCAGTTGGCTTCGCGAGTTGCGAACTGTATTGAGAGTAACGTTTGAAGTCTGGGGGAATTGACGAGTTAAGAAAACTTCAGCAGGAAACGCCCGCCCAATCTGTCAGATGGGGCTCAGCCCAGGGCCATTATTTTGATTTGTTGGGTGGAATCAGTTTGCACAAATGCGTGGCTGAATCAACTATGTGTCAGCTGAGCTTACCTGAAAAGGGGCCATTAAATTGATTTGTCAATGGGTAACACAAGGCTGTAGGTCTGTAGGACTCATGACCAATGAGGAAAAGGGCCCTTGGGAAGGCTAGCGACGAAGAGTGGCACCTTTATCGAACTCCCAATACGAAAATTGGCCCTGATACTAGCGAAGGCATGTAACCCAGTTACAACAATGGCCCTGGCGGACCAGTGACTTTTTCATCTGCCCCCAACTCCCGATATCATGGTATCTGGAAGTGCTCTTTGAGCGACTGGCCAATGTAAATAACGGCCTTAGTTTGAGGTAATCAAATTGGGCGTGGAGGGAGGTACTCGTTCCCGTTCTGTAGTCGCGGCCTAATAGTTTAAGAGGTGCAAGGCCATGGAGAAATAGACATATAAGCTGCGTTCAGTACGAAATAAACAATGCTTTTGAATCTTCTACGCTCAATTCGATTTCATCTTATGCTTTTATCGAATATAAATATCACAAGTTGTCTAAATATCATTAATAATTAAGGTCGCTATTATGACCGCCACGTCGAATACCATCGTCACAGAAAAAGAGAACACCAAGTCCTCCGCGTCACAGAACGTTACCACTTCCGAAAAACAGGAACCAGGTAAGAGATTTTATCCTGATTTTTATAATTAGTTCGCAATCTAATGTTTCTTAGCTTGGGCTTCGCCGATGTTACGCTGGTGGCATCAGAATGGTAGAGACGAGCCGTGGCATGGCTTTACGGTTCAAGGTCAACATTGCCAAGTGCGCAGCGCCTCGGCAATTAAGAACACTAGTACTTGGAGTACACAAGCTTCAACCGGGTCGGCTCTAGGAAAATAAGAAGGCAATGTATTGGCTTTTGTCCTTTGATACCACCCAATTGTGCAAAAACTCAAGATTCTATTGAGGTACCGTTGTTTTCAAATATGAATCCGAGTAGGCTGAATTGACAAATCAATATCTACAATCATGGGAACAATTGAACTTGTCAAATAAATATGGCCTCGAAGAAATCTATGCTAGAGTTCGACATATTTTACCAGTGATTTCAGCGTTCTTGTCCTTGAATGTGTTGTCTCTAAGCAAGCTACAGGGTAGGCATCGCAAATCAGAGCCTCAGGAAAAATGCCCACTGTGGAGTCGACTCTCAGGGTGTTTGATTGGCTGTTCAGGGGATCTCTAACACGTCTTCGCATTGTTCATCACCGGGGTCGTGTAAGAGCCCGAGATACCGAGTTGTCAGGTCATTACGTGGATGAAAACTCCAAAACTTCAAACCTTTGCCATATATCACAATAGTTCACCTAGAAGTCGACACTTATCTGTACCTTTTCAATCTTTCTTTCATCTCAAAACGGGTTATCATCGACAATGAATATTGGGTCAACTCGTGTTCAGCAATTCCAAGACTCGCCGGATCATTCCGACGCCTCCGCGCCGCCCAAGCCTCAGCGAGTATTGGCGTGCAATCACTGCCAGCAACGCAAGATTAAATGCAATCGCGTATTTCCGTGCAATAATTGCATAAAGGTCTGCATTCCCCAAATAATCGTCTTCTGGTCTGATGCTCATACTCGTAGGCAAACGTGCTCTGCGTCCCATCAACGCCTGCGCCAGCACGCAAGAGAAGAGCGCCAAATGTGCTGTTACAAGAGAGAATCAAGAAGCTTGAGGCTCTGCTGGAACAGTATACTCATGACTCGCCTGGTCAAGCTTCAGATACTACTCCTCTCGCGCATGATCCGGCGGAATTATCTTCTAGGTCATCGCCAGATCAATCACCTCGGTTCTCGGACCAAAAGCTATCCGGCCCAGGAAAACTTGTAGTTCGAAATGGCGGCTACAAATTTTTGGATAGTTATATCTGGAGCACTATTCACGATAACGTTAGTCACTTCCCCCTCTCATAACACAAGGCTCAAGACTGATAATCATCTCAATAGCTCCTAGAAATGCGTCACATTCTTGATGCAGATACCTCGGATGATGAGAATTGCCATTCTTGTGATTCTCCCGTTCCACATGAAGACGTGGATCTGCTTCTAGCTCAGACATCATCTCTACAACTCAGTGATGATGTGCCCTTGCCATTCCAGATATTTCGCTTATGGCAGGTCTTCCTTAATAGGGTCAATCCATTGACCAAGATAATTCACACTCCCACGGCCGAACATGTGGTCATCAGCGCAATGACCGATCACGCTGCTGTGTCCAACAAATCTCGAGCACTCTTGTTTGCCCTCTATCTCCTTTCCGTCATTAGCCTAACGGATCAAGAGGCTATGTCAATGCTGGGTCTGCGTAAGGATGAGGCTATTCAGAGATTTACAAAGGGTCTCAAGACTGCACTTAACAAAGTCAATTTTCTGAGGAACTACGACATGGTTGTGCTTCAGGCTTTGGTTCTTTATATGGTAAGCAAATCACCTTCTTTGTATATGTCTCAAGCTAATGATCAATGACTTTGTAGATATCTTTACAAGGACGTAGTAACCATGATGCAGTTTGGGTTCTGAGTGGCGCTGTGATCCGTATTGCTCATAAACTGGGCGTGCACCGTGATGGCGAAACACTTGGTCTGACTCCTTTCGAGACAGAGATTCGTCGTCGCGTATGGTGGCAGATTCTTATACTCGACTCGATGTACGCGACAACGTCTGGCATGAAGCCTACAATATTACCTTCAGTATCCGACACCAAGATCCCTACAAATGTTAACGACGCGGATTTCTCCCCTGGCTCAACCGTAATTCAGCCCCGAGAGGGTCCTACTGAAATGGTGTTCCTTATGGTTGTCTGCCAGGTCATTCAGTTCATTAGAGACCACCCGATACAAGACATTGAGCATTTATTACTTGGTGGCCAGGATGTTGAGCCAGGCACTGCGGAGTACTTCGCCTATCAAGAGTCATTGAACAAACTGAGGCTTGTGGCGGAAGAGTTTGATGCAAATTTGAGCCAGATTGAGAAGGACTATTGTGACCCATCTGGAGGCCCACTTCATGTCTTGGCTCTATCTCTTCGTCCTCACATGCTCCAAGAGGCTAGAACGATGGCTACGCCTTACCACGAAACCCCAGAATGGGGCACTGAGGTCAATAACTCCCACGACAATTTCTTCCGCATTTGGCTGTCACACAATGAGAACGCCGTCTCGCTGTACGAGATATCCAGCCACGGCAACTTTCTATATGCGTTCAAGTCGCACTTTCATCTTGACTCGCTCCTGTTTCTGGCTGGCCAGCTCGTCGATCGCTCACCCGTTGGTTCCTTCGCTGAGCGCACATGGCGCCTGTTCGACCGTTTCTACAATTACCACGACGAATTGTGGAACGTTACTCAGCGATTGCACATGCAGCTAGCTCGGCTGCTACTCAAGGCTTGGGATGCGCGTGAGACAGCCCTCCTCCAGATTGATGCCCCCATCGATACTCCCATTTGTGTTCCTAGACTCAAGATGGCTATTTCACAAGCTGGACTATTGTCGTTGAACCAAAGGTCTCTATCATCTCAGTTTTCGAATGGTGGTAACCAAGGAAGTCAGTTCGGTCAGATGCAGATCCCAGGAGATATCTTGCCCGAGATATCACAGACCTCACAAGTACCTGGGGATTGGTCGATGTTGGATGACTGCCAGGTAATGGACGGTCAAAATCCAGTTTTGCCCTTGTTTGGATTTTTTAACACTTCTGGGAGTTGGTAAAAGAACTTGGGTCTTGAAACGGCACACCACTTCTAGGTGGTCATATCGGGAGGGTCCAAGTAGCTTATATTCAAGATCAGATAATAATAATAAACAGGTCTTTCAACTTAGCGCATACCGTACCTCGAAAACCCCTATAGCAGGCTAACAAAACCCTCAGGCAAAGGTTCCTCCTCTACCCAAGCTCTGATTCCTTCAGCAAATAGTTCTGGAAACTGCAAGTTCCACCCATGAATAGCCCCCTTGATGACACAAGCAGTACTCCTCTTCCCGCCCTCACGCCCATGCAGTCGGAATGTTTCGGCCAGCTCTTTTGTACCTTCAAGGTTATCACCTTGATCACCAGCAACAGCCAATATCCGCTTGTCTTCCTTAGCAACCTCATCCACAGCTTCTTGTCGCCACTTGATCAATCCTCCATAAGCATTATTAACCAGTGTCCAATCGTTGTTGGCAGCGATCTCACTTCTTAGCTGAGTGTGATCTTTGAGTCCTGTTTTCCACGCGCTGAAGCTATAAATACCGCTGTTGAGAACGAACTTGAGCCCATAATGCAAAAGATTGGGTCTCTCAGCCGCCCAGACCTGCCACGGACTGAACGGAGTTGCGCCAGTGATAAAGGCCGTTTTAACGAGTTTTGGATATCGGCGGATTATCTCCATTGTTGTAAAGCCACCCAGCGACAGGCCGACAACGTGGGCCTGTCCATTGTGGGCGTACTTTTGGATGAGATCCGCCACTTTGTCTGCACCCAGCTCTAGTGAGAACGGTCCCAATTCTCTCGACTTGGAATGTTGTGGGAGATCGGGAACTATCAGATGGTAGTCGCTCAGATGCGGGATGACGTGCTCCCATTCGAGGTGGCAGGAAAAGAGGCCATGAACAAGCACGATTGATGTTGGGGAGAAGTCATTATGGGAGCGGAAATAAAGCTCTTGTTGGAGCGCAGATTCTTCTGACATGATTGCTAGGCTTTCCTCCATGCGAAATATGTGATGTGTCTAGAGATCATTTTACTCAATCGAACTGTCAGCATAAGAAGGGACGCAAGTGAGATGGCTGGTGGTCAGTGCAACGCCACAGCGCCCGGGCTGAGGTTTATCCGTTCGCGGGCAGCTTCATGCAATTAATTTCAAAGGCGCTCTTTGGCTCTTCAGGTCTTCAGAATTAAGCTCAAGTATTACAGATGAAGAAGCTGAGAACGTGCTTGGTAGTTTGTCTCCTAACAAACTCCTTCAAGATATCTTATTATCTCTGAGGTAAGTCGGGCTGTTGTATAACGCTATCGGCTCCCTGCACGTCATTCACAAGACAAGACGAAAACCCCTTGTTCAGATCTTGGCACTTTACCATCGAGCGATAAGAATGCAACGCTCCCGGTAAACGGTGAGTGTTTATTCAAGTGGGCGACAGCGGCCAAGACCACCCACTCGGGATCTCAGCCGAGCACGGACGTATGCCGACGTATCGGGGCAAAAGCAGCCTGGGGCAAAAGCAGCCTGTGGAAACAGCAACGGTTAGACAGCTCGTACATAAGGTTATTCCAAAATTGGCCTTGAATTCTTGCTAGGAAACGTCTCCAAATGAAATGACTCTAGGAGGAAATAGTTAAATGCGGCACGTAAAACGTGGCTGTAAGATTTTAAGGACGTGTTTTGTGGAGTGACTCCGGTGAATTGGGATGAGTCTAGTGAGAAGTGCTTGGCATCGGTCAATTTTCCTCCAATGCCATAAATGAGATAATTGAGAGGTATTTCGTTAAGTACTAGGCATTCCTATCGACGGCGGGTTTGATCATTTCAAATCCTTCCTTTGTTAGTCTATCATCTTTACGATCTTTTGCCCGTGTGTCTGTCTTTTCCTATCGTGACAACTTGGGCTGGCCTGAGTACACATTCTTTATAATAAACTCATCTATACTCTCTCTTATACACTCATTCAGCATGCGTTTCGAGATCGCTTCTATCCTCTTGGCCGCTGTCTCGGTAGTGTCCGCCCACACCCCATTGGAAAGGCATATGGTTTCACCTCCGGTGTTACCGGTGGTGGTGATGCCAAGGCTGCTGCTTCATCCTCTATAGAGGAACTTAGCAAGTGGCTCTCCGACGGAGAGCCTTGAAATATCTTGATCGACAAGATATATGACTTTACTGGCGAGATGGATACATCCCCCGGCTGTGACCGAAAGCAATGTTCTCATGCCGACGGTGGCCAGCTCTACATTGGCGAGCTCTCATGTGGTGGAGACGACGTCAATGCTGTTTCTTCCATCGATTTTGACAAGGCTGGTAACGCTCCTCTTGCCGTTGGTAGTAACAAGAGCATCATCAGCAGTAACGGAAAGGGTGTTTTGAAGGGCAAGGGTCTTACGCTTGTCAGCGGCGCCAGCAACGTTATCATCCAGGGTATTGAGATCACCAACATCAACCCCGAGATTGTCTGGGGCGGCGACGCCCTTGAGCTTCAGGCAAAGAATGATGGTGTTTAGATCGATCGCTGCAAGTTTTCTCTCGTCGGCCGCATGTTTATCGTCTCGCACTACGACGGATCTCGCTTCACGGTTTCCAACAACGAATTCGACGGTGTCACTACTTCCTCTGCCAGCTGCAACAACAATCATTACTGGGCCACGATGTTCATTGCCGACGGCGATAAGGTAACCTTCGATAAGAACTACCTCCACGATGTCTCCGGACGTGCCCCTAAGCTTGGCGCCGACGGCGTTAGCAGCAATGTCCAGGCCACCAATAACCTGTTCAGCAACATGAAGGGTCACGCCTTTGATGCTTATAAGGGTGTTTCTGCTATTCTTGAGGGCAACGCTTTTGAGTCTGTTGATACACCCATCACTGAAAGCGGTGCTGGTGTTGCTACCATCTTCGATGCACCTAGCGAGAAGGCCAATGATGCCTGCGAGTCCGTCTTTGGTCGAGCCTGTGAGGTTAACAGCTTGACTGACAGTGGTGAGTGGCCCGAGAAGGGTGATGTTTCCGCTCTTGATGGCTGGACTGATCTGGAGGAGTACATCATTGAGCCTGTTGCTGCTTCTGGAGTTGCTGCCATTGTCAAGGCTGGTGCTGGTCCTGCTGGTTTGGGTTCTGCTGCAGCTTCTAAAGAGATTGAGGCTACACCCGAGAAGACTGTCGCTGGAGAGGCCGACGAGGCCACCGAAAGTCCAGCTGCAAAGACTACGGCTGTTGAGGAGCCTGCTGCCCAAACACCTGCCGCCGAAGAGCCCGAAGCCCCTACCACCGAGGAGCCCGCTACCGAAGAGCCTACTTCTGAGGAACCTATTGCTGATGATGTCGAGGAGTGCAATGAAGAGGAGCCTGCTGAAGAAGAGCCCACTGAGAAGCCTACTACCGAGCAACCTAGCTCTGGTGAAGAGGTCTCCCAGTACGGTCGATGCGGTGGAAACGGCTACACTGGCTCTACTAAGTGCGCTGCTGGTACCTCTTGCGTTGTCCAGAACCCTTGGTACTCTCAGTGTCTTAGATCTTCTGCACGTCGTGCCAAGCGAGCTCTTCGTATCGTGGACTAAGCACTTATTACCTAGAAATTCGGATACATCGTTTCTCAAACATTCAACATAAACCACTTATATAGCTGTACTAATATCGCGACTTGCTGCCTAATGCGAAAGCCAATACTATGTTATCCCTCAACGATTCTTCTCTTAACTTCAACCATCTCCCCTGAGCTTTACACGTCATTAAATCGTAGATCACCATTTCTACTCAATAATTCCACGGTGGAGAGTACGAGCTTCCCATTCAAGCTGAGCTTGATTCTCCGCGGCCTGCTTTCCTCCATAGCACTACATACCAGGAATCGAAGAACGCTTCTTCGTAGTTCTCGCTGAGATCTGAGAACTTAATCAATCGTCATCCGATCGACTGCGCCGTATCCTCTGACCGGAGTATGCCCAGCTTTCGTGGCCACCACATCCACATAACCACTGAACTGCGATGGAAATCCCGTATCATCATCAGCTTCGATGACCTGATCAGGCCTAGGACTTGTGACTAGAAGTTCAATGCCTTCCCACTGAATCACCCATTCCTGGGGATACTCAAGGCCCGAATCCGGCGAAACCCAGACATTGCTCTCTGAAGCAGTCAAATTCACAGCCACCACCGAGTCGCGGCCGGTTCGAGAGTTCCTAATGGTAGCGAACCCTTTCTGTCCGTCGACATGATCCTCCCACTTCCAAGCAGCCATGCTCGAGATATCAAACCAGTCAGACTCTTCGAACTGTAGCATGATCCAATCGAACGAGTCCTGGAGTGAACCCCACTGTCTGTCATACCAGGAGAAAGACTTTTCAGTGACGATATCAATCTTTTCGCCATCAACTTTGAACCAACCCTGGGTAGCTCCCCTGGGGACCGACCACTCCCAACCTAGCGCCCCACCAACGCGATAGGAACCGAGAGCAGCGTTGAGAAAAACCGGGGAGGTAAAGTAGAAGTTGAAGTCAAACTCAACGTCCTCGTGCAAGCTGTATGTATGAAGCCCTTCCAAAGGATTCGTGCTGATTGCTTCCATCCCATATTCGTCAAAGGCAGCATGGAAATCACCATCGCTTGACCAAAAGCTAGTATTCTCTGGGGCAATCCGGTCATACTTGTGAAAATAAGTGGGATCGGTGACATCAAGAATCGATGCACGGTAAACAGGCTGTGAACCCTCGATGTCTGATGCGTAATTCATAGCGTGAGAAGCGATGTAGTAATCATGGCCGTTGGAGCCATGGATGAAAGAATTGATCCAAAAGGATCCATCTATCTGAGTCCAACCATTATGCTGCGAGTCTGAGAGGTTGAAGTTCAAAGGAAGTTGAGACACCTGAATTAATTTAGTAACAAGTAGATAATACCATGTGACTTGAACCTACTGCGCCTTCCAGAGTGATGTTTCCATTGTCATGAGGAATGCGAGGGCGGGCTGGAGAGACAGCTGCCGAGAATACGGCTGGCAAGAGTGCCAACAGTGATAGGTTGGAGATCATCGTGTTGTAGGTTGCGATTAAGGGTGATCCGGATAGGTACTGATCCCTTCACGACTGGTGAGTTGCAATTCTCATCTTAACGTAGGAAAGCACGAGATTTTATACATTCTCTAGATACCCAGCCTCAATTTACAAAGATCGAGATATCCATATGAAACCTGATTCTCATGTCCTCGACCCTCTTCATCAAGGATTCCCAGCTTGGCGACGTCTTAATAAGAGTGAGTCGCGACATATCGCCGCATCGAGACTAGCGCATCCCATACACTGCGGGATGAATCAGCGCGCAATCTCTTGGCGAGACATAGCCAGTCCGAAATTATACTCTTTAAGGAGATTCTGGCTGGTGAGGCTGTACCAGAATATGGTGATTACACTATCTTTGTAATGCTTACAAACCTGTTGAGAATACCTCTAGGACTCTCGTCTCGTAAGCTTGGAACGAAGAGTGATTCGTCCGCTGCGATTTCTTTTCCTATCCTGGCTTTGTGTCAAAAACCCGAAAAAGTGGGTGGCTTTTGCGTCTCTTCATTCCCGCCAATAGCTTGAATTTCGGTTGAGCTCATCAGCCTTGAGTATGTACTTCTACGTCTGCCAAGGGATCAAAGAGCTGCTTTACACATCTCAAGTGAGCTTGGCAAAATTATTGGTAATACATTGAAAATGGTACTAAATAGTTCAGGCTGTGATACCCGTTTACTTCTTTCAGATATTAATATTATTGAGTTAACAACAAAGTCTTGAATGGTATTGAGATCTTGTTCACTGTAACAGCCAAGCTCACGAACTAATTAATTAAACGGTTTTAACACTAACAGGATCTTGGGTATATCAACCGCGGTGACACAAGATTACTATGATCTTTGAACACTTACGGCACGCTATCAAGCCTGTCATCACGCAAAGCAATTGGCTTTTGCAAAAGCAGGACGCCGATTGCTTCATGCCCAAAGCTCGGAGTGCTCCAATTATCTCCGTGAACGTAAGCATGACTTGGCTCATTTTCATAACACTGAATGGGATTGGAACGTGATCTTACAAACCCCACTTATGATAAGCAAAGAACAGCTTCCCCACAGATATGACATCCGACGTGAGGCTATACAATAATTGGAGGGCGCACCTCCAACAACAAGCGGGGTATATCAAGCCTCCCAGGCCAATTCCCGACATCAAGATCTCTTCGATCCATCAACTCCACAATCATCAAGAAATAGAACACAATGCCTTCAATGACTACTACAGCAATTCAGGCCGCCACGAGCGGTACTATTAGTATCCTGCCGAAGGAACAATCACACACATCCCACGGTAATGAGTTAAAAGGCAAAACACCCCTCCAAGCAATGTCGCACGGTGACGTTGTCTTGGCAGGAATCCCAAGGCATCCAGACTTTGCATCTCAGCGCCAATGGCAGCTTGAACATATGGCAGCAGCCTTTAGGCACTGGCACCGAGAAGGCTACGTTGAAGGCATGAGTGGCCACATCTCCGTTCGGGACCCAGAGTTTCCCAACGCTTTCTGGACAAACCCTCTCGGAAGACACTTTGGCCTTTTGAAGGTCAGCGACATGATTCTCGTTAACCTTGACGGCGAAGTCGTCGGCGGAAATCGCTCTCGACCACCGAACACTGCAGGTTTCCTCATCCATGCATCGATTCACAAGGCCAGAGAGGATGTACACGCAATTTGCCACTCTCACAGCATCCATGGAAAGGCTTGGTCTGTTTTCGGCCGGCGTCTGGAAATGTTGACTCAAGACGCATGCAAGTTCCGTGGAGACGCGCACAGCGTGTATGATAGCTACGGTGGAGTCGTGCTGGGTAGTGAAGAGGGAGATCGCATCGCAGCTGCGATGGGTCCTCGTGGAAAGGGATGCATCTTGCGGAACCATGGCATCTTGACTGTCGGCCAGACTGTGGATGAAGCTGCATGGTTGTACACGTCCATGGAGAACAGCTGTCGTGTTCAACTTCTTGCAGAGGCTGCTGCTGCGAGTGGGGTGCCCAAGGTTTTGATTGAGGAGGAGGAAGCCAACTTTAACTTTGATGTCGAGAGTGATCCGGAAATTTGTTATTGTGAATTTCAGGTTTATTATGATTTGGAGGATGAGATGTCCGGTGGGGCTTTTAAGAACTGAATGGAATGGGTTAAAGATGAATGGTTGCATCCGATATGTATGTCTATGGTCGGTCTTTTAGCCAATGATGCTTTTGTCCTCAAATTGGAAACCCCATCCATTTCTTTCCGTTTTCTTCCTCAACATAACCTTTTTCTGTTCCATTGGAAGAGTTCTAAAATAACTTGCACCCGGAGGTGGACTCCACAGGCAACACGGGGTTCATGCCGTGTTCTTTCCGACGCGAGTTTCATAGCATACCATTCTTAGAGAATTGTGAACCGTTTCAAGACGAAGATACCATTCAAGGCCATCTCAAAGGATACGTATAACATAGGTTCTCCTACAATACTAACAGGAATACCACATTAATTCCCAATCTCTTTGATGGGTGCTACCTTTAAGAGTTATGCTTTAATCATCGTGAATAACACGACCGTTGGAGCGTTAGTTTGATGTATTCCAGAGGTGAAAAAGCGTGTTCGTTGCAAAGTTTGGAGGCAGACATGCCTATTTAAAGCTCTAAGCAAGTTCACAGAGCAGAGATCGCATTCGTCCCATAACTCAAGTGTAGTACTCAGTTCTCATGCATTAACTTCAGCCCAAGCTTTTCGATGATTCTTCTCTTGTCACAAGTCTAAAATCCTTCTCTAATGTATAAATACCTGCCTCCTCTCCCTTCCTGAGCCAATCACACAAAAAGCTACACTCTCACAACATCTCCTCAGCAAGCTCCCAATCACAGTCTCGCGCTTCTAACGTCGCAACTTCTCTACATCACCAAAGTCCACTTTCGCCATGTCCTGCTGCGGATGTCTCGCGAGCCTTATGTCATCTGTTTTTTGCCAGGCTAAGCAAATGCAAGACAGGGTGGAGAAGAGGCACACCCGTGCCGGGAGAAAGCGAGCAGCGTCCATCCGAAAACAGTAATTAGCCCATACGTTCAGCAAATGGACTGTTCGAGTAATAATATCAGTTAAGCTAACATTCGCCTAGGAATCTGAACTACTACGTCAAGGGGATCAAAACCTATTCTTAGCCGGATATGTCGCGCTGGTAAAGACGGGTGAGATAAGGTATATTATCTGGGTTGAAGAGAAGGGAATGAATTCTTAGTGGTTGGCTTTATGGTTGAGGAGTAGTAAAGGGAAAGGTCACATGTATACTTAGCTCAGAGTAAAGTCAGGCTCTCTCAAACGCTCCAAACACACAACGGAATGGTTCTAGAAATAGATAAATTCCTTTCGTCAATGTCTCGAAGAGAGATCAAGGTCACACATCTAAGAACACAATTGCTTGCTTACACAATAAAAATGGATGCCTAATTCTTTTGAACGGACAGAGTGGTTTCAACTAGCAGCTTATCTCTTCTTTCCATCTCCTACCTGTATCGCTCAGGTAGCTGCAGAATGTCATCATCGTTTTAAAAGTTTGTTTGAGGGCGACAACAACACCTTCAGCTACACCCATGCTGAATGCACTTTGCAACCTAAATTATAAAGAGGCCGGTGGCAACAAAAGATCACATTTTTGTTTTTCTCCAGTCTTCCATTTCAAAGGCATTTTAAACCTTATCCACAGACAAACAGAAATGCATAAATACCCCGTCTCCCCTTCCAGAGACTGACAACCGATCCAGTAATCCCTCCTTGCCAAAACCTCAGACAACTTTGTTCTTCTCATACCACTACTTTACTCAGAGAAGTCTTTATTTTTCTCGCATCACCACCCTACTCACCATCGCCCACCACTCGTATAATGTTTCGTTGGCTGAGGGATCTTTTCCTTTGCTGCGTCCCTTATTGGCACTAAAACTTTAAGTCCGACACTACGATGTGTGGGTGGTTTCGCTACTCTCGCGACTGTTGCAGCTATTTCTTTGCAGTCTGGAAGGGCGAAAGGCGAACAAAAAGGGAAGCAATTGCGAATGAGAGCAGACGTTGCATGTATGTGTCCTGAGACTCACTGAGAGATAAAGCTAACCATACATTCAATTTTAGCTAGTCACTGGTAGATCGACATCAGCTGCTTCGTTCTCCTCACACTATCACTTCCTTTTATCACTTTCACAATGTGTTTCAAAATTGCCCAAACGTGTTATAACTGTGTCCGGGGATGTTTTCATATCCGCGACTGGTGCAGGCTCTGTTGCTGGGTGAATAAATGCGAAGCAGAAGATCTCAGAGACAGCTGGAACAAACGGCATTCAAAATGTTGAGAAGGTCATAGGAAAAACAAGGTGGGTTGGGACGACGATGATTGAAGGTAGTAGCTGACACAGTGACACCGGCCACTTTGGCGATGCTCTCAAGGGTTGCACATGGTCGGCGTCTGATCAATGGTGGGGGAACATAGCTTGGGTTGGATCGCAAACGGGAATGAATTTTTGTTGGACCTATTTGTATAATTTGGTTTTCTCTGTCTCTTGGGCTCTCTGTCTCTTGGGCTTGGTGGATGTTTCCTTCTAGGGTTGTTGCTCGTGGGGGATCTCTACCGATGGGTCAGGGCTAATATACGTGGCATCTTGTGGTGTCAACCAAATCTTGTTGTTTGTCTTCTATCCTTGGTCAATCTTTTGGAGAAGTTGGGATATGGTTTGGGATGATTTAAATGGTGATGATAGGCTAAAGCTGAGGGGGGTTAATTCGTACTTCCTTAGTGCCCTAGGAATTTCAATGCCAGCCCAACCTTTCAGCTTACCCCTTTTCTTTCGAGCGTTCCTGTCGATCTTGAACAGACGCAGTGAATCTATTTGACAGCCTTAACCGATTCGATACTTCTACGGTGAAGATTGAAGAAGACATAGGATGGACACAGCAGTACACTGAGTACAAGCTTCTGTAAGCTCCTCCGCCTCCACCAACAGGAGGTGTCCTCTCTGATAGGAGTGACTAGTCTGCAACGTGGCCCCTCAACCATAGAGAATTTACAACATATAGTATCGCAGATCGTTCAGAAGCTCTACTTTGGTTAACTTAGTATTAGCCCCCTAAGAATATATATCTCTTAATTTCATGTTGTAACCCCACTCTAGAAATTAAACTCTGCTCTTAACACCTGGCTAAACCGCAAGATCGCTTGCTCTAATTCACTCTTTGAAGCTGCTACATATGTCATGCGGAAGAACATCTCCCGCTTTTCTGTTTCAAGTGCAAACCAGCTACCCATGGCGACCATGACGCCATGTTCTTGAGCCTTCTGATGTAGCCTGCTCTCGATGTCTTGGTGATCCTCGATACTGTTCAGCCATCCCGACTGTCCACAGGATGGATGATAGGACAAATCGATCCGAAGCCACAAGAACATACCAGCCTCTGGAGCGTTCCATCGGCAGATATTGGAAGGGAGATGACGCGAACAAGCGGCTAGTAGATCATCTCTGCGTTGGCGATACTGCGATGACAAATAGTTCAACCAGGACATGAATCCATGATGACCCCAAGTTTCGCTAAGGAGCTTATACACCATGACCTGCGAGGGCCCGCTTGGTGATAGTGAGCTTATCTCAGCAGTGCAGACATACATGTCAATTATTTGTGCAGAAGCGGTCACCCAGCCAAAGCGAAGACCAGGGGCAAGTACTTTCGATGCTGAATCCAGACGTAAGACACGGCCACTAACGTCCAAGGATAAATAGGAAGTCGGTAGTTTTTTGGCGTATTCCTCTGTTGAGATGTTGCAGTCTGTATTTGACGAGTACTCCTTGGAGCTTCCACCTAGATGCAAAAAGTAGTATGGGTCGTCCTCGATGATGTATAGATCGTGTTTCTCTGCGACTCGATATATAGCCCTTTTTCTCTCAGTACTTTGGGTAATACCGGTGGGATTTTGACCTGATGGTATCATGTATAAGACAAACGGCTTGGGTCCTCGGGCCTCATTCCATCCTTCAAGCTTGGCATCGAGATCGCTGGGAAGAAGACCATCTTGATCCATTTCCACGCCCAGGACGTTCAGCCCTTGTGTCCTTACAGCCGTAGTCATGCCGGCGTACGTGAACTTCTCAGCCAATATCCAGTCCCCGCGATTACAAAACATTCTGAGGACGATTTCCAGCGCTGCAGTTGTACCGCACGTCAAGCTAACTTCCCAATCCTTATATAGAGGGGAACGAATAGCTTTGACGTGCTCTTCAAAATACCCAATGAGCTTTGGCGAACCGCTTGGTAAGCCGTAGTCAAGAACACCAGAAAGGTCAAAATTTGCCTCTCCCCTCGTGCAGGTCATATTCAAGCTGCGACTCGACATAACCGACTTCATACTGGCTGGTGTCGCGTGCATGGCCATAGAGTCCCAAGGATAATATTGCGCAGCAGGTCTTCCTGTTCCCAAGGGTATCACATTGGACGTGTCGAGACTTGAGGCAGATTCCTTGAGAGGTGAGGGGCTTTGAGCAAGGTTCTCGGCGCTGTAGCGGTGTTCCCATCTTCTGGCGTAGGGTTTTGTAACGCCATCTTGTGATTCTGGCAAGGCATCGTGCAGACTTTCTGAGCACAGACTTGTCTCAGAAAGTGATTGTTGAGTTAACGCGGTCGAAGACATCGTGTAGTAAGCTAGAAAGTGTAGCACAGAATGATGATAGAGGGAAGAGAGTTGAGGTGTTGGACAGTTAAAGGCTCTTTATACAAGTCCAATCAGTAAGATGGAAAATCATTTGTGCACTTGTGTATATTATATGCGACTTCACATGTCTCAATCCTCCTTACTTGACCTGTAACTTGCAACCACAATGACGATATTGACTTGGCAAAGGGCGTCTTGACCCAACAAAAGGCGTTGTTTGATTGGGGAGATTTCTGTTGATATGCACCTCTGTAGTAGCATTGCTTCTTGGTCAAAACCTCAACCATAGCTATACATGCTTGTAGTTTACCAGATGTGTCGCAGCGATCTGAGGTGTAGGTGAGCACGGGGTCCATCTTGCCTCGTCTCTCATTTCCTGTATCGGAAATTCTCACGTCATATCTCACTCAGTCATACTACGCATAGCAGATGACCCTCACTGATCGGGATGCATGTATGAAGTGATAATGCCTCACTTGAGTCTTGTGAGTAGAGAACGAGTGGCGCGAGATAAGACTGAATCTTACAAAATATAAAATAATCGATCTAAGCCCAAGACCATAAACCTAGCTCCGTCTGTTTGCCGTGCTACTGATGCGAAGTGATGGTAGGCCCTCTTTGCCATACGGCGAAACTGCTTCCCCCGCATGATGAACACCCCTGTACATAATGTGACCCCAAAAGATGAAAAGCACACCATTGTCAAGTTATTTTCAACGCCCATCTTGTCGATCCACGACTGAATGCCATAAACCATAGCGAAGCGAATGATTTTCCGGATCAAGATGACCGTAGCCACAGCCTGCCCATCAACCTCTTGGTAGCAGTCAACAATGTAGGCCATTCACATATTCCGTCGACCAATTAGCATCTCATACAGGGAATAAATAAGGTATTAGGCTAAGCTTTGAGAGCTAAAGTGCCGGTCTAGAAAATAATACCTTTTGTGACCTCCTACCAGGAGGGCGGGACATCACAGAAACAATAAGAGAGTCAGCACCTTCAGCAGGACTCGGGAACAATTAGACGTCTTAGGCACGACAGGCTAGGTGCTAACACAGAAGCATAGCAGAAGTCACGCATGACCAGAAAGAAGCGTGTCGAATACAATTGTCAATTGGCATGTGGTCTATTCATCAAGATTCATACTGAACCATCATCGTCCCAAATAGTATACCACAAATCCGGTCCAGCCGGCATCACAACGCTCAGCTCTGCAAAAATTATAGAAAGTCAGCCAGCATACTTTCAGACGCGATGAAACGATGTATCAAGCTGTTCCCCTCCAGCCTGAACTTCATCGAGGTTCCTCCCAGACCAGTCGCAATCCCAGAAGGTCAGCAATGCCCAAAGCTTGATGAAGCTATGAGCATAGCCAAAGAGAATCTGACAAACAACAAGAGGGAAATCCGATGGATGTTGGAGGAAATGCGGAATGATCTTGACCACCTTTGTCCAGAACATCCAGATCACCAGAAGCAGGACGTCCGCTACACGTGTGTTCTCGGCCTTGATCCATGTCGCGATAAGTAATGCATCCCAGACGAGGGCGAAGTTAAGTAAGCCTGCCCAGTATACCATGAAAGCACTCCAAGGGTAGCGAGAGATGAAAACGGGGTCGCGAAGCATGACTGGATTGCTGCGAAAGGTGGTTCGGGCCCATCGTAGAAGTTGACCTTGGAACTTGGGCCACTCACCAAGAGTTGTTTCAATCGTCGCGTCTTCCGTGTCTTGGAAAGCGATGAGCCAGTGCTTCTTCATTGCCTCTCGGGTCAAGAAGTTGTCGTCGTCAGGACCCAGTCCCTGTCCGCCAAAAAGACTAAAGAAGAACTTTTCGTGGCAAAAGCGCTCGGGCAAATCGGAGTTGCGGAGGAAGTCGGTTCGGTACGCGGCAGTTCGACCTGAAATTACAAAGACACCGCCATCAATTGCATTGGAAGCACGAAGCTCCCAATTGTGGCGCTGGAGATAATTGCAAGCGATGAAGTTGACAATCGAAAGCCATGTCCACTGTCCAGGCGTTGTGCGACGGACGCGCTTCTTGGTAGCGACCATACCGACATGTTCGTTGTCGAAGGGAGCGAGGACCGAGGGGATGAATTTAGCTGGCCAGAAAACATGATCGTCAGCAAATATGGTGATGGGCGTGGTGACATTGGGCATAGCATGGGTGATCTGGCGGCGCTTGCTCGGTTCAGATAGGGCTGATACGGAGATCTGTGTGTGCGGAGAGTCGATGTTTAGCTTTCGAAGGACTGTTTGACATTCCTCCCGAAGTGCGGCTCCAACTGTCACAACGAGAATGCACGCAGGATGGTTGGCGAGAATGCTGTCCACGCACTCACGGAAGTCGGGTCCATGGGGGTCGATGGTTGGAACAATGACAGTCACATCACTGCGACTAAAAGCTGGGTCGGGCGAGATTTCAGCCGGGCGGTAGATCCAAGAACCCAAGACATGACCAATCAGACGGGCGTAGCGAAGAACGAAAAGGGTGCAGAAGATCTTAGTCCAGGTGTCGTTGACAAGCACCCAAGTGCAAGTGAGAGCGCCAGCCAGGGGAATAATCAGAAGAAGAGCCGGAGAACAGCGTGCGATAATGTGTGCGTTTGCGGGAAGCGCAGTCGGCCAGGTCGTAAGGAAGTTCATCTTACCTTGGGCGTGAGTTGAAGTGTGGAGTTTTGTGAGTTGCGATTATGATACTCGGAAGTCGAGAGAGTTGAGAGGAATCTTGTTTCGATTTTGCTTCTAGAAGAACTTGATTTTATAATAACTACTGCAAGTGAAGACAGACAAATGTTTGAACAGTTGATCACTGTGTTTAGTGTTTGAACACTGATTCAGCGACGAACAACAAGTCCATTTTCTCTTTGTTTGCGAGAGCCTGATGAACAACAGCGTTGTTGTTCGATGCGAACACTTGAGGAACATCTCGTGAGAGAATTGAACAAACGGGTTGAACCAGCACTGAAGTGTTGTTCGCATGTTCGGTATGTAAATAGCAAACCGGCTACTACAATTCGGAGAACAAACGCCATGTTCGTATTTAATCCATTCGGTTTAAGACTTGTACGAAGTCTGATTAGCCTCCTGCGGACGGTCTAGCTATCTTAGTCGAGCTTTACAAATGAATGATCGAAATATTGAAGTTGAAGAGGATAATCCATATGGCAATCACAAGGGCATTCTGCAGTGACCTCTTGGCCTATCCGGGGAGCATAAATGACCATTTCTAGCTATACTACGATAGGGAAGAAACACGGAACAGGGACTTCTAGTCATCTCACAGACCCGCCGAATATAAGCATGCACTAATCTTGGACATGTCTGGATGTTCAACATGTTTACACAAGCATTTCAGTCATTACCACAGAATACGAACAACGGAGCAGCCGCTACGCACTCCCAAACAAGTCATCTTATAATAGCTGAGGTACTTCGTTTTATAGGACCAGCTCAATCCCAATCTCTAATAATGGCTATTAATCTAGAACATGCCGAAGAAGCTTCGCTTCCCCTTCTTCTTCTCAGGAGGATAAACAACAATGCGATCCAAGTCCGCACCCTTGACATCCTTACCATTATTCAGGCCACCAACAGTGATTGTGTTCTTGCCCTTCTTAAGCGGCAGAAGAAGAGGCGTCGAGAGAATGATACCCTTGTGAGTATCCTTCTGGTACAGAGTGTGCACCTTGTCCTTATCGCCGTTGACAACGACGCTGCTGATACGTCGAACTGCCCAAGTACCGTTGATACGATCAGGTGCACCCATGGGCTGATCACCGAAACCCATGTCATCGATGTCTAAAGAGTAAATGTTAATGTCGAAAGAGCTGTCAAGGTAAGTGTTGATACGTACTCTGGTGGTAGAAAGAGACCCATTGGTCTCCTCCCTGTCCGTTAACGGTAAAGGTAGCCGTGCTGTCGTTACCGTAGATGCCGGTTGCAATGACGTGATCGGTTCCGAATGTCTAGTTATAAGCTGTCAGTTCAAGCGCACTATTGATGGAACCTCTGAACTTACAGCTTCTTGGAGATAGGCATCACCGGCCAGCTTAGCATTCTTTGAAGGGTAAGTCTTGCCCTTGACAGGCTTCCATTCACCAGTCTTACTATCAGCGGGTCAGTATTTGCGGCCTGGTAGAGTTTGAAGCTTCCTACACATTGAGATCGTAGATATCGTGCCAGACCACCTTGAGGCTCTTGTTCTCCTCATCAATTTCAATAGGCAGCCAGACATTGCGACTCTCCCAGATTGACGGCAAGTCCCACTTCAAGAGGTTAGCGCAGCATTTGTGACGGGATCGTACAAGCATACCTGATCGGCCATGTACAAGTATGTAGTCCTCTTGGTACCATTAATCCTCCAAGAGAAACCGGATTGGGTGCTGAAGGTTCGGGTGTAGGCTGGTGAGACAAAGAAGGGCTGCGACCAGGGTCCCTCCAACTTATCGGCTCGCATGGCCACGACGTCTAATACTGTGAGTTTTCTGAACTTCTATGCCACTTCAAAACTTACTGTTGG
Source organism: Fusarium torreyae (assembly GCA_027945595.1). Lineage (NCBI taxonomy): Eukaryota > Fungi > Ascomycota > Sordariomycetes > Hypocreales > Nectriaceae > Fusarium > Fusarium torreyae. Next base: position 551,419 of record JAOQAZ010000018.1, read on the forward strand.
GTCGGTATCCGGTCTTGTGGCTCATCAAAGTCCAGTAGCTCTTCTCAGTCTGAATAATAGTAGGAGCTTCGAAATCGTATTTGTTGAACCGATGAGTGACCTTCTTGATGTCGGTGAGGTTACTGTTAAACTCGCTAACGTAAACATCGCGACCTTCGACCCTGTCGCCGTTGGAGTACAGGGCATAGGATTTTCCGGACTTGTAGTCGGTAAAGGCGCCAAAGTCTTGGGACCAGTTGCCTAGCGGAGCCACGGCGTGATTGAACTTGTAAGGACCGGCGATCTTGTCTGATGTAGCCAGGCCCTGGAGAAGCAGGCTGTAGTTTCGGTCGTCGGCGTGCCACCACATCTAAGACATTAGTATTGACATTGACTAGACCCAGAGAGGGTCGATCGTACATGGTATTTGCCCGTCTCCTCGCTATAGAGGACCTTGGGGCGCTGGATGATGCTCTCGGGGGAGATGTACTTGTGGCCTTTCTCAGGCGCTAAAGTGCCGTTAGCAATTTTTCCACTTCATAGAGGCAGGATGTATGACTTACTCAAGGCCAGGCCATGGGACTCCCAGGTAGCGAGATCATCGGAGCTGTAGACGGAAACACCACCACCCTCCTCTTGCTCCTCAGTCTTGTGCTCTCCAAACCAGTAAAACTTGCCGCTATCCTGATCGACGCAAAGGCCACCGGCGTGGGCGTTGAAAAGATTACCATCGGTATCGTGCCATCGAGCACCAGGGACGATCCAACTAGCACTTGCGCAGGCGGCAAACGCCAACACGGAGAGAAGAATCATCGTGATGAAGAATTGGGTGATCAATTGACAACGTGGAGTGGCCTCGGTCACTTACCGCAACTCAGGGAAATTCCTGACCTCGTTTCTGTTTTATAGCTCTCCAACGGCTATCTCGGTGTATCTTCCCCCGACGGCACAGAGCTCCAGCGGCGGTGATCCCCTAGATCGGCAGCTTGCCCGTCCTGTACCTCGATATGTCGTGTTACATTGTCATGCAGACATGGTCCCTTGTAATAGAATGCGGGGACGGTCAAACCATAACCCAATTTTGGTATGGTTGTTAGTAGCTTAATATGTCGATCCCCCGCTGGATTGGTAGACGCTTCAATCAAGTCACTCCTTGGCGTTGGTTTTCCCCGGAATAACGAGCGGGATAATTGCTGACCACCAATCAATTGCCCCAGATTTTGTCAGACGCAAATCGTAATTTTGACCAGGATAACCTAACCCGGGGGAGCTCGGTCCGTTTGATTGCATCATACCTAAGCTGGTGAACCTGACATGACCGTTTTTGTTGTTGTTTTCAACTTTTCATCGGGGGGGAGGAGCATCGTGGTTTGATCGGATGCTTCCGACCAAGCGTGTGCCTCATGCACAATAACGTTGTCGTCGAACAACAGAAACGTTCTTTATCCACTGCTTTCTTAGGGGGGATTTAAGATAGTAGAATGATTGTCGGGTGGTTACGGTGGTAAGTCGCTTACCCTGACAGAATTTGGTGATTCCAAGCTCCCAGTGTTGACGTAATGCTCACCTACCCTGGAGCATGACAAACCATGGGGGATGTATTCTTCTAATTTACAGGGACGGACCTCGGATGAATCTTGAAGGGCCTCCGGATGATCTTCCGGGCTTTCGGATGATACCGCCTTTCGCCTAAAGCTCTCTTTCTCCTCGTGAAACATTTTGATCGCCTCTCATACCGTGGTCACCTCAACGTCAACCCAACAAGATCTTCCATGTTTGCAAAAAAGAGAGGGAGTTACAAGAGGACCACTTACATCGTAGTGTTTACGATAGCCGCCAAGCAGATATAGAGCCTTATGGCGTAAGAGCCTCTAACGAAGTAGGGATGCGCATAGATGGATTCAAAACTAGTGGATATGAGCCAGCCAGTCTCCACGAATCTTGACGGGTAGAGGGACGAAGCCGTGGTTTTACCAATGTTTGGGATCTATTCTAGGATTGCACTTGAAGAATTTCCTTAACGGCTTGCGGCACAGTCCCTGATCTCAAATGCCCCAGACGTCTTATGGAATGTCCAGCATTCCTCTCCACCATATGAAGGCGGCTCTAGCGGGCGCGGCCCACCCTTGTCTGGAAAGTAGATAGCCTTCGCAGTCTCCGAACAGTCTAGTGTCAAGCGATCCGCTAATCTAGACCCGATCGTCAAATGGTTTCATTGAAAGCCATGCGGCAAGTTCCAGGTTTTTCCACCGGACTTATAATAAAGATCAACAGCTTACGCATTTTACTTGCTGCTACCTATTACTTTGACCTTCCTTCTTTTTCGATGAATTAACACAGAAACGTCCCTGAAAAAGGGTGAGTTTTGAAATGACCCGCCGAGGAGTATTATGTCTTATTGTCTTGGTATTATCTTCGGGCGTTGCGGCATCCCAGCCACTTGTTTCTCCTGATGTCTTAACTCAGATTCCGAAATGCGCTGTAGGTGTTATTTCACTAATTATGCCCAGGGCTTTGTTGCTCTTGATCGACTTCCCTCGCGCGTATTAAGATCCTGTCGTGTTTCTTGGAACATGCCGAACTCTAACAACTAACAGGCAAACTGTTTGGCCCGCATCATGAGCCAGGAGAGCTACTCACGTGAGAGTTATGCGCGACTATGTCATGACAAACCCCTTCAAACCGATATAGAAGTGTGCGTAGAACAAGAGTGCACAATCGCGGAATCTTTAAGTAAGCCCTTGACAAGCTAGGAGATTCTCGTAAGCCTGTACACGCAGCCAATTATCGTGCTCCTGCTTTACTATAAACACTTGCTAACTTTTCTAGGCTTCATTAACATCACGAACCCTATTTGTGGAGTTCCAAGCACCGACAACCGGTACAACCTAAACATAACGACTATTATCACGGCCTCTCTAGCGATAACATTTTTTTCCATACGAATCATATCCAAAGCTGTTGGCCCTCAAAGCTGGGGAATCGACGACACTTTTATTGCTTTGTCATTTGTATGAGTTATGAACCCTATAAGAAATGTTACAGCCACATGATAACAGCTTTAGGTATTCATGATCATTCTGGTTTCTTCCATGCTACTTAGTAAGTTTTCCTCGAAAGGGGAATCGTCCCCTCATAAGGAAGTAGACTTCCGACCATATTTACATCCTAAGTGATCCATTGGGGTCTAGGCCGCAATATGTGGGTTCTCCACGAATATGAGTTTACCAAGTTTCTCAAAGTAAGCAGCATTGCCATTGTTCTACAGCCAGAGGCTAAACAACATAGTACATCGCCGTTAATGAGCTTGCATACATTATGAGCCTCTCTATGGTTAAGATATCAATCCTCTTCTTTTTCCTACGCGTATTCCCAGACCCCAGGTTCCGGAAAGTCAGCTGGTGGACCCTTGGCTGCATCGCATTCTCGACTCTGCTCTTTGCCACCCTCGGCGTTATTCAAATCATACCTATAATATTGTCATGGGACAGGTGGCAGGGCAGAACATTAAAATGACTGTTCTCTCACGTCGAGGTTATATGGATGTCACATGCAACCATGAATATTGTTCTCGATCTCTGGATGCTGATATTGCCGATGACGCAAATTTATCACCTAGGCCTGAAAGCGAGGAAGAAAATCGGTGTTATCGCCATGTTTAGCACCGGCATATTGTAAGCCTGAGCAGCGCCCATATTGAGAGGACAAAATTTGGACTGATTGACGGTTTCCAGTTTGACAATTGTCAGCGTCATCCGCGTGCCGAGCGTACTCGAGTCTTTCAGGTCAAAGGATATCACCGGTAAGAAAGACATGCATCCTTGCCAAGAGTCGAACTAGTCATGGTTTCTAATTATCAATCAAACAGCCAGTATGGAGAAGATGGTGAAATGGTCGGTTGTCGAGGTCTGCGTAGGTGTCATGGTGGCATGTTTTCCTCACGCACGCCAGTTACTGGGAGGTTTCTGGTCATACTTGATTTCAGGAGGGAAAGATGACGGTGCTTCCTGCACGCAAGGGATGTTCCCCCAACGGTCAATCAGAACCATCACGGTGACTGCCAGAGCTTCGACGGCAAACCTAACTTCACGGGGTGTCGATGATACTTTGGCTCTTGGAGATGAGGGTGGCACCATCGGACAAAGTGATTCCGAAAATACAGCAAGAACGGAACATGGAAGTGTAAAATATGGAAGGGATGAAACGATAGGATAGATTTTCACGCATGACTATTTCCACTACTGTAAATCAAAATTTCTTATAACCGGCGGCTATAGGTAGAGCTCCTCCACATCCCGATGCTCCATTATTGAGCTCGGCGATATTGTGGCAGTGTATTCCAGACTATTGATGAACTATTTGCTACTAGTGATTCTTCGGTCCAGCCTTACCGAAAACTTGCAGATTGTTTGGTAATCGAGGGGTTAACTCCTAAGAACGCAAGCACGCGATCCTATCAACAGTGCTACGACTTAGGTATAGATCACTTATTAGTGCTTAGAAAAAGAAAGAAGAGAAAAAGGCAGAGGAGTAAGATACGGAAGATCAGGGTAGTATTTCTCAGTAAGGCGGGCATCAGCGTCGCGGAGGTGTCGCATGAGAAAGCTCGATTACAGTGGACTAGTACCTGCAGACAATTTATCTAGGATTGTTTATGAACATCTTGATGAGTTTAAGTAGAGGCACAAACTGCTACCTACTGATATCTGATCGAACTAAGAGGTGATGATCTTGAAGGCATTTCAGGCTTTAATTGACACATGACGCAAAAACCGCCTATAGCCCACTTGTACCTGGACGTTATTTTTAGCTGCGTCTCGAACTCAAGATTGCACCGACCTGTTGGATCTCGCCGCTCGGGTACTGTTTGGGCTGGTAGCGTCTTGAATGCCGAGATGATCTAGTTCAAAAGTAGATAAAAAATGCGACAGAGCATCGCTAATACTAACCGTAAAAGATAAACGCCACCATGCGGACCTGAATGGCTAGTCCCATAATGTTTAGTCTGTCAAGACTACTGGTGGGCGTTGCCGCCGGAGTGCTCACGTTCTTAAAACACTCTAGTCAGGGGTTATGAAATAACGTTGGCAGCTGAAGATGTCGCGGGTAATGAATGGGTGCTGTGAGACAAAGATTACTCTATTTAGTGGATAGCCATGAAAAAACATACTAACCCTTTTGCTCCAGACGTTTGAAGAGAATTGAGCCTAAAACCGGTGCTTACCGGACTGCTGAATGTGCAATGTCAAGACTGCTTGATCTGATTCCGTTGGCTTGGGACACAAACTGGTTTGCTTAATTCTTTCTGCCTAGCTTCGAAAGCTGATGATTTTCTCACGTGTAACAGATCTGCTTGCATGTTCTCGATCCATCTGGAGTCGAATCGAGGCTTTGAGATCAAACGACCCACTCTCAATTCAGCTGAAGAACCCGCATGTCACTACCAGAATCTTATTAACCAGGGGTATGAGGGTTCTTCGTCCTGTGCTCAACCCATGACGGCGAGTTGATCTTGGGGCACGTGGGGCCGATTTTCCATCGGGATGTCAAAATCTATGATCGTGTAAGCAGCGACTCAGCTCCTAGCCTGCCTCGTATGTCTGGAAGTTCCTGTAGATCCGCTGAACAGACCTGGATGAAAGACTTGCCAACGGAGGCAATCTGGAAAGTGGTCCGCTGTGGTCTTTGCTTATCTCAGAATAGTCACTTCTTAAAGTATATTTAATCTCGACATTTCCCAACCAAGTAAACGATTTTTCTCGGCAAACATTCTCTCCACCGTTCCTTTCTTTGCTGTACTCCACCGTTCCTTTCTTTGCTGTACTCTAGCAATTCTTTGCAAGATGAAGCTTTCTCTCGTCATCACCGCTTTAGTCGGCGTGACTTCTGCGCTCCCTGAGCCTTCGTATGACTCCGTCCCCAAGACGCCAGCTCACAATACACCATCGCTCCCCGAAGGCAACTGGAACTACGGCCCCTATGTTGATCACCTCAAAGACGCCCAAAAGAAAGCCAAGAAGGCACCCAAGAAGTACCACAAGTTCCCCTACGGCTACCAGCAACCTTCTTTCGTGGGCTGGAAGTCTTACAAAGCCTACGGACCTAATCTCGGCGGCTGGCTTCTTCTTGAAAAGGGCATCGAGCCCAAGTTCTTCAACGACAACGGCGCTGCCGCTGCACAAGATGAATGGAGCTTCTGCAAGGTCCTCGGAAAAAAGAAGTGCGGCCGCCTCCTCGAGCAGCGATACGCGACTTGGTTCACCGAGAAGGACGTCGATCTCTGGGCCCAGTATGGCGTCAACACTCTTCGCATTCCTGTTGGTTACTGGGCTTTCATGAAGCCCGTCAACGGAGATACCTACTACCACGGTAATCAGTTGAAGTACTTGGCCAAACTCGCCAACTACGCTATTCAGCGGAAGAACATGCATATTGTTCTGGATCTTCATGGTCTGCCTGGTGGACAGAACGGTCTTGATAACCAGGGCAAGATTGGGGACCTGAACTGGTGGAACAACCAAGTCAACTTCGATCATAGCATCGAACTAGTGCGACTCGCAACGCAGTTTATTCAACGCCAGCCTCGGCCCGACCAGTATACCCTCGGCCTTGTCAATGAGCCCTTGATGCAAGGTCCTGCGCTCTTTGGACAGACCGATAAGAGTATCGCTTATCTCAACAAATACTACAAAGCTGCTCTCAAGGTCGTTCGCAAGCTAGACCCTCACCAGCGTATTCCCGTCATGCTGTCAGATGGCTTTGCCGGTCCCAACATCTGGGACCAGTGGTGGGCCAACAGCAAGCAGAATATTGTATTCGACACTCACATCTATTACTTTATCGGCGGTTCATATCCCCAAACCGCGCCTTATGAGGCTTGCTACCTCGCCAAGAGCTACGAGAATGCTACGAATCCTGTTTTCATTGGGGAATGGAGTATTCAGGCTACGAGCTTTAACACCAAGGATGTGGCCACACGCAAGAATTTCTTTTATTCTCAGACTGCTGCTTATGAGAAGTATCTGAACGGTGGTACCTTTTGGAATGGCAAGCATTTTGGCACTAATGTCGTTGGGGACAAGGATGGATCTACGCAGGAGTCTTATTGGAGCTTTACCCAATTGATCAAGGATGGTGTCATTGTGAAGCGTGGTCGGGAGGGCAAAGTCGTTCAGTGCAACGCATGATTTTATTGCTTAGTACTATCAGCCTAAAATAATTACTTGCTTTCTTTATAGTTAATTTATCTGTATAGATTTAATCGGATATTTAGGCGTTGTGTGACCAGTCCCAATACAATGAAGGAACGCGATCGGAAATCACCGGGCGGAGAAATACTTTTTCCCTTACGGATTCTCGAAATCCATCACGTCTTGCTTACATGCTCTCCCTCCAAGGAATCTCACTTTCGTTGACATCACCATGGTGAACACTTCAGGCCGCCCAAGTAAGGCTTGTAACATATGCAAGAAGCAAAAGGTATCGGTCAAGACCCCCAACAGAAGCCTTGGCATGCATTAACATCAGTGTTCAAGATACGTTGTTCGGGAGAACGGCCAAGCTGCAAGCGATGTCTCAGATTAAAGAACCAATGTCAATACGATAGTAGAACAGCTCGCGTGCGAGAAAGACGACCTGCCTCAAGCGCATATTTGGACCGTGCTCCTCTTCCCGACATTTTCAGCACGAAGCACTTGTCGGCTCAACCAGATAAGGACTCTTACCACGGAATCCCATCATATTTGCTTAACCCGCTCGTTGAAGAGTATTTTGAGAATGTGTATCAGTCTGATTTGTTGTTGCATCGAGACACCTTTATGCGATCACTTGCAGAAAGAAAGGTCCGATCACATGTGCTCCTCAGCATATGTGCATGGGGAGCGAAGTGGGTATTTCCTGTATCTCTCTAAACTCAACTGACTGGCACAAAAGCTTCTACCGGGACGAGAATGGTAAGGCTACTCTAAAAGACGATGGCCTTATGACAAAGTGGGCGAAGCAAGCTGGAGCACTGGTCTTCCAAGAAGCTGAAGACCTTCACGAGGAAAACATTGTGACGTTTTGCAATTTGTCACTATTTTGGCACAGTCAAGGGTCGTGGAGAATAAGTTACCTGCATAAAGGTAAGTTTCTGAGATGTGTTGCTATTATTCTACTTACAAGTTCTAGGAAACGCTTGTCAACTTCTTCATATCATCGGCACAGGCCCCCAACCCCCCCAAAACAGCTATGCACTGGAGTTTGAGATACGAAGAAGACGCTTTTGGGCATGCTATCTGTTTCATTGCTTCAGCTCGGAACAGCTATTCCACTTTGACGTCATCGCTAACATTTATGATTTACCTCTGCCATGGCCGGAAAACGAGTTTGCTGCAGGGCGTTTGCAGTCTCCTGTTGCAACCATCAAGAACGATAGTAATGGTGGCATTTTCGCTGATCTGATAAGAGGCTTGACGCTCTGGTACCTAAAACTGGAATCGTTATTCGATTAATACTGACGACTCTAGGTGTTCCGTGGTTTCAGTTGTTAGATCTACAGAGACCGATTTCAATTCACGACTTCAAAAGATCTTTCGAGTTGAGAACGAGATTTCAGCATGGTGGCGCAGCGTTTCTGACAGCCTCAAACTCGATGCTTCTAAAGTCGCCATTGTCGCCGTGGTGGAACCCAAAGAACTACCCAAGATACTTCTCACCAACATCGTGTACCATCAATCCCTATGCGCGTTGCATGCTTCAATTGTCCCTCTTTTCTGCTGGTCAAAAGGCGACAAAATCCAGTCCTCGGCACGACAACTCTCTGCTCAAGTTGCTTTTGAGCATGCCTGTGCGATATCCACTTTGGTCAACGCTGTATTGACAACTCAATGCCGGCTCAGTACAATGCCGCTATTTGTCGCGTATGCTGCATACTCAGGATGCGCGGTTCAGATACCTTTCCTCTGGTGCACTAATGAGACAGTGAGAAAGCGGGTTCAAGTCAATGTTGAGGCGAATCTCAAGATGATGCAGGGAATGGCATGCTATTGGAAACTGGCCTCTCTCTTGGTAACACTCAGTGCATATATCGATCAGAGGCATAGCTAACTCGAAATCAGCAACTCTACGTCCGATGTCTCCACAATGTGCACAAAAGCAACCCGCCAAGCATCTCCAATGAACCCAAATACGCGGATATCTCTGCGTTTACAGACTTCGAAATTGATGCATCACTCGCCAAATCGTCCATTTTGGAATTTACGGGACTACTACGATCGGCCGAACACGGATATCTGAAGCCTGGAGAGGAGAGTCATGATCTAGGAACGACCCATAATGAAGGTGATACAGTATCAGAGAGCCGCGACAACGTTGCATCGACTTCTGGGGACGTCTTCTCGGAGAGTTCTAACTTACCGATGGAGACTATCCGCCCGGACCCCGATGATCCGTTATCCCCGGACCGATTTGTTTCGGGCGCTAGTGAATGGCCAACATTCGATGTGTTCAATTCTCTTTTCGATGCCGATATGACAAGCCTTCTACCACAAGACCAGAATCTAGATCTTTCGTTTTTGACCACGGATCCGATATCGTGGGATCTTTTTGATGCGGCGGGAAGCCAAGATGTTTGATAGGGATGGCTGTAGGGTGGAGCTGTGGGAGAGACACCACGCTAAGTCCGATGATCCGACGTGCTGAATCATACTCAAGGACATAGATTGTTCGATCATACGATTATTAGGTACACTTTGTAATAATACATATTGGAATGTATCAAAAATGGCTACAAGACGATCTATATCCAATCTCTCATTATAAATCATTGTGCTACCCGGATGGAATCATACTCGTGTCGTGACATTTCCCGAGTCGGTAAATCATGTCATTGGTCCGATTTGAGTGGACAGAGAGTGGGACCGGTAAATACCTCGGCACGGGAAACGAAAAACCCCATAATGACGATTTTGAAAGGAGGTATAAGTATGCACTGACGTTTCAATGATACCTTTCCAGTATCATTAATCGAAACATTCAAATTTATCTCAGTATTCCCGTTCCAAAGCCGAAAACCCACAACATCGTCAATATGCCTATCACCATTCACCACCTCCAAGTCTCGCAGTCAGAACGCATCCCCTGGCTTTGCGAAGAGCTTGGACTCGAATATGAGCTGAAGCTCTACCAACGATCTCCATTGCTTGCGCCACCCGAGTACAAAGCACTGCACGAAATGGGCGCTGCCCCGGTGATTCAAGACGGCGACCTCACTCTTGCCGAAAGCGGCGCTTGCATCGAATACATCAGCCACAAATACGCCAATGGCAAACTATTCCTGCGCCCTGACGACCCAGCATATGCGGACTTTTTGTACTGGTGGCACTGGGCCACTGGTACTTTCGGCCCTGCTATGAGCCGCATGATGTTGATTCACTCAGCCGGAATGGGCGACGACAACCAGATTGTGAAATACATGAAGCTCAAGGCCAACGGAGCTCTCAAATTTATGGATGAGCGACTTAAGAATAACGAGTGGCTCGCTGGTCGCGAATTCACGGTTGCTGATATCATGGTGCTTTTCAGCTTGACAACATCGCGATACTTCTCTCCTTACAGTCTGGCAGATTATCCGAATATTTTGAGCTATCTTCAGCGTATTGGAAACCGAGAAGCGTATAAGAAGGCGATGAAGAAGAGTGACCCTCAGATGGAGTTGGCGCTGGGTGCTAACCCACCCAAGAGCGATTTCAAGTTGTAAGGAAGCTATGGTTCAAGGATAAGCATTTCTCAACTCAATAAACGAAAGCCACGGGGGCCGGTTAAATAGAAAATGGAATTGAAATGAAAGATTATATTGACTACAACGTCCTTCACTTTTCGATCCAATGCATATGGTATCCTCGGATATGAAAACCCCCCCGATCGTGTTTTGTGTACCCGTCTTTTCTGATCTTTATTGCATGGCTTCTTTTATTTTCAACTCCAGTCTTGTCTACTCTAGTAAAGGAGAACGACCTGCCGTTTGTGGTCATGGACGGCCATGATTGGTAGAATACAGACTGGGTATATTATTACTACCTACTGCATGGCCATAAAATGGGAACTGTGACTAAGCATTCCTTCGAAGAACCTGCATTCAATAGACAAACTTAGCCTCTGATTGGCAGGCGTCTATTTATACTCTTAATCATGGTCGTTGCCGCTGACAGGATCCAACCTCCATAAGCCATTGTAAGCTTCAATGCCCAAAGCACAAACCAGCAGCAAAGCTAACCAAAATGATATCACTAATCTCGGACCGGGCGCGATTTCATTGGACGAGGTTATTTGATTTGGTCTTTTCCGGGGCTTACCGCTTCTGTAGCGCAGAGGCGCAGCCGCCAGTCGCTTTTTGGACTGGTGTTGGCGCTGACAATGACCAACAAGTCTAGTGCTGACCTCAACACTCAAATACATATAAGACAACTATCCTCGCCATCATCCTATTTGAGCGCTGTTCTTATTGTTCACTCATCTATACATCAGTCTCCTCACACAATGTCCTCAAACTCAGAAAAACCTGTCATCGTCATAGTCCAGGGTGCTTGGCACCGCGCAAGCCATTACGAAGTATTGAGAAAGTCGCTGGCCGACAAGGGCTTCACTGTACTTCAGCCCGACAACGTCTCGGCCGGAGAGGTTGAACAAATCAAAGGAAAGACTCACTTGGATGATGTTGAAGCTATTCGAAAGGCCATTCAATCTTCTCTGGATGAAGGCAAGAGCATCGTCTTGATATGTCACAGCTATGGCGGCATTCCAGGAGCTGCTGCTGCCGAGGGGTACCAAATTCACGAGCGAAAGGAGAAGGGTTTGTCTGGTGGTATCTCGCACGTCATACATGTGGCGTCGTTTGCTCTTCCAGCTAAGGGTCTCTCTCTTCTGTCTGCTGTTGGAGGAACCCACGGGCCTTTCTTGGATAGAACTGTATGTTGATCTTGCCCTGGTATGTGTACCATGACTAACACAAACCTACTATAGGATGACATTTGCTACTTGAACGACAAGGCAAAGGATGCTTTTTACAATGATGTCGATTCTGGAAAAGCAGACAAGGCCATCGAGAAGTGTGTAAATCAAAGCACAGCAAGTCTTGAGACTTCATCGGATTTTGTCGCGTCGGATATCACAGTACCAACGACATATGTGGTTTGTGAGATTGATCATTGTATTCCGTTACAGGGTCAGTTGGGTATGGCGGGCGCGATTGGTGCCAATGTGGAAAAGATCCAGGCTGGACACTGCGCGTTTTTGAACGATGAAGCTCTTCCTCAGTTGGTTTCTATCATTGAGAAAGCTGCGCAGTAACCTAGATTTAGGGAATGATCACGGATGTCTTTAAAAATGTGAGGACGAGGTGAACGTCTTCTGTGAGCGATCTTTTTGAGACACCAAGGTGTCGCCTAGGCTCAGTTACATTAGATAGAAATAACACCAATGAAGAAGCTAAACATTCTCACACCTCAAAATTCCTACAAGTTTTGATAAAGTGATGTATTAATTGTTGAACTTGGTCATGTTTTATGCCTTACTTTTTTTTTTATAAACGAACCAGAGCTCGTACCCAGCCCGCTTGTCCCATCCAGAAAGCGCGTGAACCTTTACCGTTGCCAAACATATTACATAATAAAACATGATTTAAACAAAGTAAGCATCTTACTTAATCCTTTTGTCCATAGCTGACCTGCACTTCGTCTGTCCTTCTGATCCCGCTTATGCTGTTCTGAGCCTTTGTGTCCCGCAGTATACTCTCATCACTAGCGTTATTGGCGTTATAAGTGATGACAGTTCTAGCCGATGGGCCGGCGATACCATCATTGCCCGGCATCGATCCGTTGGCGTACTTTCGAGCGCTGTGGTTGCCGTACATTGGTAGCTTGTACGCGCTGTTGCCGCCGGAGTAGCCGGAGCTGTCGCCCTTGCTTCCGTAGCGGAAGCGAACGTAGAGTGGTCTTAACACGGGAATGGAGGAACACATGATGGTGACGGTACTCTCGGTCGCGGACCAGATGAGCATGTCGACAGTGTCATCTGGGAGCAAGTTAGTTAGGGGTTGTTATGAATGAGAAAGCAATATCACGTACAGATGTATTCGTTGGCGTTCAATCCATTGAGGGCTACTGTGCGCACAATACCACAGATTCCGGCACTATTAATTGTTAATTGTATACTCGCAACCCAGGAACTGTTGACCTACAAAACACCAAGACTGAGACCGCATGCAACAGTGATCTTCTCCTTGCGCTTCATGTTGAGTTGCCAAATGACAAACCATGGAAAGATAGCGAAACAGAAGTCGGCAACAACAAACCAAGCTAAGCAATTTAGCATCGATACCCAGTGGCAAGAGTAAGAGTTGGGCGTCCTTACATCCGACAGTCAAGCCGACCTTCGAGAAATCGATCCAGCATGTTCCCTTTATTCGCTTATCCCAAGAGCTCTGGACCGGATCACACTGAACCACGACAACAATGCTGGAAAACAGCGTAAGGAATACTGTTCCCGCAAGGAAAGCCCAGATGAAAGCCTTTTGGTATGGGTTTCGCACGATGCGCAGGAGGAAAATACCCACGGCGCATTTACCCAACCCGATGACCATCAATCCAGCTACTTGACTGTAAATCTCCATTTCGACGGCTTTGAAGTAGGCATCGGGGTTGCCAACTTCTTCGAACTTTCGGCCGAGGCCATATTGAGTACCTGCGGTAACGAAGGCGGAGTAAATAATCTGAAAGACCTATACCATATGTTAGAGCGTCGTGACTATGATGCAGTAGGAGGATGGCGCATACCAACGCGACGACAACCAGGTAGTCATCAGCACCAATAGAATTTAGAATCTTTGCGCGAGTATAGATTCGCAAACCAACAAAGACTGCAAAAACCACGACCTGAACCCACAAGACCGCATTGATCATGGGCCCCAGGCCTCCGTAATATTCACCCATGGCAGCTTTTACCGAGCAAGATTTGACGAAAACCAACAACAACCAACACAAAAAGAAGAAAGGAATGAGAAAAAAGTCGTGGTTGTCGAACGCGAGGGGCTTGCCTTGTCTCTGGACCCGACGAGGTGGAACTCCCGACCTTATCGACTCTTGTTCCTGCGCGCCAAGAGTGTAAGAGTCTGCAACAGGAAGGGCCCCTGATCGCAACTAGGTACCCGTCATCACGCGGTTGACCAGGCGTAAAATCTTGTCACTAGTATCGACATGTGTCTAAAGAGGAAAAAAGAAAGGAGCCGAAGGATCGTTTAATCCTAGCGTGTTTCAATCCGGGCAATGATGGTAACATTTACGTTTGGAGGGACTTTTACGGTGGATGAACTAAACTCAGCTTTACTAAGATCTACATGCTCGATTCCTGATGGCTATTGGGATAATTAGCACGTGTTGGGTAGAGGTAATGTCTCAGTTGTCAACCGAGAATGGCTACACCTACAATCTTCCCTGCGGCAACAAACTCGAAGACTTTGGATAAAGTTTGTCTGTTACACTTGTTTCACTTCTAGACCTGAAGAACTACCGATGGGCAAGTAACATCGTAGATAGCATGGCTGCGAACACGGAGTTTCTGGTCTTCATTCTCTGCTGTGCCTCGGCATCGTGGATGCTAGTAAGCGTAGAACTCCAGGTACCTTGCTTTAAGAGGCAAAATAAGAATCTTAACAGAATTTTCGTAAAGATCAGCCGCTCGAAATGAGCAGTCAACAGCTCTTACGGCTGTCTTGAATGCCGCGATGCCGGAGTTGCCAGGGCTCCAATCCTTCCCCCCACAATGTCGTACGAGTAGGATGTTGGTTCGTCAGAGGGGTTTTCCAACACCATGAACTTGGTCCTGGACCTGTCTCTCTTTTTGCTTTTTCTGGCTCCAACAGTCCGGGCATGCGGCCACTGAAAATTGTGATTGACCAATTCGACAAGCCAAGGCCTTTGCTGCATATCAAGATTATCATATGTACGTAGGTAGCTGCAGGTAGAGCTCCACATGCTGAACTAGCATAGGCCATGTCCCGCATACCGGGAGTGTAACATCGAGCATTCGACTTGGGCATTGATCGAATCCTATTCCCTGCCTTGATATCACGACATATACTACTAAGAGCTTAATCAGCCTGGTAAGGCCTAACTATTGGGGCAATACTACCATTCGCAGAGGCCTGAGCTCTTAGGTCAGCGGGAAATATTGCTCTGGGGCCGACCCGTCGCGGGACAGATCAGTTCCTGGTTTCCGGCACAGGGCGCCCTAGTCCGGGCATAAAGGAATCGTCGATACTTCCCCCTGAGACGAGGCGGGACTTAGGCGAGAACCATGTCTAGTCGTGTTAGTAGTATTCGAGCTCCACATATATATGCTGATCCTGCTCCACGTTATGTGGCATGTTCGGACAACCTTCGCGGATCCGCGTCATCAGCCCAGTTTCGAAGAGGGGCCGGGCCGCAACCGTTAGAGGAAACGGTTGCTAAAACGTTGGTTGAGAGACGGTATTCCCGAGCGTAATTGGTTGCCTAATTTGTATGCATGTAAGCTGTAGGGAATATAGATGGCTATATGTTGCGTCTACTGAACCGCCTATCCAACGAATAGCCGCAACACGTACATATTTCTTTACAACTACTTCCCCGCGAATACCGAGTGAGTATTTTCACATGAAGGCAAACATGAAATTCAAGTCGACGAGACGTTTTAGCTGTGGGTCTTGTAACTTAGCGTCCTTAGTCAAGCGACCATTCGCGTATGGATTCGGATCCTAAGGAAAGACAACCTTGTTCCGCGGGAACTCACTAGTTAGCTTGACGGACAACGGCGAGGATAATCCCCGTCATTAGCACTTAACAAATCAGCCTGGTTTCTGGAGCCAGCTATTGTCGATCGCGTTCACCGACATTCGATACGGCGCCTGATTGTAGCATCATGATACTCAGATTGCATTATGCAGTGTCTTGGCGATGCAGATAATGCCACATGGAATAACTGATGGACGGATAACGCTATTATGATATACTCCTGCTGATTCCGGCTCCCCGCCTCTAGTTAAGTATATTCGTTACAAGCGAGAAACTAACTTCATAGTCATCCACCAACGTCGCATTGTGCTATCCTAGTAAGGGGCTCGGTTGGCCTGAACAAGGAGCATGGCCCACTACGAGGTCCATTAGCTGAACCAGCGTGCTCTTCGAGCGGAGGGATGGATAAGAGATGTGAGCATATTTATACAGAAGCATACGAGACTATTGCTCGGCAGAATGATCCTAAAGTATCTGTAATCTCGTTTGTTTTTCCACCTTTGAACTCCACAGTATCTACCACAGTACCTTCTTATTTCCAGTCACAAGATGGGCTCAGTAGGCTCCTCTACGAACGATATTATTGCCACTTTCGATGGTGTGCAGCCCGCTCAGTTTGGCGGTGATGAGGTAGAGCGTCTCCGTGTTCGTGCTGCCGCACGCCGACTTCTAGCCAGAGTTGAGACCCCCTATGAGCGAGCTTGGGGCTTCTGCTTTGAACATCCTGCCGTCAACGCCGCTCTTCAGACTGCCATTGATCTGGGTATCTGGAAGGCCTGGACTGAGCTTGGAGGTGGCAAGAAGACCATTGATGAGTTGGTCAAGTTGACTGGTCGTGATATAGAGCCTAACCTACTACGTATGTGATTTTCCCATAGCACTATCATGGTAACGACATGTAGTTCTATTCGATGCTTACTTGTACTATCCAGGCCGACTCTTCCGTCTGTTGGCAGCTTTCTATGTCGTTGAAGAGGTAGATCAAGACACCTTCAAGCCTACGCCATTCTCATATGCCATTGGTGACGAGAGCACCAAGGTCCGAGCATCCCTTGAAGCTGCGTGAGTAATATGGTTTCTCATCGTGGCTTCACCCACTGACCTATCCTTAGTAACTACCAATACATCTCGGCTGGCCAGAACCTTCCCAAGTACTTGGCCAAGGTCGGCTACAGAGAGCCCACGGCTGCTGAAGAAAACAACTATGCTGGAAGTGACCCTGACGGATTGAACTTCTTCGGACGTCTACAAAAGAGTCCTGAGTACTATGAGGCCTTTACTGGTCATATGGAGGCTTGGACCACCTGGAAGACACCCTGGACCAAGCTTTACGACCCCAGCAAACTGATCGACGGTGCGGATCTTAGCAAAGCTCCGCTTGTTGTCGACTTGGGTGGTAACACCGGTATCGATATCTCCCATGTCCTCAAGGCACGACCAGATCTCCCCGCCGGATCTTTAGTGCTTCAAGATCTTCCAGAGATTATTGAGCGCGCCAAGGTTGACGAGAAGATCACGGCTACAGCCCATGACTTCTTTAAGCCTCAGCCAGTTAGGGGTAGTCGTGCGTACTTTATGCACGCTGTTCTTCACGACTGGCCCGATGCTCAAGCCACTCAGCTTCTCCAGAACACGAAGGATGCTATGGTCAAGGGTTACTCGAAGCTTTTCATCTATGATATTGTGGTGCCACCAACTGGTGCTAGTATCAGCCAGACTACTATGGATGTTCAGATGATGTCTCTGCTTTCTGCTTCAGAGCGTACGAAGAAGCAGTGGGAGGATCTTTTGGAAGGGGCTGGCTTTAAGATTGTCAACTTCTGGCCTGACCCTCAGCAGTATGAGATGCTTATTGAGGCCGAGGTTGCGTAAGAATTGGCATCGCTGGAATAAAGACTAATCATAACAAGAGAAGTAAATCAGTATTGCAAGCAGGAGAATTGATAGCTTGATCTAAACGCTCGGAGTACGTAATGTCTCGGTCCGTTGACGAGTGACATGAAGGTCAGAGAATTACTGTGTCTTATGTACCTGCACTGTTGTGTTAAGTTCTTCACCCAATCACCAGTGAGACTGCATGGTTTGTAGATCGCAACTCTTCTTGTTCCACATCTTTATCTTCAATATCTTTAGTTCATATCAACAAACGGACACTCTACTTTACGTACTTTGGCATAGAAAGAAGCGACTAGCGATCTTAACTGAAATCACTAGACTATTGTCGAAAATGCAACGGCATTTCCATGGAGGTATCAAAATCGCTGGTTGATATCACTCGAACCGCATACGCATTGAAATCTCGTCGATGAAATCATGACGCCACCAAAATAAATCGGGCTACCAGATCAAAGGCAGGGGTTTGGTGAGGGATCTAGGAGTCATATGAATTGCAATTACTCGACGGCGAAACCGAAGCACACATATCAAAAACCAGAACCATGACAGTGTTGTCTGCTTTATCACGGTACCAGCAAGAACCTCTACCTGGGGTACCTCTACACTTTGGAGAATTATGGCTCCACATTGCACGCCAAGACGAGTAACCTAATTAGTAAGTATAAAGCGTCCTACGATGTTGCTCTAGCCTCGCTTGATGCCATCATTATGCCAACGCTGCCCATGGCTGCGCTCAGGATCTTTAGGCCAGGAGAAGAAGCTGGTCCCCTGGAGAGAATGCTTCGCATCGCGGGTATCCTTCATAATACTGCACCTTTCAACTCCACCGGATATCCTTCTATTACTGTGCCTATTGGATTTGTGCTAGTTCTTGATGACGAAGCCGTTAAGTTGCCGGCGGGACTGCAAATTGTGTGCAAACACTTTGACGACTTGACATGTCTCAAGATTGCGGCGGCTTTTGAGAAATCTAAAAAATGGGACACTCTTCATTTTGGATTTGATTCTAGAGAAATAGAAGCAGTGAGATTAGCCTGAGTTGAAATATCCTGATCCTAGCTTTTCCCTTTGTCCGTAACCTGTATCAGTATCATCAGTAAGCTATTTTATTCAGTTCATAAAATCATTGACGAAGATGTTATAGTCCACAACTCTCGAAGCTTGACTCGAAACATACTGTTAGTAAGTCAAGTTTCCCATATCCCTTGTGAAAGCCTGTGTGCGTGCAGAGGCGATTCCGTCCGTGTATGGCGTGGTCTAGATTACGCCCTAGGTAGAGTACTGTAAGCCAGCAGTGTGAATACTGTCTGCATACTGTCTCCAACACTGATCAACCTCCAAGTCTCCACGTCCCCACTCATAATGCGGTCTGTCAACTAGATAACATACGGCAAAGAAAGACAATGCAGCGCTCAATATTTTCTGGGGATTTCTTACGATGTTTGAATGTCCTGAGAGCTTTGCCCTAGAAAGGAGTACATTGATTCGAGCTCTAGATCGGCCTAATTATGCCTGACTAGTAGGATAGAGCCCCATGGCGACTGACGACGGTGATGGATCCTCGTGCTGGTGACTAATGATGGAGATGATCCTTTGTCGGCTTGTCTTCCTCACTATAGACCTTGACGGTAGAAGAAGGTGCTCCATCTTGAAAGACTGTATCAATCTGTTCAAGAGACAGCCCGCGTGTCTCGGGAAAGAGGAAGTAGATGAGAGCGCCATATACCATAAGCAGAGCCACGAAAACAAAATAATACTTCCAGCCGATTGCGTCGAGTGCAATAGGATTGACAAAAACGTTGAAGATGACACCTATCAACATAGAAAGCCAAGCCAAACCCAAACCCTGACTTCGTAGATGATAGGGCCAGATCTCGACTGGGTAGGCTACCTGAAGAGGTGTACTGGGTAATGAAGTTAGTGAGTTGGCTTGCAAGACTTTTAGCTTGAGAAACAGGACTTACACTGCAATATCGTAGCCGGCAAAGTAGATGACAAGGAAAGGAACAACCGCCATTCCCACTGCTCGATGGCCTGACTGGGCAAAAGATCCAGAGCATGCAGTGATAACAATATAACTGACCAACATGATGGCAAAGGACAGAAGAAACAACTTGCGTCGTCCAAAGCGTTCTACAGCCATGGCGCCTGCAATGGCAAAAATCCAGTTCCAGATCTGGAGGCAGCCGGAAATAAGAGTCTGCTCTGTGACTGTTGTGAGGCCGACAGTATTCAAGACAAGGGAAAGGTAATAAGACACAACGCCATTACCAACCCACTGGGAGAAGATGCCCAGAGTGACAGTAATTGCAACGCGATGGAGGTTTGGCCTGGTCCTGAACATGTCGGCATACCCAGCTGTCCGGACCTCAGATGCATCGACCACGGCTGCTTGAATCTCCAACATCTGGGTTTCCACGATGGGGTCATCTTGGGTGGCGGAATGGTATGTTTTCAAAATTTCCCGTGCTTCTTCAACACGGTCCTTGGAAACAAGCCAGCGGGGACTTTCTGGGCAGGGAATAAGACCGATGAGTCCTACCAACGGGCATAGAAGCTGTAAGATGCATGGAACTCTCCACGCCCAGGAGGTTGTGTAGTTTCGAGTACCGAAAGTTGCCCAGGCTGCAATGGTAGCACCAATATAGAAGCCCGTGAAATAGAACGAGGTCAACACGCCACGGTACTTGGGGTGAGCGCATTCGGCTACGAGTAGAGGAACAACATTGCCAAAGACAGCACTGGGGAAGCCTAGAATAGCGCGACCGACGATAAAAACAGCGTCATTTGGAGCTGCGGTTTCGAGAGCTGTGCCGATGACGAGGGGGATGAATCCGAGGTATACAGTGAATTTGCGGCCGAATCGATCCGCCGACCATGCTGCAAATGGGATTCCAAGGCCAAAGGACACCCAGTAGATGGCGTTTATGAAACCAAGCCAGGCACCAGCGGGCTGGCCCATGAAGGACGTCCACTGAGGCAGTGCCAAGAGACCGTTACTCATCGAGCCATCGTAACCAACAGCCGATCCTAAGAGACTTAGTGTTAGTAAGACACATTTGGAGAATGAGAAGATCACATACCAAACATGGTCAGAAAGCCCAGGCTAAGCGTGAGCTTGGTCAGGTTGGGACTGCCGTGCCACGAGGCATCGCTCTGCGAAATAGCCACAACGTGATTGTCTTGTTTCTGGCGTGTATCTGGTTGACCCATTGTGGAGGATGAGAAGGTTGAATCAAAATTTAGTAAGATGAGAAAGATGCTGGATAGGAATTACTCTACAACGGGGAATTGCTCACTATTTAGAGTAAATCATGAGACACAACATATCATGAAGCTGGTATTATCATTCTGGCCTAACGTGGTCGAGACCCTTCAACTCCTTGGAGTTCCCCACTGATAATGATCCTCATGATGGACACCAGCCCCCATGGGGTCCCATGGGGTAGTGTTATCGAATCTCCTTGCGTCGAACCCCTTATCGTATCATGTATGACTCGTGGCTCGTGCATTTTCGGATATCTGCTTGTTTGGTGAGAGAACCAAGCAGACGGTAAAGTTGGAGATACCCCAAGTTCGAAACCTTGAACGTTATCAATTTAGTGCTCCAACTTTTGGCGGAGTAGCCTCATTGAGGACTAGGTCTCCAAATTTGCCAGATTATTGAGTTTAAAGTTTGATTCAGGCCAGGGTCGAGGCCCGCCTCGGGATGTGGCTTTTCTTTGGCTTACCAAGCACCTAGGAGCTGAGCATTATTTGTTCGCTGCCATATTCTACGAACAGATATGTAGAGTAGTTTGGTTCTCTTGTCTTCACGTATCAAGACTTTTGCAGCCCACCAGATACTTGGCTTCCTCTCCTACTGAACCAACATGGCATCAATCAACGTGGAAAAGATCTTGGCCCAGTTGACAGACAGAGAAAAGGTCTCTCTTCTCGCAGGTCAGTCCAGATGATATACTGCAATTAAGAACATGATACTCACCGTTGGAAAACAGGAATCGACTTTTGGCATACCAAGCCCTTACGCGACCATGGGGTACCAAGCCTGAGGCTCTCAGATGGGCCCAATGGCGTGAGAGGGACTCGTTTCTTTAACAGTGTTCCTGCGGCTTGTTTCCTATGCGGTACAGCATTGGGAGCTACGTTCGACAAGGATCTGATATACCAAGCGGGTCTGCTCATGGCAGGTGAGGCAAAGGCGAAAGGTGCCCATGTCATCCTTGGGCCTACTATCAATATGCAACGAAGTCCTCTGGGAGGCCGCGGATTTGAGTCATATAGCGAGGATCCCACCTTTGCTGGTATGCTTGCAGCAGCCTTGATCAATGGTATCCAGGAAAAAGGCATCGCTGCCGCCGTCAAGCATTTTGTCTGTAATGACCAGGAGCATGAGCGCAATCGCGTTAACTCAATTATCACCGAGAGGGCCTTAAGGGAGCTATATCTGCTTCCTTTCCAGATCGCGATCCGAGATTCAAAGCCAAAGTGTATCATGACGTCCTACAACAAGGTGAACGGCACACACGTGGCTGAGGACAATTACCTGCTAAACGAGGTTCTGCGTCAAGAATGGGGATGGGAGGGATTGATCATGAGTGACTGGTAAGTAATACGCCACAGCTGATACCACACACTCTTTCTATGGTCATACTAACCACCATCCTGCAGGTTCGGCACATACTCTACCTCGGAGTCTCTCAATGCGGGTCTCGATCTGGAAATGCCGGGTCCCTCCAAGTGGCGTGGTGAGGCAGCCTTGCTTGCTCATTCTACCCACAAACTAGGACCAGACACACTCGATGACCGCGTAAGAGCAGTCTTGACACTGGTTAAGCAATGTCAAGCATCTGGAGTACCGGAGAATGGTGCAGAGGAGACGCGCGACACGCCCGAGACTGCTTCCCTTTTGAGAAAGCTCGCAGCCGACTCAATTGTTCTCTTGAAGAATGAGAATAACCTTTTACCATTGAGCAAGAACGAGCGGGTAAGATCCCATCCAAAAGACGTGTTTGTAATCAATATACTGATATGACCTATGATAGACTCTCGTTATAGGGCCCAACGCTAGAACAGCTGTATACTGCGGCGGAGGTTCTGCGGCACTTCGGCCCTACCATGCCATCTCCCCTTGGGATGGAATCTGCAACAAGATTGGCGACGAAGCCACCTTTACCATCGGTGCACACTCGCATAGGGAGCTGCCAGATATGGCGAGAATCCTGCGACCATCTCGAGATGCAGACAGAAATGGCGTTACATTTTCCGCCTACAACGAGCCCCCTGCATCAGCCGAGAGAACGGCTCTCGACGTGCTGGAGTTTGAGACTGCCAATATGATGTTCATGGACTACAACAACCCGGCTCTGAACGAGTTGTGGTACGCCGACATCGAAGGCTATCTAGTCGCAGATCAAGACGGCGAGTTTGAGCTTGGTCTTTGTGTCTATGGATCAGCTCAGGTCTTCATCGATGGAGAGCTGGTAATCGATGTCACTGAGAATCAGCGTCAGGGCTCCGCATTCTTGGGATGCGGTACGGCAGAGGAAAGGTGTACCAGGCGCCTACGCAAAGATCAAGTCTACCATGTCAAACTATCTTTCGCCAGTGCACCAACCAGCAAACTGAAGCCCCAAGGAGTCGTTTTTGGTGGCGGTGCAGTCAAACTGGGAGGTATATGGAAGATTGACCCCCACCAAGAGGTCGCGCAAGCTGTGGAGCTTGCCAAGGATTTCAACCAGGTGGTGCTGTTCCTCGGCTTGAATCAAGATTGGGAGGGCGAGGGCTTTGATAGAGAAAGCATGAAGCTTCCATCAAACCTAGATCAATTGGCCGAGTCTCTTCTGCAAGCCAACCCGAACACAGTTATTGTCATGCAATCAGGTACGCCTGTGGAGATGCCTTGGGCCAACCAGGCTCAAGGCTTGCTACATGCTTGGTATGGTGGAAACGAGACCGGCGATGCAATCGCGGATGTGGTATTCGGCGATGTGAACCCTAGTGGCAAGCTCTCACTGTCATTCCCAATCCGAAACCAAGATAACCCCGCCTATCTCAACTTCCGCAGCGAGGCTGGACGCGTCCTCTATGGAGAAGATGTTTACATGGGATATCGGTGGTATGACGCGCTGGAGAAACCTGTGGCGTTCCCATTTGGATTCGGTCTCAGCTATACGACGTTTGTAATGTCGAATCTGTCGTTATCTCAAACTGAGAGTGTCTTGTCTGTTGAAGTTACAGTCAAGAACACGGGCGATAAAGACGGCGCCCAAGTTGTGCAGGCTTACATTGCCGCTCATATACCCTCTATTAATCGCCCGGTCAAAGAGTTGAAAGATTTCGCCAAGCTATTTGTCAAAGCTGGGCAGTCTCAGCAAGTCAAGATGAGTCTGCCCATCAAGTACGCCTGTAGCTTTTTCGATGAGCGCAAGAACCAGTGGTTATGCCAGCAAGGCCGGTATACTTTGTATGTTGCTGATAGCAGCAGTTTCCAACCCGGACAAGTCCCCAGTGTGGAATTTGAAGTCGGCGAGACGTTTTGGTGGTCAGGCGTCTAGACTCATGCATGGCGATGGTTGGCTATATATGCTGAATATTAATTCGTGAATTTCATCACAAAGATAGACCTTCTAGTCAAAATGCGAGCTTTCGCTAAGTAGAATGAAGAGTCATTATAATCCAATGTTCACAAAAAAAGAAACCTAGCATTCTTGGTGGAAAAACGTATGAGGTCTTCAGCGCAGTAGGATATGTGGGGTCTAAAAGGGTCTGGACTTCTGGACTCTCTAGAGTGGACTGCAATACGAGATTATGTAAACTGCCGAGTAATTACAACCGGCCCGGAATGCAGATCCCATAGGTCAAGTCGGTCAAATGTAGTTAGACAGGCTAGGAAAGATGAGAACGGCCAATGGTTCAGATCCAACAGTCAAGGGTTCATAACCAACGCTTGCAACCAACAACCAACAACCAACATGCAGTTCTTGCAAGCGATCCAACCAACTGTCAACTATCGTATCAACAGTGGGGTCGTAATGTTAGGCTCCATCAGGCCTTGCATGCCACGATGTAGTCTTATACCGCGCCTCCCTCCCAGTACTAACGCCTCTCCAGAATCCCTCCTCAACTTCCCCGTCTTCACATTACGCTTCCAAGATGTACATCTTCAAAGTCGCTAGAATTGCTTGTCTACTCTCCTCATTCTCTGCTGCCACTGGTCAGAATTAGCGACCCTTCTCTTCGGCTTCTTGCTTACTCCTATAGTTACAACAACTGTCACATATAACGGGATCTTCGAAGACGTCACAACTTCTGTCAAAGAGTTTGCTTGCTGGAATGGCAAGGAGGGTAGTCTCATTGAAGATCAGGGCTGGGAGGACTTATCGGATTTGCCGTTTGTGATTGCCGGCTATGAGGGCGTCGATGGACCAGACTCTCCATTGTGTGGTACTTGCTGGGTACTTGAGTATGAGGGCCGCAGCCGACCAATGATTGTCATCGACAGCGCAAAATCAGGGTTCGCTACGGATATTAAGACTATGAACTCACTTACGGGTGGTAAGGCTACAAAGCTTGGTAGGGTTAATGTTACTGCTATTCAGTCGCCTGAACTCTTCGACTGTGGCATTGGGCCCGAGCCGACGGAAGAAGACCTTGAGAACGTGAGAGGCGGTAATTGGTACTCGACCTGGTTCTATGATTTTTTTCAGGAACCTGCATATAAGGAATATTCGGGATGGGGGAATATGAAGTCTAAGTAGTGTTAGCAACGAACATTCAACCTGCTTGATAGAAGCACCATGCTTTATACTAATTCTATTAATCTGACATTATTACATCAATTACAAGCACTATGTTCTACGAAACATGAGATTTCCACATAACAGTACTAAGTAATAAAATTGTAGAATTACACGTTAGGTAAGCTCCACAAAAAGTCCCAGGACCTGTCATCTGGCTCAGATAAGCCAGGATCATCGGTTGAAAAGCCGAAGGGAGCTATGCTAGGATCAAATGGCAGAGCAAGCCAGTCATCCACAGCCGGCATCGGCATATCTCCAAGATCATCATCTCCTTGCGGTACGCTACTATCAAAGGTCCATTGAGAACTTGGATTCACTGGTAGTATCCCTCGAGGGACAGATGTTGGGACCATACCCTGCCTGAACCTCTCTAGATGCATGTCCAGCAACTCCCCATAGCGAGAAGCCAAATGCATCTCGTCGAGACTGCTAGCTCTCAAAGCTTCTATACACCTCTCTAAGACACCAAGAGACGTTTCTAAATCTGTGGTACGGGTCCCGAGGCTGAGAGCCTTTAGGAGGAGTATAGAAGCCATGATAATGCGAAGAAAGACTCGGACAGGACAGTAGCGGAGTGAACCAGCTTCGAATAGTCTATTGACTGACTCGAGGGCTTGGCATGACGAATCAATGACTTCTTTGATGAATGAGTAGTCTGTTGCCGTGATGGACGATTGTAGAACGTCGGTATCAATCGAGTTGGGCGGTCTCCCGCCAAGGACCCGATCAACGGCGGCCTGGATGCCAAGTGAGTTCATGAAAGCCCGAAGGTAATTAAACTCAATTGACAAATCCTCGTATGCATGAGACGACAGAGCTAAAACGACAGATGCTTAGTACAAGATGATCTCGAGAAAGAAGGTGGAATATGCGCACTCTCTTGACGGAGGTAAGTTGTCCTCCACCCCGTTAGCTGTTGCTGAAAGTGTTTAATGATGTTCACATATCGGCAACTGCTAAGAATCTCTCGAATTCCCACTGCCGATGGACACAGAACGTCTATGATTGTGCGTATGAGAGTGGTCAAGTCAAGCCATGCTGTTAATGAATCACTTTGTCCATCTCTCCTGGAAGGCTCTGACATGAAGCGCGAGACAGAAGTCGGCATCATAGAAGGACATCCTAGTCGACTGGATTGTTGCTCAAGAAAGATATAAAGCAGATCGCGTAATCGTGTTTGCTCCGCTTGTAAGCCTGGAGGCTGTGTGGATGCGGTGTCACTGTCAACCCTATCGCCGCTATCGCAGAGTCCAAGCTCAAGAGCCAAAGACTGTGCACAGCCGAGAAGCATCCAAGACATACGATCAGAAGTCTTGGCAGGGATGATAACATCTCGCAACCACTGGGCTTCATTATCGTCAGTGACGTCTGCCTGGTTGCCGAACTGATCATCCCGAGGATCCGAATCTGTGAGTAGAAGAGACGAGTCCCAGCCATCAGCAGCGGGTGGTAAGTGTATTGCTTGTGGATGCCATTCGATGATCAGTAGAAGAGCCTCGATAGAGCCTCTTGTTCTTGTCTTTGCTTTGGATCGTTTTTCTTGACCAAAAATTATTCTCATTATGAGATGCTGACAATGTTCCCACAGGCGATGATGGACAAGAGTGCTTCTGGCGAGGCCACCAGCGCCCTCTAAGATGTGGTATCGGGATGAAATCATTAAGATGACACAGCACAATAGAGGCTCTTGTGTGATTAGCTTGTAGTGGTTTTCGTGGCTCAGGTCAAAGCCTTTGGATACCGGAGACAATGCTGACAAGTTTTGCTGGAACCTATCAACCGGGAGAGCATTGTTAAAATTAGTCGTTCCTTCTTTCTCTCTTCTTCTTTAACGGTGGTACTCACAAGTCAACATAGGCTACTGCCTCTTCGGCGGTGAACCATCCCATCTTGACAAAGCGGAACGAACGCCATATCGCCAAGGTATTTGCAGGGGCGGGAGAGAAGCGAATAGGCCTAGATGTTCTGACAGAGGAAGTTGTTCCGGGAGTCAGTGTATCTCCCGTGTGATGCAGGGCATGCCGTGATGTGGGCTGCGGGTTGTTGGGGGTAGTTCCATCCTTCTTGGCGTGCTCAATCGCTGGCTGGAACAGAAGCCGTAGTGCGTCTTTGCCGTTCGAAACAAGTGTTCTCATAACACTGTCTGTAAGATCGCCAGCGTGTCCCGTGGAGCCGATAGACGGCGATGTTCCGTTTACGGCAGTTTGCTGTTGTGGTTGAGATAGACCTTGCGCCACTGAATTATTGACTGAAAGAGGAAGATCCGAGTCTTCTTGTGGGGGCAGCGTCAAGTCATTGTTGTCGCTGAATAGCTGCGACGGCTCTTGAGCAAGAGGATCCGAGACCTCTTGGCCCAGATTAGCTGGTATCGGCGATGAGCTTTCTCTGGCAGTGCCATCATTAGAGCCGAGAGTTACTTAGAAACGCGGTCGGGTTAGCAAGGGGAGCGACAAAACCCAATGGTAGACAAATACCTTCTTTCGAAGATGCCCTTCTGCTACCAGTCTTATTCCGCTTTCGATGAGAACGCTCATCGCTGAATATACATCCTTTGGCTTCTCTCTGACATCTCAAGCAAGACACGCCAGGAGTTTCGACCACGCATCGGATCTTCTTCTTCCGACACAGTTCACAGGCCTGGTAGCCCCGGCGAAAATCCCGGACGCGTCGTCCTCGCGGGGGCCCATTATTACTGGGGAAAGTGGGCTGGGTTTGAGCGTCAGCGTCCATTGATAAGGGATGTGCTCTTCTGGACGAGGGGAGTCGCCTGTTGGTTAGTTCTCTGGAAATCCTTTCATTCCGAGAGGAGGCCGGAAAGTGGCGGATGGTGACGGATTTAAGTATTTTGCGACTTAGCATCAGGTTGACGACGTACACGGTTCCTGGTAGCGACAGGGCTTAATTTCAACGATCTAACTGGTCAGCTTTCATTTCCCCGCGCTGATCGGCGCCCCTAAAAAGAAGCTAGGTTGATTAGCGTTGGCTCGTGTGCCAAGATGCATCTACGTACCGACGTATCTCTGGTCCGGGGGGTTAACGACCTCGCATAAGACGTGCTAGACTACTTTATCCAATGATACTTAAACACGAAACATTAAATCAAACACTTTGTCGAGTGTAGTTACTACAGATGCCGTCTAGCTGTTATCAATTGTAAATATTAAGGCTTTAGTAGAACCCATCTAGAGCGAACGAATCATTCACCAAAGAAGCAGACAATTCATCCAACAAGTTCTCGTCAAGTGCGGGTAAATCCAGCGACATGCCAAGCGAACCGCCATCCGACGATAAGAAACCTCCAAGGTTATCTATACTTGTTAGCCATAGCATTAACAAGATGCGCCTTTAGTACACACCTTTAGACTTCAAAGTGCTGAACTTGGTCCGGTAATTCCAGAGCGTATTAACAGCCTGCTGTGCAGATGGATCTTGTAGCCTATAGTAGTCCAAGATCTCTAGCACTTTATTCCATGATGACTTTGCGGGCATCTGGTCGAGATCAACATGAAGGTCGGAGAGTAAACTGGCCGCAACCACAACGATGGCGGACCCGAAAGTCACTAACATCTTGTTAACAGTGTACCAAGTAGGGGTCGAGTGTCTTACTGCGGACGGAGTGCCAGGCGGTTGTAAATGCTGAGGTTTTCATATTCGTATGCAACAAATCGATGACAGCATAAGCTATGGACACACACAATAGATTGATGTCCTTGGTGGCATTTCCACGAAGTAGCGATGCAGGTGAGACAAGGTTGTCCGAATTCATCTGTCCGTGGAACTTGATTGAGTTCACAAGGCCTGGCCTCAAAAGCAGCAATCTGACGTAGAGCGTTCTGAGGGAGTCCCTATCAGCAAAGGATTAGATGGATTTGTCATAATATGCCCTTTACCGTTCTTCCAAAAACTGCGCCTGTGCTCGAAAGAGGCTACTCGGGCCTGGCGAGTCCGAACAAGATTCGCTTCTTTTGAGATGCGATGTTAGGTCCTCGAGGAAACTGTCTATCCTGGAACATAGCTCCGGAACCTCCCCCAGATATCGACTGTACAAGGCAACCGAGCTGTTGTCAGAATGTTCTTCGATGTCGGAGTATAGCCGCTCCAAGATATCGGTACAGATGAAGACGCAAAGCTTCGCGTAGTTACAGAAACATGACACGCTTGAGGGCAGATTTTCAGGTTGTTCATCGGTGATGTCGCTGATGCGACCCAAGTAGCGAGTGCGATATTCGGGGTGGATGTACAAGTCGGCCTCATGCTGAGTCTTTTCATACTTGTCGGGCATCTCAGAAGCCTCCTCAAGAGCGATCTTGCCGAACATTTTGAAGGATGTTTAAAAGGTTGAGTAAAGTTGTCAAAAGTGTTAGTTGAGAAGATGATATAACCGAAGTATGATAATGGATCGTAACGAGAACAAATTGACCAGCATGTCTATGGGCTGGTCCTTATATACATATTTATCAATTGATTGAAACTATAGGATTTATGAATATCAAACCAATTTTTGTTCATTCTAATGTCCGTTTTAGTGGTCGAACCGCCCCGTCTTCTTCGGGGGATCCGGGGGATTGGTACGTCGCTACCAAATTTACGTCATTATCGGGGGATTAACGGGGAGGACCATCGGGGGATTCGGGGGTCAACAATCTTGACCCACTTCCTGTCCCACTCTTTTAGAGATAATTATGGTAGATATCATCGATAGAGGTGGGCAATATCCACTAGAAGACAGTATTCTGTAATCAACAGCATTAGAATGCAGTGAGGTTAGACCCTCGTTACCTCACTTAGGTAGGGCCTGGAGACCAGCCTTGGCCCGTGCGTCGGTCCCCCTGTAAGCGCCATGCCTTAGGCACAGGGTAGCCGGGTGTGCTCATCATAATCTAGGCGAAGCCATCATCGCTGCTTGCGGCTGTGTAGTGCACAGGTTGAGGCATTCGGGGTTCACTTTTTAGTGTTGATAAGGTCTTTCTCTGAATACTTGCAATAGGATCCTATGTCCAAAAGATTTGCGCACGTGCGGAGCTAACACTCTGGGATGACCTCAAAAGTGGTTGGTACTTAGTTTCTCAAACATAAGAGAGAAGCATAGGCTATGAATGTGAAGAAGAACAGACGATGTTGAGACAATTCAAAGAAGCCAAACTTATGAATAGAATATACGAAGCCAAACAAGATCCATAGAACGAAGTATTTCCATGCCGTTTTCATCCAAACATCTCAACCTCCTACGTAAGGTAGCGGAAGTTCTTGTTCTTATCGCCAAGCTCTGTAACATCAACAGCCATGTCGGCCTCGACGGTGCCATACTCGCGATCTCGTCTCTTGTTCTCGCGCTCCAACGCAAAATGTAGACCTAGCCCAAGGATGGAAATGACGCCGGTCAAACCACAGCCAATAGCAGTACCTCGAAGGTAAAGAGGCCTAGGTTAAGCATTTTTGTCAGCTGAGGAGCTCTAATAGGCATTGAACGAGATTGCTGGGGCTGGAAAAGAGGACACTTACCCGTCAGAACTGGGGAAAACGACACTACTAACAAACGAAGAACACTGGCCAAAGGTTGCCAAGATCGCTAATCCAGCGCCCTTCTTTGAGTCTCCTCCCTGATTGTTCAGTAGCCAGGTGATGTTAATGCATAGCGCAGGAAACACGCCACAGGAAGCTAGAAAGATGGCAGCATAACGAGTTGCCTTTTTAGACTCATCCTGAACAACAACTAACATGAGGTAGCCAATAAAGCCAATGAAGGCACTACCGCTCACGATATATCCTCTCTTGCCAAACTTATCGCTTACCAAAGCTGCCGCCACGCAGCAAAGGAAGGCTAAAAAGTATGGGGGTGCAGTGAGCCCCTGTGCAGTAACGGACGAGTAGCCCATATCGCGAACGATGGTGGGAAGAAAGTTGGAAAGGCCGGCGAAGGAATAGTTGCAGCAGAAATGAATGACAGTATGGATGTAGTTCTGGTAGTCTGTCAAGCCAGCAAAAATTTGGTTCCAACGAACTCCAGTCTTCTTGGTACGATCGCGGACTTGTAGTCTCTCGACAGCGTAGGTAGCATCTTGTTCAGATAGGTACTTGGCCTTATCTGGAGAGTCGGCTAGGAAGAACCAGACCACAATCGAGAAAAGAACAGTCGGAGCTCCTTCTACAATACCGGACAAGTCAAAATCTGCGAGCCAGAGAATTGCACCTGCCATAGGGGGAGCTTTACGTACCAATGATGAAGAGATATCTCCAAGGCTCCATTGAACCTTTGATATGGGTGATTCCGTAGGCCAACGCCGACGCAAAGCAGTTGGCCAATGGCGACATTCCTAGAAGGAGAGAAACTCGAAAGCCTAATTCCTTGCGACGGTAAAATAGAGAGAGAAAGTATGGTGCACCGGCGCCAAATGCTGCCTCGAAGATTCCAAGGAGCGCTCGGGTAGCAATGAGTCCGCCGAGGTTCTTTGCGGCACCAGAGCACATGGCGGCAGTTCCCCAGCTAGACGACAACATCTGTTAGTCCCCATACAAAGTCGCCTGCAGGATTGTATCAAGGTAGACTTACAGTACGCAAAGAGTGGCTACATATTTGCTAGCCGGTAGAATCTTCCAAAACAGATTCGTCCACTCGAAGCAGACGTAGCAGATATAGAACGAGTTCAGAACCCAGGACCATTCAGAGTCGCTAAGACCCAAATCGTCCTTCGCGCCAGCGGCTTTGGCGTTTCCGATATTTCCTCGATCGAGATAGGATAGGACGTATAGGCAGCAGACGATGGGAAGAAGACGACGATCAAACTAGACGATACTTAGCAAATCAATCGTGTTGCGACTTTCATAGGTAGCTTACTGTGTTTTTGATGCGCGTGTTAGCCTCTTCAGGAACTTCAACGCGCCGTGTCTCTTCGAACTCTGCTGCATGTTCGAGTTCCTCTGCGTTGAGGGACATCTTGCGCTCAGGGTCTGACTGATCCATGGTGATGAAATACGAGATTGTGATAAAAATGAACTGGGATGGAATGAAGCTTGATGATCGTAGAAGTTCAAAAAGGATATGTTCGAGGATCTAGGTGGGTTTTAGTAGCTGGCAGATCGCGTATCACTTTCACAGTGTTTTGACTTTGCAGACCATAGATGCCGTCAGTCTCCGGAGTCAAGTTTCGTAGCTCGCAAATAGGGGCATCTGATCTCGGTCAAGATCCTTCCCGAGCAAGATGCGGGGTCCCCGCATACCCCGGATTTTACTCAAAACATCCGGGGAAGCTTTCTTGGAGTTCCGGCAACGCAAGCTTCGGATCGTCAATATCCGGCACTTTCCACCGATTTCCGAGGAGCTCCATCAATATCCGGACCTCAACCAGCGACGAACCTTTGTATGTCCCTCCAGAATCAATGTATATAATATCTTCATCAGAAGCTATCTCTTTGTCTGTTCATCATCCATCACCTCATCACTTCATTTTAACACACACATCAAAACCAATCACCCCTAGAATAACAATGTCCAAGTCTATCGTCAACACCACCCCTTACCCCTTCCAGTTCAAGGCTCCAGCCGTGGAAAAGTCTGGAAAGCCCGGAAAAATCGTGGATGTAACGGCCACTCTGAAAAATGTCCGTGGCAAAATCCCATCAGTTCAAGCCTCAGCTCTTCGTACCATGATGCTAGAAGCACACAACGATCCCACAAAGATCCTTGCCCACTGCTGCAGCTATGATGGTCTCTCATCACGACTTGTTGAGGAAGCAGGTTTTCCAATGGTCTTTCTTGCTGGCTATCCTGTGTCTAGTGCCTATGGCCTACCCGACACTGGATACATCGCTATGGCTGAGATGTGCGATAAGATCCAAGAAGCTGTCCGACAGGTTTCTGTTCCTGTCATGGCCGATGGAGATACAGGCTATGGCAGCCCGCTCAATGTGAAGAGAACCGTGGAGAGCTATGCCCATGCTGGCGCTGCTGGAATTATGATTGAAGATCAAACTTGGCCAAAGCGTAAGTTCTCCAACAGCTTCCCCCTTGTTGTAACTGTCCCAAGCTAACTCCATCAGGATGTGGTCATACCAAGGGAAAGTCTGTCGTGTCTCGCGGTGAAGCATATGCCCGCATCCAGGCAGCTTGCGATGCTCGAGATCAAGGCAAAGACATCTTCGTCCTTGCACGAACAGACGCTCTGATCCACGGGTGGGAAGAGGCTTTGAGCCGTGCCAAGGAGTTCAAGAGGATTGGTGTCGATGCTGTTTTCGTTGAGGCTCTGCCTGATCGCGAGTCCATGCGAAAATGTGTGGAGGAGGTTGGCATCCCTACCTTTGCAAACAGTAAGTCACTTTCCATGTCCTTAACTCTCATTCCATCGTCGTGAAACGTGCTAATTGGGTTTTTTTAGTTATCGAAGGAGGAAAGACAGAAAACCTGTCTGCAAAGGACCTTGCCGAACTAGGGTTCTGTGCTGTGGCCTATCCCTGGACGCTTGTTGCCGCTAAGCTCAAGAGTATCCGCGAGACTTTGGAAGAACTCAAGAAGAGTATGACTGTTGGAAAGCCGCCTCTTATCCTTTCATATAGTGAGGTTTGCGAAGGTGTTGGTTTTAACAAGTACTGGGACCTGGAGGATAGGTATAAGTTCAAGGACGATGGTCTGGTAAATGACACTACGAACGGCCATGCTTAAGTGCAACATTTAGTCAGTTAGATAACTAGGGTATTATACGACAGGAAGGTAGTCTATAAATTACTAAAAGCCTACAAGATACCTTATCGTGTCTACTATATGTCTGAGCTTGATCTGGCTCTCTCAGATATCCAGTAAGATTTCTATATGTGTGACTAAAACGCCATGTCATTCCTCCAGGTCAAGTTCACGATGAAATGATTTTACTTGAAACTGGCCTTATGAAACAAATGTCTGCAGTTGCGCATAAACGACGCATGTATCACCCACACGGATCTCGGGAGTCAAATCAAGATATCACTATCTTACACCGGTGTGTTGCCTACTTACTATCAGGTTCATCTGCAACCTCAACCATACTCAGCAGATCTGACACGCCTTGTGGGTCTTGCTCAATGTTTTAACATCAATTGTTGGTCTATTACGAACCAGGATCTGATATCTGCCCGAAAGATGAGATCTCAGCAAATCATATCGGCTTACAAGATCCACGGGACATATCGAAATGCGCTCTATGCGCTATTATCACTCTCGCCATCCTTTAATTTGGAATACTTGCCATCAACAGCAATAGTCTCGATCTAATAACGATCTCCAACGTGTCCATGACAAATTATTCGGATGATAGAAACAACGTCAAATCTTGATGAGGGTGGTAGATGCTAATTTTCAGCTATGACGCCATGACCCGTGTTCATCAGGTATATCCGTCGCTGAAAAAAAAGTGAGGAAAATTACAACGCTAGAGCGTCACACAATCAAAGCAATTAATCATCTCCGTTAGTATTACGTAGTAGGCTTTACAGCCACCAAAAGGAGAGGTGCAGACGGCGAATCAGGACGGATAACGAAGTTCCGTCATTGCAACGGTAAAGGCGCGAAAGCGGGAGTGCGGTCACCATTACTACTACTCAGGATGCGTCGGCCTTAATTTTAGAATAAGGTCCTGCCTTCAACTATGATAAAGAACACTATTTTTTTTTTCAGCGGTCACTATTACGGGCACGGGATGAGCCTAATTGCAAAAACCACCACCTTTTCTACGCTAAAATCATTTGTATTTCTGTTGTGTCGAATGAAAGTAGCCTTGCAAATCAGATCTTTAGGGTGTGTCAGAATTTAGCATAAAGCGTCTTGAGTGAGCCAATGACTGCATAAATTTGAAATACGCTTAGTGCTTACACCCGCTTGCCAACGTTGGCATTTCCTACTACACCCGCATACTGGATTTGGAATACGAATAACATAGAGCAATTGAGGAGATCTGTCTAGCCTTCGCAAACTATATAACATTAACTTGTCCCGTCCATTAATGCAGGATCTTGTACTTCAGACACTCAATTTACTTCACTCTTCTACCTAAACACAACATCGTTCCATAATGATTCCTGCTCGCATCCTCCTCGTTCACGGCGCTCTAGCCGATGGCTCTTCCTGGTCCAAGGTCATCCCAACTTTGTTAGACGCAGGTCACAACGTCACTGCTGTCCAGCAACCTCTGACGAGCCTCCCAAACGACATTGCAACTGTGAAAGAAGCAATCCATACCCTCAATAACGAGAATGAGGTTCCTATTGTCGTCGTTGGCCATTCATTCGGAGGCTTTTCAATCACGAACGCGGCTACCGATGAGCCCAATATCAAATCTCTAGTTTACGTCATGGCTTTTGCCCCTGATGAAGGCGAGACCGTCACAGAGCTCGGCAAAAACTACACTACACTTGAATCGAACAAGCTCTTCTACCCTGATGCTGCTGGGCGTCTTTTGCTTTCCCAACCGGCTTATCTGAAGTACTTTGCCCCTGATGTCGACACTTGTGAGGCAAAGGTTCTCGCCGCTACTCAGGGTCCTTTTGACGCTACGAGGTTTGAATATCCTTCTGGCAAGCCTGCTTGGAAACAGGTCGAGAACAAGCACTACATTGTTGCGACCAAGGACCAGATTATTCAGCCTGAGTTGGAGGAGTTCTTTGCGAAGCGAATTGGCGCTAAGAAACATGTGTTGCAAGGCGCGAGTCATGCCGGTCTTTGGAGCCGAGGGAAAGAGGTAGCAGATGCCATTCTCGAAGCGGCTCGAGGAAGTTAGGTTCTCATCAAAGCGAATGGCCCAGCTGCTCGGATTTACTAGACTTCGTATTCGGGGTCTTGGTCAGCTCATGGATAGGGTGGAAACACAACATCCCGAGATGACAGATAGAAACTGCCTTACAGAGAAGCCTTTTAAGGCTTGTGTTAGATAGAACTGTGCGAGGAAGACGTATTTTAGCTTGGTACTCTATGTATCAGACTTGCTGCCCTTCAGCACAACCTTCTCTCCAATCTTCAGCTTTCGTGAAAAGAATTGTCTGCCCTTACCAACAAGTTTTCCATCGTTTTCAACTTCTGACAACAACTGACCTGTCCCGGTCGTGATATTAAGAGCATTGCCCAATTTGCTCGTGATCGTCGCAGTCGTCAAAGCACCGTCCTTCCACTCAGTATCAACCACAAATCCACCCCTTGCAACAAAGCCCTCGAACTTTCCATCCTTAGAAGAGGGCATCAAAGCAGGCAAAAGTTGAATCAAGCCATTGTGGCTGGAAAGAACTGACTCTGCGATAGCTGCACAACCACCAAGATTTCCGTCCATCTGGAAGCCAGCCGGTGGGCCCATATCAAGTAGGCTATCGTAAGTAAGGTTGTACAAGAGATAGTTGAGATCGGACTGTACTTCTTTGCCTTGGTGAAGTCGTGCTCGTAGGGCTGCGAGCCAGGCACGAGACCATCCGATGTTGCCGGCGCCGTGTCTACCAAGTAGTAAGTACCATCTCCTTTGCAAGCCTTCTATATACTTACGAGTTTCGTCTATCCACTAGCTCCTTGGATCCATCCCAGACTTCTTCGTCCTTGGGAGTGATTTCTGACCCAGGATATAGGCCATAGAGCGGGGAGAGATGGCGATGTCCCGGATCATCCTCCTGAAAATCTTCAATCCATTCCATCAGAAGGCCAGTTTTGTTCGAGACTTCGAGGGGTCGTAGTTGCTTCCTGAGCGACTTTGCTGTCGCGACCAGTTTGTCTTGTGGTTTACCCAGGACCTTGGCTATCTGCGCAAAATTATCGAATAATTCTCGTAAGATGGAATTGTCCATCGTGGGGGAAATTGTCATAGCTCCTGAAGTACTTCCGTTCTTATACGAAGCTTCGGGTGAGACGGACGGATTCGTCACCTTCCATCCCTTATAGTCGGTTAAGAAGTCCTCGTAAAACGTGACTGCATCCTCGAATAGGTAATAGCTCTTCTCCAAGAACTTCTTATCCCCGGTATATAGGTAGTGATCGTAGACATGTTGGAGAAGCCAAGCGTGACCCATTGGCCAATAGGATCCTTGTGCGTAGATATCCTGAGGAGCTGCATCTCCCCAGATATCGGTGTTATGATGGGCTACCCATCCGCGGGCTCCATACATCTTGTGTGCCATTACTTTACCTGTCTTGTGCATAAGCTTCATGTGAGTGAATAGCGGCTCGGTAAGTTCAGCTAAATCTGTACGTTTGTTAGTGATGAGCAAAATTTCGTACAAGCATTGGACTGGGAGCTCGTACTTGTAACCTCAGCTGGCCAATAGATCATCTGAATGTTGATGTTGATGGTATATTTAGAGCCCCAGGATGGATCTTGAGCATTATTCCATATTCCTTGAAGCGTTGCTGGCAAAGTGCCGGGTCGTGAAGACGAGATAAGCAGATACCGCCCAAACTGGAAATAGAGAGAAATGAGTTCAGGATCAAAGCTTCCATCACCGAGGGCTTGGCGTCTTTTTGAGGTGGTCTTCTCTTTGACTTCGTCGCTAGAAGAGCCGAGGGTTAGGTTGGCTCGTTGGTATAGCTCTCGGTAGTCGTCTACGTGTTGGCTTCTGAGCTCAGAGTATGAAGAATCTCCAGCCTCTTCAAGGGTTCTCCGGACTACAGACAGAGGGTTCTTTTCTCGGACTGTCGTGCGTGCATCAAGATATATCCAAGCCTCGTCAGCGCCCTTGACCACAATCTGATCACCAATCTGTCGTTTAGTTCCACCCGAAGTGACAACGCGAGCGCCAAATGCAGCCTTGATCTGGTTGGAATTGAACTCAGTAACGATAGTGTCTGAATTCTCTGCGTAGGTCTTTTCGGCAAATCGGTTTTGTTGGTTTGAAGGACGCTGGAACTTGATGTAGAAGTTCAAAGCTCCTGACTTTGATGCTGTGAGTCGAATAGCAAGCGCATCTGCAGGTTTGCTCGCGAGATACTCGCGTGCGTATGACACACCATTGGCTTCGTAGTAGACCCCAGCCGTTCCATCGTCAAGTTCTAGCCATCGTTCATACTTCGAGGAAGATCCTTGGTCTTGGAAGTAGATTTGGAAATCGCCCACTGGTTGATACATGCGCATGCTTGAGGGTACACCTGAAAGGCCGAGATTGGCTTCGAATGTGGCACTTTTGACATCTCCCTGTCCGAGAAGTGACTGCACCTTTGAAAGCGTATCCTTTGCGTCCGGATTCAGTCTGTCTAGAGCAGTACCAGACCATAGTGAGTCTTCGTTGATGTACACGAGCTCAGTTGCGACAGTGCCCTTCACCATTCCTCCCAACCTCCCATTGCCGATGGGTAGAGAATCATTCCACACAACACCAGGAGTGTCATACCATAGTCTTGACGGCTTTGACTTTGAATCTGGGGGTGTTACGGTGAGACAGTGGGCCACAACTGATAACAGGCCTGCGAATAACAGAATGTTACGCATGGCAACTAATAAAGCCGGAGAAACCGCACTCTGCGTTATTGTCCGTTCAGTAGAGAGCGCTGCAAAATCTACTGAGATGAGTTGAGGTATCGCCTATTCATATAAGTGCCTTGGTCAATTGGGTCATTTCTACGGACTCATTTTATTGGTGGAACCGCGAAGCTAATTTGGGAGAATGTTTTCCGACAACAGGCTAAAATGCAGAATGAGGGGAAGCATGAGGATCGTCAGAAGTTATTCCTTTACAACGTCACGAACCCCCGCTAAAGAGAAGAAACTCAGAACAAATTCTGTTATATCCCGTCGGTTGCATGTATCCTGGTCATCTGGTTGCTGGTGTACACTTTTTAATTATCCGGCGGGAAATTACGATCTGAAGACCATGATATATCCCGCCCGGCCGGGTTCAGGGCCTGTACAGATCCAATTAATGACTACTCTAACTAGGTAGGGATAATGTATGCAGCGCCGTTACATGCATTCTTATGCTTAATGTGAGAATCATGAACGTATTCCAGAACGCAAAGCCTGACAAGACTGATCAAGGCCGCGGCTGGATCGCAGGTATTTGGAAACAAAATGTCCTACAAAACTTCTGGCATGTTGCCGTTTCATAACACAAATCTCGAAAAAATTGCACCCTTTCTCCAGCTCCTTACGAAGGCCGCCACATCAGTTGGCGGGGTTATGACGGAAGTCAGTAGGTCCTGGTTGGGCACAAGCATTGTACTATCGCAGTCTCATTTATTGACTAGTACTTATGATGGTAACGACTGTGAAGGTTAAGCGGAAAGAAAATAGCTTAGAACCAACACGTACTCGAACTAGCGACAGTATGGTACCCAAGTCTTCAAGCAAAGAAAGAAGAGAAGAGAGAGAAATAAAGAGGGAGTTTGGCTCAGTCAGCAACCTTCATCATCACTCAACGGAGCGTACTTCTGCTGACTTCAACATCACACTTCCTCCAGTCACAGACAGCTCCAAGGCATCAGAGCTTTCGCTGGGGAAGATAAGATCCGAAATAACCACCTCTCCTACGCCTCCAAACACTTCGACTGAACACACATCTACCAAGACACGCAGGTGAACCAAACCATCCGAGTCTGGTGAAAATGTAGCTTTGTGAACACCGCCTGCAGCTGAGTTGTAAGAAATATCTCCGCTCTTGCTACGATCGACAGACAAAGTGTTATCGGACTGGGTGTATTTGATAACAGTTTGCTCCGAGTCTCCCTTTCGGACTGCCAGAGACAGAACAGATCCGTCTGTGGGGACAAAAGAAATCTTGATGTCCAAAGCTACTCCAGACAGGTCGTAAAAGAGAGAGGTCCCGGTCTCGAGAGTCTTGTTCGCCACCGCGACAAGAGACTTGCTAGAAGAATCAAGTTCCTTAACTGGTTGTTGAACAAAGCGCAACTTATTATCAATCTCATGCAACTCCAGGGTACGCGGTAAAGCCAACATTCCCTTCCAAGTATCAGTTGGTGGGTCGGCACCGTAGCTGTTCATGACTGAAGCAAGGATTTTACGGCCATCTGAAGAAGGCACATTCTCCCAACTGTAAGCGCCATCCCAATCACGGCCGAAATCGAGCCACATGTAGGTTGAGTCGACGGCGTCAGCGGAAAAGGTGATGCCGTCGAATGATCCAGTGACTGCAAACACTCCATTGCCACCGGCTGGTGAGCCCTGGGCTGGGGTAACTAGCAGGACCCATTTGGTGTCGGAAGTACCCTCGACAGTGAGCTCGAAGAGATCGGGAACCTCCCACCCGGTGATGCCACTTAAAAGTCCGGAGATATCGCTCTTAGTTAGATCATTGTTCCAGGTCCATCTTTTGGCATCAGGCGATGTCCAGAATGACAGCTTGTCTTGTCCTCCGTGGGCAAGGACCATGACCCAGGTCTTTGTCGGTGTGTGGAAGAACACTTTAGGATCGCGTGTTTCCAATCCTCCAGAGATGTCGTGTGGTTCTTCTTGAGACTGTGAGATGATAGGGTTCTCGTTATACTTTGTCCAGGTCTCTCCTTGGTCCAAGCTATAGGCAAGTCGCTGGTCCTGCACCCCGCTATCGGGAAATTATCCGGTATAGAAAGCAAGATACGGTGGGTTATCTGAGGTTCCCAATCCAGAGGTGTTATTCTCATCCAGGTAGGTAGTTCCAGTGAATGCTTGGACACCATCTGCGCTTGAGATTGCAACAGGGAGATGGGTCCAGTCAACGAGGTTGGTACTGTTGGCATGGCCCCAGCTCGGGTTACCCCAGAAGTTACCGGTGGGATTGTGCTGGAAGAATAGGTGCCACTTGGATCCAATCTCCTTCTTCGAGGGGACATAGTGTGATTACTAATGTGTTGTTCTCTGTGTTTTTCACGGAAGACCACGTTATTGTATAAAATATAAACTTTGTATTAAAGTCTATTTAAGCTTTCTCTCTAAAGCTAAATAAGTCATTTATTTGCTTTTATATGCCTATAGGCATATAGTAGCTTATTTAACTATATCTTACTACTTTTATTACTTAATTACTTTAAGAACCTTCTAGCCCTAAGGGGCCTACCTTTATTAATTTTATTAGCTAGTCTACGGCCAGATACGCCAGAAAAGCTACTATAAACGCCTTGGTTTTTGCAGCCTGCTGCATCAGCAACAACATCGGCCCACAGCTCCTCAAGTCCCCCAAGCCCCGCCGTATCCCCTAGGCATGGGTGCCATGTTGAATTTATATGTCTCGAGCATTATTATTATCTCATTCCAGATGCCGTACTGCTGAAAGGAGAATCAAAAACGTAGTAAGGGGTTGACAGTAGCGCCTGTCAGCAAGTTCATATCGACACTGACTTAATGATGTGACGGACCCGGCAAACATTCACTTCCGATACGTGTGATAAATATTGCTAGTTGATAGGCCTCAATATATAGTTATACTTGTATGCAAGAATTTGTAGACGCCAAAAGGAGGTGGATGTTGTTTGCATAAAACCTTTCCACGGCAGAACTTGAGCAGATTTCATTGCCATGGTATCTTATCAGTCTGTTTGTCAGATCTTCGAGTTTATTTTTCACATATTTGACGACAGAGATTAAATCAGCCCCCTGATAACGCTGGAGCTATTGCTGCACTGACGTCGTCCTTGTCTGTTTCATTGGCAAGTGGCTACGTATTAACAAGTCTTAATTTTTTTACTTGTAGTGGGAACATAAGTAGCGTTTCCATGGAACACTTTCAAGTTAGAAGCATAACATGATGTCCGAAGCTCGTTCAGGACCTATCAAAGTCAATAGCGACGCGTACATTCTGAACCCCTGCAAACTCATATCTCGGCCCGTTGCCGATGTCCACACACACCGCGCAAAGTGTTGAGATTGGACGAGGCGACGGCTCCCTCGAAGTGGACTAGTGTGAGATCTCCGAGGTCTAGGGAAGTCGTTCCCCAAATCACCTCCGGCTTGGAGATTGGATGGATCACAATGCAACTTTTTGCAAGGTAGTCACTACTTGTGGGGGCCTGTAGTCCGGCCCCCAGTGCTAGACCTCGACATTTGTGCCGAAGGTCTAGCACGGGGGGGTCGTTGATTAGGGAAAGTGTGCGTTGATTCAGGAAATCGGGGTACTTCTATTTGGCTGTAAAATACGCTATTTTGAGGTATCTATGTTTAGATAATAAACTTCATTATAATAATCTGATATGTTAATAATTTATATAGAGCATCCACGTTGATGTTATCATAATGTGCGGGGTAGCAGTGTTATTAGTAGTAATCCAGCATTATCCCGTTAAGCGAGCTACTTAAGATTTAGTGCAAATTACGTATGCACAGAGGTACCTCGATTATTTCCTGAATCAAGGATCACTTTCCCTAATCAACGACCCCCCCGTGCTAGACCTTCGGCACAAATGTCGAGGTCTAGCACTGGGGGCCGGACTACAGGCCCCCACAAGTAGAGCATCCAGAACCAAGCTTGACCCAATTTACTCAATAATCACCGCAACCGACCGAAAGTTAGTTTCGATCATCATTTTGTTCAGCGGAAATGGCCTTGATAGGCCTATGCCGACCGATATGACTTCGCTTACCTTTTAAGGGAAAGAGGTCAAGCCCAGAACTTGTT
This sequence comes from Fusarium torreyae, assembly GCA_027945595.1. NCBI lineage: Eukaryota > Fungi > Ascomycota > Sordariomycetes > Hypocreales > Nectriaceae > Fusarium > Fusarium torreyae. The sequence goes on from JAOQAZ010000018.1 coordinate 594,437, forward strand.
TAGGTGCCAAAGTGATTTGTTCAGCTGTGCATAATTACACCACCATTGCAGTGGCAAAAAACGGCAGAAGAACTTTCTAGCCGCTCTTAAGCTATGTAAATATTCCTTCACCTCTTAGATTCAGTAAGTAATCGCGAATGAATCGAATGTTGCAGCCACCGCTTCCACCACATGCCATCTCATTTCGACGCTGTAAGTACAGTGGTGGAGTTGCTCCGAAGCATCATGGGGACCCCAGTTGTATTCCCCGTGGAGAGGGAAACTATCGCGTAAAACGGCTCCAGCGGCACCAGGTTGCAGCATAAGTGCGGAGGCTACAGTTGGAGGTGAAGCCGGATTCACCGAAGTAGGGGTTTCTCCAACAATTTAAATCACATTGTGCTCTCCTCCAAAATCACATCTTGGCTTCCATCTTCACTTCGCCCCGAAATTTAGCTGTGTTCCTCCCTTTCTTTTAAGCTTCCTCCGATCCCTTGCGCACCAGACTCAAGCCGCAGCTATGGGCTCCATCGACAATATCGAAGCCGATAACCATCAAGGAAATATACAAGATGTTGACGACAAATCACTCAAGGGTGGTGAGATGACCGACGCTGAGAGGCAGATCACTGAAGCTGGAGAGGCCAAATTCCACCGGCTCGGATGGAAGCGGCTCACCATTGTTTTGATCGTTGAGGCCATCGCGTTAGGTGCTCTATCACTACCAGCTGCCTTTGCGACGCTTGGAATGGTCGCCGGCGTCATCTGCTGTGTCAGTATTGGGTTTTTGGCCTTGTATGCCTCTTATGTAATCGGTCAAGTCAAGCTTCGTTACCCACAAGTCCACGACTACGCCGATGCTGGTCGTCTACTTATGGGGTCCTTCGGCTACTGGCTTTTCAGTGCCATGTTTGCCCTACAAGTTACTTTTGTGACGAGCTCTCACTGCCTCACTGGAACCATTGCTCTGAGACGGATTACCCAGAGTGACATTTGCACACAAGTCTTTGGAGCTGTGTCTGCTATCATCCTGCTGATTTTGGCCATTCCCCCATCTTTTACGGATCTGGCTATTCTGGGTTATATTGACTTTGCATCGATCCTTGCTGCGATTGGCGTTACGATCATCTCGACCGGTATACAGGCACACAGCCACACGAACGGCGGCAGTGGTAGTAGTGAGGCGACCTGGTCTGCGTGGCCGAAGGAAGGTGTCACCCTGACAGAAGCATTCGTGGCTATCTGTAGCATAGTGTTTGCCTATTCGTTCGCGACATGTCAATTCTCCTTCATGGACGAGATGCATACACCTCAAGATTATGTCAAGTCTATTTGGACCCTCGGCCTGACAGAAATCGTCCTCTATACTATCACCGGCAGTACAATTTATGCATTTGTTGGACCTAACGTTAAAGCCCCAGCACTATTATCGGCATCGCCACTTATCAGCAGAATCGTGTTTGGTCTCGCACTACCAGTCATCTTCATCTCGGGATCCATCAATACTGTCGTTATCGGACGTTATATACACAGATTGATATACAAGAACAGTCTGAATCGTTATATCAACACCAAGAGTGGCTGGGCCACCTGGCTAGCAGTAATTACTGCAGTAACTATACTTGCTTGGCTCCTCGCTGAAGCAATTCCCGTCTTTGAAGACTTGCTATCCCTTGCTTCGGCGCTCTTCACGTCCGGATTCTCATTCTATATTCCGGCCGTTATGTGGTTCGTCTTGATTCGCAAAGATAGTTGGCTATCACGAAGAAACCTCTTCCTTACCAGCCTCAATCTCCTTGTCTTCGCTACTGGTGCCATAGTCCTTATTCTTGGATTATATGCAACTATTCAAGACATTGTATGTTCACTCATCTATCCCACGTGGATGCAACTAACGTGTCGCAGATCGATAGGAAGAGCACTGGTGAAACCCACGGATCATTCACATGCTCACAATCTTGACAATGAGCCCCGGAATACGTGGTGTCAATCGAATTGAAGATATGAGTATGCCAAGGATCAGGCGAGATGGGATGTGGGGAAATAGGGATCGTACTGTGGAAAGTCTTGATGTTGCTCAAAAGATGAAACGTTTTCGTATTGCCACGTCTCAGCTCCAGGTTGTCACTGTAGCCAAGGTCATTTTACTCCACAGTAGCATAATCATGTCCGCACTAATGTGATGGTCGGGCTGCTTGTATATTTCTCACCCCACATTGACCTTGAATCCATTCTAATTGCTGCTTCCAACACCATTCCATCGTCACCTAATCCCCTTCATCTCATGGCTTCCAATGTCAAACGAAGAACAGCGGCATGCGCACTGTGACGCAAACGCAAAATCAAGGTATAAACAAGCAAGTAAAGAGCAATGAAATTAAAATCAATTTGTTAAATTCTTGATAGTGCGATGCAAGGGCATGGCCGTGTGACGCGTGCAGAAAAGCTGGACAGCCCTGCGTTGGAGGGGCAAAAGGCCAAAATGGTGCCAACTCAGAGGAGCCGAGGAGTTTGGTAATGTGGCTACAGGGAGAAATTGTGCGGTTGGAAGAGGCACAGGCGTCAGAAAGGACCGATCCGGTTGTTCTGGAAAGGGAACCTGTTGCAGGCACAGCAACACCATCACAAAGCATCGCAGGCTTGCCGCTGGTACGAGTGGTCTCACAAGATATATCGTTTCCCACATTGGGTCTCTGCCGCGAGATGGCGCTTCCACACTTCATCCTCTCTGATGCTCGTCTTCCTTTGACAGAAGAACCCCGGCCCGGTTCGGATGCGGCAGCAGGGCTCACCAGCTTCGGTCCTAGTGATGACTCACATCTTCAGGGGGCCCACTGCGTTCAATTCCCGAACAGATTGCCGATTTCCTCCTCGAAAATTACATTGCGCGGGCTACGTCCTCTTACCCCATCTTCTACGAGCCGTGGCTACGGTCTGCCTATGCATCTGTCTTTCAGGATGCTCCGAACATCAGTCGTGGCAATGGCAGCAACATAAATGAGCCCAAGGTCTACGACACTTTTGTGATATGCCTCGTGATGGCTGTATCGTTATCATCTACCGCCAGCACCAAACAAGCTCAGGCCAACAGCATGGCATCCAAGCTGTGCAAACAGGCCATTTCGCACATCAAACAAGTTCTGACGGATGACTTTGCGGGTATACAAGCGCTCGTTCTTCTTCATACCTATGCTATCATGAACCCTGCAGTGGCAAACGTTTACTTCCTGGCTGGATACATAATGCAGGCCTGCATGGACCAAGGCCTACATCGAGAAACGAGCATAGCTGATAGCATTGACAGAACAGACTTGCTCGTCCAAGACATGAGACGACGCGTTTTCTGGACCGCCTGGGAGCTAGATGCTTCCTGCAGTGCTGGATTTGCGCGCCCAGTAGCCCTGCGGCCTGAAGACATTTCCACAGTGTTTCCTTCGGATTTTTAAGACAAAGCCATACATACCAACCGCGTGGATGAAGAAGGTCGGCGTTCCAAGTTCATCAACGGCCGCGTGAGGGGATTCCGTCTAATTGAGGTGGAGGCTATATCAGTATTACACCACGAGCGTCCAATTCCAGAAGATTTTGAGTTCTTGGAAGGGTGGATGCACGATATCGAAATTCGCATTCAAGCCTGGCGAGATGACGTTTATTTGAGTGCTACGGTCAATCAAGACGTAAGCTTGCGTGTTTTGTGGGATGAGATGATGCTTTTTGCCGATATTGCGACGCCCCTTATCGTCACTACCCTCTTTCGTCCATGCCCAAGGATACAACACCCAACGGATCAGAACTTGGTTCGGGCATTCCAATCCAGTGTACAGGTGGTCGAAGGATAATTGAAGCAGGCCAATGAAGGTTTCGGAAGCCCAAAGTACACTTTCCAACCCTGCCACCACGTCTTCTCATGGGCTAGGGTATTCCTGCATACGATGCATGGATGCCCTCTAGAGCTAGCTGCTACATATAGCCTAGAAGAACTTGAGGGCCATTTCTGCTTTCAACCTTTTTTTCAACGTTACCGCCGAGAGGTGGCCGGCAGCTACCAGATGCCGAGACGAGTATCGACGTCTTACAGAGCGGAGCAAGGAAGATTATCTGCGAGCGTTGACAGCTGGTCCATCATATATAGGCCTTGGCGAAGATCAGAATGCAGCATTACAGATTTCACCGTTTTCGTTCATGGTAATGCAAGAGTTGCTTGGTAGCCACGATTTGTTCTTGGAGCCTTTTACTAATCCGAATATGGAGGACTTTTGGCCCGAACAGTATTGTACCGCGTCTGATTGGGATACGTTTTTCAACATTGGAATGTTTTGAAGATCAATCAACTTGATTAAAATCTATTATAAGTGTAATTGAGAGATCCTTTTAACTTTCAACTCGAAGCATATACAACTTGCTCATGAAAGTGGCCGAGAGCAATTTCACCGTCTACTTGCCAACGAACCAGTTAGACCTAGTGTTCAGCTCCGTCTCGTTCTTCTCACTACATGTTGAATCTTGAGCCTCCTCTACATTCGTTACGGCTGTCTGCTCCGTGACGATGTGTCCAGGAATCGTGACCTCGTCCTCCTGGAAGTAGCGGGTATTGGTAATAACAAAGATGGCCAAGTATCCCGGTGAGGAAAATATCGACGCATAGAAACCCAGAATGATACCAGCCTGGATCACGCAGCTTAGACCACCACTATCCACAGCAAATGCGACTGCTTCGCCAGCAGCCATGAAACTTCGAAACACACCAGCGTTGTTGGCGGCTTTACGAGGTTTGTTTGTAAAGCACCCAAGAAAATACATGATGATGTACTGCCAAATGGCTGAGAAGGTCCAATTGAGCATGAAAAGATTCCAGTGTCTATGGAAGTGCTCCAAACGAAGGGACAGATCCCGGCCCTGAAGCGCCTCAAGTGTATGAACGCCCAGAGTGAGCGCGGAAAATGCTATGATTGGTCGAGACACTTATTGCACTAACAATACCCTGCACACATCAAGGATCAGATTTGCTGGAATTGGTTTATGCATCGTCGACAAGCCCATTCATGATTGAATCCTGCTCAGATGGTAAAAAAAAGTCTTAATTTGGCTAGTAGCGAGATCACGAGTTGTATGCATCACATTTCGAGTCCACGCTAGATACCAACTAGTCGATGTGGTTGGAGGATTTAGAGTATCGCACGTGACAGCCCTCTCAAGGTTTCGAGCCTTTCCCCACTACTCGCTCAACTCAACTACCCTGTCAGCCTGCCAATGAACTTATGGTGGGACTGATTTGACATCGAGAGCAATGCAACAACGAGTGCATCGGCGAAAGCCAATCCTCAGGGTGAAGACAGGCTGCTTCACTTGTCGAAACCGTAAGAAGAAATGCGACGAATCGCGCCCAATTTGCGCTGCGTGCCTTCGAAATAAGCTACCTTGCAAATGGCCCACGGCTCAACATCAATCTCCCCCATCTCACAACGACAATGACACAATCGAAGTTGGGCAGTCGTGTCTATCGCCTGGAAAAGACAGACAAGACGCCCCAGGCGATTCACCGGAGTCTGTCATTGGCATAGGCAATGACGACACGTCGTTCGAGT